>OZ005648.1:311271542-311946542 GCA_963930645.1 Salticus scenicus
CATGAAGTATATATAACCACAAAAAAAAATAATTGTCTCATGCGACAGGTATAGCCCATCATAGCATATTGTAATATTATATTTGGCTTGAAATTGTTCTCATTTTATGGTTGATCGATGAAAGCAAATATTATGTACGTTGCGGTGAAAAGCTATCACTTTCCTTTCCAGCTTTCATCCAATTTTTAATGCGCTATTTTCCATCTTAAATTAATCAAAATCAACTTATAAAGAACCTTGATTTAAGTAATAAATAGTCCGGATGTACTTTAAGACATCCATGTATTAATATTTTCATAACTCTTTTTCATCACGTATTTTCTGTGATCGTAATTTAATTTAAATGTTTTTCACCATTTTAGCGATACTTTCCATTCCTGGCATTGTGTGTTGTCATTCTTTACTTCACCATGCCGATGTCACCTGTTCGGCTTCCGCCTATCAGTGTGCGGCTTCGCGGAAGCGAGATTACCGTTCTTTCGAGACCGCAGCAGTTAATTATGGGAGCCCGGCAGAACAGGACTTTGAATGTGCATATGGGATATGGCCTGATATTTCCGTTATGGTGGATCTGGTGCAGTTGGTCGCGCTCTTTCGGTTTCTGAATCTCTTGATAGTGCAGTATTTTTTGTTGATCTCTTAAAGTAAATATATCTCTTTGAGTTTGGTGAAGTGTGATTATCTTATAAAAATAAAAGTTAGTTTTTACTTATGAAGTTTTAAATGTCTCCACTGAAAAATAAAACCACATCTTTGTTCTCTATTCGGCGTCATCCTCAACTTTGAACCTGGTGAGTAATATCCACTTCAATTTAACTGTTTCAGGGCTGCCAACAACTACGCAATTGGTGTAGTAACTATGCTTTAGCCTGCTTCTGCTACACTCTACGCATCGCATATTTAAAGCTACGCTTTTCCTTTCCTCATCGTTATCTTGTTTACAACAAGCGAACACAAATTTCGCACCGTATCTGCAAATTGCAGTTACGGATGAAGTAGCTTGAAAACTCCGGAGGTTGGTAGTTTGTTACATTTCCTTCTCATAAACTATGACGATAGCGTGACTGTGTACGCGCGTTGTTGATTGCGATCTGTTGATTCATCACCCCATCAGGCGTATTATTGTACAATATGTAACAGCAATTTTCGCATAAATCATGGTGGACTTTATGATTGTTCATGTTATATTGCAACAAGCCAATGTATTATATTTGTATGTTAGATTATTAAAAGTCAATAATTTTCAGAAAATAAGTTTTAATGTAAACAAAAGGTTTTATGCTTATTTATATTTTAAGCATTTTCTTATTTTTTAGCTACTACACTTTGTAGCTTAAAACTACAGTTTTTCTTGTTTTTTAACTACACTTTAGCACTCCCAGAGGTTGGCAGCCTTGCTGTTTTATGAACACGGCTTTGTACTTTAAAAATTCATTTACATTTTGTTTTCTACTGTAGTTTAATTACTAACTTAACATAAAAATAATTTACACCACACATGTATAATGTTGTTCATATCTAACTGGGATTCAAATATAAAAGGGATACTTCAAATTTTTTTGATGCTGTCCGTATCGAAACTGTCATATATGATAAGAACCCAAATGGAAGTCCACGGGTAAGCCATTGTCGCATGCAATAGGGACAGGCACCGGAGACTCCGAGGACGAATAAAAATAATTTTTCTTATTATTATTATTTTTTTTAATTATTTATTTATTAGCAAGCATAATAATGTTGTATATAAAATTTATTTTATTTTTGATTTAACGTTAACATTCAGTGTTAAATATGTAAAATTAGGAATTGAAAAATTAGATCTTCTAATGTGTAAGCACAAGACTGTTGCTAAGGGAAGGTTTGGGATTCCCCCGTCCCGAAATTTTGCAGATTATTCAAAAGTGCTTGAGTTATACTTCACTTTTAACACTCAATATTATGTAATAAAGTTTAAATGCCCCCTGAAAAAAATTTCTGGCTACGGCCTTATGTCAGCACAATATGTGATAATTATTATGCTTTTTTACATGTACAGTAATATTAAATTATGGTGATAACTCCTGTGATCCCATTGAGATCCCACTTTAAAAAGTTCTGATTATATAAGCTTTATGTGTTGCCAAAATAAATAAATAAATCTATAATAATAAAGGAAGATGTCTGTCTGTCTGATCATCTATACGTTCAGCCCCTATTGAATGCAGAATTACAAAGTTTGACATATCAATTTGACATATCATATAAATTTGTGTTCAGAAGCCTGCCCGAGTGCATAGTGAAAAAAATTTTTTTTTTTTTTTAATTAGTTCCGGAGATATTAATTAAAACGTCGACCGATGTCTAATTAAAAAGCAAACAGATTGTACTTTCCGCCCTCCAAGTAGAATTCAGCGCGTTCCTCAAAAGAAGAAACACAGAGAAAAAATTTTGTGTGTTTTTGTAAAGCCATCCCAGCTTAGCGGTTGCAGATATTGAAAATACACCTCTACCACGAGAAAGAGCATTTATTTCTGATTCTTACGGTACAAAATTTATTGAAAAATACGAATTTTTTTATATTTAAAAAAAAAGCTTTTAAAAGGATCCAAAATTTCTTTTTTTCTCGATCGTCATTTTTTAATCGCCCTGTACGAAAGACTAATTGACCCCTTTCTTAACAACTGGTGTATTTTGAAAGGTCATTTAATCCTCTTTCGAACCATATAAACATTTTTACAAAATACGGCAATCCATATTTTTTGATTTTACGAAACATAGATTTTTTCACAAAACATTTTATAACTCAAAATCTTTTAGAGATAAATCATTTCTTTTTTTTGATTGAAAGATTTTTTCAAAAACTGAATGAGTTATAAATTTTTTAATTTTCTGCATCCTTGAAGTTTTTGATGACATTCTGAATCCACGTTTCTGAAATTCTTGCGTTTACCGTTCGAACAGTCAGTATTTTTGTTACCATGGCAACTTCCATCCACAAAGATAGAATAATTGGAAAACGATATCTCGAAAGTGGGGCGAAAGAAAAGAATCTTTTACTGAGAGATCACATGTTTTTTGACTGCGATTAAAAATTGCAAATTTCAAAATTCTTCAATTTTCTCTCCCGTACACAAAACTTACTATACACCGTTAAGTTAACATCACAACACAAAGTTGCAGTTCAAATTTCATCAATTTCGGAGAATTAAAAAAAAAAATTACATTTTAATTTATATTTAATTGCAAATTAAATTTTATTCTAATATTCTAATACGCGTATTTCAAATTCTAATTATGATTAAATTATTTTTAAAAAGTTGCAGTTCAAATTTCATTAATTTCAGAGAATTAAAAAAAAAATTACATTTTAATTTACATTTAATTGCAAATTAAATTTTATTCTAATATTCTAATGCACGTATTTCAAATTCTAATTCTGATTAAATTATTTTTAATACATCATTCGAAAGACATTTTGAAATATTTTTATATTATCAAAAGTGGGGTTCGAGATTTCACCCAATTAGGGCTGGATTATTTATCAATATATCCCCAAGTATCGATATTTTTTTAATATCCTGATAACAATATTTAAGATCTAGCTCCGCCGATATATCCCTTTAACGATATTGCCTAGTGCGCAGCCGAGTGAACGAAACCCGATCAGCCAACATACAACAGCGAATGAGACCTGAAGAAAAAAAGTGCCGAATATCTTATTCTAATACCCATTCTCTACTTTCCTCTAATTACTCACTCATAAACTAGAAAAAATAACCCCACGCCAAACGATCTCTATTGCAATACATATACTTCCTCATCCTTCATAACCTCAAATCTAAACATCACTGCTTTAAAAAGGCCACCGCATAATAAAAAAATAAACCAGTATTTATTGAAAGCCATCTGCTTTGATTATCGCATGAATAAACTGACTTCGTTCAAGGTCACGGTTCTACCCCTTCAGAAGAAATTCATCAGCGACAGACATACTCCAATATCACAATCCATTCACTATTAATGCGTATTCATACCTATAATCAGCAGGTGTGTTTACTAGGAAAGACATTTGATGTTAGTCGAAACGATATATCCTTATCCGAGATATCTACTATGGGTTCTGATCTATCACACTATATTGACTTCCCACTCTACATTCATGCATATCGTAGGTGATGAAAAACCACAGACAAGGCGATACAAAAACAAACGCTCATTATGACGAATGAAAACAATACCTTTTGTTTTAGCTCCTTTCCTGCTATTGGTCCATTGATATCAGTCTATTTCAAAGTGTCGATATTTTCTGGCCAATGACATGCGAGCTTCAACATGTATTTAACAAAGATCATCAAAGCCGAACTGATATCTACTAGAAGAGTTTTTTTGCAAATTTTCTTAGCTTTTAATAAAAAAGCTTCTGAAAATATAAGCAATTATAGAATGTAATTTTTTTTAATATTATTTTATTATTATTAAATATTTCGATAAAATATTTTTTTTATTAAGGCTATACATCAGTCAGATAGCTCCCTTTTTCCTTTCCCATGTTATCCAATGGTATTTTCGTCGCTTCGTTTTATAAAAATATCTCATTCAAAAATGAAGTTTTTCAAATTCTGTTTTTTGAATATTACTCTTTGAACAGGTCGCCTTTTAGCTTAGTGAGCAATTTTTCGAAAAAATTAATTTAAATATTTTATTTCAATAAGTAAATTATGGACTCTAAGTGTGGATCTCTAAGTAAAATATTTAATTTTTTTTTTCCGAAAAATTGCTCACTAAGCTAAAAGACGACCTGTTCAAAGAGTAATATTCAAAAAACAGAATTCGAAAAAGTTCATTTTTGAATAAAATATTTTTATAAAACGAAGCGACAAAAATCCCATTGGATAACATGGGAAGGGAGAAAGGGTGCTATCTAACTGATGTAAAATAAAGTTTTATCTTCAGTAATTTTACAGTGACAGTTTCTTTATAGAATTATATAATATTGAATAGTTTATTACTTTTTTTATGTAGCATTTATTTTTTCTCTTTCCATTTATTTATTTATAAAGCCGTACATGTTAAATAAAATTGGTTTAAATGCAAAATGAGTTACTTTAAGTAACAAAATGAAACTTTAACATAATTTTGTTTAAATAATATAATTTTTATACTGACAATGTATACATACATACACACACACATATATAATATAGAATTCAAATTTCAATTATTGTGAAACTATTACGAATGTGAATTGAACATATATATTTAAAAGATATTGTAATGATTTGGTAAGCAGATACAAAAATAAAAATGACAAGTAACTGACATTTAGGATGCATATAAGAGTTTTAAGTAAAAAATATTACTCTCTACGACCAAAAAAGGTGTATTCAATGGCAATTCTGAACTATTTAAAATGATTTTCATTTTTATTTAATACCTACATCTTAAGACAATTTTTCTTAAGCTTTATTTTTAGTAGAATTATGAATTTTGATATACTTGGTACAAATAAAACACAGATCACATATTAGCTGTGTTAAAATATGATTTTAAAATAATAAAAGCTTAAAATGGGAAGAATAGAGGATAAACTATACAGAAGTATACTAAAAAGCAATAGTATAAGTTATAAGAAACACAAAACATTAATTCACTTTTTATGCTTTTTTTTTTTTTTTAATGATAAATTTATGGTAGTAATATACCAGAAAATACATGGAAAACACTCTATACTTGTATACTTTAAAATTTGTGTGCATATGTCTTTAAAAAAATAACAAATGTCTATTTTTTCCTGTCTTGAAAGAAATATCGCAATATATCACTAATATCGATATTAACTTGGTGATATATCGCGATATTTAATTTCTGATATCGTCCAGCACTACACCCAATTTACACATTTTGAGGTGTCCTGAATGTGTTTTCTTTTGTATCTCAGCTACTAATTAAAATAATTTCATAAGCAATACATCATTAGAAAGCTTTGTTAATTTGGAATCGAACAGTAGATTACAGAAATTTGTACCGCCAGATGGCAATGTAATATTTTAAAATTTCAATATTTCAAATTCTAATTATGATTAAATTATTTTTAATACATCATTCGAAAGATATTTTAAAGTTCTTTTATATTATCGAAAGTGGAAATCGAGATTTTACCCGATTTACACGTTTTAAGGTCTCCTGATTAGATTTTCTTTTGTATCTCAGCTACTAATTAAAATATTTTCATAAAGTAATACATCATTTGAAAGGTTTGTTGATTTAGAATTGAACAGTAGATTACAGAAATTTCTACCGCCAGATGGTGCTGTAATATTTTAAAATTTCAATATTTTAACGGTGCCACCGAGCGGGACTTTGCTAAAGTCAGGAATTTGAAAGATTATAACATGGTGAGCGAACAGGCTGTTTCAAGTATTGAAACTGGAAGAGGGCGCTGCAGGTGCTACTGAGCAGGAATTTACTGCGATTAAATTTTTCAATAAAGCTATTTTCACTATATGTCAATAAGCTGTTGTATAACCTGAAACGGGAAAATGGTGCCTGCGGGCGCCACCGAGCAGGAGTTTCATAAAGTTGAATTTTTCAAGGATCACGAACCAGCTGGTCGCCGAAGGCAGCTGGTAAATAAATAAATTAAAACTATTTTCAAAATTTAAATTTAAAAGTTTTATTATTATTTAATTTTACCTAACAGAATCAAGTTGTATATTAAATTAAACCTTATAAAATTCTTTTTTTAAATGAGGGGTCAGAAATTCCTTTATCCCTTATAGAACTTGAGAAATTTGAGATTGAAAATGTTTACGTAAGTTTTGAAAATGCTGATTTTTCAAAATTAAAAAAATTAAATGAAAATTTAGTACTGTTATTTGTGAGTATTTAAGAAGGTAAGAGAGAGAGGAAAAAAAAAACAAAAAAATTTTTAACTGACTATAAAATATTGTTGTCTAAAAGTTAAAAAAAAAAAAAAATTCAATGGTCTATCTGAATTTTATTTTGTATTTGATTATACTATTCTGAAATGATCAGTTACATTTTATAAACTGTTACTGTTTATATTTTAAAAACATGTAGTCCAAAAATTCAGTTATTTAATAAATATTAATTTTTCTTTTAATTTTTAGATGATGAACGTTATTTTGAATGCCATTATCCTCCTTGTACGAAAATTGAACAAAAATTTCAAGAATTCAGTATTTGTTCTTTGTGCCATGTTATTCGTTATTGTGGCCCAACATGTCAAACTAGAGACTGGCCATGGCACAAGTCTGTCTGTTCCCAGTTTCCCAAGCCTATTTTGAAAGAACTTATTCCGGATCGATGACCACTGATTGTGCAATATTTAAAATTTACATTTATTTTAATTTTTAACCTATTTATCAAGTTTTGTAGTTTATAATTTTGACTTGTTTTAGTAAACTTATAATTTTTAAAACAGTTTTAATAACATCAAAGAACTTTTATTAATAGTCATTTTTTTAAAAGGAATTTTATATTTCCAGTATTAACAAGGATTGAATATAACTTCATATCCTTATGTAACATGTTCCTTTTTTTCACCAAAGTTTTTGTAATGCATTTATTTTATTTTATATGTATGTGTCATATGCATTTTAACAATCTTTTTGATGTTAAAGCATTTATAAATAACTACAATTGTTACAATTTCTGCTAAGTGTTCATTTTATATATCATAGTCAGTATCATTTTAATATCAACAGATTTTTACTTTAACTTGAAGTTCTTACAACCTGTATTTTTCAGATGACATCAAGTAAACATTTGTATATATTCAAGATTATATATATAATAAAGTTTTTATATTTAAAATATATAGTTTGATGTTTCTTATTGAAAAATTTTCCATTTTCTTTTGCCGTTATTCACTTTCAGGTTTTATTTTATAAATACAAGTTAAATGTTAGAGCCATCGCAAGATTTTTCTTCTAAATTTTCTCTATGCAAATTATTTATCAAAATTACTTTCTCTTTAGCAAGTGCAGATAAATTTCATCTTAGAGTAGTAAAGCACTATATATATATATACATTTAAAATAATCTGGTGTGTTACTCACACGACTTTGTCTTACCCCGAAATTTAATACAATAGGTACGGATTGGAGATTAAGGTTTAAGATAATGCGTACTGTTATGTAAACCTATATTAAAATAATTCAACTTAGGCTTCAGAACAGCTTTATTTGGCAAATAATTCTACGTGAAGGGGGGGGGGGCTACCGCTCCCTCAACCCCCTGTTTTATTATTGTACCCACATTTATAGAGAATTCAAATCTGTTATTAAGTTCATTTTAAATTCAAACAACTTTCACACACAAAATTCCTTCAAACTTATCAATCTTGATCAAACTAACTTCAAAGTACAACATTTAGACCACCTGAAATTATTTGTTTTTAATTTATTCTACCAGACACAGGCAAAGATCAAACTATAAAACTTGACTTCGGTATTCAGGAAGCCTCAAAACGTGTATATATACAAGAAACCAATAGATGAATATTTAGCTTAAAAAATATGTTATTTACCATAAGGCTTTGAGGAATTAATTTCAATTCCTGAGCAGCTTTCCTGGACATGGTAAAATATGATATAAAGCACTTCCGCTAACATGGTAAAATATGATATAAAGCACTTCCACTAATAAATAAAAAAGAATGTTATGGCTTAAATATTGGCAGCCATGTATATTTTCTGAAAGTTATGTACTCATCACATGGTGCACATAAATATAATCCTATATTAATAACAATAACACACGGCACAACCTGAAATACACTTCCATCAATTTTCAAGTATTGTCGCATTATAATCTAGTTCTTTTGTGTAGCCCTGTAAACGAACAGTGAATGATTTCTATACCATATTCTACAAGAAACATGTTTTTATGCATATAAAAAATACATATTTGGCTTATTTGGTTTAGTGAAGTCTATAGATGTTGAACTCTACTTACCTGCAATTTCGCCCATAGACACTATGTGTGAATTCCCTTGGGTGTCCCTGTACACGAACCATTTGTTTGATCTTAATTAAAAGCTTAGTGTAGCATCCTTATACAGGCCTGTAGCTAGACTATGTTTCTAGTAGGGGCAAACATTTTTCTAGGGGGAGGGAGGAACATTGCTTTGAATTTTTCGATATTTTAACACTTCCTAACCCCCTAGAAAACTTTGTGCTGTAAATTTTAGACAAGATTCTTTCGTTGCAAAATAAAATCTTTCTAATTCTTCTTTTATTTATTTGTTAAGAATGCATGCATCCTCTGATAACAAATAACAGGGATGAAAGAATTCTGCTTTTTTTGTCACCAGTATTTTCTTACAAGAATTTCTAACCTATAAAATCACAAAAATAATTGTAAAAATGTGATCAAAATTCCTGTATAAAAATACTGGTGGCAGAAAAATCATCTATGAATTAATATATTTTATACGGCATAATCACTCCTGGCTTTTTTACTACCCAGTATTTATTAATATATGATTTAGATTCATTTACATTAACAATTTTTTCAATTATAAAAAAAGGCGTGTAATATGAAAACACATAGTAAAAAGAGAATATACACTACCAGTATACGTGTTTGAACACTTTGAATGTTACATAATTATAACAGTGTGTCTAAATTAAAGTTGTGTTTTTAGTTTCTCTTTATAGAGAAAAATTCAAATTTCTATCTTTATTTGTAAAGCATTTATTGCATTTATTAATTTTGAAGATACTTAAATTTCATAAAGATATTAGTAGGATTTATAAGATTTCAGAATAGCAATGTAAAAGAAGAAAGAATGAGGAATATATTTTTAAAAATGTAAAACAGTAGCATATTATATCATTTTTAATTTTTAAATAACACTGCTCTGCAAAAAAAAAAAAAAAAAAAAAAAAAAATTTCGATATCTGATATTTTAAAACCCATTAAAATTCTCATTTAGTAATGGTAGGACAGTCGCAAATACTTGTCAGAAAAAATTGTAATTTTTTGTATCATGAATAATATTTATTATGCATAGTTTAATATATGGAGGTTAAATTATTTTAAATTTACTTTCTTTAAAATTTATTGGTGATAATGTAATGGAATTTAAAACTGAAATACTTTATTTTTTCTTAATGTTGTAAGTTAACTGGAAATAGTAATAAGCAGTATTACATGCAGGACAGAAAAGTGTATATAATTTAATGTATAATCAATTTTCTACTTAATTTGTATCAGTTTGAATCTTTCATATGAAGTATTTGATGTAAAAAATTAATATACAGACAATCGCAAAACGCTAACAAACATGATTATTATATCTCATACATTTCTGTTATTTTAAATTTTAAAAATATATCTTGAAGTAATGATAAAAATATATGTAGAAAAATTTTATACAAAATAAATAATATACAAATTAAATTATTCAAAAATATTCTTAAAGTAAAAAAAAAAAAAAGATAATCCATGAATATTTTTATTAATGAAGAAGACCTACACTTTTAAATATTTATTTTAATCTGTTTCTAAATCCTACATTTTTTTTTAACTGATGGAAGTGTACTTTAAAATAAAATAACTCCGATTCTGAGATTTGCATTATTTTTAAAAATGTTTTAAAAGGAAAAAAAGAAATAAAAATTCTCTGAAAATGTTTGTTTAAATTAATCATAAACAGAGGGAAACATGGCTGCCCTCAATTTCCATTCAATTTCTGAGACCTTTCTACTTTCTCGTTTAGCACTTGAGGAGAGGAGACGAAATCCCCGTTCATGCTCCTTAGTAGAAGGAGCAAGATGGAACATTTGTTATGGGCTTGATCTAACGTCTTGTGGGTCCTGGCACCCAGGAGGAAACCAATAGCCCTGCTGGTAGTAGAAATAGCATTGCAGGTTCTGGACAGCAACACATACTCATAGAAACTGCTGCTGGGGGGCAGGGACTACTTAATAAAACACAAAAATGCAACAGTTGCAAACAAATACCAAAAAGGTTGGAAGCTTATACTTCTGTATCTTGCCCAACTGAAGAGGAGAAACCAAAAGACTTCGGTCTGAGATTTCAACTCCTTCCCTTGCACAGTCAGCAACTTAGAGCATGCTGCTAAGGAGGCCAAAATAGCTATTGTGAAGGTAAACTTTCCATCTGATAAACCATCTATTGAAGATTTTGATTACATTCAAATGGAGATCTTGAAGCAGACGGATATAATTCCTTTTGCAGATCATATACCTAAAATTCAGATATCTTTATTCAATGCTTGTTCCATGTTTGTGTATTGTAACAACGTGGAAACCAGGGATTAGGTCCATAAAATATTTAATGGTACAGGAAGTGAATTTAATGGTAATCAAGAAGTGAAAGGAGGCACAGAACTCAGAGGTATGAGTGCTAGTGACCTGTTTAAGCCGGTAAAAGTAGCCTTTAAGATGGACACTTATACTTTAGAACTTGGTCTTTTTCTGAAGCAGATCAACCAGCTGAAGACAAGGATAAAATCTGAGGAGTGGTGTGTTCTACACAATTTGACAGAACCAGTCTCTACATGATGGATCTTTGAGGTTGATTAGTCGGCTGCTGAAGCAATAAATGAAACTGGATTTTCTGCTTATATAGACTTGGATAGGAGATTTTTTAAAATTATTAATGACCTTAATACCAAGCCCAATAAGAAGGATTCAGCTGAAAAGCAAGAAACTTTCTCTCAAGTAATTTATTCTGTTATTTTCTTTAAGAATGATAGTGAATTACTTAAAGAAATTAATATTGATACCAGTTCTGAAAGTATAATCATTCCTAACTCTCCTATTTCTATAAGTAAGTTTGAAAATGAGCTACAAGCATTGGGTGTGGAGGAATAGGAGATTGAAACACCACTTGATGGTGTTGTAGACAAACTTTTCTCTTAATTAGGTCTTTCCTCTTCTACTTCAGTTTTTTTTTTTTTTTTTTTTTTTTGGGTGAAGTGGCACAAATTAATCTTCACCATAGCAGTGGTGTTTCCGGCATTTTAAGCATTGAAGCTGGCTAAAGGTGAGATTGACATTAAGGGTCAGTGATTCTTGTATTAAAGCAAAATTCTGGGTTTATGGATCAAAAGCCTATATTCAATGATGCTACATGTATCAGGCCTGAGTCTTACATTGTTAGTTCTCAACAAATTTTAAATCTTGTAAAGTACCTTGATGGTAAGACCTGAGATTCTTGTTCTTACCTAATATAACTAACTTCTTTGTTGCAACGCTCACTCGCTAAGGTTGTATTTAAAGCAGTGTCAGAGCTGTGTCAACATGAAATGTGTTTATCAATGTGGCGCTTCGTAAAGAAAAGAAGAAAAAATCTTTAGATGTTGAAAAAATTTCCGATTGTCTAAATACTTGGTTAATTAGTTCACTTCTGAGTCGCAAAGTCGGCCTTTAAGGGATGACAATGACACATTAAATACATGTAACTCAAATTAATTTATTTGCTCATTAGTTCAAGTAAAATAATTCTATTATTTAATTTTATAAAATTAATTTTTAAAATTAGAAGTTTGTAATTTCAGATGAATATTAAAGATTTGATATAAAAATAATACTTAAGTACTTTCCACATACTCTGTAATTTGAGCAAATCCTTTATTCCTGTTTCTTGCTCTGCTTCGTTTTTGCCTTTATAATCATTATAATAAAAATACATATCAACAAATCAAGTGACTATTATCAACGCTTCGCATTTCATATGCCTAGCGGCCATTCGCAATCACAATTTATTCGAATAAAACTTCATTAAATAGGGAATTTTTTTTTTGCTATTGCTTTAGAATATAGTGTAGGAAGTTAAAGGTATTACACTAAGTTTACATTTATCTACTGGAAAAAACAGTAGCAAAACAATTCTATTGTTTAATATTCTAATATTAATTTTTTAAATTAGGGGAAATTAGACATTTTATTTAAAAACTAGCTGAACTTGGCCACGTGTTGCTGTGTTTTTAGTGGGTTTTTGTTTCGCTATTCGCTGGTCATTATATTTAAATGATCTTAAAATTTTATATCAGTTATTAAAATCACTCACACACACACACACACAAAAAAAAAGAAAAGGAAAAAAAAAAAAAAAAAAGAAATCTTTTAATAACAACAGACCCTTACCCAACGTGCCCTTAAAATTTGTTCTGATACTTCTTCTCTTAAAGAAGAACTGAATTATTTAAAGTCTGTTGCTATTAAAAGAGGTTTTAGACCCTCTATAATTGATAAAGCTCTCAAAAAGTTCAGTAGGCCAACTTATAATTCTACTCTTTCCATTGATGATAAAATTAAACCTGATAATCTTGTTGTCTTACCTTTTTATCCCCCCTTAAGTTTTAAATTAGCCAAAATTTTGAAGCGTTTCAATTTTCACGTTATTTTTAAACCTGTCAATAAATTCCAATTCCCTTCAACCAAATCCCCTGTTCCTGAGCTTCAAAAATGGGGTATCTATAATGTCCCTTGTAATAACTGTGATTTATCTTATATTGGTCAAACTAAAAGAAATCTTGAATGTCGTTTACGTGAACATTCTCGGTATGTTGTTAATCAAGAAATTTCTAAATCTTCTATTGCGAAGCACAGTTGGGAATTTGATCATAGTTTTAATTTTAAGAGTGCCAAAATTATCTTTCATGCCAAACGCGTTTCCGAACTGGATTTTTTGGAAAATTTAGCTATTTACCTTAATTGTGATAAAATTGTCAATGAAAAATCTGATTCCACTTTGCTGTCTACAGCCTGGAAAAATTTGTTTAATTCAATTAAATAATTTCCTTCATTAGTTATAATAAAATAATTCTAATTAAAATAAAAATAAATAATAATTAATGGATAAATTTTATTAAATTTACTTTTTAGTTTAATATTATTGAAATAAATATATATATATATATATATAAATATGAATAATAATGATTATAATTGTTTACTCCTTTCCTCCCTCCTCTTTTTGTGGTGTGTGTACGTGTGTTCCTCTCTGATTGATCCTGCCCTGCATGTTGCTTCCTATTGGTTGTTTGTGTTGCTCCTCCCCCTCTGGATTTTGTCCTGCTTTCATTCTTGCATTTGCCTCCAAGGCAGTTGCACCTGATGAAGGAAGACTACGTCCTTTCGAAACCGGTTGTGCTGATTTAAAATTTATGGTGTGTGAAGAAGTTTTAATTTCATGCTATTGTCTGTACGCCAGTTTTTGAATTTATTTTTGAAAAAACAGATATCAGTAAAATTTTTGCTTTAAAATATCGCTAACACAAACGCCTAAAATCATATTTCTGGAATTTTAGAAATTCAGCCCTCAAACGGGAAGGGGGGAGGGCGGGGAACGTGATATCACATAACTCCTCATACCTCAAACAAAAAGATAGATATACGTCAGTTTTTTGCTTTAAAATATAGTAAATACAAATATCTAAAAACTAATTTCTGGAATTTTAGAAATTCAGTCACCAAGGGAGGTAGGAGGGAGCAAAACTTAATTTCTCATTCCAAAACTTGATTTCACATAATCCTACGTAACAATTCTACATACTCAAACATAAAAATAAATAAATAAATAAAGATATCCATGAGATTTTTATTTTAAAATATAACGAACAAAATACCTAAAACTCAATTTCTAAAATTATTTTAATTCAGTGTCCAAGGGGGAGAGGGGGCAAAATGTGATTCCCCCTTCCCCTTCCCCACTGAATCAACACTGTCGTGGCGATTTTGTGCGGGACTGTCACGAATTTTGTAGTGAAAGGGTTACAGACAGCTGACACCCACTAAGACTTTTTTTTTTGTGTGTGTGGGGGGGGGGGGGGGCTACAAAAGCCCATTTACGAGCATAATATCTCGGCTCTAAATTACTTCACGATTGAGAAACAGCACAAGAATAGATTAGATTTCTGTACAAAAAGAAAAAAATATGTCAATTTTCGAATTTTTGATTTTAAAAGGAAGGGGAAGAATTTTGCAAAATTCAGATTTTCCAGTAAAACTCTATGAAAAATGGCATGTAGATGTAGAAAACAACTGTGTCTTCGGGAGTATATTTCCAAAAACCCATTTTGGGTGTTTTGCGATTTTTAATTTGTGGGGAGGGGCAAATTTGAGATCCGCCTTTTTGCGTTATTCTTCCTGGAGAATCTATGGAAGCTACGTTCAAGAATTTTGTTGTGTGTTGAATATTTTCATTAAACATTAACTGTGATGGCATTTTGTTAAATTTTCCCATAGGAGTGACAAGGGTGAAAAAAAAAGACAACTTAATTCTGTTCTAAATTATCTCAGGATAACAATTTTTTTGGTATGTGGGTTTCATACTTGCCAACTTTTCCGGTTTTCCCGGAAGACTTCCGGTTTTTTAACGTATCTTCCGGTCTTCCGGACAGATGATGAAATCTTCCGTTTTTAAAAAAGTCACGGACATCGTTCGTTTTAAAAAGAAAACCCAAATGTTCTACGAAAACTCCTGATTCCCAATCTTTTTCCATCCATAACATAAATGTCAATATTCATTTCAAACTTGCTTTATGAGATTCTAGAACATGTAAAGAAATAGAATTGATGTAATTATTGCTGATGTAATTATTTTTTGCCCCCCCCCCTTCATTTATCTCCAACTAGTGATCAGCAATCAAATGTTTTGCAGAAGTCTTTTGTTTAATAATTTTTATCCATCTGCAACATGAATGATAATATTAATTTTAAACTTTTTTCATTAGATTCTAGAAGTAGAAGAAAGAGTTTAATATTTCTTACTCTGTAATTATTTCTGTATCCCCCCCCCCTTCCCCGGATTGTGATCAATGATCAATTCTAGAAACAATAAAGCAATGGAAGTGCTCAATATTTCTCACGTATGTAATTATTTTTAGATCTTTATTGCTGAATTTAATGAATCTGTGTATTTTTCCTCAATTAAATTAAATATTTGTATGTCATATTTATACCAAATGTTAAACATGGGAAAAAAATGAAGAATAATTTTTTCAGGTAGGAAAATTTTTTCCAAATCAATTTAAGAAAATTAATACTCAGTTGGTTTCATGCACATTTGAAACTGATAATTAGCTACTGCTACTTTTTTTTATATGTATGATTAATGTACATACACAAAAATCATATTCTATTTATTTAAAAAATTAGTTATACTTTAACTTAACTAAGTTTTTTGTCTATTGTTAAATAAATTTCTTACAGATTCTGTTTTATAGATATTTATATGTTGAAGAGGAATAACTTTATTTAAAACTTTTATATATTTAGTATAATCAATTTATAGTAAAACGTTTTCATAGATTGCTTCTAAATATTAAAATTGTAAAACCGTATTGTTTATTACGTCAGAGAGAGAAAAAAAAAAATCTTCCCTTTTTTTATGAAATCTTCTGGTTTTTCATCAAAGATCTTCCCTTTTTTTATTAAAATTGGTTGGCAAGTATGGGGTTTGTTATGTGTACACAACACTCATTATAAAGGGATTTTACGAACAGTTTCCCTTCCATCCCTTTGGGGTCATTAAAGCAAAAACACGTTTCAAGTTATAACCCTCTTCTAAATTATCACAGAAAGGCAATTTCTGAGTGTATGTATTGCTTATATGTGCCTAAAACACTCCAAAAATACATTTTGCGAAATATCCCCTTTCCCTTTTTCGGTGGTCGGTGGCACAAAACACATTTAAAGCATAATACTATTCCAAATTATCTCAGGAAGGTAATTTTTTGGTGTGATGTGCGTTGTGCATACCTAACACACACTATACAGGAAATCGGTATTTTGGTGTGTGGGTTGGTTATGTGAGTGTAGCACACAATGTAAGAGGATTTTGTGAAATTTCCCCTTTCCCTATTTGCCAGGTGGGGGAGGCAAAAAATATGTTTCTAAGCGTAACTTTATTTATAATTATCTCAGGAAGTCTTTTTTTTTTTTTGTTATGGGGCTGTGCCATATGTACACAACACGCACTATAGGGGGATTTTACGAAAGATCCCCTTTCATCGCTTGGGGGTCTGGTGGATAAAAAGCATGTTTCGAATTGTAACTCTGCTCTAAATTATCTAAGAAAGTCGAGTTTTTGGTTTATGGTTTATGTGTACCCAGTACACACTATAATGAAATTTTGTGAAATATCCCACCTTTGGTGGGGAGGGTAAAAAAATGAAGTTTTGACCGAGTTCAATGAATTTTTATTTTTATGAGATTTTTTGCATTAATACGTTGTATGTAATTTTGGGACTTCATTTAAATATATTGGCCAACGAAGTGGATAAAGCCTGCTAGTTCCCTCTAAATTCCTCAGTAAGGGGCCCCTTTTCCATTTCTAACCGAGGGCCCCCAAAAGAGCCAGTCAGGGCCTGATTTCATTAATAGGAATTTGCAAAATGTCGTGATTAGAGGGGTGACAAAAATATTTGATTGCATAATATTCAATGAATAATTTTTCACTAATTAAATTAGCAATTGAGGCTCCTGGATAGCAGAGATAGCAGAATGAATCATGTATCTTACATGATGCTTTGTTTATTCGTCCTGGGCGTATAAACTATTGGCTTAATATTTGAGGATTTGCAGATCCACATAGTTGTTATATCCATGTAACAATTATGATGCTGAGTTACTGTACTGAATATTTCCCTTGCATAAGTCGAGGAAGAAAGGTGCTCTATTTGCATCAATAATATCCTACAAGGTTTGCTCACCTGGTAATGAGCGCGAAAAAAATGAATTCTCCATATTTAAAAAAAGAACGATCGATGATCGATAAAAAAATCTTTTGTTGATCGTTAAAAAATGGGAGCGAAGCCGATAAATAGTCTTGATCTTAAGAGATCATAGTAGTAGCAAAAGCTATTAATAGATGGCAGCACCAAAAACAAGTTGAAACAGAAGAGCATGAAGATAGAGGGGAGGAGGGAAAACGAGATAGGGGATTCGGCAGAAAAACGGACCAGAAAATTTAGTTAATCAACAGGTCACTAGATGGCGCAAAGATTAGCCGTTATAGCAGATTAGCATTGAAAGCTTATGGAAATAATTGCTTTTTAATAAAATTTAAGTAATTTTAGGTACTTATTTTTAAAAAAATGGCTAGAATTTGTTATGCCATTAATGTGAGAATATAGAGAAATAAAGTGATTATTTGAACATTTTTATATTTATTTTATTTTTTAATTATTACTTTTTAAATCATTAATTCTAAATGCTAAGATATATAAATTACTTTTTCATGTAGAAATTATTTAAAAAATTTATAATTTTTATTTTAATCAATTAATTTTGAAAACTAAGATACATTAGTTTTTTAATAATGATTTTAAAAATAATAAGTAATAAATAAAATTTTCCAAAATAGTTAAACTGATTTTTTTTTTTTTTTTTCTAATTTTCATTTCTTTTTTTCAATTTTATATATATAAATTTAGATGATTTAGATTAATTGTAGCTATTTAAAATTTTTAATTGGGTGTAACATTTCTTTTTATAAAATAATGAATCAAATAAATAAATAAATAAATAAAAATAGAATAGTAATTTAAAAAGCCTCTTTTTACCTTTTGATTAAAAATGCTTCGTTTTTTAAAAGCTAATGGTATAAATTTTTAAATTAAAATTGAAATGACTGGAAAAAATAATTTTAGCACGGAAATAATGTAAGTTTTGATTCTGATAAAATTTTAAAAGCATTTTTACATCACATACAAAGCCTATATTTCATAAGTTTATTTTTCTTCGAAGTAAAACATGCTCTAACTATAGCAGTATGTGTCTGTTCTCGAAAATAGTCAGTGGGAAGTGCTTGGTTCGAATCCAGGTCACGGTCGTCCTAAATAAACGTTCGGAGTTTTCCGTGGTTGACTACAAAACTCGAGTAAATACAGGCTAGGTCCCTTTAAAAAGACCAATACGAAGGCAATCCACCTAGGTTTAAGACCTAAGTTTAGTAAAACAATATCATGGGGGGGGGGGGGAATGTTTTGATTATTTTGCAAGAGATTTTTCCACAATAAGTTTATTGCATTTAATATATTTTATTAATTTTTCAGGTTATCAGTTCATAAATTTAATTTTTTACAAGATTTTTTTACATTTTAAAAGTTGTTGATGGTTTTAGGATTGAGGCCGATTGATTGCACTAGGGTCCTAGGCCTGTGTGAGAGTGCCTTACATGGGGTCTTTCTAAGAGATCTTAGCCGTATTGAACTTAGTTTCGGAGAAAATCACCGAACACTTCGAACGGCTAAGCCGACGAGCGCGACCAGGGATCAAACCCAGCACATCATGTCTACAGCTTCAATGACAGGACCACTTGGCAGTTAGTGGATCCTAGCATTCTAAAAGCTAAAACTTTTATTATTATTATTATTATTGTAAGAATAAAAAATAAATTTGGAATAACGATTTAAATAACCGCATTTTTCTTTTCATTAAAATCGTTATCATTTTCTAAAAAAATAATGGTACAAATTTTTGAATTAATTTTTGAATAACAAAAAAATATAATTTTGCAAATAAATAATGTAAATTGTTTTAGATAAAACTGTGAAGTAACTTTTACACTGCATGCAAGGCATACATTTTATCAGTTAAATAAATTTCTTACTTTAAAATAAACTGGTTGACGTGCAGTGCCTGGTTCGATTCCAGGTTGCACTCGTTAACTTCATCATTCGGAGTTTTCCGTGGTTTTCTTCAAAACTCGAGCAAATACACTAGGCTAGGTCTTAGCAGAAAATACAGAATTAGCAGGGTAGGGGGGAGTAATGTGTTGATTATTTTACAAGGAGAATATTATCTTCATCCCACCGAGTTTACTACGCTTAATATACAGGGTTGGTGAAAAGTTCCCGTACTTTTTTGTTTATGCATTTTTGGCTTAGTTAGTTAAGTTATTTGTCATTTCTGATGATTTTATTGAATTCCTTGTTTACTTTTGTTTTATTTATTTGTTTATTTTTAGTTTTGTAGAAGTTAGGTCTGTGAAAATCAACGTGTCACTGTGGTCGAATTGCACAAACAAGGAATGAAGAGAGCTGACATTGTTCGCATGACTGGTTACAAGAAGCAAACCGTCTACGATGCCGTGAAGCGTTATGAGGAGACCGGCGGGACCGCGGACCGTCCTCGAAGCGGTCGTTGAACCACCGCGACCACTCCGGAGAACGTCAACAAGGTACGGTGCTGAATTCGACGCAATCCAGAGATCTCTATGAACAAGATGACCAAGGAGCTCGGAATCAGCCACGAACGTGTCCGGCACATTGTCAAAAAGAAGCTGGGACTTCGCAGCTACAAGATCACCCGCGTTCATTTCCTCAACAAAGCCATGAAGGCGAAGCGGCTGCAAAGATGCCACCGAATGCAACGGCTGGTCGCTGGTGGTGCCCTGTTGAAGGTGCTCTTCACCGACGAGAAGATTTTCACGGTCGAGCAGCTCCACAACCGCCAGAATCGCTGTCAACTGCTTAAGAAGGGCAACAGAAAACCGCGGCGGCGAAAACTATCGGCCGCAGTCACTTTCCGGCCTCGATCATGGTCTGGGCCGGGATCTGCTCCACCGGGAAGACGCCTTTGGTCTTCATCGAGCAGAACGTCAAGATCAACGCCGCCAGCTATCAGCAATGAGTCCTCCGCGACGCTCTAGAACCGTGGGCAATGCAGCACTTCGGCGCAGCCGGAATCACGTTCCGGAAAACTGGGCACTGGCACATTCCGCCAAATCAACAATTGCCGTCTGCGAAGAGCTCTTTCCTGGCTTTTGGAGCAAGGACGTTTGGCCGCCGAACTCAACCCGCTCGACTACTCGGTGTGGTCCATCCTGGAGCAAAAGATCTCGGCTAAACGATACGCAACCGTAGAACAGCTGAAAGCGGCGTTGACGTGTGCCTGGGACGAGATCACGGTTGACGAGTGTGCGACCGTCATCAACAATTTTCCAAAGCGTGTTAGAAAATGTATTGAGGCCCAAGGAGGCAATTTTGAGCATCTGTTGTAATTTTTTTTGTTTTATCGTATTGTTATTGATCTAATAAACGTTATTATTTAAGCAGTTATTTGAATTTACTTTTGTATACGGTATTTATGTGCTGTTGAAATATCTAGAAAAAGTACGGGAACTTTTCACCAACCCTGTATTTTATAAACTTTTCAGGTTTTCAGCTCTTATAAATCTTATAAATATGTCTTATAAATTTCTCAGATTTTCACGTAACAGATTTTCTTGCAATCTGGGGGGATGGGGGGGGGGAGCAAAAAGAATTCAGAAGTATGGATGCAGAATTGTTATACAAGAGATAGCTGCAATTAATCCAAATCACTTAAAATTATATGTTTTTCAAAAATGAAAATTAGAAAAAAAAAAGGAAATAGTTTAACTATTTGAAAATTTTAGTTATTTATTTCATTTTTTACATTTTAAAAACTGAAATACATTATTATTTACTAATGAATTTAACAAAAAAAAAATGTTAATGATTCGAAATGGTATTATTTATCTTATGATTAAAATTTTTGACTAAAGTTAAAGGTTAAGCTTTTGAATTAAAATTGGAATAACTAAATTAAAACTAAAACAAGCATGGGGGAAGTGCCTAGTTCAATTCCAGGTCACACTCCTCAACTTGGCCGTTCAGAGTTTTCCATGGTTCTCTTCAAAATGCGCTTAAATACAGGCTAGGTCCCTTTAAAAAGACCAACATGGAGTCAGTTCACCTATGTCTAGGATCTAAGTGCAGATAAATCATTCTTAGCGTGTGGTGGGGAATGAAATATAAGTTTGTTTATTTTGCAAACAGAATGTTATCTTCATCCCACTAAAAATTAAATTAATTTTATTTTTGATAATTATTTAAATAAATTTATAATAAAATTATTTTATTTTATAAATTTCTCAGGTATTCAGTTCATGGATTTAAATTTTTTGCAAACTGACTTTTTTTTCTTTTCTTTTCTTTTTTTTTTTTTTTTTTTTTCTTTTTTAAGCATAACCATTATTTATAAATTTTTATTTATTTATTTATTTTCCATTCAGAAAGCTAATTCTATACATATTATTTATTTATTATGATTTTTTTTTCTTAGAACAGAGGTTTACAAATTCGCTTTTTACCTTTTGATTAAAATTATTTTGTTTTTTAAAAAATATATAATAGTATAAATTTCTGAGTTGAAGTTGGGATAACTAAATTAATTTTAACATAGGAATAAAAGAAAATTGTTTCAAATAAAACGTTTTAAGCCACTTTTACATTGCATACAAGGCATATATATCAGTTACATTTCTTTCTTCAAAATAAACTGGTTAATGGGAAATGCCTGGGTTCGATCCCAGATCACGATCGGCAGTTTAACAGCTCTGAGTTATCCGTTTTTTTTTTTTTTTTTTTTTAACTCGCGTAAATATGGACTTGGTTTCGTTAAAAAGGTGTTGGTGTTGATCTTTGGGATTAAGGCCGATTGACTACACTTGCGTCCTAGGCCTGAAGGAGAGTGCCTTTCATGGAGGTCTTTCTAAGGGATCGTAGCCCGTATTTACACAAGTTTCGGAGAAAACCACGGAAAATTCCGAACGGCTAGACTGACGAGCGTGACCTGGGATCGAACCCGGCACCTCACGTTTCCTTAATAAGACTACTACGGAGGCAATGCACCTAGGCTTAATTACAGTCAATTAGCTTTAACTTCTACATTACTACCTCCAAATAAAACATAATTAGCAGGGGGTGGGGTATAAATATCTTATATAATGTATATATTAAAACTGCCTTAATCATTTTCTAATGAATTCTTTTCCTTCATAGTTTGTTGCGTTTTCTATATTTTGCATATTTCTAAAGTATTTATTAAAGTTTTTACATCAAGGAATAAAATTCTTTAAAATAAGATATGGAAGTATTTATGAACAGGAAAATATATATAAGAAATAGCTGAAATTTATCCATAACTTCGAAAATTATGTTAAATAAAATTAGGAAAAGTAAGAAAATAAAGTGCAAGTATATTGGAAAATATTACAAATATATATATATATATATATTCCCACGTGAGTTTTATGAGAACCCATTAAGTCTAATATAATTCATATATATTTAAATTTTGTCATTCCCAACTTCGTTTAAAAAATTAATGTTGCTATGGAGAGTCGTCAATAGATGGCGCGAGGGTCAGCCGTGATAGCAGCCTCAGTCAAAATCGAGACCATTTTCGTAATACGGCGTTAATCTCCTATTTACTCTAGCTTCATGCAGAAGAGTTCAAATAGGAAAGTAGTAGCAGAAGTTATCAAAAGATGGCAGCATCACAGCAATGAAAAAATCGTTCTTAAGCGAAAGACTGAGAGAATTTATTATTATTATTGCATATAGTTTATAGTATATTATAAACTGTGAATATAATTTATATGTTGTGCTGTAGGAAGAATTAAAATTATAAAACGACAAATGATGAGTATTACCCGGTAAGCTTGGCCGAGACTAGAGCCTCTATAATATAGGTGCCTTAGCCGAGACCAGGCAGGCAGGGCTGTCCAAAGGTTTCTGTCTGATGTGAGTATTAATCAAATTCTGACTTCATATGCAGTGAGTTTTTCAACCACAAATGGAAACCGGCATTCCTGAAAAAATATAAGCTTGTTTTGGGATATTTTTTAGTTGCTTGGAAATAATTCTCTACTTGAACCACAAAATGAAATAAAAATAAAATTACTATTATTGTTAAGAAATTATACATATTTTTAAGGAACCTGCCTCTTTTCGTCAGTTAGACGATGAGTTTCTTCCTGTTGGAACATTAGTCTTCTGATTTAGCGCGGGAAAATAAATAGAACAATTTACTTAGTTTTTTAATATCAGCAGATAGTCTTTTTAGAATTTTTTGTTCCAACAATGGTTTTGCGGCTCACCAGTGGCCGAGCGGTTCTGCGCTCAAAGTTGGTAGATGGGATGTGCCGGGTTCGATCCCAGGTCGCGCTTATCGACCTAACCGTTTGGAGTTTTCCGTGGTTTCCTCCGAAACTTGCGTAAATGCGAGTTAGGACCCCCACGGAGGGCAATCCCCTATAGGCCTAGGACACATACGGAGTCAATTGGCCTTAAATCCTCCAACCAACCAACAGTGTCTTTGCAATACTAAATTTTTATTTTGTACTTTTTAGGGCTTCCCAAGCTTCTACATTTATTTATTTATTTTATTATTATTATTTTAATATATTCACTTTCTTCTCTATCTCTGTTCGGTCGGAATTTTTAAATCGAATTTAAACAAATTTCCCGATAAATAGAGACTGAAACTTTACACATAGCACAGAACTGGATGACAATACATGCTCAAGCAGTAACAGTATTGGAGAAAGCCTTGTGCTCCAAATTCAGTTAAAATATGGTTTCTAATTTTAAACCGCTTTCAATCATCCGACTCAGACGAAAGTAATGTTCATATGAAAACGATTTTAGGGGAAGGTGCTTTTGGCTTTCGGCCCTCAAATCTAGTTAAAAAATTTATTCGAATTTTAACAATTTCCTATCATTCAATTGAGCTAAAATTTTTCATACATATATGACTCTGAGTATATGCAAAAACGGGCATAGATAAGAGGGCCCGAGCCGTAGGCACTCAATTCCAGTTTAAAATTTTACTTCAAATTTTAAGCATGTATCATCCAACTAAGCTAAAATTTTGCATACATATATAACAATCGTAACAGTACATGACAAACAGAAATGTATTTACTGGCCCTAAATCCAGTTGAAAACTTTATTTCTAATTTTAACCACTCCCTGTCATCCAGTTGAGCCAAATTTTTGCGACGATAATCCGTACTCCAGCGGAAATGAACTTAGTGTTGAGGGCCTTGTGTGTTCTGGGCACCCAAATCCAGTTAAAATTTTTACTGCGAATTTTAAACACTTCTATCACTTAAAAATGAATCTAAAATAAGTTAAAGTTTTACATACATGTATAACAAACGGTAACAATACGTACTCAAGCATAAATAGACTTAGGGGACGGGAGCCTTAGGGGCCCTGGGTCTCAAACCCAGTTAAAAATTTGATTTTTGATTTTAATCACTTCCTATCATCCAGTTGGGCCAAAATTTTGTATACATGTTCTACTCTCATGCATTATTTGCTTAAGCAAAAAAGGCTATGGGGAAAAGGCCTTGGGTCCCTCAACTCTAGTTAAAAATTTATTTCGAATTTTCATCATCGCCTATCATTCAATTATGCTAAAATTTTGAAGATACAACTCTGATGACAATATATGTACAAGACAAAACTGACATACGAAATGGAGGCTTTAGGGGCTCTGGGCCCCCCCCCCCCCCCAAAAAAAAAAAAAAAAAAAAAAAAAAATCGATTTTTAACCATTTTCTATTTTTAATTGAGCTAAAATTTGCATGTTTGTCACCGTTAGGCTCCGATAACTATACTTGCTCATGGAGAAACGGAAGTAAGGGATGGTGCTTTGAGGGCCCTGGCCCAAGATGATCATATGTCCTCGAAATTCGAGGACAGTCCGAATTTTCAAATCGTTTTCCTTAATTTAGAAAAGTCGTAGGAAGGAAATTATTTATCATAGCTATTTCTGTTTCGATCATCATTTACTTAGCATAAACTCTACCTCCATAACTGGGTAATTGTAATATTTTTTAATGCTAATATATTATAAAGGTACTCTAATATGCACTATACACTGGTCTCCCAACTTCAGTTAAGAATTTGGTTTTGAATTTTAACCATTTCTTATCATCCAATTGAGCTGAAATTTTGCATACACGGTAACTCCGATGGCAATGCGTAATGAAAAAGAAATGAACTTAGTGTTGAGGGCCCCTGAATACCAGTGAAAGCTAATTTTTCTGGACATAAGGAAATTTCTAATCAAATTATCATCTGAAACCCCTAAATATAAATTTTTATCAAAATCGTTCAAGCAGTTTCATAAAAAACCAAGTTTCTCTTTCTACTACATTTTGTTATTGACACGACAGAGCACTGGTTACCAGCGACTGCTAGCATTCGTGAGGAGGAAAATAAGTCAGATCGAATTTTCATCTGAAAAAAAAAAAAAAAAAAAAAAAAATACTTACCCCCATTTTCTTTTAAATCATTCCAGCGATTAAAAAAAAAAAAAAAAAAAAAAAATACTTACCCCCATTTTCTTTTAAATCATTCCAGCGATTAAAAAAAAAAAAAAAAAAAAAAAAAAAAAAAACATATTTTTTGCTGATTTTTTCCGGATAGAGTGAGAGTTATCAATAAATGCATGCCAGTTATCCTGAAGAGGAGAATAATGTTGAAATAAAAAATCTATCAAAATGTCATTTCAAAAGCCCTAACTTTAAATTTTTGGCAAAATCATCCGAAGAAAACGAAGTTCATACCGTTTTTTTTTTTTTTTCAGGGCGAAGTTCAGGTTCTCAGTGAACGCTAATTATTTCGAAGAGGGAGAAAACCAAATTTAATTGTAAACACAACGAGCCCCTAAAACCAATTCTTTGCCATATTTTGCACGGGCCGAATAATTTTTAACAGAAAACGTCGAAAACAAAAAAGGCAAAAACTGCCATATTTTGCGATGTTTAGCGTTAAGATATACAGGGCTAAACTATAACATTAAGAGCTATAATAGAATTTTTTCTGTAATTGCATTTCCGTTTATATTAAGCTTTTATAAAACTTTCCCACAATGTTTAAAAGTGATTATGAATTAACCTATTAATCTAGTCATATCTAGTCTATTAATCTATCGATCTGTCTCTCTGTCATTCAGTCTGTATGATGTTTGAATAAGTAGGGCAAGGCAAAGCACACTAAAAGTTAAACAATGCAACGAGCACGAACAGCTGGAAAGTGTTAATAATCTATGTGAATATCATGATTTTTCGTACTTATGTATTTCCTTATATTCTAAAACCGATTTACAAAATTTACTTTGTATCGCGCATAACTCAAAAACGGATAGTTGTAGAATGTTGCAACTTTTAGTGATTGTGATGACGTCTAGTTGTACACTTCCAATTTTCTCACTTAACACTTTATAGATAGCCCCGATTATATGAAATTTTTCGGGACGTGTGTATGAACGTAGTTGTGCGTGTGTATCTTGCATAAATGAAGAAAGGTTCGACATACAACGTTATAAATTTGTATGTATATATTTACTCGGGTTTTGAAGAAAACCACGGAAAACTCCGAACGGCGAAATTGACGAGCGCGACTTGGGATCAAACCAGGCACTTCCTGTCAATCAGTTTATTTTGAAGTAAGAAATTTAACTGATGAAATGTATACCTTTTATGCAGTGTAAAAGTTACTTCATAATTTTATCTAAAACAAATTTGCATTATTTCTATGCTAAAATTATATTTTCTAGTCATTGCAACTTTTATATCATTAATTAAAAAAAAAAAATATATATATATATAACGATTTTAATCAAAAGGTAAAAAGCGGCTTTTTAAATCATTATTCCACAAACTCATTTTTTACTCGTAAAAATATTATATATATATTTATATATGTTTTAGCTTTTAGATTGTTAGGACCCACTCATGGCCAATAGGTCCTGTCACCAAAGCTGGTAGATGTAAGATGCTGGGTTTGATCGTTGGTCGCGCTCGTCTACCTAGCCATTCGAAGTTTACGGTGGTTTTCTCCAAAACTAACCACCTTTTAAAATGTGGAAAAAAAAAACATTTTGTAAAAAAATTTAAATTTATGAACTGACAACCTGAAAAATTAATAAAATATATTAAATGCAATAAACGCAGTGTGATGAAGATAAAATTCTCCTTGCAAAATAGTCAACACATCTACTTCACCCCCCCCCCTCCCCCTACATTAAATGTTTTATCTAACTTGGGTCCTAAACCTAGGTGGATTGCCTTCGTATTGGTCTTTGTAAAGGGACCTAGCCTGTTTTTACTCTAGTTTTAAAGTAATCCACGGAAAACTTTGAACGGTTAAGTTGACCACCTATCCTGGAATCTAACCAAACACTTCCCACTTACCAGTTTCGAGAACAGAACCTAACGACTACTGGTGGAGCATGTTTTATTTGGAAGAAAAAAAACTATTTAAATGTATGCTTTGTATGTGATGTAAAAATGACTTTAAAAATTTTATCTAAATCAAATTTGCATTATTTCTATGCTAAAATTCAAATAATCTAAAATTTTATAATTAAAAAAAAAGAAAAGAAAAGAAAAAAACAATTTAGTTTATTTCTTACCTATTAGTTTTTAAATTATTATTAAAGAACTAATGTATCTTAGTTTTTAAAATTAATTGATTAAAATAAAAATAATAAAATTTTTAAATAACTTCTACATAAAAATGTAATATACCTTAGGTTTTAGAATTAATGAATTACGAAATAATAATAATAATAGTAATAAAATCAAATAACCCTTTTATTTTCTATACTCTCACAGCTAGGTACATGACAATTTCTGACCAAAATTTTAAAAATAAATACCGTAAACCATTTAAATTTTATATTAAAAAAAAGCACTTGTTTCTATAAGCTCTCAATGTTAATCTCGAATACCGACTAATCTTTGCGTCACCTAGTGACCCGTAGATTAACTAAATTTTCTGGTCCGTTTTTCTGTCGAATTCCCTACTTCGTTTTCCCTCCTCCCCTCTAGCTTCATGGTCTACACCAGGGGTGGCCAGCCCGCGGGCCGCATGCGGCCCACCGCGTAGTTTCTTGCGGCCCGCGAGGAGACTAATGATATTTAAAGTTTGACAACTTTGGTTAACCGATCAAAAATCAATAAATACGTTCTGACTTTTCGAAGTGAATATACCTTTCAACGATTATGGTAGCCAAATAACTGTTGTAATGAAATATGTTTAGATCCATTATTCATTCTTTTTATTATAATTTTAATATATAGTCATACATTTTTCACGATCCTATTGTTAATTTATGAATAAAAATAAATTAAATTAACGTATTCTGCCCCGAATTTTCACTCTGCCCTTCCTCGAATAAAGCATATACATATATGAATCATATACTCACAAACATATAATACACAAACAGTCATATACTCACAAACACATCTGCACATGTGCATATGTACAGCCATAAAATAATAATAATAATTTCCTTCCCCGACTAATTTCGTCGTAAATTATCGTAGAAACTAGCACCTGATGCCTAACGATTGGTAATGACATCTAGTTTTTAATGCAATTGCTACTTTTAAGGGTGACATCTACATATTAAAACTTACAGAAACTTCTATTTTCTTTTTTTTTTTTTTTTTTTTTTTCGGAATAGTAACACCGATTTTTGACTACATATTCGAATTTCTAAAGTCGAGGCGATTTGGAAAAATGTATAGTTTATATCCTTTATATCAAGTCTTCGTAGAGTTACAAGCAAAAATTGGTCGGGGGTAAATCTCTATACTTAAAAAAAATAAAAATAACAATAATAATAAAAATAAATTAAGACATCACACAGAAAAGTATTATATTCATTCAGATAATAATTGGAAAAGAAATATAACAATTTTAAATATAAAATAAAGTAATACTAATTAATAAATGATGTGCACGCCTAAACTTTCTTGAATAACTATTTTAAATCATGCGCATGCAAAGTAATATATGACACAAATGATAACAATTGACAGCCACCTAAGAACAATAAAAATTTAAATATCACTATAATTCGAAAAATAGTCATAGGAACGAACTGTAAATTTAGAAACCCATATTTTTGATGATGCTCATTCTATTCGTGCAAAAATGAATGTAGGTCATAATCCTTAATTTTTTAAAATAAGAATTTACTAATAATTTTCCTAATTCAAAAAAATTTTTTTCAATCCAAAATATGCAGGGAATATGTATGGGTTACTTCATTCTAACGTGAAAAGGAAATGAAATGTTAATATATTAATTTTTTGGGAAGACACGAATTAATATTTATTACATTTATTTAACATTAGCATCTCCATATTTTAACAAATTATAACGCTGTGAAAAATTATGAGAAATATATAAACTATACCATTTTTCTGGGCTAATTTGATTCAAATATTCCAAAAAGGTTGTCGGAATTGGGGGCTATCTTTGAAAAAAAATGAAGTTGATGCCAGTTTTAATACGTATACACCCCTTAAGCAAATTTTAACTAAACCGTCTAAATTAGGCCTTATTACTAATCGATCGGCACCAACCGCATATCTCTACACTAATTTACGGCGAAATTAGTTGGGAGAGGAGGGGGGGGGGGCTTTTTTCTATGACTGTACATACGGTGCGGCCCGAATGAATAAAATATATTTCCAATGCGGCCCGCCAAATGTTTTGGGTTGGACAGGCCTGGTCTACACAATGTCAATTCTATTACGTTCAATCATAGAATAATAATAAAGGAAGAAGGAGCACGTCAATAGTCTAATGCTTACAAACCACTTCTAGTGAATTGCCAGCGAAAGCTATTTTTGCTACTCAAAACCTTAAAGTAGGGCACCCATACTCGGCACATTTATCGCTGATTGTTGTGGGTGCTATCTCACTGACAGAGAGATGAGACGATTCAAAAATTCGCCAACCAATGAGATTGAAGCATTGTTACAACCCTATACCCGGCATTCCTGGATTTTAATAACCGAAACCAAAACATATATGTTCCTTCTTCCTTTATTATTATTCTATGCGTTCAATGCAGTATAAACGCATTAAAGTGCGCTTAAATAAAAATTTGTCCATAATGTCACGAAATTCATTTGTGCGTCTCTATAAACGAACCATAAACATTGTATACACCAGTAAAAATTATTCAGCTTCTTCTACGCTTTTAACGAATAATTGTTCGAAATTTGACATAATTTGAATGATTACGTGACATTGTCAGAACACTTTTGTAAGGTCTTGTACATTAATTAGGAATCCTAAGAGCAGTGGGAAAAGTCTCGCAGGGGTTAATAAGTGAAGCGAACCGGGGATTGTAGAGCGGAGTGAGCAGGGAGCAGAGCCCCTAGTTCTATAAAATTAAAATCACGTCATTATATTTGTAGTTATAATGTTTTAAGTATTTATTTATTTTTTATATCATATATATTTATTTGTGTTTGCTACTGTTCAATAAACTTATGATTATTACTTTTCGCGATTCACTTGACTTGCCAACTAGAAGTTTGCACACAAGCGCCTGACAATGCTGGCGCGCCCCTGAAAATATTGCTCGGCTTTTAAGTGTTCTAATAAATATATGAAAAGAAATGGGATAAGTTTTCATAAATAAGTTATATTCAAGTAATTTATGAAAAATATAATTTTTAAAATCAGTTTCTTTGTTATTATTATGAAACAATTACTGTCTTCATATTTAATGGAATGCTTTTTTTAAATTTAATTATTTTTTTAAATGTTTTATACTAGTAAGTTATATGGAATTCTCAAATTTTTTTTTTAATGCAGTTAGCAGCCGCGGAAGTTTTGATCACTGAGCTGAAGAACAACTGGAGGAAATGCTAGACGGTTTTCGCGTGCCGTTTTTGGAATATTCGTCTTTCTCCCATTGTTTCGTTTTCTGAGCGGTGCATGGCAAAAAGGATTTGATACATTTATATTTCAATGTAAAATTGCTCAAAGAAATGTATACTTATCGGCTTTATATGAAATATAGTTATGATTCTTTTTGGTGGAACATGAAGGAAAAAGAAATAATTTATTCATTTCCAAAGCTACATTACTTTAAAAATTAATTTTATTACAAAAAATCATATCGTCTTTTGAATAATAAGCAGTCAGAATTCCTTATTGCTGATCCTTCCTCCCCCCCCTCTCTATTTATCGTTATTATTATTTTTTTCTCAACGGTTCCTATTTTTACGACAAAACTGGTTTCTTGAAACTGTTTAACAATTCGCAATTAGTGCCTGATTATAAATATTTTCCCCGCTAATTAATTAAATATGCAAAAATTTCTGTGACAAATTGATAGAATTAGCAGTTTATTAACTTCATCCTATATTCAATAAAAGAAAGTATTGGGTGCGTAAAAATTTTCGACTTTGGATTTTCGATAGATTTATACATTTTCTGATCTATTTAACCCTTTAAATGCCTCTATATCAATCTCACTGAAAATATTTGAATTTTCGTATGTGTTGTGTTTCAATGTGCATTTCTAATTATATGTAGTTTAACTAATAAAAAAAGGTTTATTTTGTTAGAAGATATAATATGGTTCCAAAATAGGAGACTTGGCACCTAATGAGCGTAAAATAGATATTGATAAACCCTTTTAAATTAGTTATATTGATCCCAGTCCAGTTTGTTATAATTTAAAAAAAGGACTGTTTTATTTTATATCCATTGTTTTACACCCCTGCACTCGAATGACTTTTTTTCAGTATTTTTTTTTTTTCTTCTTTTTCTTCAGTTAAAACAGACATTTTCGTTTGAATAATAATAATAATAATAATAATAATAATAACAGAATTTACATTACAAACTTAGAAAAAAAAAAAACAATAAAGTTAGGCACTTCAGTATTCAATGTAAAAAAAAGTATATATATTTATCTTAATTACGTGTAGAGAAAAAAAAAATAATGAAATGTTCCCGCAACAAGAACTTTGGCGCCTAATGGGTTAACAGATTAATCATTTTTAGAAAATGTCTGGATGTGTGTGACAAAAATTTTGCTGCAGCTTTCAATCAAGAATCAACGAACAAAATTTCATAGAAAGTTATATAATAAAATGCAACTTGAAATAAATTGATATCTATGAGCTTTTTGTGCATATTGCAGAACCGATAATGCCGCTGTCTTTCAGTTTTTATAGTTATCTTTAGTATGATAGTATGAAATAAAGTTTAGTATGAATGCACAAAATGAGAGAAATTAAATATATATACATATATATATATAAGTGAAAAAAAAGGTATTTAGAATAGTAATAGCCTCGCTCCTGCACCCCCTACCAATGACCGAGCAGTTCTACTCTCAAAGCTGGTAGACGGGAAGTGCCGGGGGTCGAGCCAAGATCACGTTCTAGACGTATCTGTTCGCAAAATGGTTTCGGAGTTTCGATGGTTTTCTTCGAAATTCGCGTACATATGGGCAAAGATTCCTTAGAAAGACCACTGCGGAGGGCATATCACCTAGGTCTAGAACACTTGTGTAGACAAACGGCCTTAATTTACACCAATATAATATAATTTACCCCTCTCTTTTTTTTGAAGGAGTAAATTTTTACTGTCAATATTTTAAAAAATAACTCGTGCATATATCTTTAAAAAAACTGGTTGAACCATGCATCAGTGTAGATTTAAAACTAAGTTATCTTTTATTTATTTTTTTTAAAGCAAAAAATTAAAAGTATGATTTTTTTACCATTTTTTTTCTTTCTTGTAGATGGGAAGTGCTGGGTTCGATCCTAGGTCACGTTCGTCAGTTTCGCTTTTTGGAGCTTTTCGTGGTTTTCTCGAAAACTCGAATAAATACGGGATAGGAACACTTAAAAAGCCCCCGTGTAGGGCACACCACCTATGCCTAGAACTCCTGTGTAGTCATTTGGTGTTCACCCTTACATCAGCACCTTTAAATCTACCTCATTTTATTTAAGTTTAATATATTCAATATATCATTAATAATTATTATCATTATTATTACCATTACATAATTAAGTTTAATATATTCGATATTCATTTAACATATTCAATATGAAATATATAATTTGATTAATTTTAATATATATGTATATATGTATATATATATATATATATATTGTATTTTTCTGGATTCATCTTATTTAATGTTTCTTGGTTTCATGGTTTCATCTATTCAATGCTTGAAAAGGTTTTCAATATATATATATATATATATATATGTAAGTATTATTCACAGAATAGAGAATGTAAAATAATCGTTGCTAATACTAATTTTGCCATTAAATTCACTAGAATAAATGATGAAAAAAAAAAACCCGAAGAATCTCTATAAGAATTACGCTGAAATGCTATAGCACACTAATCTATTTAATGACGAACACAAATTTACAATTAATATATACAATGCATTAGTTAAAACTGTTTAGAAAATAACATTAACTTGTGAGCATCGTCTGTGCTAATTTTCACCTTAATGAGAACAACTTAAAGTTCTGAGCATTTATGCTCAATCACTTATGATCCCGTCTGATCATTCTGACATCTCTCGAAGAACTTCCGCTTCTTCTCGTAACTTTCGTTTCAGGGTAACAGCTGTTGTCATTCTGCATCAACTAATAAATGAGAGGCTACGTGAAAGTGTTTTCTCTGGAAGTGGGAAAGTTAAATTCGTTACATATAAATAAATACATATATCTTATTTTATTTTTATATAGATTTATTTTTTTATATCTTTAGATGAATGAAAAACATGCTTTTACATTTAAAAAAAAAAGAAAAAAAAAAACTGCGTCATTTGTACTTTGGAGAACCTATCTCATAATTACAGATTAGATAAACAATGTAATAGTGACACATAGATACACTATATAGCAAGATTTGAACATGCAGTTAAAATGTTAAAATGCAAGTGTAATGTATTGAAATCTTTACAATGAAAATCTACTAATATAAAGTATTCACATGATAATCAAACAATTTGTATGCATTTACTATTTGAGCATATATGGATAACCATGTATCATTTTTAACATTGTATTCTAAATGGCCCTTCTTTGACATTTACATTTATCTACATTTATATTATTTATTTTCATAATCTATTATGTATAATGTTCATTTATTCATTGTATTTTTATCAAATTCACGAAAAAAAGAAAGAAAGAAATGGATACATATGTCTGCAAAATGTTATGATATTTACATAATCTGACAGTTAAATTAAATTAAAATTTACCTGTAAAATGTTGTCTTTTTCTTTTCTGAAGAGTTATTCGTGATTTGTCTGTTCGTAAAACCATATGCAGAACATGATATAACCATTTTTAATTTTAATTCATTAAGAGCACAATATAAATGGACGACACGACAGATGCTTCTTGCCGTGCAAGGATTGACCTTGGCTGTAATGTTAGCAGACGAATTCTTCAAAAACCGGCACGCACAAATATCATGTAAAGGTACATGAAAACTGACCAAACGTCCCCATTTTCTGGGGACAAATGGGGACTTCCTTTTTTATTGAAGGCATTTTTTTAAGTTTTAAAAAATTGTAGAAAGTAAATTATTAATCAGTAATACTTTATTTTTACCCCCACATTCAGATGTCCGCTGTTAAGGATCCTTAACTAAAGATCTTTAAAAAGATGCATTTTCATTGGTCAATCAAAATGTAAACAATCTTTATTTACGACTTTCCTTAAAATAGAAATTCAGATGTCCGTTTAAAGATCTTTAACTTTAAGGATCCTTAAATTCTTAAGGATAGCTCTACACCTCTCCTTAAACTTAAAGATCGGCAGCCATCTTGTTTTTCTGTGTGTGATGATTTTGCATTATTTTTATCATTTTTTTTTTTTTTTCGAATAAAGTAAGTAATAAAGTATTTTTCTTAAGTCCTTACTTATACTGTCCTTCTGTATGAGATATTATAGATGCATTTGTACTGCCTTAATAAAACAATTTAGATTTTTTTCGTATGCACTGCGAACGCGAACAAGGCTTATCTCACATGGCTTATCTGTAGTTAAAAGTAAGGCTGTGGCTATTGCTACGGCATCCGTAACAATATTATTGTTACGGCAGTCTGACTGCGCTTGCGCAGTGAGACTGCCGGAGAATTTTTAAGAATGATTCTTTATTTGAATGATTCTTGTATCCGGCAGTCTATTTGTTTACTTTTTTCAGCCATGTTTTTTCTTGGATAGCCCAGAATAATGCTACCTGTGTTTGTCGCATTAATTTAATAATCTTGGACTATATTGATCCTTGTACAAATAAAAAAGCAATGAACGGTTATTGTTAATATTTAAATCTTTATCAAATACATTTTAATGAAATTTATCGAGTGTTAGTTAAAGACGATGAAAAAAATTGCACTTAAGATTAACATTCCTTTTTTAATAAATTGTCTTTAGAAAGCTGTACATATTTTACTTATGTACCGATGTGTATTTTAAATTATCTTTTTTTTATACATGTAATTAAAATTAGAATTTACTGTCAGTTTTTTTCCACCTCAGGTACAATTTCCGTAATTACTTTCTGTTCAATTAAAATTAGTTTTAAGTTTATACTCACTTTGTCTTTCTGTCTCGTTACATAGTTTATCATGTTTGTTTACTAGGTATTAAAACTTTATATTTTACCCGTATTGAAGACCAAAACTACCGTTTGATCCTTTACGATCCGTTACGGATCGTAAATCTTTATCAACATTAAATCTACAAAAATATAATAAATTATTCTGCTGTCAAATGTGTACTTCATTAATAACTATAAATTAGTAAGCTTTTCACATTCTTTTCTTTTTCAAGTTTGCAAACACAATCATATATGCTTATGTGTGCATTGTTATTGAAAAGTTTTAAATCATTACAAAATTGATATTTATTAATAATTTAGATGATTTTAATATTATACACACTATTAAAAATATATTTTTAATGAGCTAATGTTTAGTCTTCAGTAACATTAATAACTTAAATCTGTTATGTCATATTCTTAATAAAAGAAAAATAGTTTTTGTATACTTCTCTTTTTCATCATCCCCATGGGATTACTAAAAATTTTCATAATTGCTTTATCATATTAGTACTAGTACCTTGACAGTACATTTTTTTATAACAGCCCTATAGTATCGTTATGAAAAATGTACCCCCCCCCCCTTTTTTTTATTTAGTAAGCCTAAATTATATAATTTTTTTTACCACGTAAAGTCATTTATTTCTGCCAAAATAATTATTATGTATATATATTTAAAATATTAAATACGCGAGATGAAAATATTCTTGGATAACAGGAATATCCTTATGAAACTAACATTTAGAAAATAAGTGAGAATATCCTTTTCTTTTTTAGATAAAATGAAAAACACGTTTAAACCTTGCATGTGAAATATAACTTATTCATTGTTCTCAAAAAGCGTATATTTAGCTTTATTCCCCATATTCTTTTTTCTTTGTAGGAAGAGGGGATATTTTCAATGAAATACAGCTTTAAGATATTTTATTCAAACAAAAAAGTACTTAAGCTTTTTATTTTCATTTTATTTGCTCAGTAACAAGAACATTTAAAACTCATAAATGGTTATTAAATGTTTTAGGAAAACCAGAATATAAAAGATTAAGGGTTTAGGATATTAGGTTTAGAAAGCAAGCTTAAAAGCTATCAAGCAAAAAACTTTGAATAAAACACTATAAATTGTGCATCATCGCTTTGTTTGCGGCACTCGTGCCAACTTAATTGTTTTGGTTTTTTTGCAGTTTATAGTGTTTATTCAGTTTTTCACTATTACTTTTCAACAGTTCTCTGGTGTATTTTTTATTATTTTAAGATTAAAAGAAAAACTAATGAAAAGTATTAAAAAAAAGAGAAAATTCAAATTTTATTAAGAATAAGCTGTTTATTAAAAGCTAGTTTATTTTTTTTTAATATTGATTTTAGCGACAGATTTTGGCTTAGGCCCATGCCTAGGGGCGCCCAAATTTTAAAGATAATTAAAATTTGAACAGTAGTGGCAGTTAAATTTGAAGGACAACCAGTATTTAATAGGAATGAGAAACATTTTTAATTAATTGTTTTTATTTTTTGCCAATTATAAAACACTTTATCAATCCCTGTTTAATACGTTACAGATTTTTAGATAGTGGTTTGAAATATACGAATAGATAGTGTTATTGAAAATTGATTTTTCCAACTGAGTGAAAATAATGCCCGGATCTTTGACTTACACGGTCTAAGATCTTTGACCATGTAAGTCAAACATCTGGGGCTTGACTCCTGGTCCTGCCATTAATTTCACTGAGCTGGAAAAATGAATTTTCTCTATATATGATTTTCTTCCCAATCTGTTGATTGTGTGATATTAATAAAAAAAAGATAGTGTTATATTTGAACGGTTGATCCTCTGGACTAAGCAGCGGCAATATGTAGCTTGGGATGCTGCTGTTTTCTTATGGCGATTAAACGTCCAGCAATGGATTATGCTTAGATCCAGGTAGAGTGTGGCAATTTTTTTTAAGCTTATATTAAATTCTTAAAAATGATTTAATTTTGAACACCAATCCAAACATTAAGAGCAATCGAATAGATTTTCAGTCGATAATACAAATTTCAAAGCATGATCTGCTCTCTCTGTCATGAGTCAAACATGTTATGATTTGATGAGAGAAATTATTTTCTGAAAATAATTAAGTATGCAATGATTTAAATATAAAATATCGAACAAGAAGCTGTAAAGAAACTATTTTTAAACAAATTAACCTACACTGTAAAAAAATAACTATTACCAGCTGCAAGAAACTCTCTCTGATTGGAGAAAATAATTATTTTCTCCAATCACAGAGTTTCTTGCAGCTGGTAATAGTTATTTTTTTACAGTATTATCTACTTATGAATCAAAATAATTTCTATTTTGATTAATAAAAATATAAAAGAAAGTTAGTCAGTTCTTAAGTGATTAAATAAAAAATTAAATTCTGCTTATTAACATTTTTTGTAGGAGAAACCAAATAAAGTAATTGATTTTTTTCGTGATCAGATATGATTATTTATTTTTTACTTATGTAATGATTATTATATAAAGATTGCTTAGAGATTGATATATCTAAGAAAAATATTTCTCTTTTAGCTGTATCATATTTATTGCTATTATTACTATTACAAATGCATAATATACTTCAAAACATGAGAGGGGGAGGGTGCCATATCGAAATGGGTGTAGGGTACAATCTAACTCAAATCCGCCGCCTCTCATTGTATTGTTATTTATTGCTGCAATCATATTGTAAATAAGCTGCTATTGTTAGTATAAATATCAACAAATGCAGGGGTGAAACTTTTCAGGGGCTGCCCCTGAATTCAGGGTTTTTAAAATTTTTGCTGCTTCTGAATTATGTTAAATTATTTTGTTTTTATAGAAATTTCTCATTTTGATTGTTTGCCTTAAAATGCATTAAGAACCCTTTAAATATTATTTATTACAGGTAGATATATAATATACCATTATTAAATCCTCCCCATCTGCATGCAAATAGCAGATTTCAGGGGTTTTGCATATTAGGTAGTTTTACCCCTACAAATGTCCATTTTGACGCCCCCCTCCCCCCCCCCCCCTTCAACCTTTCAGCAGAAAGTTTTGAAAAAATAAAAACTGATATATAAATTGATCTCAAACATCTAAAATATTTTTTTTTTTAACAAAAGCAAATGATGGCATGTTAATAATCAATCATTCAAAAAATAAAAAGGTGTAACTTAATTTTTTTCTTTTTTTTTTTTAAATCTTAGGACTCTAAAAAAAAATATGAAAATGATAATATGTAAACATAGTTTATAATTTTGACGTCAAAATGTACATTTATGTGTATCAAACATTGCGTACATTAAAATGTACAGTTACAATGTACATTAAAACTAATCACGGATGCATAAAGTATTCAAATTGTATAAGAAAAAACTAATTTTTTGATGTTAGTAATTGATATTTATACTAACAAAGAAAATTTATTTATGAATTTAAACATCAATAAGTTAAGTAACTAATATTTAATGAAAAATAAAAAATGATTTATAAAGCACGGGAAAATTTGTTTCCATAATTATGCATTACTTAATGTATTTTTTTAAATTCCGTTTTCACATTCAGAAAAAATCACAAACAATAAATTAGTACTTGTTTTGCAAAAATTTATTTTTTAAACTTTTATCATTTTATTTTGCAGTTAAAAAATGCAAATGATATACTTGGTAACTTTTTTATATATACTCAAAATATTAAAAGAACCAATTTAACAGTTGAAAAATTTCTAAATGTCAAAACAAAATTATAATAAATTGTATAATCAATAATTCTGGAAACAAATTTCAAAGGTTAGGTAGTACTCTTAAGTATTAACCACTTTGCAGGCTGCAGTAATGTGTAGACGACAGCTATAGTGTGCCTCTGACTAGTTGGTCAAGTGGTTAAATGAAGCTTATTTTATTTTAACATGCAAACTTTAATATTGTCTTTCTACTAATTTATATTAATAAAATCAGACTTTTGTTTGTAAATTTCTGAATAAAAAAATTTGCAATATAATTTGCAATTGTTGTGTCCATAACTTTATTTTTGTCCAAGTATCACGCTAGAACGGCTAAACTGAATTGCAGGAGACTTTGCAGGAATTTAGGTCTTAAAGCAACTTAAAATTATATATATCAACTTTTACAACATTTTCTCCCCTTCCAAGGGGGCAGGAGGCAAAAACATGTTTGTAAGCATAACTCAGCTAAAAATTACTTCACGATGAGGAGATTGCACATGGAGAGACTAGATTTGAGGACAAAAAGGAAAAAAACTTTCTATGATTTTTAAATTTTTGATTTTTAGGAGGGGGGGGGGGAGAAAATAAATTTTTGGTGGAAAATTTCACAAATTCCCGATTTTTGAGTAGAACTCTACCAAAAATGATTAACAAAGATGTTGAAAAGAGCCATGTAATTTCCAAATACCCATTTTTGTTTTTTGTAGTTTTTTAGGGATTCGATTTGTGCACAATGCTAGTGCTAAATTTGTCTTGGAAAAACTGTAGGAGCTGAAGTCAAGAATTTCAGTGGGTGGATTATTTATATGTATCCGACATCTATAGTAATGGAATTTTATGACCCCCCCCCCTTTCTCCCTGGAGAGCAGGAGGCAAAAACACGTCTGTAATTGTAAGCATAAGTCAATTTCACATTACTTCACGGTGAAGTAATTGCACATGTGGGGAGTATTGAGTATAGAGTCCTGCATCGGGTTGGGTAACCCAATTTTACCTGAACTTGACCCGACCCATGATGGGTCGGGTTGACAAATTTTTTTCTCTTGCGGGTCAGGTTTAGCTTTCTATGAGTCAGGTCGACTTGAGAACACCTTTCAAAAAAAATTTTACAGTTGAAAGCATAAATTTGTAGACATAATTATAGTTTCTTTAACTGATTTTAGACATGTGTTGGAGCTACATATTCCTATACACGGATATCCAGCCGAAAAAAAAAAAAAAAAAAATCCGTATAAACATGAGAAAAAAATATTCGTATATGTTTTCTTTTCTTAAACAAATCTAAAACTGATCATATGTAGAAATTGTATGAAAATTTTAAAGTACTGTATAAATTTTTATTGACTATTGTTAATATATATATATGTTACCGCTAAAGTGCAGAAATCAGTTAATCTGCAGATTAGCTAGGTAATCTGCACATTAACTAGGGTGATCCGTTAAAGTGAGGAAAATTGTTTCATTTCTCAAATTACCTAGGTAATCTGCGAATTACCTAGATAATCTGCACATTACCTACTAGGCACTCGTTAAAGTGAAAATAAGATCTCTGGTGTTGTAATTACAGCACGCTGTGTTGTATATTTGTTTTTTTCATTCGGGGGAAAAAAAAAATAGTTTTCTTTCCTTTTCTTTCTTTCTTTACTTATTTTAATCTGTATGTGTTTTAATTTTTATGTCTTTTAAATTTATATTTGTTTTAATTTTTTTACTTATTTCATCTTTTTTATTCTGTCAATATAAGTTTGAAGATGTTATGCATTTTTAATATGAAATATAATAACTTTAATAGCTTTCAATAAATTCTATTTTATAAATGAATGTTAGAATTATAATACAATAATGATTTCTTTTCAAAATAAAAATATTTAACCATTTAAATTAAAAAAAAAAAAAGAAAGAAAAAAAGTTTTATTAACAACTTACATTGCTATTACTATTTTTTTTTTAAAGTTATGCACCAATTTTTAATTCGATAAAGAAATATTAAATTAGACAATTCAGAAGCATTACCTAAGAAGTACATCCAATAATTTAAAACTGTTTTAATAATTTTTAGACCGCAGGAAAATTAAAATGACTGTTTTCCAATGCTTTATTAAACTATATTTTGCAGCATACATATTACAACAACAAGTACAAGTTTAGCAAATATATTAATTTTACCAAAAAAAAAAAAAAAAAAAAACTTTATTAACACATTTTATGTGATAAACTACAACGAAATTATCTGAAAAAGCGAACAAAATAAAAATGAAAATGTAATCGTGATATATAAAATATATAAAGGAAACTTGAAATTGAGAAAGAAACAACAACAAAATGTAATGAAATGCTAAAAAATGCATAAAAATTTCATATTAAGTATTTATTAAAGAAAGCCATAATATTGAATGCCATATTTTTCAGAGTTAAAAATTAAAACTTTTTTTTCAGTAAGTAATAGTAATTTAAATCAATTTTTAAATAAATTAGTTTTAAAAAGTTGTGTTTTAATAGTTTTATTTCGGGAGGAAACAATTACTGTGTTGTAAATTTTAATATTCATAATTCAAAATGAAGTTTCAGGAGATAGAGCGTTTAGATTAAGATTAGATTTCAATAATAAAATGCAGTGCAGACCCTTATCAAACTTATATTGACAGAATTAAAAAAGAGAAGAAATAAAATCAAAATTAAAACAATTATAACTTACTTGTTACTTTAAGTTTTGTGTTGGTCATGATAAGAAACCTATAATAACCATGTCTTCGATGCTGAAGTTTTTCGTTTACCTATTATCATAGCGGAAGCGGAGCGGAAAGGATGAAAGTTTTGGTTTGTGTTTGAAGGTCATTCGCGTATCTGTATCACATGACTGTTTGACGTCATAGTGAATGTAAAAAAACTAAGGCTCGAAACAAACATTTGAACTTTAACGACACAGGAGCCGCTAATCTGCACTTTACCTAGTTAAAATGCGGAAAATTCTTGATTCCACACTTTAACGGGTCATTTTAGTTAATCTGCAGATTAGCTAGGTAATCTGCACATTAACGGATTTCGAACTTTAACGGTAACATATATAAGAAATACAACATAACCTCACTTTTACGTTTTGGAAATTTAATTTATTTCTCAATTTACATTTTTTTTTTTAAAGATATCTTTATTTTCAATGAATTTTAATTCTCGCTTGTATGTTAACGAAATTTTGAATTTTCTTCCATTTACATTTGTATATACAGCAAATATAAAGGGAATACTTGTCGTGATTTAATTAAAAAAGGTAATGTAAAATAAACACATAAAGGAAACAAATACCATCAAGGCAGATTATATTCTTTATTGTCTTCTCTAGAACGAATAAATAATGCACCAGAAAACTGAAACGAGAAGCTAAGTTGCTAATTATGCGAATTTAAAATGATCAGTGATTCTTAAAAAGCAGATGTTTAACTACGAATCACATACATGCTACACAAATTATTATAGTAAAGTAAACATCTACATCGGACAAAAGCAATAAAGAATAATACATCTTTGTTTTTTTTCCAGACTATAAGTAATAAATAATAAATTATGAACATTTAAATCGAAGTGCATTTTTATTTTCTTCTATATTCAATAGAAAAAAGTGTTGGATTCATAAAAAATTTCGATGGATTTACATGTTTTGAGAGGTCTAGAACACGATTTTACCATTTATAGAAAATATCTGTCTGTGTGTGTGTGTGTGACAAAAAGTTTGTGACGACTGTATCTCCGGAACTACTGTTCAGAATTATATATGAATTTATATGTAGAGGTACCTTAACCTAAATTAGTGCCTATCAATTTTTGTCAACTGATCAACAGGTGGTGCTGCTATACAGCAATTTCTGAGATTTAAGAGAAGGCTATATCTCAGGTTCTATTGAGTATAATCAAACAAAGCTTGATATGTAAAAAGGCTATTATGAGACATTATGATGATTCAATTTGAATTCTTATTGGCCAACAGGTGGCGCTGCTGCACAGCGATTTCAGCAGTTTAGGCGAAGGCTATATCTCAGGAACTACTGCATAAAATTGCATATAAATTTATATGTAGATGCACCTTGACCTAAATTAGTATCTCAACTGTTGGTGTCAACCGCTCAACAGGTGGTGCTGCTATACAGCAATATTTGCAATTTAATGGGAGACAATATCTCAGATTCTATTGTGTATAATCAAACAAAACTTGATATGTGAGAAAGCCATAAGGAGACATTATGTTGAATCAATCTGTATGCTAATCGGCCAATAGGTGGAGCTGCTATGCTGCAATATCCCTTGATAATGGGAAGCTCAACTTCTATGGCATATAACTCAACTTCTATGGCATATAACTCTACGAAACCTGATATGTGAGATAACCATTATAAAAACGTACTTTTTAAGAGGCTATTTATACGCAATAAAACTGTCACTTTGGATATTTAGTGTTAGTTGTCACTAAGATAAAAATCGTTTGCATTCATCCTGTTAGATAATCTTAAAAAGTAGTATTTTTAATAAATTATTTGCACTTACTAAAATATAGGAAAGTATAGAAGAAAGTCTTGTGGTGGCCAAAACATACTAGTTTACTCTTGAATTTCACAACTCACATAAATGGTTAAAAATTATTATTGATCCTTTTTTCAGTTTTAAATTAAGCAATTAGTAATTACATTTCAAATTCTTTTTAAAATAATTTACCAACTGTATGACAAGGAAAACTTACCTTATTTTATAATTTAAAAAAGTTTTGCATGGTTTTTAGATGAAAAAGTAATTTTCATTTAGTTCTCTGGTTTCGGGTCAGGTGCGGGTTGATGAACAATTTTTAGTCGGTTTTCGGGTTGATGAAATTTTTTTTGTCGGGTTCGGGTTGATATAAAATTCATCCGGGTTTGGGTCGGGTGCGCAGGACTCTAATTGAGTACAAGAAAGCATTGTCTGTGATTTTGAAATTTTCAATTTTTAAGAGAGGTGGGGGGAATTTTTGAGTAGAGTTTTACAAAAAAGTGGTACATATTCTAAAGAAAACGCATGGCTGTTTTCAGTATATATCTCCAAAAACCCATTCATATTTTTGTGACTTTCGATTTTGAGAGTTGTGTTGCAAGGGGGCAAATTCGTGACCCCCCTCCCCTTTCAGCGCTACATTTGTCTTGGGAAATCTAGGTAAGTTGCAGTCATGTATTTTAATGCATAAATAGTTTATATGTATCCAATACCTATTGTAATGAGATTTCCCTCCTTGGGTTCAAGGGGGGGGGGAGAAAAAAAAAGTTTCCAAGTGTAACTTTGCTCCAAATTATCTTAGTCAGATTAATTTTAATGTGTGGGTTGGTTATGCATACCCAACATGCACTATAATAGGATTTTGTGAAATTTCCCCCCTTCCCCCTTTTAAAGGTTGGAAGGAAATACATTTTCAAGACTAACTCTGTTCCAAATTATCTTAGGAAAGTGATTTTTTGATGTCGATTGGTTATGCATACCCAATACACACACCACAAAGAGATTTTGTGAAACTACTTTCTACCTCCTCCCATAGGAAGAGGGGGGGGGAGTAAAAAGAAAGTTTTCAAGGTTAAATCTGCTTCAAATTATTTTAGAACAGTAATTGTTTATGTGTGGGTCAGTTACATGTATTAGTACACCAAAAGTCTCCCCTTTTTCCACACTTTAGGAACAGGGTGTGTGCAAAGACACGTTTTTAGCATAACTCTGCTCCAAATTATCCGAGGAAAGAGATTTTTTGATGCATCAATTGGTATGTGTATGCAACACACATTCTAAAGGGGTTGGATTTCGCGAAATTACCCCCCCCCCCCCCCCAACACACACATACTACCACCGTCCATTGGGGTAGGCTCAGCAAAAAACACAGTTTCAAGTTTGAATATGCTTCAAATTTTCATGGAATGGCGAATTTTGGCATATGAGTCAGAGATGCTGTTTATGTGCTATAGTGCGTAAATTACGTGAAAAATTTACTGTGGCGGGTACCAGCGAACACATAATTTTCATTCTTGAAAAAAATAATAAATAAATAAACGAAGAAAGAAAAAAATAAATTTTTAAATATATTTCTTGTTTAAAACTAATATTTTCTTTATATTTTTAAAGCATTCTGCTCTGAAGAAGGAAAAAAGATCTTTTCCTCCTACATAATATTAGTTTAAGACAATTTCAAAAAGAGCTGGTTAAAAATTCCTAAAAATCTGTTTTTCATTTACAATAAAAAAAAAAAAAAAAATTATATCTGTAATGTATAAATTCATTCATGTGGGAACCCATTTTTTGAAAAATTGACCCAGATTTTTTAAACTCATGGGTCCCAAGATTTTGAAAGACTAGCGGCATCACTGTGAGTATTGATTAAGAATATGCAATATTCTCTCTCATTCGATTTATTGAAAATTCTGATTTTCCTGCCAGTGGTGGATCAAGAACTTAACTTTTTGGGGAGGGGGGGCTAAGATTTGTCAAGATGTTATTCCAGATCAATGAAAATTTTACAATTGTAATATTCAAATGTGAAATGAATGCCAGTATTTTTTTTTTTTTTTTGGGGGGGGGGGTGCTTCCCCCCTTAGATCCGCCACTGTTTCCCGCTGTGGACAGGGGAGTAAATCAGTGCCGAAGGCAGTGGGAACCTGAACTCTTCATACTGCAAGCAAGAAAATCTCTACTGAATGCGACATAAACTTTAACTTAGGTTTCAACTAATTTTAGTATTTTTATTTTTGAGATTTTATAATAATGATATGGAATTTTGAGAATTCGTTTAAATATAGTGTCCAGTGAAGCAGGCAAAGCCTGCTAGTAAGTTATATAGTTCTTCAGAATTATAAAAAGAAATTTGTGATTAATTAGCATGAAAGAAATTAGCACAATTATTTCAATTAAAAATATATACTGTATTAAATTAAAATTTATTTAAATATGCATTCATACTTAATTTTTAAGGTTTTAGTTAATTACGGTTGAATCTGCAGCTGCACAAACTGTTCATAAATTGGAATTTTGTAACAATTGATCTGTATTAGTTCCCCATCATACTATAGGTATGGGGAACTTAGGTAATTGTGAAAATTTCCGACCTCGGTGTTTTGACTTTTCTACACGTTTTTAGGTGTGAGGAATCCGAAAATGACAAAATTTCTATGGTGTCTGTCTGTAGGGTGTCTGTTAGTCTGTGTACACGATATCTCAAGAACAAATTGTCGCAGAGAGGTCAGATCAGTTTTAAAATATTACTTTCGACACTGGCAAGAACCCTATTGATTTGCAACATTCGAATTTAAAAACTTCGTAAGTTATTAGAAATTTACAATTTTTCTTAACATGGGAGAATAGGACAAAAATTCACTTAAACGTGCATTAAATGGAAACTTTACTGTAAAAATGTCAGACCAGTTTTAAAATATCAGTTTGGATGCCGGAATGAACATCAGTAACTATAAATATGCTACTTTGAAAATTTCGCAAGTTATTGGAAATTTACGAATTTCTTAACATGGCAGTATAGGGCAAAATTTCACATAAACGTCAATTTTTAGAGATATTTTCATCGTAAAGATGTCAGATTACTTTTGAAATATTATTTAGGACACTGGCATGAATATTAATGACTATGAATTTTCCAATATAAAGATTTTGTAAGTTATTGGAAATTTGCGAATTTCTTAACATGTCAGAATAGAGCAAAATTTCACATAAACGTCAATCTTGAGGGATATTTTCATCGTAAAGATGTCAAACCACTTTCGAAATATTATTTAGGATACTGGCATGAATATCATAGACTATGATTTTTCCAATTTAAAAAAATTCAAAAGTTATTTGGAATTTACGATTTACTTAACATGTCAGAATAAGGCAAAATTGAGCATAAATTTCCATTTTGAGGATCCTAAATACATTAGACAACTTCAAAATTAAGTTTATTATATTTGTTTGAACATGATTGAATACAAATATTCTACTAGGAAATTTTCGTAATTTACAATTTTATCAACATAGCGAAATTGTAAATATTTCATATAAATATGAATTTTGAGGTTTATTGCATTGGAAATAGTAGCATGAAAACTAAACAGAAATGACCCTGATAAAATAAATTAATAAATTAGAATAAGATAATTATATCGAAGTGAACGGTGGATAGCCTATTAGGCGGGGATTTTATTCTGTCACTGTATCAAGCTTTGGTCAAATTCATTTCTTTTAACATGATTATAATATGTCTCGCACTAGAAATTTCTGAGAACATAAATATGATGGGGAACTGAGCAGAGTCCACCTATGCCAACTAGTTTTTTATTTATAATCTTGCTGGAGATGGAGATTACTGAAATATTCTACATAATATTCATACTAGAGATATACCAAATATTTGGCCATATTACTGATTATTCCATTTGGCCGAATCTGAAACTATTTGGCTAGATGAATATTCAGTTTGTCCAAATATCCAATTATTTGGTAAGCTATTCAATTAGCCAAATTTATAAAACTTCATTTATTACTTTCTTCTACATTTTAGTAGAAGAAAGTATTGTATTCGTAAAAATTTTTGACCTTGGGTTTTCAATAGAATTTGATTTACGCATTCTGAGAGGAGTAGAACACGATTTGACCAGTTTTAAAAAATGTGTCTGTGTGTGATAAATTTTTGTGGCAATTGTATCTCAGGAACTACTGCATAGAATTTCATGCAAATTGGTATGTAGTTGCACCTTGACATAAATTAGTGTCTGTCAAAGTTTTAACATGGTGATATATCTCAAAATTTCGTGTAAATGTGCATAAAGATAATTATTTTTTAATAATTATGAAATTAAAAAGAATTATTTGTAACAGTGATAGTCAACTGAGGAAAATTTTTTTGTATATGTAGGAGCATTGCATCCGTCTCCTGTAAATTTTCATTATGTACCCAAAGAGCTTTAACTATGTCCTTTAAAACGAATGATTGAACTATAGATCTGTGATAAAAGTTATTGATTTTTTTCATAAAAAGAAAGAAAAGAATTTATTTTTATAAAATGTTATTTGGAGAATAAAATTGATTTTCTTTGGATATTTGACGTTACGACTTCTCTAGAAATGTAAATCATCTGCATTTATCATGGAAAATAATTTTAATAAATTATTTTTACTGAGAGAATTTGTTTACGAAAATATAGGGTACAACCTCAGTATACACCCACAGCTGAATTTGGCAATTTTTCTTTGGTGCTGTTTTGAACGATAACAATGTCGTTCTGGACTGTTTGCGATATAATATGGCAGCTTATATGTTTTAAATTTAGATTTGTCATTTTATCATTTATGATTTAGCCATAATCGCCAAATATTGTTGTGGGTGTATACTGAAGTTGTTCCAAATACAGAAGAAAGTCATATAGTGGCCACAACATGATAGTTTTTTTTTTAAATTCCATTTAAACATTCAGAAAACTATTAGTACTCATTTTACAAATTTGAGTTCAAAAATGCGAGTTTTCATTAAGTGCATTTTTCTCAATTATTAGCCATAAAATGAAATAGTACTAAAAATTTAAAAAATTAATTTTTGAAGATTAAGTACTAATTTAATGACTGCGAATTTTTTGAATGTGAAAATAGAATTTTAAAAAATACATTAAGTAATGAATAATTATGGAAACAAATTTTCCCATACAATAACTGTCAGTGAAATTAGGTATTATATGCTCGCAACATGCAAAAAACCCGGAAAACTGGTACTTTCAAGCAGAATGGCAAGACTTGTTAATGATATATAAAATGGCTATTATTAAAAATATTTATTTACACTAATCATAAATGATAATATGATATTTGCGAAGTTCTAAGAAAATAACAATGCAAATGAAGTATTCAAAATGAAAAATTTCTATAAAAACAAAATAACATGAAATTCAGAGACACAACTGAAGCAGATAACGTACTATTATTAAGTCTTCCTTCACTATTCATTCTGCATGCAAGTAGCAGTTTACAGTTTTTTGCTTTCTAAGCGGTTTTACACCCATCATGTAAATTAAAGCAAATATTTTAAATCATCCACAGCAATATTAAAAAAGATTAATTACATTTATTATAACAATTAATATTTGAATAAGTACAAATTCTACTATGGTACAAAACAAATAAAAGATATGAGAAAAAACTAGTATGTTGCAGCCATGACAAAACTATGTTAATTTTCCTATAAGAATTCACACAATACAAATAATCTATAAAAAATTATGCAAACGATTTTCATCCCAGAGAAGTATAACGCAGAATATACAAAAAAAAAAAAAAAAAAGTAAATTTTATGTTTTGCAAAATAAATCGATTGTATTTTAAATTATCACAGATGGATGGTTCAATTATTTTCTGATCGAAATCCTGTTCCGAAATCATTATATGAGGGAAATAAATCTCCCACATTGATTTCAACATTTTTTCCCGAACACACTAGCTCAAAAAATAAATTTAAATGCCGCATTCAACAAAAAGCAAGGATAGTAAAGCGATCATTTAAAATAATAGATATAAAATGGCGTCGTGAATGTCAACATGTGTGCTACGAGATTGATTCACAAAAGAGTCGTTCTTAGTGGGAGCGATAAAGATTCATTGGTGACTGCCGTAACAATAATATTGTTCCGGCTGCCGTAGCAATAGACACTTCGTAAAAGTAAATAGTTGTCATTCCGTTCAAAAACGATTTCATTTTTCATTTCTTTCAATGGGCTACCGGGGCCGTATAATAGGATGAAACCGCATGGTTATTTAAATAGTCAATTTCATAATAACAGGCTCATTATTATAAGATATCGCTTCAGTTAAGATACTGATGCAATAACATTATTGTTTACGTTTAATCGGTTTCATGAAAGTATGAAATATAGAAAGTATTCATTTGACTGTAGGTACCGTTTACTTATTATTATTAAGGAGCAGTGGCGGCTCGTGGCAGGAGCTGCAGAGCTGCAGCCCCCCCAGAAATATTCGAAAAAATTATTTTATCAACTTTCAAAATATTTTGAAAATAAATATTATTATATTGTATAGTATTATGCATATAGAAAAGCAGATTACTTCGTTATCATGAAAAAATATTAAAAAATCTGAGAAAAGTTCACCATTTTTAAACGTAATAGCACCTCGAAAATTCGTAAAGGGACTGCTCATTCGTGCAGCTCCCGAAAAAAGGGATTTCTTTAGGGAAAGAACAGTTACAACCGCCCCTACTCGTTTTCCCCACCAGTTTCGACCATTTGGTTGGAGCTGCGGCCGGTGCAGCTCCAATCTGATTAGGGATTTTGGTGATGCTCGAAAAGAACAATTTCCCTTTGTAATCTACGTTTTTTCTTCACAGTTTTTAATGCGGTAGTCGCTGTGTTTGATGATTATTTATGTATGAGAGGTAAAAAAATTTAGCATAAAGATTATTCACGATTATATGAGAAAATAGAAGTCATTTTTATTTATTTTTAAACAGTTTTTTATTTTATATTACATGGAAATTTTGCACGGTTTTTCGGTTTCTTGCTTTGCCAATGGCAGAAACGTTGAATAGACAGAATCTCAATTTTTATATAAATTTTGCCTTAAACATAATATTTAAAATTTATCAGGTGTTTATTCGTTTTGTTGATAAGGTTATTATTATAATTATAATTATTATTATTTTTTTTTTTTTTAACTTGTATTTTAGTCACTAACGTTTTTCTATTTTGATGAGAAATATTAGCAGTCGAACCTTCCTTAAAAACACGAGATTACTAAATTTTTAATATCTGACATTTTCGTACAACGAAGTTAGAAAGCATTTATAACTTCGTTTCATGTCTTTCTATTTGAGTGAGAACTTTCAGAAATATGCTCGGAAATTTAACAGGGTTTAATCTAGCTTTTTCAAAATGGTACCTCATTTGTGAATTTATAAAATAATTTGTGAAAACATCAAGTAAGTTTCTGAAAATTAATAATGTTTCAAAGCAATTAACCAAAATACGCAAAGCAGTTTTTGTCATTTTAAAATGCATTTAAAAAATAAAATGGAACAGTCGCAAAATATATGTATATATATATATATATATATATATATATATATATATATATGGGCGAATCAAGTTATTTCTTATATGTAAGCTAAGAAAGTGTTTACTTAGATATTTTTACCATTGTTGCTAGTAAATATTCAAATTGAGGGTATTTTTATGTGTTCGATGCAGTGAAGCTTATAAAATTTTTTAGTGTGCAGCTATATTGCTGAGAGTTGACTTTGTGAAGGTGCCTCATTACTGTAAAGTGAATTTGTGAAGGTACCCCATTGCTAAAAGTTGAATTTGTGAAAGTGCCTCATTGCGGCACTAAATTTGTTCTGGATTAAACCCTGTTTAAGCATTTTAATATCCGTTCTTTAGATTGACCCCACTATTTTTCCTATTAAAAATGGGGTATGTTCCGTTTACAGTTCATTTAGAGGAATGCACAAAAATTTCTTACACATTACACTTTATAAGAAAATAAATTTAAATACATTTTAGCAGTGCTATTCTGTTGCAGAATCTAGGAAATTTATATAAATTATTCTAATGCATAACAAACTTATCGATTTAGAAAATGTTGTATTTTTCATTTATACTTCTTTTACGAGGACACACAAAACATCCAGAATGCACTGATGGCTTAGATAATATTACAAACCAAATTAAACTGATATATACTATTCAAGACTTTTTAAATATATCAAAAGAAAATAGTGTTTTAACATTTGTAGATATATATATATATATATATATATATATTTTATTTTAAATACACGGCAATGCAGAAGATATCGGATACGTTACTGACTATGTGCAGCAAATTTTGGAAATTCATTTTTAATTATACTAAGGTTTCATATCTAAATGAAATTTTAGTTTACTGTACCATGTGTGTAAAGTTCGCATTAAAAAAAAAAAAAAAATAATAATAATAATAAAATGTTCGTAATGTTAGACAAGCATTTCATAATCTATATGATGTGCAAGATTTTAAGTCAATGTTAACTCTTTTAATTAATATTTCAAAGGATGTTCTAAATAAATTAATGAAACGCATCATTATAATTGCACTTTTAAGATACGAGCATTACATTACTATAATGTTCTGAGGTCTCCTGAGCTCATTTTTGCTATTTTTACAGTGTTATACGTATGGTGTGAGTAAGTGTGAGTGAGTATCAAAACATCTAAATGCTTGGTTCGATTGAACTGAAAGCTGGTAGGTATGTGAAAGGTCACCATCAAACGAGCTGTATAGAATTTGATGGATGTGAGACTTATAGTTCTGTTACAAGGACACAAAGAAAAATTCCTTATCATTTTGATTAATGGACTTAAATTTATGAAGTGCGATTGCGCCTAAATGTTTTATCCAATTGAGCTAAAAATTGGTAGGTAGGTTATAGGTAATCGTCACGCAATTTGTATAGTTTTGATGAGTACAGGACTTATAAATTTTTTTACAGAGACACAAAAAGAAATTCTTTATCATTATGGACAATAGATTCGAATTATTTGCAGTTATTATCGCAAGAACTGTACAGATCTACATAAGTATGTAATCAAACTATTTATTATTATTTTTATATAAATCATTGTGTGTATCTTTTTAATGAGCAAAAGTTGATTTACAATCATGTATGGATACTTCGCACCGTCTTGGAGAAAATAATAGCATGCAGATGAAAAATATTTTGTTGGGGGAAAATTGATTATCATTAATAAATAAAGTTAACAAAATAAAATCTCCAGATTTTTTTTTCTTTTGTAATGAATGTCCAATAAATAATATAAAATTTTAAATCGATGCTGTATCCTGTATTACTCTGCTTCTTGCTCAGTCTGCGCATATAAAACCCGAAGCCCCCGAGTAAAACAGATTTAGAAAATAATTTTCTGTTTTTTTTTTCAAATCTTACATAGACATGCAGCCCCCCTGTAAAGGAATCTCACGAGCCGCTACTGTTAAGGAGCATTGTTATTTAAATAGTCATTTCCATAATAACATGCTCATTATTATAAGATATTGCTTCAGTTAAGATCTTGATGCAAAAAGATTATAATAGTTTACGTTTAATCTGTTTCATGGAAGTATGAAATATAGAAAGTATTCATTTGACTGTAGCTACTGTTTACTTATTATTAAATAGCATGGTTATTTAAATAGTCAATTTCATAATATGCTCATTATTATAAGGTGCTTCAGTTAAGATCCTATGATACAATAATGTTATTATTGTTTACGTTTAATCTTCCATCTTTTGTAATGTATAAATTTAATGTGTGACTGATTTTATTGAGTGATATTTCTGCAGTGAATAACCACATGAACAGGTTTTTTTTTTTTTTTTTTTGAGAAAAGATAAAAAGACCTGAAAACATTTCAATTTTTAACTATCATGATAATGGTAGTAAGTTTATATTTGTTAAAAGAAGTATACTTTCCCACACCATACAGATTTTCACTTAAAATTTTTGAATTTATATATACAAATATTCAAAATTTTGTTATGTTCATATTGAACAAGAATGTAAATAAATGCTATTTTCATCTGTTTGATATGTTTCTGATTCCAAAATAAGTGAAGTGAGGGTTATTAAATTACGGATACGAAAATTTGATATCTCTTATGAAAACACTTATTCATAAGATTTATTATAAATCTGTAAGATATACGTGAATATATTTTTATGTAGTTATCTATAATAAATATTTTTATTACCTATACTATGAATTTCATGACTGTAAAAATTATTAAGCATAATTTAATTTGTATAGTTAATAATAAAAATTTATACTAACACTCATTTAAGACATTCTCAGAAGAAATAAATAGAATTTTTAAAAATAATATTTATTAAATCACATATGACGGTATGGAAAAGAAACTGATTATTGGAATAGAAGAAGATGCTACCTGAGCCAGAGGAAGTCGAGAATATCATCAGTCACGCTAGCTGGTAGAATTTTGCAAGGTATTAAATTTTATTACTTTATGCCTTGCAAGATGACTACTTGCTGGCTTTAAAATGAAGAATGTGCTGTCCTTAAAACAGAGATGGTAATCAAGAGCTAATTAAGGTATGTACTCCATTCGGCATTTTTAAAATATGTAATTAATTATATAAGTTTCATCACATATTCTGAGTTGTGCGCTTTTTACTTTTAGTATTCATAGATTTATTTAGGGACCTGTGTGCATACTTAAAGTCTTTTTATTACCTAGTATACTTTCTATTTTAAATTTTGTAATTACTGTATGCATGAATATCTGAATAACTTTCATACGTGGAGGAAGCGTTATTCAACTTGGACATTCATACTAAGACTACTATATAACAGGCTGGATCATTCGCCGCCATTTGTACGTCAAGTCCGTCATGAGAGTCGGGGTTGCCATAACTGTTAGCTTTTAACTTCAGCCAAGGCATGAGCCAAGGTTATATGCCAAGGTCTATTGATGAATGATGATTAAAAATTACAGCTGTTTTCACGGTCGATTAGTGTTACGTTAGTTTCGGAGCTTCTGCAATTGTTAAAATTCTTTTGCAGCTATATTCTATTTCAATGGGTTATTGTTCTGCCCCTAACTGCACTAGTCATTCTAAAAACAGAAATAGAATGTGGAAAGAATACGAAAATGGATTATTAATTGTGGAAGACATGGCTGGGTTTCTGGACCACGAGCTGAACTTCGTCATGTAAGTATTATTACCTTCATAATGCTTAAAACTATTTTTAAAAACATAAGATCCTGTTTAAAATCCAAACTGTATTGAGAAAAAAAAAGTTGCAAAATATGATATTTCGTTTATGGAATTTTATAAACTACCTGCAGCATTTTTATGTATTTTTTCGCCAATGTTTATAAATTTGTACAACCTATATATTAAAGGCGATGCTAGCGAGGTTATTAAATTATAAATAATAGGCTGAACACATAAAATACAAGGATTTTGTTTTTGTATATGTAGTAATTAAACAATAAGATTTTCAGGAGTGATTGTGTTCAGACAGTTAATCTGATTTCAGGTAGTTTTTAGTTTTCAGTGTCAGAGTTCCAGTTTTTCCAGTATTCTTAAAATAAGACTAAAATATCAAATTAATACGATTGCTAAACCTAATTAAAATTAACATTTTTCACAATGAGAGGATTGGACTTCTCTGTAATAAGTTATGTTCTGTACTCATACAAAAGCTTTTTCTCGCTAAAATTTTGGGTATTTTTTCATACATTCACAATCGCCACTGGATTATGCATCAGTAAATGATTTAGTTTATATGAGTATTTAATATGATATATATTTTTTAACAAATTGAAGATTAAAATTGTTTAATAATATTTGATGCATACACTTTTATGTAGAATGAAAAAAATGTTTAAGGAATACATAACGTAAAATAAGTAAATTGTACATTAAATTTAATATTTCATTATAAATTCTTAAAAGACAATTAGTTTAATTTTATTATCTCAAAATTTCGATGACGCAGAAACTATTGAATTATACTAAGAATTTATACTACTTTTTCAAGTTTTAAAAAACATCTGTTTAATGATTTCTATTACTTTATGTATACAGTCATTAATTCCTTAATGTTCCAAAAGCCAAGGGGAGTCACCTGAGGGCGCGCCAGCCCCCCTCACACAGAACTAATTATCATATAAAACTCTTCCGAAGCCTGATGTGAATTGTTTAACACAGGTTTACATAATATTACTCGTTATCTTACCTCTTAATCTGCAACCTGTATTTATAGTATTAAATTTCAGGGTAAGAGAAAGTTGTGTGAGTGACACACCAGATTATTTTTTTTAACAATTGTATTATGTATTATTCTAAAAAAAAATCAAATTAGATGATTTGATGGTTTAAATGTGCTTTAAAAAATAATAATTTAGCTCAATGATTATATTGATTTTATAACTGAAAAATATTTCTTTTATTTGTAGGCTCAAAATGATGACTTGCGGAGAAAAACTGCTCTTCTTGAAGAGGAAAATAGAAACTTTAAATAGGATACCATGGATTTAAAGTCAGAAAATGCAAAACTAAAAGAAGAAATTCAATAAGAAAGTGCTTATCTTCAATCATTTCTTTCTGCTGCTTCAAGATCCGGCAAACATTTCTGGTCAAATTTAGAAAAACACTATGCTGATAAAACTTATTTAGGAGGATTAATTATTTAAAGGACAATGTTTTTACATGCAGAAATTAGGCAATAGTTTATTTTTTTTTTTTTGGGGGGGGGGCAACAGAAGCAAAGGCGTGAGAAACTTCAAACTTTTTTTTTTATTTATAAAGTGATTTTTTATGCCTTTGCATCGTACAATTAAATAGTGAGTTATAATTTTTTCCTTTAACGAGCAGCATATTGGCATTGTCACAATTATCTTTAATTTCAGAGATAAACTGATCATCTGTTGGTGCTTCTAATTTTACTAGGTTTTCTTTATTTATCTGAATTTTTCTCTCTGCTTCACGGCATATCCTATAAATGCCAGGTGTTGCTACTTTATGTCCACCCATTACAATACTGAATAAGTAACTTCCTGTGTGGTGGCACATCCATGTTTGTATATCTATAGCATTTGTTACAGCTTCAGTACAAAATGAACACAGTTTCAATTTTAAAACTGCATTGAGAGTTGAACTTGCAATATAAAATATACAGTTTTCCTCTGCAGCTGAAGTTGGAATTGAATTAGATATTGAAAGATTACTTTCCCTAGTAATTGTAGGCAAATTGAGATTTTGTTTAGAAAAATCAAGCAGATGGGAATCACTGCCTATAAAATAATTTGTATCTTTCATATTAGAAATAAACTGTGAAATGAAGATTAATTTTAATGACCTACGGGTTTGTAGAGCAGTTGGCTTTGAACCAGATTTTTCTTATTTGGGAGACAATATTTTCCAAAGCGTCTTGACTCAGCCGTCCAGGCAAAAAAAAAGTATAACCTGTTTTGAACATTTCAATTGTCAAATTTATGACACTTAACGAAGACATTATCATGCCTGTTTGCAAAGGTTTCCATCTTTTGATGAGATCCATATTTTGCATGACATGGATAAAATTTTCGAGGAACTGAAAATTTTCTGCTTGATTGCTTACAGTTATTCCTTTTTTTTTTTTTTTTTTTGGATGCCTGGCTGTCATTAACGTAAACCATTCATTAATTAGTCGGATAAACCAAGCTGTTGTAAGAGCCTCTTTTGAAATTTGTTTTAAACTAACAGCCTTTTCTAAAACTCCAGCTGTTTTCACAGAAAACAGTCGTACAGCTGAAGCATGAAATGTGAAGGAAATAACTGCTCTTTATTTAAGTGATGGAGTGATCTTAAGCCAGTATCAGATTCCACTTCAGATTTCCATAAATTCTTTACGTAATTCGACGAAACGAATTTGGAGAGAAGAGATTGCTGAAGACATATGTCATCTGGTATGATCAAAGTTTATGAAAGAAAAGCATTTCTCATATTTTTTAATAGGTGGGGAACATCTGCCACTGAGTGAATTGCATCTGAGTCGTTTACATGATACATCGTATTTCTTGTGGATCTGGTTACAGAGACACTCAGGGATTTCCACAGAGCTTTATTGTTGTTTCCCATATCTGAGGTTGAAGCTTTGACTGTTAGACCTACTGCCCTCACAGCATCAATTGTTGCACACAGCAATTCCTTCATTTTAGGGCCAGAACATGAATGCCCAGTAATCTCATGTGCAACAATTTGTTTCCATGGAGATTTCAATCCTCTAAGCATGACAGCAGTATAGTGATTCCCAACATCTTGCATTGTTATGTCCATAAGATAATAGTTTGGTCCTTTTAAATAAAATATTTTTGAAATAATAAAATTTACTTGGTTTATTTCATAGGGAATTAATCATTTAGAAAAGAAGATGCTCTACTCATCTCACCTTTTATTAAAAAACAATAACTGTTGTTTTCTTTATTTCGTCAGTTTAAAAAAAATCAGTAAATATATTTCTAGAGTTGTTAAATTTGGTCACGCCAATTTTTATGGACACAGAAATTGTCGTGATTGATTTTAATAATATGATGACATAATAGTTTATTATTAACATTGTTATCTTACTGCCGAATTTGGTAAACAGGGATTGTTGACAATTGCATTAAATATAAATAATAAACAAAATTGTTCTGGTCATTTTTAATAATATGGAGAAATAATAGTTTATTTACATCATTATTTGGCTATCGTATATGATAAATAAACAGTAAAAGGGCCAAGTGTTTTATTTCTTTCAATTGAAGAGTGAAGTGCATGAACATATTGACATTTTTGAGAAACATTAGATGTCTGCAAGAGCTTATTATGGTCTCTTTTAAATATAGAACATTAAGTTAACACAGATGTCGGTGCAGGAAATTATTATGTGTATCGTTTCTGACTACTCTATTATCTCTTTACTGTTTAATTTCTCAAATGTACTAAACTTTTCATTTAATATGTTCATCCACTAAGCTCTTCAGTTGTATTCTGCACTACTGATGCTTAACTGAACCGTTACTGAATGTCTGTCTATAGTTCAGTAATAATAAATTTTGACTAGTGTTGTAGTGTTGAATTACAGCCAAATATCAGAAAAATCAAAATAAACCCAGTAGTTAAAAAAATCTAATTTATTTTTGCTGATAAAAAAAAAGATGTATATATTGAAGTAATTTAACTTTCCATAAAATTGTATTGAAAAATCATAATACAGCAAGAAATAAAAGGTTTTATGCTAAATTAGTAATATAATATTGGAGAGAAAAAAAGCTAAGTTAGTAATATAATATTGGAGAGAAAAAAGCTAAGTTAGTAATATAATATTGAAGAGAAAAAAGCTAAGTCAACAAAATTGTTCCTAATTATAATCTTGATCTGAAGGAATGCATAATTTCATGGGAACATTTATTTATCACTTTGATTTATTTTTTCGTAAAACAGTGCTTAGGACAGCCTTAATTTTTTATTAAATGAAATTTAATTTTAAAAGCTTTTTGTATATTAAACTGAATAGATAAGCCATATGTATTAATGTAAAAATGTCTAATATAGTTCGTTTTTGGTATTGATTGTGCATGACGAACATGATTATGCAAAAAAATTAATACACTCATATCATTAACTACAAAATGTTTTGTTCATGAGAGGATATTTATGAGAAAAATTTATTGATATCTCAAAATTATAGACAATTTTCTTTAATTTCAAAATTTAATGAAAATTCTTGTTTTCAATGTAGATACTTAAAATATTTCCAAAACTCAATGAATTTTCAGTATTAAAATTTAAAAATAACATTCGTTACTGTATAACTTTTACTTTCAATTTATAAAAATGAATATTTTAGCTCGATTCTAGAATATCAACATATAATTGTAATTAAACAAAAAGTGAAAGTAAACATACCCTCACTAATTAATTTAACTTGAAGTGTGTAAATTAATTTTTTCACAAGAGTCTATTTTAATAGCTATTTTTAAAAATTTATAATGCAGAAAGTGTATTTGGAACTAAAAAAAAAAATTAATTGAATAAAACCATATTTTAGTTTTTGCTCTGAAATTATTTTCTAGATTAAAGGCATTGTCCGTTTTTAAACATTGTACAAAATTTGTAAATTTAAAACGAAAAGAAAGCAAACAACAGCTTTGTAACAAATTTATCAGATTCCTGCATTTGAAATTAAATGAGCCAGAATCGAACTGAACGTGTTTCAATGCCTCACTTTGGCAATTGCCAAGTATTTGTTTACATATTATCAATTCTGAATTGGTAATACATCAACCACGGATTAAGAGTCTTAATCTGCGACATAAACAAATACTTGGCAATCGCAAAGTAGCCAAAATGAGGCAGTGGATAACGTTCCTCTGTTATTTATCCATAATGCTTTTTTTTGCTCTAGCTTGCCGCACGACTACTTTGCAGTATTGGCGCTATTATTGTTGGCCGAAAATTTAACAGTGATTGAACCGCTTAATATGTACTCGATCCCCCTTTTTTTTTATTAAGACTAAAAGCTTTTAAAAACAGTTTAAATCAAAATATTTTTTTCTCTCAAAAGTAGGAAGGAATAAAAAGCTTCATTACCATTTTCTGAAGACTGCCTGGAATTTTGCACAATAAGAAAGTCTATTACAGAATTTAAAAAAAAAAAAAAAAAAAAAAATACGTATTGAAGTGAAGTCTGGGTTAAAAATAGGATTTTGTTGCTAAATTAGATTGTTTGGACAAATTTATTATTAGTATTATGTGGCTTTTGAAACAAAATATTGATAATTTAAAATCTTTGAAAAAGTATACATCCATAATAAATAAAATTTCAAAGCAATTACTATCATAATTCAAAAAAATCTCTGAATAGGTCGATGAGTATGACCTGATACAGAAGCTAACACATCCGGTCTACTAGCTTCAAAAGCAGAATCTCTCAACCAGTGTCTGTTTATTTAATCTTAAAATTGTTGTCAAAACTAGTATGTTATGACCACCACATGACTTTCTTCTTTATAATTTTATATTAATTCAGGCATTACAAGGTACATTGCGCTGCAAAAAAAAATCTAAGCTCTGATACCATTCTTGCTGATGGATTCTTATTTAAAATAACCTTCTGAATCTGAATATGACTTATTTTGCTCAGTCACCCACTGTTTTCTAGAAACACCACCCCCCCTTCCTCAATTTTTATCACCGTTTGGTAATTTTATGACTATGAATTTGATTTGGAGAATGAAAGAGAATTAATTTAATGCCAAAAAACAAAGTTTATTTAATAACATTAATAATAGGTTAAAAAAAATATAAGAAATGCAATACATAATTTCAGTGATAAATACCCCCCTCCCCCTAAATTTTCCCCTTGCCGCAAATATTCATGTTTTAGAATTTTCCAACTCTGTAGCCTCTCAGAAGATATTTAACAGTTAAAATAATCCTTCTCCCTCCCCCTAAAAATCAAATTTATAGCCACAAAATCACCGAAAAGTGATAATAGGTGGCTGTCTGCTGTCTCTAAAAAATGGTGGGTGATAGGGCAAAATGGGCATCATGAGGTCATTTTACATAAGAATTTGCCAAAATGGTGTTGGGGGCAACTTTCAAGCCGAGCAGTGTTATTTATTAAATTATTATACAGTCGAACCTCGTTAATGTGAATCTCAAGGGGGATAAGAAATTTGTTCATGATCTCAGTAGTTCATGCTGTCAGTAACACAGTAACAAAACATTTTGACAGGGATTGTGGAAATAGTTCACGTTAACGAGGTTCGACTGTATTAGAGGTCAGCACGGGCCGGGATATCAAGGTCCGGGCCCGGCCCGTACGAAAACTTTGCTTACCCGGCCCGGGCTGTTATGAAGTCGAAAAATGTGCCTGGGCCCGTTTATTTTTTAACGGTGTATGGTCCAGCCCGACCCGATTCAAAAATATGTAAAATAACAACAAAAAAAAAAAAATGAATGCCTTTCTATGAAAAGGATTTTTAGTATGTGTTTTGCAGAGGTTTTATATAACCAAACAATAGTACGTTCTTTAACAAAACCGCTGAAATTTTACAAGACAATTATATATAAACAGAAATTCATTATTATAGAGAAGGCACAAAGTCAAATCGAAAATATTAGCATTTATCAAACAATATAGGAAGGTATTTAAAATGGTTAATACTACTGAAAATGCACTTTCAACCATTTCCTCTTATATACCGTAATGTATCTGAATCTTTCATGTGCTCCGGTAAACAAAACTTTAATGTTAATCCAACCAAATTCAATAGAAAAGTTGCTTTTGCCCATGATAAAAATAATGCTACTTTCGTCCACTGGAGAAAAGGAGCCTTGGAGAAAAAGTTACAGCGGAAAGATTTTTATAGCCTTCATACCACCTAAACTCTACAGATCATAAGAAACAAAGCCTTATACACAGTAATGCATCTAATTTATTTTGTTATGTACATGTACGCAAACTGGTTGTGACATGCATACTATTTTGAATAGGAAACCATTTAATATTACTTTAATAAAATATATTAATTTCGAGGCATGCTAAAAATATTTGCGAAAGATCAGATTTCGGGCAGACAGACTGATAGACAATTAAATTGAAGTTACAGACACTTTTTTAGCAAAATAGAACTTTATATGACATACCAGCCTGTAAAATTACGTAAAATAAATGACTGAAGAAATATTTTATCATTTTCCTTTTTTGTTGATTAACGAGGAAACCAGAAAAAGATTCGGGCCTGACCCAAATATACACACAAAAAAAAAACTGAACCCGAGCCTGAAAAAAATTTTAAGCCCAGCTCGGCCCGTGAGCAAATTAAAAAATTGGGCCCGTGCAGACCTCTGGACTGTATATTAAAATTATTTTGACTGACGAATGCAGACTATTTTTTATGACAGATGTATAAGTCTAAATGCCGAAAAGAAGTCAATTTTGTGCTAACATCTAAAGACACATATATATATATATTTTAATGGGGGAAAAAAAAGTAGTTTTAAATTACCATAGATCTATGCTTCAACCATTCGTTTTAAAGGTATTCATGAGTTCTTTTGAAAAATACTCGTATTGAAAACTTTCACCCCCTAAGAGGGTAAGCGATGCTCTTACATGCACATTTTCCCCATTTTTACTAGTCTACTGCTAATAAAATTGATAATTCATATCAATTTTTCAATCACACGTTGAAAATAACTCTCATCACGTACATTTATACAAAATATTGTCCTATACTGTGATGTTAAAAATTTACAAAAACAGATTACAGTACCACCTGCTGAGTTATTGATCCCCAAATCTAATCAGTAGCAGTTTAGATCTGGTTACAACTAATTACTTAAATTTCCTTCATTGACTCATTACAGGGCCGTGCTTACACTTTTAGCCGCCCTCCTAGGCAAAAGATTTTAGCCACCATACTAGGCACTAAAATTGCCTCCAGCGGTCGAGTGGTTATGCGCTCAAAGCTGGTAGACATGAGGTGCCGGGTTCAATCCCAAGTCGTGCTTGTCGGCCTAGCCGATCAGAGTTTTCCATGGTTTTCTCCAAAACTTGTGTAATTATGGGCTAGGACCCCTTAGAAAGACTCCCACGAAGGGCACTCCCCCTCAGGTCTAGGACCTACAGCAGTCAATCGGCCTTATTCCCAAATCCAATCCAATCCTGTTTTTAAAAAAATCTAACATTTTTAGTAAACCTAATTTTTAGCTGAAATTTTGTCATTTTTAGCCGCCCCTAGCTGTTAGCCTACCTGGGCGACCGCTCCGGTCGCCCCCACCCCCCTAAGCACGGCCCTGACTCATTAGATACCAGCACCCACAAAATTTGTGATATACACACACATAGACATTTTCTAAAAATAGTCAAATTGTGTTCAGGACATATCAAAACATGTAAATCCATCGAAATTTTTCAGGAATCCAATACTTTCTTACACATATAGAATAAAGCAAAAAAGCGAGAACCGTAATATTGCTACAGTTATCGCAAGAGCATTTCGACCTTGTTGAACATACAATTAACCGTTTGAGTCTCAGACAGTATTGAAAAAACACTGTCGAAAAATACCAAACAGCGCAACCGCGCTTTCTCTGAATGAGTATGAAAAGACCCAAGCAGCGCGATAGCACTTGTTTTATTTCATGTCGAGAAATACCAAGCAGCACGATAGCGCTTTGTTTATTTCACATAGATGAATCCCAATCGGAGCAATAGCGCTTCTTGTATTTGTTAGGTAACTCGTAAATTGAACTGGGTTTTCTCAGCATAAAATCTCAACAGTGGGATCGCGCTGCTTGGGACTCAAAGGGTTAATAAAACGCAATGCAAGCTCACCATGAGCCAAACTTATTACAGTCAACTTGCATTACAACGACCCCATTGAGACGACTCAATTTGGGTCGCTCTGTATCAAATAAATCGAAAATAATTTTTCAAATGATGCCTTTTTCCTAAAACATAGTTTGATAATGGTTGCAAATGACATACTGCTTGTAAAATGTGATTAAAAGGTTAACATCAAACTGCATCTTATTTTCCCGATGAAGTAAAATTCGTCGGATTCTCTCTCTGTCTTTTTCTTTTAAGTAAAGATCACATTTTAAACTATAAATTGAAGGAAGCACAGTTGTTTACTGGGTCGTTATATAAAGAGTGTTGTTTTTTCCTGGTCGTTATATCAAATATGAAAAAACATTATCTTAATTGGAAGTCAATCGGGACTTTTCAAAACGTCGCTATATTGTGTTGGGTCGTTATAATGCAAGTCAACTGTCCTAAAACGCTTTTAAAATTCAAATAAACTGATAATAATTATAAAATAAAAACTATATAGGAGAGTAATGTATATATGATTAGTTAAAATTATACAATTTATAGAATCATTTGCCTTTATTATGACTTCTAAACGACCTCTATTGAAATGTCATCTTTCTGAAAGATTGCTTTTCTATGGTACATAGGTTTTTTTTCAGTTATATGATACAGATTAAAAACATCTTCCTAAGAGATCCTAGCTAGCATTCATGTAACTTTCAGAGATGGAATCAAACCCGGCACTTTCTGTTTATTATTAGATTAAAAGAGCCAGATCTTCTCAGCCACTTATGAAGCCTACTTTTTGCGAAATCATAGCAAAATGTTCAAACTATTTCATGGTATCTGCTAACGTTTGAATGAGAATTTGTTAGTAAGAAAAATTGAAGCAAAAAAAGAAAAGTAAATCTAAAATTTAATGCTATTTGCTCTCAAGATTTTTAATAATATGCTTGTCTCTAAGTTGTTTCGCAATTAAAAAAAAAAAAAAAGGCCATCGTTTTCTGTAACCCATACGATAATTTATATAATTTATTGCAGAATCTAAAAAAATTCAAATGTGTCAAAATAAAAAGTTTGGGTCAAAAATAAGATTTGGGTGAAATATCTCTGTTTAGAACAGATTTTTATTTATTTATAATTATTATCTTTAGTTTTAAAAATAAAATATTGATCATTTCAAAAAAGTAAAATTTTTGGAAAAATTAATATTTACAATAAAAAAGTGTTACATAGCAATTATCAAAATTTAAAATTCGTTTTGTTACATAATTTAAATAAAAAGAAATAGTTCAAGAATTTAATTTTGATTATATATGTATATATTAATTAAACTTTGGATGATAAATGTTTGCTCTAATTGCATACAAGTAATTTGTTCTGAAGAAAGGAGGATATAATTTAGTGTATAATACATAGATATTTAGCTGGAATATTAAGCTATCTTAGTATGATGTATTATGATTACTTCATAATTTTTTTTTTTTAGAATTTTATGTAAATTTTCTGAAATTATATCTTTAATAAGTTAAATATCCCTCCTATCAGTTGTTTATTGAAAATTTTCTTATAGAGAACTTATCTAAGTAGACATTGTTTTAACAATCATATATTTAAAACAGATATATAAAATAATTAATCACATCTTTATTAAAGAAAAGGGTTTTAACTGAAAATGACTTCCGTTTATTTTTCTTAATAAGTGTCCAAAAAAGTTATATGGATGATAAATGAAGAAGGAAAAAAAAATTTATAATAAAATAATCATGCATTATTAAACAAATCTATTAACCACAGATCAAAGCATATACAATATTTTACGTGCTTTGCCCTTTGCCGCAGATACCGAATTTTATTTATTTACACTTTGGTAAAAACGTCGCAAACACGATAACTGCGCCAAATGGGTAACTCTGAACAGAAGCCGGTTTACAGTTATGGTTTAGCAATGACGGACTTGACGTACAAATGGCGGCGAATGATCCAGCCTGTTATATAGTAGTCTTAATTCATACTAGCTAGTATAATTTTGGAAGGCATGTAATGTTTTACTACCATGCCATCCAAGATGACTACTTGCTGGCATTTAAAAGAAGACTGTTTAGAATTCGATGTTGATGAAAATCAAAATAAATAAAGGTATGTAGTATTCTGCATTTTTATAAAATTATGTAATTATAAAAGCTGGCTCACATGTTCTGAATTATTCTTTTTATTTTTGCTTTGCATATTTAAAATATAACTTACTCTGTGTATTAGTTATTTCATTTTAAAATTCATGTGTATATATATACTATATATATTTAACAGGTGTGTTATGTATTGCAATTACATAAGAATATAATTGTCAAAGGAAAAAAATATTATATATTTATTCATGATTTTGTTTTGTTGTCAGGGGTCGATCCAGGTTTTTAATTTTAGGTCCCTTTTTTGTGAAAAACAAAATATTTTTGTGAAATTTTTATTTATTTTTGTGAAATATAAAATATTTTTGTGAAAAAGTAAAATATTGTGTAAAATTTTTCGTTTTTACAATCACTTTATGTAATGTTTAATATCAATTTAATAGTTTCGTTGAGCCAAATTAAGGCTTTAATTAAAAATAATACTGAAAACATTTAATAAAAGGATCATTTTTACAAAAAAAATCTTGCAAAGGGACCCTTTATGAATTTGAATTTTGTGAAGGGTCCCTTTTTATGAATTTAAATTTTGTGAAGGGTCCCTTTTCATGAATTTAAATTTTGTGAAGGGTCCCTTTTTACTACGGGGAATTTTGTGAAGGGGCCGCAAAAGGGCCCCAAATTTTGTCTGGATCGACCCCTGTTGTCGATTGCGAAGAATTTCTTCTCAGTACAAACCTAATGCTACATCCAAACAAAAATACTAAAAAAAGATAAAGATTTTAAAATATTCGGTAAAACCTTTAATAAAGAAAAATATATATATATACGCATATGTATGTACTACATTATTATTATTATTTCTAAAGCTATTTTTCATAAAAGGTTAAAAGTGAGTATTTTAACATATTTTTACTTTCTCTTACCCATAGGGTCGAGAAAGTATTGTTTTAGGGTCAAATTTTCAAACGTGAGTTTTTGTTATATTTACATGTTCTGAGGTGCCCTGAATACGAAAATCATGTTTTTAGCGAATGGTTTGTGTGTCTGTTATCAGCATATCTCAAGAACAAATAGTAGCAGAAATTCCAAACTTGGTATTCTAAATGTGCATCATATAGGGATGCTGCAGTAAGCTTTTTGTTGAGTTGAGATGAAGCAAATGGTTCATGTACAGGGACACTCAAAAGTATTCAAATACATTATGTCTATGGGGGAAATTGCAGGTAAGTATAGTTTAACACCTATAGACTGCACTAAACCAAATATATATTTTTTGTTATTGAGATATTCAACTGGGAAAATTTTTTTGTGTATGTATGAGCGGGGAGAACCCCCCCCCCCCTTGAGGGGAGTAAATTTTCATGATGGGTAACTTTCAAAAGAGCTTGCCAATACCTTTAAAACGAATGGTTGAACCATCGATCTGCGATAATCTATAATAATAAGAGGAAAGGTTTGTCTGTCTGTCTGTTCTTCTATACGTTCAGCCCCTGTTGAACGCATAAGTACAAGAATTGACATACGGATGCTGTGGAGCCTTTCCAAGGTCCTCCTGAAAACAGAATTTAAAAACTTTAATTAGTTGTAGAGATATTAATTAAAATGTCGACTCATGTCTAATCAAAAGAAAAAGTGGGAAATAAATTAGAAATATTAGTCTGATCGTTAAAAATTTAGTATCAAATGAAAGGGGCAATTTTTCTGAATCTTAGAGTGCAAGCGGCTTATCGGTACAACAATTAGATTTTTTAAAATTAACTAAAGTATGAATTTTTTGTGGCAACATCATTTCAAATGTCAGACTACTGTCTGAGATGAAAAAGGAAACGATTGTAACCGATTAAGATGTCGGGTGTTTTATAGTGGGGGGGGGGGGGGAATTGCAATTTTCAAATTTTTATTCACGTTGCATTTGAAATAATATTCGACCTAGAACAGCGTATTTTAAAGCTACTGTTCAGTTTTCTTGAAAATGTGTGAATAAACAAAAAAATTACATTTTTATTGGGAATTATATTTATCACGACTCATGTGATCAAAACACAATGTAAGATTAAGTTTTGTTTTAAATTTTCAGTATCTTAAATTGAGATATACCGTTGAAATTTCATAATATTTGATTTTAACACCCGATAATTCAATTGTGAATATTTTTGGAAGTGTAGAATTATTAGGAAGGGATTGGGAAGGGGCAAAAAAAGAAAAATGAGTTACAGCATTTGAAATTGGTATTATTAGGTTTTAAGGCAAGATAAATCGATTGCGGATATTTTCAAGTGTAAAATTATTAGAAGGGACGGAAAGGGGGGGGGCAAAAATGTATAAACATGAGTTTGACTCGCTCTGATCCGGAACAAAATTCGAGTTTCTGTTGTTTGGCTGGTGCTGCCATCTTTCACCAGCTTATGGAGCTAGAAGTCATACTTCCTCCCAATGAGGCGCTCCTAATAACGGAAGACGCAACCCTCATGCCTTAAAATAAGTCCGGTAGTTCCACTACCGGTGCTCGGAATTTCCGAGTGGCACACGACAACAACAACAGGAACGGTGGTTTCAGAGAAAATGACGGAAAATCCAGAATGCTTTTATTCTTTTATATTTTGCAGAGTTTCGAATTCTGATACTCCGTTCACATTTCATACTATGGATTTTTAACAGTATTTAGCCCAGAATTACATAAGTTTTGGAGAAAACTCTGAAAAAGCCAGACATAAATTGTTTTATCATTTTTGTATCTCAGTTTCTAATTCGCATAATTTCAAAAGTAATATGTCATTTTAAAACTTATTTGAATTAAATTTCAAGAGTAGACACCACAAATCTCTGTCGCCTTAAATTAATCGACTACCATATGTAATGGAATTTGAGATTTCACGTGATTTACATGTTTTAAGGTGTCCTGATTAGGTTTTCTTTTGTATCTCAGCTACTAATTAAAATAATTTCATAAGTAATACATCATTTGAAAGCTTTGTTGACTTGGAATCGAACAGTACATTACAGAAATTTCCTCCACCAGATGGCACTGTAATATTTTAAAATTTCACTATTTTAAATTCTAAACATGATTACATTTTTTTTTAATACGTCATTCGAAACATATTTTAAAGTACTTTTATATTATCGAAAGTGGAATTCGAGATTTCACCTGATTTACACGTTTTGAGGTCTCCTGAATCAGTTTTCTTTTGTATCTCAGCTACTAATTAAAATAATTTCATAAGTAATACATCATTTGAAAGCTTTGTTTATTTGGAATCGAACAGTAGATTACAGAAATTTCTACCGCCAGATGGCGCTGTAATATTTTAAAATTTCAATATTTCAGATTCTAATTATGATTACATTTTTTTTAATACATCATTCAAAATATATATTTTAAAGTACTTTTATATTATCGAAAGTGGAATTCGCGATTTCACCTCATTTACACGTTTTGAGGTTTCCTGATTAGGTTTTATTTTGCATCTCAGCTAATTGAGTTACACCGTTCAAAATTGGTATATGTATGTTAATTAGGAGGGGCTGAAAGTGTGGGGAAGAAATAGGCATGCACCGTGCGCATATCCCCTAACTTGTGCGCGCTCAGCACGCATGGGTCTGTGCTGCCAAAGGCAGTGGGGAACCCGGTGTGAGTTTTTTTTTTTCAGGGGAACGAAGGGTCAGGGAAGGAATACACACAAGCAGCACGTGTATTCCTTAACTTGTGCACGGGACTGCGCTGCCGAAGGCAGTGGGGAGCGGTGTTAGCAAATTTGAAAAACAAATTTTGCTCAAGAATAGTTTGCAGAGCAAATAGAATGCACAGTAAAGCTACTGAAAAATTGACAGCTAAAGTGTTCAAAAAATAATATAACTTTGTTATGAAATAAAGAGAACAGTTTAAAAACTAACAACTTTTATTAAACTCCATATCTTAACAACTTGTAAACGATTTCAACAATGTTATTAAATTCAACAATTAATAAACAATATCAACAATATTAACATTAACTTAATTATTTCTTGTATTTATCCTTAGGCAACCAGAATAAAGATTAACCAGCAATCCTTATAACAATCATTTAAATTTTAGCAAAACCCAACTTTAACAAATGTAAATTTAAATTTCAAAAACTTAACAACAAACCATCCAACTACTATAAATCTATTTAACTTCAACTTTAAATAAATTATATTAAACTTAACAAATACCAACATTTCTAATTTATCTGAAACTTAATAGGGAAAACGTAATAGACTTAAACCATTTCAAACTTAATAAAACACCAACTGCCATATTTTCAACATTAATAGACTATATATATAAACGTTAAACACAACGACATAACCAACGGCGATATAATTTAAAGGCATTAACAACAACAAAAACTCAACAAGTTTCATAATCAACGGCAATATAATTTAAAGATATTAACTACAACAAAAATTCAACAAGTTTCAGCAATAACGTACTTTTCAAACATAACAATTTATTAGGGAAAAACGATGTCGGCCTAACGGCTGACAAACAGCATTATACCACACTTAACTATGGAAAAACAACTCACGTAAACATACGACGACAACTGCCGATTCAAAGAAAACATCACCAGAGCCCAGACGAGAGGAGATAATGGAGAGGCAAGAAACATCCTTTAATTCAATATTGTCACGGCATTTTTAAACTTTTGACGCCCACAAAAATACTAAGAGCCATCGACTATTACCATGCTGCATTCAAAAACAAAATAAAACAGGGAAACTGATGCAATGCGTAGTTCACCTCCTTGTCTATAAATAGAGCCCGGCGGATCTCAACACCTGGCCAATGAAAACTCGCGGTAACAGCCGAACGCCACGCCATCTATTAGCGGCGATGGATACTACTCCAGATAGACAAGTAAAGCTTGCAAGTGTTGCGTGGATGCCGGTAACTACGAACTTCTGTTGTTCGTGCTCTCCTGGAGAAATGTAAACAATACCTCCAAAAAAAAAAAAGATAAGCTCTGTATTAAAGGTGAGTAATAGGGTTTTAAACATTTTTAACTATAGTATGATTACCCAATTTTATACATAATAAAAAGACAATTTTTCCACATGTAAACAATGCTTTTTATGCAACAGCCTAAAATTTATTTCCTATGTTAATCAAGCCTAACACTTTATTTTACTATTTTTGCTTAACAAATTCTTTATATAAAAATTATAAAACTATCCAAAAAAAACAACATGGAAAAAATTTGACATCAGATTTCCCCCTCCATGTTGATTTTTTTCCCCTTTCTTTTTACTTAAAAAAAATAAATGGTTGCCCAAGATTTACACAAGAAAATATTAACAAGATATAAAATATTTAACATATAACAAACCAATTTCCAACAAGACTTCAACATTACTTTGTTGAAAAACTCATAAAAACTTTAAGCAGCAAGAACAAACATCTGCTAATTGATAGTCCATGGCACAGTATGTTAACACTAAGTGGATGCTGCAAAAACTTCAAAAAAACATTAATTGCATATTACATTTACCAAATTTTCACTTCCTCATTGCAAACAAAAAAACTATATACAAGGTATGAATACATTTAATATGATGTATATACAATGATTTGACAACCACATAAACATTAACCATGCATGAGCGCTCATGTCTTACACCATTCATTCCAAAAATAAATTAAAAAACGTATACAAAACATCACAAAGGCAATGAGAAATAGAAAACTTCAAAAAAACATGGATTTTGGTAGGATCCATAAACCCGAAATATTAAACTTGAAAAACTTAAATGGATTTTGATAGGATCCATAAACCCGAAATATTAAACTTGGAAAAACTTAAATGGATTTTTATAGGTTCCATTAACCCGACACAATTTTAATTTACTAATTTTTACCCTTGATTTACTTTTAAAAAAACTTTATTAATAAATTTATTAAGATTAAATTTAGTAAGAGGCTTTGTGAAAGGATCTGCCAAATTGGACTGACTGGGAATATATCTAAGCTTAAACTGTTCTTCAAATAACCATTCGCGAATAAAAAATAATTTGACGTTGATATGTTTTGATCTATTATTTTCGATCGGGGACTTTGTAAAATCGATCGCGGGTTGATTGTCAGCAAGTAAAAGTGGGGGAGTGTGTGAACCAGGAATTATATTAAATTTAAAACAGTCTTCCAATATATGGTCCAACCACATCAACTCCTTCACACACTCGCACATTGCAACGAACTCGCTCTCCATTGTAGACAAACTCACACCCCTCTCTTTGAAGGTCCTCCATGAAATAGGGCTCTCATCAACAAACACAATCAAACCTCCCATAGACACAAAGTCGTCTCGATTCATCGCAAAGTCGGCATCTGAATAAGCATTTAAATTTGAGTTACGACATTTTAAATTCAATTTGAATTGCTTAGTATATAAAACATATCCCAAAAGTTTTAACAAGCCATTCCAATGAGGCAGACCAGGGTTGCTTTGAAACTGACTTAAGATATTGACTGCATAGGCTATATCTGGGCGTGTCCTACTGGCAACAAATGACAAACATCCTAAAACATTCCTATATGGAAATCTAGTCATTTCGTCACTTTCTTGCTTATTAGTCGGACAGTCCTTTTTAGAAAATTTAACTCCTTTTACAATTGGAAGCGAAGAGATAGGAATATGAAAAGACTTAAAACGATCGGCTACCTCTTCGATATATGATGACTGAAACAATTGAACATCACCATTATCGTATGAAAATTCGACTCCCAAAAGTTTTTGAGTCTTGCCTAAAATCTTTAAGTCAAATTTCTGTCCCAAACGTTTAACCATGTCGTCAATTTGAGATTGTTTCTTGCCAAAGATGACAATATCATCCACATAGACTAGAAGAACAATAAAACTTTTAAACTTATATGTGCAATTGCACCAATTAAACTTTTCAAAACCCAAATCCAACAAAACCCGGTTCAATTCATAAAACCATAAACGCCCACTTTGGTGTAAACCATATATTGCACGATCAAGTTTGCACACAAGGTGCTCCTTCCCTCGTACTATATACCCAGGTGGTTGGCACATGTATATATCCTCATCCAGAGGGGCATACAAGTATGCACATTTAACATCACACTGAGTGTTAAACCATTTCAAATTTGACACCAAAAGGGAAAAGAAAAAACGTACTACGGAAAAATTTACTACAGGTGAAAATGTTTCATCGTAAGAATCGCCTTTAATCTGGTAAAAACCTTGTGCCACAAGTCTAGCCTTGAAGCGTGCAATGTTTCCATGCTCGTCTCTCTTTAAGGCGTAGACCCAGCGGTTTCCCAAAGGAGCTTTATCCTTAGGTAGCTCAACTAAGTGCCAGACTTTACGATTTTCCATACTTTCCATTTCCTCATCCATAGCAATTTTCCACTCGTCATGTTGTTGGGATTTAATAGCCTGGTTAAACGTCTTTGGAACCAAAACATCTAGTCATTTTGCTTTTTGCCTACGTCTTTTCTTGAACTTGGTTAATTGTGATGATGGAACAATATTCTGATTTACTACCCCTTCAAACAAATTCCCCCCAGAAAAATCAAATATATCGGGATTAAACAAAATATTCTTATCTAAACAAAACCTCTGGACATCGTTAATCGACCTTAATCTCGTATTAGAGCCATCTGGATAATAGTATATGTCAACCCGTTTACTAGTAGGTCTCGGGACAGCTTTACGTCGCCACACAAGTTCAGACTGCAATCCAACAGGGGAATCGACAGGTTCATCTGAGACACCTTCGTCGACCTCTCCAGGCTCACTCTGCGCGATTATATCGACAGGATCAGATATGTTCTGATCTACTGGACTATCGGCGAGCAGGTCTAAATCGGAAGACGGGGTGCCCAGCACAGCTCCACTGTCCTTACCATACAAGTCCACACCAAAAGAAACATTCAGCGTTTCGATGATTTTATCCTCCTGTGGCAGCCAAACCCGGTAACCTTTAGTTCTGAGGGCGTAACCAATTAGTACTCCTTTTTGGGACCTGGGTGACAGTTTGTGCTGACGCCTCTGTTTGGGGATACCCGCATATACCACCAATCCAAAAGGTTTTAGATGTCTAACCGAGGGTTTATGACCAAAGTATAACTCGAAAGGGGTCCTTTTCTCACCTCTGTGAATCACACGGTTCCAAGTATAAGAAAAATAAAGAACTGCTTCGGACCAAAAACGTAGTGGTAAACCACTGTCCACCAACATTGCTCTAACACAGTTCATTGCCGTCTGATTAAGACGTTCACAAACGCCGTTCTGTTCAGGGGTATATGTGTTTGTCAATTCACGAACAACTCCATTCGTATCACAAAAGTTCTTGAAATCGTCGTTCACAAATTCAGAACCATTATCGGTTCGTATAAACTTCAATTTTCTCCCCAACAGTCTCTCTGCTCGAGCAATGTGGCGAACAAAAATAGAAAAAACTTCAGACTTATTATTCAATGGATAGATAGCAGTCCTTTTAGAAAACATGTCAACAATTGATAAGAAAAAACTTTCCCCTTTATATCCTTTGATCTTAATAGGCCCCCAAATGTCCATAAAAATACGTTCCAAAGGACCATCACACTGGGTACCAGAAAAAGCTTTAAACTGGATCCTCCTTTGTTTACTTAAACGACAAGGTTCACAAATGAACTTAGAAAATTTCAATTTAGGCAGACCCTTTACACCATTGCATTTACTAGTGTGAATCACAAGATCTGGACTTATATGGCCAAAACGAGCATGCCAGGATTCAACACTATTAGCTTTTACATTAAAGGCACTACAATTTAAATTATTTGAGATCTGATTATCACATTTGTTTAAGACTTTAGGGTATACATTATAAACACCGTTATTTAATTTAGCAGAAAAAATCTTTTTGCCATCCTTGTCAAGTACGTCAATATTTCCCCCCCTGCCAGAAAAACTTGCCCCGTTAACGTCCATTACAGGACCAGAAATCAGATTTTTACGAAGTTTAGAGGAAAATAAAACATTTTTCAACATATATACATTATTATCAAATTTCAAATTAACAGAACCTTCCCCCTCAATGGGGAAACTAACGCCATCAACCGCAACGTATAAATCCTCACCTTCAATTGGTGTAAATTCACAAAAATATTCCACATTCTTACAGAAATGATGTGAAGCTGCTGTATCGAACGCCCAGCAGCTATCATCATCAACATTGCTAAAATTAGCCTGAGCGATGAAATAATTTTTGGATGAAACATTACGGTTGACAGCTTTAGTTTTACTTTTATAAACATTTGAAGATTTATCTATTGAAGTATTTTTATATTGACTATTAACAGGTTGTTTAGGTAAAGTCACTCGACAATTTTTACGAATATGACCAAGACGGCCACAGCGGAAACACTTTACTTTACTTGAAAAATTTCTGGCATGACTAGTGTTCTGCAACTCAACACGGTGATTAACACTTATATTTCTTAATTCCAAACGTGATTCCTCTGCGATCATTTCTACCACAATTTTCCTGAACTCAAAGTTATTTTCCCATCTGAGGATATACTGGACGGCCGACTCAAACTTAGCAGATAAATTTTGCAAAAATTGGTAGGAAATGTAGGTATCCTCCATAGGATGACCCATATCTTTTAACTGGTCAGCAATCCTTGATAGACGTTGAGCATACAAGTTAACAGACTCATCAGGTTTCATTTTGCAGCTAAACAATTCATTTACGAGATGCATATGATGAGCACGCGAATCTTTCACAAAATGCTGCTTTAAAACCTTCCAAGCTTCCTTAGGGCATGAACAATTATCTATTAATCCTCTATATTCAGGTGTTATATTCAAATATATCGTGGATAAGGCTAAACGAGAACGAGCCTTGAAATCGTTGATACTGCCTTTACTTGCAACTCCCCCCTTCTCATCAGGCTCCGGCAAAGTTTCGTCACCATTGACCAAGTCCCATGCGTTTTTTTCAATAAGTACAAACCTAATATCCTTAATCCAAGTTGCATAATTATGCGTACTTAGTTTTTCAATTCCCGGCAGAATATTTAAAGCCATTCTCGAAATCCCAACTGCCAAAAGTTATATTTAAAATAGAAACGTCAAATGAGCTGCCATTCAGCAAAGGCCCATAACCATATGTTAGCAAATTTGAAAGACAAATTTTGCTCAAGAATAGTTTGCAGAGCAAATAGAATGCACAGTAAAGCTACTGAAAAATTGACAGCTAAAGTGTTCAAAAAATAATATAACTTTGTTATGAAATAAAGAGAACAGTTTAAAAACTAACAACTTTTATTAAACTCCATATCTTAACAACTTGTAAACGATTTCAACAATGTTATTAAATTCAACAATTAATAAACAATATCAACAATATTAACATTAACTTAATTATTTCTTGTATTTATCCTTAGGCAACCAGAATAAAGATTAACCAGCAATCCTTATAACAATCATTTAAATTTTAGCAAAACCCAACTTTAACAAATGTAAATTTAAATTTCAAAAACTTAACAACAAACCATCCAACTGCTATAAATCTATTTAACTTCAACTTTAAATAAATTATATTAAACTTAACAAATACCAACATTTCTAATTTATCTGAAACTTAATAGGGAAAACTTAATAGACTTAAACCATTTCAAACTTAATAAAACACCAACTGCCATATTTTCAACATTAATAGACTATATATATAAACGTTAAACACAACGACATAACCAACGGCGATATAATTTAAAGGCATTAACAACAACAAAAACTCAACAAGTTTCATAATCAACGGCAATATAATTTAAAGATATTAACTACAACAAAAATTCAACAAGTTTCAGCAATAACGTACTTTTCAAACATAACAATTTATTAGGGAAAAACGATGTCGGCCTAATGGCTGACAAACAGCATTATACCACACTTAACTATGGAAAAACAACTCACGTAAACATACGACGACAACTGCCGATTCAAAGAAAACATCACCAGAGCCCAGACGAGAGGAGATAATGGAGAGGCAAGAAACATCCTTTAATTCAATATTGTCACGGCATTTTTAAACTTTTGACGCCCACAAAAATACTAAGAGCCATCGACTATTACCATGCTGCATTCAAAAACAAAATAAAACAGGGAAACTGATGCAATGCGTAGTTCACCTCCTTGTCTATAAATAGAGCCCGGCGGATCTCAACACCTGGCCAATGAAAACTCGCGGTAACAGCCGAACGCCACGCCATCTATTAGCGGCGATGGATACTACTCCAGATAGACAAGTAAAGCTTGCAAGTGTTGCGTGGATGCCGGTAACTACGAACTTCAGTTGTTCGTGCTCTCCTGGAGAAATGTAAACAATACCTCCAAAAAAAAAAGATAAGCTCTGTATTAAAGGTGAGTAATAGGGTTTTAAACATTTTTAACTATAGTATGATTACCCAATTTTATACATAATAAAAAGACAATTTTTCCACATGTAAACAATGCTTTTTATGCAACAGCCTAAAATTTATTTCCTATGTTAATCAAGCCTAACACTTTATTTTACTATTTTTGCTTAACAAATTCTTTATATAAAAATTATAAAACTATCCAAAAAAAACAACATGGAAAAAATTTGACATCAAGCGGGAGTGACTTTTTACCCAATCAGAAATGATTTTTTAAAAATTTCTTTTCTTAACACTAAAAGTTACTGTTAGTGATTCATTACTTTTAGTGATTCATTTGAAAATACTGACCCGCTAGTACACAATAATAACCAATAAATGCCCCTAAATCATGGTTCATGATTTAAAAAATCTTACATATAATACGAAGTGCAGAAAATGCATGAAAAATCTATACTGTAGCAATGACTATCATGTCTCCCTTTCCCCCCTTTTTTTTTTCTTTTTAATATAATTAAAAAACATAAAATACACTGAAAAAATTAAGTTTTAAACCTTAAAAAAACACTTAAAACACTAAAATCTTATTTACAGATACTATGATGATGGATTCAAAAAAGAAACAGAAGCGAAAATAAAAGCCACCTAAAACAATTAATTATCCTCAGCCAAATGGCAGATTTTTGATTAATTTAATTAAAAATTGCCTCTGTTACGAAAGCAAAACCAATAAGCTCCCGCTAAGCGGCTAAACCAATGAGATGGAAATGCCGATAGGGTTACACAAGGAGAAGGAAGGAGAACAAATTCTCGCGAACGCCCAATGGGTTTGCCAGGTACAGTGCATTACCAGTACCCCCAAACTGGGGGTACTGGATTCTGGGATGAAACCAAAAAGACATTATTAATGATTTTGTTTGTTTTCAACATATTTAGTTAATTTTTTTGGTTTGCCAAAAAAGGATGATATCTTATATATGCAGTAAAATAGACTCCAGATATAACACAGAATTTTGCCATTGTGGCGAGTTTTTGAAAATATGAACAAAACAACAATGAACTAGATTTTTTCCAGAGCTTTTAAAATGTTTAATAACAGGTATTTGTGTGGTATTTATATCCGATGCTTAAAATATTTTTGTTAATATCTATGGAATTTCATGATTTTTGAAGAATACTATTTTTAAAAATTGTCTTTTGTGTTGAATTTGTCCTTTAAGCAAACCGGAAAAGTCCTATCCCACACCATGTTAAACTCATTAACTTTATATACCTTTCTCTAAGAATTAGTGAAAAATAGTCATAAATTTTTCATGGCAGTCAGAATAGCATGTTTTAGATACTTTAATAATAGACCATTCTTTTTCTTGTGAAACTAAAAAATTATTAATAATTACTTATTGAAAATCACTTTTGAATTAACATTTTTGGTAAAATTTCACTGCCTAAAATAAATAATTCTTAAGAAATCATCAAACCTCTGGTTAAGATACAATATAACCTAATATAAGTGTCAGTAAAAATCTGTTCTAAAGTTTCATAGATATTTAAAAAATAGGAACATGAAGCTGAAAAATCCTGTGTTTGATAAAAACTCATTTAATGATTTAATTGACAATAGTAAGTTATGAAGTGTACTTAGAAAAAAAAAAGAAAAAAAAAATAATAACATTCATTTTATATACATAAACATGTGTGATACATCATTGGAAAGATAATAAGTTTAAACTATTAAATGATATAAAAACAAATATATATATCTCTTCCTTTTTGAATTGTTTTGGGTACGGGTTTGTTTTGTTTGTTGGAAAAGATAAAACCATGTTTTAGAAACATTTTTTTTGCTTTAAGAAGAAAAACGCAGACGCATATAAACAATTTGCATAATAAACTATCATACATCAGTTCTCGCTACTAAGTATATTTTTAGAGTCTTTTCTCCAATATATTTTCAATAATATGCAAATGCATATTTTATCCCCAAAATATCCTACATTTATAATTAAAACAAAACATATATAAATAATTTATTAAAGTATTATTTAACGAAGTTGTTTTAAAATCAAGGTAATCTGAATATATTATAAATTACCTATAATTTCAGATAAATAGATGTTTGTAACAAAATGTATCAACAGAAAAAATATTAAAATTTTTCTTCTGAAATCTAAATTTACGATCTGTAAATTGTAAATAATAATAACAAACTTATTCAAATTCGAGATTTATTCGTATTATTCGATATGTGTATGATGCGATTCTGTATTCTGATTTGCTTATCAGTCGTATAATCGATATTACAGCCCGAAGATTGCCGAAGATAAAATCGGAAGTAAAGAAAGCCGAGATAGCCCGAAATCGTGACGTAGGCGTTAAGGATCTTTATTCTCGACCGGTCTGAATTGCATTTTAAGGAAAAATCTTTAACTTTGAGTTAAAGATCTTTAGTTAAGGATCCTTAACAGCGGACATCTGAATGTGGGGGTTAGTCCTTATTTATTAGGAATGAAAAAATACATCGATAATTGGATAATTGTAGAAAATTTTAACGCTTCTCTATTATAAAGGTACTTTGATTTGGTCAGCCTATATAGGAACCATTTGCTCCAGTTGTTCTTCAGCTCAGTGGTTTTGATACAGCGTCTAGAATAAACAGTGTGGAAAGCGGCGAATAAAATTGTACTAAAAAAATTAAGCCTGTCACCAGATGTCATTGTAATCCAAGCTAGTGTCACGAAAACAAAACGGAGACTCCCTATTGGTTAATTATATGCTTAGATCACGTGATTAAACTGACGAAACTGGGAAAAGCCAATCAGGTCTTCGATTCGAGCAATAGCTTCGATCACAGCGACATCTGGGTAAGCTTAATTTTTGTAACATCATTTTAACATCACGGTTATAGGCAATTGCCACACTGTTTATTCTAGACCTAGGCTCGGATTGCGGTGCCTCGTTCTTAAGTCTTATCATAAATATTACGAACTGTCGTAGATGGGCGTGGTTAAGAACGATCTTAACTTGGTGCCTCAAGCGTAAGTCCTCCGAGTGTCCTCGTAAAAGAAAGCCAGCCAGCCAATGGGAGATGCAGAGCGAGTTATGTTGTGATTGCGCGCGCATCCAATTACGATTCGACGTAAGATAGCTCTGAGGTTGTCGTAAGATAGTGAGACACTGCAATACGACTTGCGTTTTGTTTACATCTTAAGACACAGTTTGTGCGTAAGACAGTGTTGAGCGAGGCACCGCAATCCCAGCCCAAGACCTCCTTCCATTACATGATCTACTCAATAACGCCTCGCCTATGGGAAAAGTTGTCGGCGCTGTGCGCCGGCCGAAAAACATAGATGGCGCTAGTAATCGTCTATACTTACGATACGAACTAATAATATGATTGATATATCGTAAAAATAATATTTAGAATCCAAAAGATAATTTTAAAGAGCAAAAATATCCATATTATGTTTAAATATACATTTTTAAAACATTACTTTTAATACTCAAATTAAGTAGAATTGATGTTAACATTACGGTACAAGGGAAACATTTGTAAAAAAGAAAAAAAAGTATGAGTAATTTTAATTTAAAAGAGAATTAATACATGTAAACCACTCAATATGTATAGAATGAGATAAATTCCTTGCATATTAAGTAAATTGATTTTTTCCATCGAAATTAAAATTCGACAGGAAATCATATAACGGAGCAAAAGAAAAATATTAAATCAAAATAGTATATTTATAATCAATAACACAACATACCCTGTTAATACAATAGAATTTTACTGAATTAAATATACATTACAGTCTGTTTTTAAAAAGTTTGCTGAAAACATATATAAACATTACGATTCGGTATGTTAGAGTTTTTTGTTTACATTAACAAAATAGGCTGGGATTGCGGTGCCTCGTTCTTAAGTCTTATCTTAAATGTTACGAACTTTCGTAGATGGGCGTGGTTAAGAACGATCTTAACTTGGTATTGCATATCTATGCAAATATTTCAATACTGAAATAGTTTCTGTGGAGAAAAGTTGTACAGCTAATTTTACACTCATCTTCTCCATGTTGTTTGGCATTAAATGTTTTTTGGTTAATTTTCTAACCGGTTTTATAACCCAATCTTCCTGCATTTTATTAATGGTATCCAAAGGAAAACTGGAAATTCTATGCCCTTTGTTAGTCAGCAATCTTCTGCGGGATACAAATTGATTCATTAAGTTTTTTAGCACATGGCAATAGTCGTATGATAAAAATATTACTCGTTGAGGATTTAAAGGATGTGGCACTTGTGGTCTTAAATCATTATTTGATAGATGCTTAAACAGCTTCACATTAACTTTGGCATTGTCTGCCACTATACGCAGCACTATGAAACCACTCTCTTCAACAAGTTTTATAGCATGTTTCGTTAGTTCATGTAGCTGTTCACCATTTAACATAGAAGTAAAGAAATATCCTACTGGAATCTTGTAATGTGAAGAAAGGCCACTAAAAAGGAAGCATAACAATTTTGTGGCTAATTTATTTTCCAATTCTAGCTCCTTTTCTACGCCATTCATTGAAGTATATCCAATTATTTTATCAGAAAATGCCAAATAACTGGCAAGTGGCTTGATCTTCATTTCATCGATAATTAGTGATCCAAAGGCTTCTTTTTCACTGATTCTTTTGAATTCCTCATTTAGTCGTAGCTTTATTAATTTTTGCATGGATGACGGGTCAGAATTGCCTACATATCTGGTGATTGTTGACTTTGATGGTAAAGAAAGAATATTCATTTTTCGCAGGAAACGATAAGATGTTGGGGATTTATGTTCTAATAGTATTGCATGTCGTAGGGTGCAATCTGACCAGATGATTTTCTTTTTGTCATATGCCTTCATTTGATCTTTTAAAAATATTGCTTTGGAATCATTAGCTTTTAACCCATCATCAATTTTTTTTAACATTATATATATCAATTAAGGTAGGTCATCTCTACAATGAGATGGCTGATGCTTCTGCCAAGACCGCTGTCTGGAGAGACAGTGTGGATGTAGAGGTGAAGCTTAGCAAACCTCAAGTCCGTAAGCTTGTCAAAAGCAGAACATTAGCAACATGGCAAGCGCTATGGGATAAATCCTCTGTGGGACGATCCACGTATGAAGTCTTCCCGAAGGTCGGTACGAAACGAATTCAGGGTGACTTCTTTGTTAATCAAGTACTGACGGGACATGGCTCATTTGGACCACACCAGCACCGCTTCTTTAAGAAGAACCCTGCATGCTTTTGCGGGGTAAGCGCAAGCTCAATCAGACATGTGCTGTATGAGTGCGCCCGCTGGAAGTCAGTGAGGGAAAAGTACTTCCCCTCGGACTTTCAGTTTCGAACGCGAAGGGAACTGTGCCTGGATCATTACAGCCGTCAAGGTATCGCGACAATCATGTCGGATATGCTGTACTGGGTAACAGACCCTAATGGTGGTGGGGTCCGAATGGTCGAAGAACCTGAGCTTACTCCTCACCCTCCTAGGAGGACTTCAAATAGGCAGGGAACTTTGGTTCCCGACCCAACTGCCTAAAAGTGTTGGATTCGAACGCATTCCCTTATTGCAAGGCATCTACAGTGAGCTGAGAGAGCTTGCTCTCAATTGGTTGTATCGAAGGAATATCCTCCGTCAACTTGAGTCTTGTGCGCTCTATTAGCGTAGAAGCGTCCCGCAATAGCGGTGATAGATGCATTGCTAATGGACGCCGCTTTGTTTTAGGGTTTTTTCCTCACCCCCTTGAGGTCTACTCCCTAGCTGTATTAAACAGCGCCAATCCTTCCTTCCAAGTATCCTTTTGGTGATATCCGCTTACGGAATGTGAGCAGTTGGTGCATGGGCGAGTGTTGTGGCGTCTGGTTTGGTGGGTTCAAGTCTACTTTGTAGACTGGTGGTGCATGTTTTCAGCTTGCGTCTCCTGGCACTTCGCACTTGGTGCACATGTGGCGAAACAAATTGCCCGGTTCCAACAGGGGCATGTCCTGGTGTCCTGAGTGGAGCCTGTTATGCGGCAGTGGAGGCCAGCTTATGTAAAGGAGAATCGTGCGTGTTCTACCCAGTTAACATCAGTTTGACTGGCGTAATTAACCGCCGCAGGGAGTACGGCTTTGTGGATGGTAAAACTGTCCTCAGAAGGTAAACTGGCCCTTCTGGCCGTCAAACCGTGGAACAGGGGGACCCGAGGCAGACGGGCTCGCTGTTGACCAACCAATGTTGGTCCGAAGGTTCTGCGTAAGTCTTGGATGTCTTTGCTGTCCATATCTGGGCTGGTACTTGCTGTCGTGTGATGGGTTCTTGCTGTTGTAGTGATTGAGACTTCTCCTTCGGGGACAATAATTACTTTGGACCGCATGGGCTGCATAGAGAGCCTGAGTCGGTTGGTGGTGCGGCGCAAGCGCCGATTCCATATCAATTAAGGTTTGATTATGTTTTGCAGATCGCTTTAATTGAGAATTTTCTTCTTGGAGTTTAGAAATTTTAGATTTTAATCTTAGGATAGCACGTAATTTAGTGGCATATTTTCTTTTCATATCAATATACGACTGTGTATGTTCATGTTGTTTAGTGGCATATTTTCTTTTTATATCCTTATACGATTGCTGTAATGAGGTAGTTTTAACACTGATTTCATTACTTACAGTAGTATTTCCTTGATAATCACACAAGGAGCTAGCTTCGGCTAAGAGCAGTAAATTGCTACAAGATAAATTTTCAGCAGAGCAGGATTGTATTTGTTCATCATTTTCTTTGAGTTCAGAGTTTCTCTCTATGCAACGTCTTTTTTTTGGAGGCTCTTTCTGCATATAACTAGGCTATCCTGGAAATATAGTTGGAATGCTGTCTTTTAGCAGAATTTTCCGTTTCATGCTTGGTTTGTAACAATCACTGGAAAAGTGTAAACTGTAAATAACTGATCGGCTACTTGGAATCCAAAGATGTCCAGTCAAGTTATCTGAAAAAAAAAAATATATATATATATATACATATAGATCTATCTATCTATATATATGTGTGTGTGTGTGTACACACACAGTTTACATTTAAATAATAGCATAACACTAAATTTGATAAATTTAAAATTCTTTTATAGACATTTCAGGAGGGGGGGGGTAAGGAAGCTTTAACCATGATTTCAAGAGACACAAAAAGAATATTTTATGTATTTATGTATCTGTTTTTAAATAAATACAAATACATAAGTCTCTTTAAACTTTAAAATATCAATATCACCTGGAAATACTTCCAATCTTCTATGCATTTAATAATAAGTTATTAACAAAATTTAAATTCATAAACTGTATGTAATTAGGCTATTTTATACCTGAGAATTATATGTTTACATTTGTACTAATAAGTAACTTATATTTTTAATATATATATATATATATTTGCTTGAAGGATTAATAATATATTAATAATAAATTTGGTATTGAAATATATGTAAGAATATCTAAGATTTTTTTAAAACCATTATAAAACTGGAAAAGTGCCTTCACACATATTAAAATTTTATGAATATTTAGAACGATTATTAATCCCATTAATACACTTTTATTATTAAAAATTAAATTCTTAGTTCAAAATTACATTATAATTACCAGCATTTAAATTAAAATATGATATCAAAATGTGTTTTTCAGCTAAATGAATAGGGAGTTAACAATGAATATTTGTATTTCGTATTCTTTTACTCATATTTCAAAGCTCTATCATTTAAAATAACTATACTTTACTAACTGTCAGGGATGTAGCAATTCAAAAGTCATGGGAGATGTTCAAACTCTTTCATTTAAAAAGTGACTCAAAATTATTCCCAAGAAAATCAAATTAAATATGAATTACTATTCACAAATTATTAGAATTAATTGCAGAATATCACTAGTTACGAACATTTATAAGACTTAAATATTGGTTTGTTTTTAAATGGGGGGACCTTTAATTTGACATTAAAAGGCAATTTCATAATAACCAATAAGGGGCTTGAGCCCCTCCGACCTATCCTACGTGCCTGCTGTCAATTATTTACAATTATTAAAAAAAAAAGTGAAGTAACATACCTTTTTTAGATATAGCTTTAATCCAATTTTTTCTTCGTTCAGTATCACTTGGGAATTCGTGAAATGAAATCCCATTTTCAGCTGATTGTATTTTATTTTTATTACTTGTACAGTATGGAACTGCACAGTAACTCATTTTTTATGCTAGCTTTCTTGTAAAAAGAAATTAAAAAATTATAATAAACAAATAACTTAAAAGGAAAATGCGCAAGAAAATGATTCAGAATACTATAAATACGTTATAAAAAACCCGCTTGTTTTAGACGATGTGCAGCGCCATCTGGCAGCAAAAATCATCGGGGAATGTGGCGCAAGACAAAATCGTATTGGAGAGGTCAGTTAATGGAAGAAGGTCTTGTTCTAGACGCTGTACAGTCGGCAGCATAATTTTTCGAGCACTAGCCAATAATTCCTATATTAAAAAAGTACACTTAAGACTGTTTTGTTAAATAAATCCTTGTCGAATCATGTTCTTAGACTGACCATGAACATGACTCGCTAAGGATTTATTTAACAAAGCAGTATTAAGTGTACTTTTTTTAGACAGGGATTATTGCTAGTGCTCGAATAATTTTGCAGCCGACTGTAGTTTTGATAAATAGTATGTTGTGGCCGCCACAAGACTTTCTTGTTATTCCATATATAATCCTTATAATCCTATACAAATTTACGCAATACAGATTATTTATTAAATTATATTAAAATTATTTTTGATCTTCCACGGAAGGATGGGAGAGGAAAGGAAATCGAAAAGAAAGAAAAATGATTGAATGAGCCGTCATTTCCCAAATGAAAAGAAATCATCCCCACCCCCCTCAATGATCAATCTATGCCCATAGCATGGTAGTACAATCCTCAGGCCTCAGGTACGATAACGGCGTAGTGTAAAATCCGGTCCCAAAACGAACTTTTCAGGACGCATATATCAGAGGTGCTGCCATCTGTTGTCGCAACTTAGTTGTCTGCACTAGGGACCTGGGCATAAGGGAAGATGCTTTCTGATTGAGGCCTCTTTGTATGGTTCTGCAAATTTCGAAGAAAACCACGAAAAACTCACAAAGGCTAGGTTGACATAGGCTACATGGAATCGAACCCGGTACTTCCCGTTTTCTAGCTTCGATAGCAGCACCGCTCGTGTAAAATTATCATAAAAATTATCGGCAGGGAATAAAATACAGCGAAACCTTCCTAAGAAGGCCACCAGCTGTACTTTTAAATATTGGACCTTTACAAAGGTTGTCTTGTCTCAATAGACAAAATCGGTATTCTGGAAACAAATTCTAAATGATTTTAATTATTCAAATTCCCATTGTTTATCAATATAGGATTCTGATAATTATTATTATTAGTGTATGATAATTTTGAAAGATTTTTAAGATTTTTAAAAATTTATTTTAAATAAGAGAATAAATCATTTATTTATGTTTAATTTTAATGTGAAAATATTTTGATGAAAATTACAAGTATGGTATGGTATATAGGTTAAGACCTATTGTATGCATTAGGGACTTGTGCATAAGGGAAGATGGATTCTAGTGGTGGTCTTTCTAGGTGGTTATCATCCGTGAATTTAGGAGAAAACCACGGAAAACTCTGAACGGCTAGATTGGCAAGTGCTACATGGGATCGCACCCGGCACTTCCCGTCTTCTAGCTTCGAGAGCAAAACTTCTCGGCTATTAGAGGGGAGTAAACACTTTTTTTTTAATAGAATATATCACTAGGCAATAAAATACAGCGAAACCTTTCTAAAAAGGACACCAACTATATCTTCAAGTATTGGACTTTTACAAAGTGGCCTTTTATTAGAAAAAATCGTAGTTCTGGAAAACAATTCTAAATGATTTTAATTATTCAAATTTACATTGTTTATTCATATAGCTTTCTGATAGTAATTATTATTAGTTTGCGGTAATTTAAAAAGCATTTTAAGTTTTTTTTTTTTTTTTTTTTTTTTAAATATATTTTAAATAAGAGAATAAATCGTTTACTTATGTTTAATATAAATTAAACACGTTTTAAATTAATTTAAATGAAATGAAATTAAAATAATTATGTTTAAAATTAAATAATGCATTAAATTTAAATAATTATTAAAACTTATGTCCACACACATGCACACAAGCAAAAAAAAAAAAAAAAAAAAAAAAAAAAAAAAAATTTTAATAAAAAATCAGTTAAACACTATTTTATACAATTTCTTTTTCCCTTAATAAAAATTTAATTTTTTTTTTTTTTAAATATTTTCTAACGGAGTTGAAAAGTGTTTATGACTTGCCTGTCTTCACCTTAACTTCTGTGAATAATTTTTTAGCATTTTTGAGCTGATATTACTTAAAAATATTAATTTAATAAACAAAATAATAAAGATTTCTTATTCAAATAATGGGCGTGTTCAGTAGAGCGCCCGATCCACGACCGGTCGATTGATTCCGAGCCAAAGCGTTCAGTGGTGTCGACCGATCCAGAGTCACACCGTTCAGTGGAATGGACCGATCTCGACCGGTCGTGGATCAGAAAGCCCAGAAAATTTTCTTGATCCATTGGGTCACGTGATGGATCAAATGCGCAATAGGATGAAAATCAGGCTCTGACTCTGACTGACACTACGCAGTAAAAACCTGAACAATGAACATCTGTTTTTGACAATGATTGTTTATTTGTTTAATTAGCTGAGGATTAATACAGATGTACCTATTTATATGCATTGTTTGTGCTGTAGAAAATAAGGTAAGTAATTCCATAAAATGCTAAACTATATTATGTTTATTTATTTATTGTGTAAAAAAGATTTTTTACGTAATAACGATTTTCGATACGTAACTTCTTTTATTGATGAACGTAACATTTAAACATAAAATTAAAACAAAAATTTACACAATTTTAATTGAAACAAAAATTCTTTTTTTTTTTTTTAAATTCGGACGTAACAATAAGTTAACTATAAGTAAATAAATTAAAATCCTTCCACATATTTTTAATTTTGTTAAAAATGAGCATAAAACGTAACATTTTTAACATTTTCATGATTAAAATTTATACGTGAATTTAGAAAAATCATAACCAAAGTAATGTATATTAGTAATTTATCAGCACAATCAATTAATAGCTTCTTATTTTTTGTTAGCAGAATACAGAATTCTACATAAATAAGAAAGAAGTAAAATTGTTATTTCATAAAAGATCTTTCTTTCTTTTTTTTTTAAGAAAAAACGTAATATAGTTTAGCGTTTTATGGAATTACGTATTAAAAGTCCAGACAAAATACACAACAGAAATACAATAACTTGCTAATACATGTCAAATTAGATAGATGGCGCTGTTCCAATTACGTCAGAATTGTTCCAAATCGTTCAGTAGACGCCTGGCCCGGTCCAAGACCGATCCAGGATCAGTGACGTCATCGCCCGGTCGCACTGATCCATCTCGGGCGCTCTACTGAACACGCTCAATGTTAAATGGACGCGAGTACCGATACTAGCGTCACGATGCGGCGAAAAGAATTTTAGGACTGGTTTTGATTCTGAAACGAGAGGGAAAAAGTGATACCTTTTTTTTCGGGAAAAGTCACTCTAATGGCTGCCTTTCCCCGAGTAAATCACACATAGGAATAGACACGGATAATTTAGTAAATAAAATTTATGAATAATATATTTACTAAAGGTGAATGAAAAACTCCAGATACAGTTTCAAATTCATTTTTCCTTTTATTCTTTTTTTCAATACTCTGTATTGGCTGATTTTAGAACTTTTTTTCGGCATCAAAATTGCAAGTGTTACGTTTGTATCACGGAAGACTCCGTGGTTTGTATGTACACCTTACACTCTGGTAATTTTTTGAAATATTGCATGGCAACATTATGTCACTTCTTATTTGTCAATATGGCAGACGGCTGCAGCAGAGAAGAAAAGTTGGCAGCTGGACTAAAAAAGGTTGTGTTTTAGTTTAGTAAATCATAATCATACTTGTCAAATATTGTTTGAAAGCATATGAGAAAATTTCATTATTGTCCTTGTAATGTCTAATACCAATTCCGCGTTTTGGTTTATAATGACGTGTTGTTTACATTTAGAAAAACTTCACTAACTTCATGAAACTGTGTAATTATAAACATATTTTGGCTTTATGCCTGCCTGTATGCTATAAAACGCTTTCTTTTTTACATATTTAAACCAGAGTAATCAGTGGGGGGTTTTTAGATTAGTTTTCTTCTTTTACTGTACTTTAATATTAGACTCGGAACACAACTTAGAATTTCTTTCGTTACTTTCCTTAATGTATTTAAAATGTTTGGAACCGTATGAAACGAAGATTTTATATTTTTTATCTGAATATGTGAATAAAGAAATGTAAAAAGCCTTAAAATTCTTTTAAAAGTTGAATGCTGTTTTAAGTTTTAATTTTTTTTTTTTTTTTTTTTTTTTTTAAATATATTTTGGAAATCTGAGCATCAAATAAAAATCAATTGGATTTTAGCATATGGAAAATTCAGTAGGTAAATTCTTATAACTTTCTATTGAGTTGGAAACATTATAAACTGAATACACATTTACTTCGTATGAGAAAGCAGTTTCATCTGTTACATTTGACTATTTGAAGTATAAAATTTACTTGCGCAATGGTAATGAGTTTATACAGTGAATAAAAATTAAAATAAGAAAATTTGAGGGGAAAAAAAAGGAATGATTCTTTCATTTTTAAATTAAAGAAACTTTGTTTAATACAATTAAAAATAAAATACCTTAATATTTCTTGCTTGGAAGTATTTTATTGATATCCCAACCATTCTCAGAAGCATCTTGTTGTTTACTGTGTCCGTATAAGAGATGTATGGCATATATCATCATGAAGAAAATAAATGTGACACTTTTGAGGATGATTGAGATCCCAACTACACTCCTGCCCAAAAGTTTAGCAAGATTTGCAGATGATCATTTTTTCTTAGTTTAAAAACTTATCGGTACAACTTACAGGTTGGTCCACAACCCTATTTGGCGATTTGCTTTTGGCGCCGTTTTGAATGATGACAATGTCGTTCTGAATTCTTTGCAGCATTTGTTTACGTTTGGAACCCATAGCAACTATTTCTGAAAATTGCGTTTCGCCATAATCACCCCAAAAAAAATTGCCAAATAGAGTTGTGGACCAACCTGCAAGTTGTTACTGTAACTTTAGGCTATGTTTATATAACCCCAGTGCAATTTGTGAATGAATTCGTGTGACAATAGCATGTTGAATAACAGAGATATAAGCTTCTATTTTAAAACTTAAAAAAAAATCAGCATGCTTTTATTTATAATATACAGAGTTTTAAACAAAAATCATTCTCACTTTCAGATAAATTGAAAAAAAAAAAAAAAAAAAAAAACTTTTAAAACAATATACTGCAACTGGAATACAAATAGCTTGAATATCTCATGAAATATGAGCATTTTAATGAAAAAATGCTTTCACTGTGCTTGCGCGAAAGGTAGAAATTTTATTCTTTTTTTTTTTTTTTTTTAAATCTTTTACAAAATCATTCTCATGTCATTACTTTTACTCCATTAATTCCTCAGATGAATTTCAACATCCCTGCTTTATACAACATAAACTGCAGCTGCAATTTTTTCTTCTTGCTTTCTGATTATAGCAGTACTTAATACTACATAAGAAAAGTATTGTAATCATGAAAAAATACTTTTATGTACTAATATTGCGTTTTCAACTTCCTCTGAATTTAAGTGGAAATTTAGTTTTGTGCTCCAATTGGCGATTTTTCTGAAAACCACCATGATGGTGCCATTCTACATTGTGTCTGCAATTATAACCCTCCACTGGTGATGTACGAAAGTGAGCTTTTCATCAATCTAACCAAACAACTAAACACTTGGGAATAAACAATTTGATCAAAATAATACATCTAAAACAAGCAAAAATATAATCTTTATTAAAAATTTTCTTTAAAAAAATACAAAATTATTACATAACCAGTCACAAATAAAAAAAGCTTTTCAAATATCAAAAACACCAGTTTAAAAGTTTGGGGAAAATTTACTCTAGACTGCCCCTTGGAAATTTTTTAGAAATCATCAAGATGGTGCTGTTTCACATCATGTTCAGAATTATAACCCTGCACAGGCTGCGTATGAAAACGAGTTTTTCAGAGATCTAACCAAACAAGAAAACATCTAAAAAAAAGCAATTTAATCAGAAACATGTAGAAAATAAGGAAAATCATTATAAAATAAGATTTTTTACAATCAGACCGTATAAATGCTCAGAATTCCCAATAGCAAGAATCAGTAATACGCCTGTCTTTACGCTTCACTTACATGAAAACTAAAGTACACGTTATTGGATACCCCCCAGTGGCAGAAACACGGCGACATAGTCGCGGACACAGAAAAACGGCTTGCGGACAGCAGTTTTTGTCTGCACTGAGAAAAAAATTTGTCTGCAACTTTCGGATAACAATTCACTTATAAAAATTTCTGTATCAAAACTAAAACTAATACTTGTATTATTTATAATTATTTATATTGTGTTGTGTCAAATATTGCTATTAATTAAATGAGATGAATTGAATGAATACAATTATTTATACTATATCGTTTTGTAGTAAAATTGTATTCGTGTATTGTTGCACAAGACCATCACTGATGTTAAGCCCCCCCCCTCCCATCAGCTTTCAGTCTTTTTGAGTGTAAGCCATTTTTACCCCTGATTACACGCAAATTTTGCAGACAGATTATGAAATTTTAAAAGCCTGTCGCAGACAGCTTCAAAACTTTCTGCCACTGGGGATACCCCTATCTCAAAATACATGAAACTAAAAAATAATCAAAAGTTTGTAGTTAAGCAATTAGTAATACGTACATCTATTCACGTTGTGTACATGAAAAAAAAAAAAAAAAAACTGAATACCCCTAAACGAAGAAATCTCAAAAATAAATAAAATTTTGTGTAGCAGCAATTAGTAATACATACGTCTGTACATTTCGTGTACTTGAAAAAGAAAAAAAATCACCACACTGTTAAAAATTTTAACAGAAAACTCTGTGTAATGTATTATATTAAGTCTTACATAAAATTACAGAGAAAAATAAACGGAGATGTTAAAAAACTTATTTTATATATTCACTTTAATAGCTAATATTAATTTAATTAATTATTGGTGAGAATATATTTCAGACTTAGAATGCTTTTTCTGAAGTAGAAACAGTCATTTTTAATTTGAATTAAAAAATTAAATAATAAAATTGGGTAAAAATACAGAATAAAGATTGAGAATCTTGATTATTCACTTTTAACTAAGAATTACTGTAAATTTACATTACAGAGACTCTCGATAAATATTTACATTAAATTTATACAAATTTTTAACATTGCAGATACACTTATCTCAAAATGCATGAATTTAAAAAAGAATCAAAATTTTATATTGCAGCAATCAGTAATACATACGTCTGTACGCTTCATGTGCATGAAAACTAAAAGAAACATTACTGGGTACTGCTGTTTTGCAATGCATGAATCTCAAAAATAAACAAAATCTTGTATTGCAGCAATCAGTAATACATATGCCTGTACACTTTGCATGCATGAAAACCTAAAAAAAAATCACCGTATACCCTTATCTCAAAACGCATGAATCTCAAAAAGTAAACAAAATTTTACATTGCAGCAATCAGTAATATTATTACTTACAAACTTTGAATAAACACCATAAAATGCAATAAACTTGCAACAATTGTTTCGGGTCGAAAAAACACACGACCCTTCATCAGGCGAATAAAGTAAGCACGAGTGCTGCAGTCAAAGCGGCAACGCACCAAGAATTGCGTTGCCGCTTTGACTGCAGCACTCGTGCTTACTTTATTCGCCTGATGAAGGGTCGCGTGTTTTTTCGACCCGAAACAATTGTTGCGAATTTATTGCATTTTATGGTGTTTATTCAAAGTTTGTAAGTAATAATTTTTACGCCAGTTTTGTGGTGCTTTTTTATTAAATCAGTAATATGCACATCTGTACGATTTACATACATAAAAAAAAAAAAAAAAAAAAAAAAAACTGAATATCCCTATCTTATGTTGCATGAATCTCAAAAATAAACAAAATTTTACATTGCAGCAATCAATAATACATATGTATGTATGCTTTGCCTAAATGAAAACCAAAAGAAATATGACTGGGTACTCCTATTTTAAAATGCATAACAATTAATAATATCTAACAAAAGTTGTCTTTATCAATAACAGTATAGCTATATTATGTTTCTACAGTTGAGTTAAGAAAGAGCATACAATAAATTCACATGATGTTGCTATCTAGGAAACTTCAAGGATCAAACAAAGATCACATTCAAATCTGGCAAGAAAAATGACACAAGTAATAAAATAGCAATTTTGAACTTGTCATTGAAAAATGCATATGAAGTTCCCCAACATGCACAAAAAAAATCACATCTTTATCTCACAATATATCCACATGAGAGTAAGAGGCATTTGCATCAGTTTTAATATAAGTTAGCCAACACGTTGTTACTTTTAAATTGATTTTTCTCAAATGCTGCATTTCTGGGTTGCATTTATTTATTTTTTTTTTTTTTGAGTGGGCGCAGCAAGAAATTGTGATTTAGAAAATTTTGTACTTATTAAGAAGCCTAACAGTTAATAATTTTTTTTGACTGTGAATTCAGCATTACACCACTATATATGTGTAGTAATATTTCTTAATATTTTTCTACATTTATATAAACCACTGTTTCTGAATAGTAGTTTTTATAAATATTTTTTGCATTATTAAAAAAATAAAATATTACTAAATGTAAATGGTATTGCTGAAAAGGTTTGCAAAAAATTAGGTGATTGACACCTGAATGCAAGAGTAAATCAGCCAGCCGAATATTCGGTATTCGGCCAAAACTGGTATTTGGTGCATCCCTGCTTTTCAATGACAAATTCAAAATTGCTATTTTATGACTTGTGTCATTTTTCTTGCCAGATTTGTATGTGATCTTTGTTTGATCTCTTGAAGTTTATAAGGTGGCAACATCAAATGGAATACGTACGCTCTTTCTTAACTCAACTTTAGAAACATACATCATTATATTGATATTGATAGAGACAACTTTTGTTAAATATTATTAATTGTTATGATTAATGTAACTAATAATTAATTTTCTTTAATGTTACTTAAAACTAGATAAAACAATTGTTTTCATTTAAATATAATCTATTTCTTAATTACTCTGAAATATCTTAATTTAATGACAATTAAAAATAGCAGAATTTTTTCAAAAGATTAAAAATTTAAAAAAATTGAAATTTTATATCTTCAACTAGCCAAATAGTAGCCTAATAATTTGATATTTGGCCAAACCAAATATTCGACTAGCCAAATAGTTTTATATTCGGCCAAACCAAATATTCAGTAGTATGGCCAAATAGGCTGAATACTAAATAGATACCGAATATTCAGTGCATCCCTAGTTTCTTTACACTACAGCACATATTTTACCTTGTTTCTTTCACTTTAGAATGATTCCTACACGTCCATTGAAAAACATTGGTTTTTATCCTTACATTCTGTTAAAATCGCATTTTTATTACACACAGGGCAAACATAAAAAAACACGATTAAACCCTGTTTCATACACTACTCAAGCAGGATATTTTCTATCCCAAACTTGGCAAGATAACAAAATATCTTTCGCTGTACTTATTGTACAATTTCTACAAAAGTCATTATGGTAAGAAAAGAATAAATGAATGAATATTTGTTTGAATGAATGTTTAATGAGTGTCAACATTCATTCTCACTTGCAGAAATATGCAATGGATAGCCATATGGACTATTTAAGCTAATATATGTACAGATAATACCTTTAATCAGCAAACCACCACTAATATAAACATCAGAAATACATTTGAAAATTTGAATACTTTCTCCTTCCAAACAAAACACTCATGCTGATAACAAACCTCAACTCATCCTGTGCTATGCAGCAGCAAATGCCGTAACAGATGACACAAAGAAGCAGAAGTAAACAAAAAGTAAGCAATCTCTGGTGATCTAGTACTCACAAAATAAGCCAAACAAAATCAATCTTACCCAAATTTTTTTTAGAGCACCTGTCATGCATTATTTAAAAACACCAGCTTAAAATATTTTGAAGCACTTGTTATAAATTATTTTAAAACAGTGGTTTAAAAATTTTTCAAAGCATCTATTATAAATTATTTTAAAACACTGGTTTAAAAGTTTTTTAAGGCACCTGTATTATTTTAAAACACTGGTTCAAAAGTTTTTAAAAACACATATTAAAAATTATTTAAATACACTAAGCACATGTAATGTGAAATAATTTAATAGCATCCCTCTCCCGAATACTCATCAAATACACCTGTAATATGAATTTCAAAACATTTGTTATCAACTTTTTATAAATAGTAAATGAAGGCGTGAATCATAATAATAATAAAAAAACAACAACAACAAAATATCTAATTTCAATGTTGATTTCAAACTTAGTATAATTCTCCATTTTCAAAACATTACTATTTCAAGTAAACATAATAAACTCGCATAAAATATATTTCTGTTATATATATATAGTATTTATGTAGAGATTAATATTGATTTGATAAATTATCATTGAATAGAATATCAAACAAATTTATATAAAGAAATTTTCTCTAAATAACTTCACATTTACAACCTTTTCACAACACAACACAAAGCTTATCACACAGTTTGACGTACTATATTTAGGTGTAACATTTTACAAAAAAATTTTAAATATTTGACGAAATATAATATAAGCATTTTTAGTAAATTTTTAACAGGGCATGTGCAAGTAATAAGAAAATTTCTTTTGCACAATTTATTAGAGGAAAAAAAGATATTAAATATGGTAAAAATTTAGAAAGATGTCTCTGGTAAAAAGAGTTGAATTTCAAGTACTTCGAAAAAGAATCAGAATCTTATATCTAAATGTGGATAAAAAAAATTCCCAAGAATTTTGCTAATTTATTCATTTAGTTTTTATTGGTTTGTAAATTTGATTTTAATATGTTAGACATTTTATTATTTATTAGATCAAAAGTTGAGCAAGGGAAAGAATAGGCAAATTTTGTATACTTTTTAAAAGTTCAAGTTTATATCAATATTTTATTTACTTAAAAACTGTATAAGCTTCAGAAATTTTATGGCTATAAAATTTTTGATTTAATTGTAAAATTTCTGTAATACTGATATTTTCTATTATATTTCTTCCTAATCTACATTTCTTTTTTTTAGTTCAAACAGTTTCAACAAAGATCTGGCAAGAAAAATATGAAGAAAAAAACAAATGATTCACCTAAAAACAGTGCAGCTGTAGTTTCATCTAAAGGCACTGATTCAGATATTTCTACTTCCCCCCAAAAAGTAAATAAATTGCGTTAAAACTTTTTTTTTTTTTTTTATTATTTGCCTATTATTTATTTTTTATACAAAAGGGGAAAAATATTAAGCTGGCTGAAAAGACATCACTAAATTTGTAAAAAAAAAATTTGAATTTAACCTATTTGTAATTTACCAATTTATTACTTCCATTACCCGACTACTGCAGATTATGGAAGTATTGTATTCAGTCCAAAAGTTCCATATCAAGATTTCACCTGATTTACATGTTTTAAGGTCTCCTGAGTCCAAAGAAGTGGTTTTTGGCAATTGGTCAGAGTGTGTATGTGTGTGGGGATGGGGAATCTTCTGACTATCATATGTCCGAAACTAATAAAGATACAGCTACGAAACTTCAAAATTAAGACAGAACTGGTGTACAGATGAATTTTTGCAAATTTTGGTGAAAATTGGACAACCGGAAGTGGGGCCGTAAGTCCGTATCTCAAAAGCAGCTCTAACGATTTTCTTCAAAGTTGCTATATAAACACTCTATTAGATATCCTTTCGAATGATATAGTTGGTTAATTCAGGAAAATTGATAGGCGTCCTGTATAAATAGCTGAATTTCAGGTACTGTGAGTGGATTCTTTTCAAAACGGCTGTATGGATTTTTTTCAAACTTGCAATATTAACCCTCTTTTTAATGTCCTTTTGTATGTAATTGTTGTTTTCCGGTCAACAACTGAATATGCAAAGTTTTGGTAAAAATTGGTGTCTCAAAAATGGCTCTAACAATTTTCTTGAAAACTGTTACATAAACCTATTTTAGGTATTATTTCTCATGCTTTACGTAGTTATTACAGGAAAATTAATAGTCATCCTGATCAGATAGATCAGTTTTAGATCTCGGAAATTGGTGTATCCAAAAAAAAAAAAAAAACTTCCCCTTGCTATGTAAATTCTATTTTATGTCTTTATATTTTCATGTGTTTACCACAAATGTGTATTAACTTTCTCTTACTGGAAAATTTTCAGTTGTCTATTTCATTAGCTCAATTCTATGTCTTCTGATCACATTATCACCAAAAAGTACATATAATATGTGTAATAGTGGGTAATGGAAGTCGTGTGGTTGTTTCACACCAGATTTTTTTTTTAAATTCTCAATGCTTTCATTGCATTACTAAACGTTATTAGTGGAGGGTGGAGAGTATGTTTCACATAGATTGTAAAAAAAAAAAAAAAAAAATTCCTGCTCTATATATACATTACATCAATTAACCCTTCAGTGTATTTTATTTCTATGGTAACACCTTAAAATCAGGGGCGCGCCAGCAGTGTTAGGCACCTGTGTGCAGAGAGTCAGTCGGCGTCCTATGTTAGAGAAGGTGTCTACTAAAATCCGCCCCCCCCCACCCCCACCCTTTTGCTGGAAGATAGCTCTCAAAATTTGGTCTTTCGGGGAAGTATTGACTGTACGGAACATGGATGATCTTGAAGCCACGACAAATTTTATATGCATAAACTAGCTGGCTTCGCCCGCTAGCGGGTCAGTATTTTCAAATGAATCACTAAAAATAATGAATCACTAACAGAAACTTTTAGTGTTAAGAAAAGAAATTAAAAAAAAAAAAAATCATTTCTGATTGGGTAAAAAGTCGGGCAGGGTCCCCACGCGCTGCGCGCGCGTATTCCTTACCTGACCCTACGTGCCCCCTAAAAAAAATCATTTCTGATCGGGTAAAAACTCGCACCGGGTCCCCACTGCCTTCGGCAGCGCAGTACCGTGTGCGCTGCGCGCGCACAACTGAAGGGATACACGCGCTGCGCGCGCGTATTCCTTCCCTGTTAATAGTAAACCTATAGTTTCCCGTTTTTTCTTATCGTTATGCTAATTAAATATATTAAAAATTAATCACTCTTAAAATAAAACTTAAAGAAAAAAAAACGTTAGTTGAAAAAAACTAAACACTTAATATATTTTCTACTTACCAGGAAAATAAATATATCGTTCAATGAAATGCTATATTAAGGAGCTTTCAAATTTAAATCATCCATCTTAATTTTTCAAACGCGAAACGTAAACAATAGCTAACCTTCCGGAAGTTCCGACTGAGCCGAGTTTCAAAAATTTGCATAAAACATCTCTAAGAACGATAGCCGATGTCTACGCACGCGCCGCGACGTACGTCCGGAAGATCACTTCGTTTCTCCCGCGAAACTATAAATAGCGAACGGCGATGGTAGTGGGTGTTCGTGGTTGCCTTTGCGGTTGCTCTTGCCCTTGCCTCTGTTCATTTTTCGCCGATGCCGGCTTCATAAGATATCGCCGTAATATGTGGCGTTTATTTTTTATATTCAAATAAAATCTTTTCATTTTTAGTTAGTTATAACTCACGTTAATCCTTTTTGTGAGTTCGAAATTTAAATGAAATTTATAGGTGTTCATATCGCGACAATAACAAGTGGAAACAAGAACGTCACGTCTTCTACATAAGTGTCACCAGCTTTTTTCTAATGGCACGTAGTAGTTTTTTCTGCAACCTATATGGGAAATAAAAAGATGTTAAATATTGTCTTCGTACTCACCTTGTTTGTCATCCAGCATCTGCTTTGGTATGTTTGTTATATATAAAAAAATATTTGTCTACTTCAATTATCTTATTGTTATTCATATAAACTTATTGTTATATTTATATAAACTTTTTTTTGAATTTATTGTTTCAATTAAAATACAAATTAAATTAAAATTTGTTATGGTCATTTATTTAACAATTTCTACATATTTATCTTTCAGCATATTTACTTACTCTAGCTTCCATGTATCTAATTCATTTAATTAACTTTAAATGTTGTTACGCTGGTGTTTACGTCTAGAGTAGGCTCCTCTGCTAATTCACTTAGCCTTGGATCTACTTCACACCAGCTAACAAGAGAAATAAAAAGTGGTTATGGGCTTTTCCTTTTTCAGCATGTAAATATGCTGGCCCTTTCATAAATTAATGTTTTTCTGTTTTGTTTGAAAAATAAATTGAAAGTTAAATTTTTTTTGCATTTATAGTAAATTTTTGAAACAAGAAATTGTTTGAATTTAGATTAAAAGTTGTTTAATGTTAATAAATGAAAATCTTGAATGTTTTGTTTAATTTAAGTAATAATGACCATTTTTTTGCATATTGTTGAGGGAATATTGTAAAATTTTTTCAGTAAAGTAGAAAAAAAACTTTTTGAAATTTCATATATATATATTTGAATAGATTTTCAAGTCATAAATGAATTTACCGAATGTTTAATTCGGGGGGGCAAAGGTTTTTATAAGAAAAATTGTGATATTTTTGATATATTATATTTTTAAATTGCTTGAACCATAATTATACAATTTTTTTTACTCAAAAATGGCTGTCAACAATTTACATTCTATTCCCAAACTGAATGCGATTAATTTCGAGGAATGGAGGAGTGACATTAAATTTGTTCTTCTTGACCGGGGACTCTGGGACATAGTTGTTGGTACGGAAACAGCCCCAGTTTTGGCTGATGACAGAAGCAATGCTTCTGCTGTTAATAAATTTAAGTCTAGAGCTAATGCTGCTTTAGCTGCCTTATACTTAAATATAGAAACTGAGTATAGGAAAATTGTAGAAAACGAGGATGACCCCGTAAAGGCATGGAATTTAATTAACAAAAGTTTTGTTCCAGATACTCGTGCACAGCACATGAGTTTATTTTCTGAGCTGTGTGATTGCAAAATATTGCCTGGTGAGGGTGTAAATGTCTTTGCGTCCCGGGTCATGAGGATATTTAAACAAATAGAAAATTCTAAGGGGGGACTGACGGAAATTTTTGCATCTTATCAATTGTTACGTTATCTCCCATCATATTTCGACGGTATCGTTCAAAACATACTGAGATGGGAAGATGATAAATTTACATTCAATGAAATTGTAACTTGCTTAGTAGCCGAGGAAACTAGGCTAAATTTAAGAAATAAAGATAATGAATTAAGTAAAGCTAAAATTTCTGCTCAGTTTTCTCATCTAAATGATACAGGTAAAAATAAGCTTCTAAAACAAAAATTAATTTGTACATTTTGTCATAAGAATGGCCATGCTAGACAAAATTGTTTTTCTCTCAATAGAAGTAGAAATGTTGACTTTAAACCCTCTTTTCAAAACCAAAACTTACCTTCTCAGAATTTCAATCCTAAGAAATCCTTCCAATCAAGAGGTAGACAGGGTCGAAAAAAATCTTCATATCAATCTAGATCAAAATCTAAGACCCGTAATAGTAGTAGGGATTCAAATTCATCTTACTACATTACTGAGGCCAGTTTAGCTCAGCAAACAAATGAATCAGATTGGATATTCGATTCAGCCGCGTCTCATCATTTTAGTAAAGACCGTGAACTTTTCACATCATTTAAACCTCAACAAAATGAAGAAATGGCTGTAGCCATGGAAGGCATCACTTTGCCAATCGAAGGAAAAGGAGACATTAAATTGCGTTTTGGCCAAAGAAATTTTACTTTAAAGGGAGTGAAGTATTCATCAAAGCTTAGGAGAAACCTTATATCAGGGCCACAACTTGACAAAGAAGGTCTACAGTTTATTGGGGGAAGAGGCGAAGTCAAAATTACGTCTAATGATAATATAATGTTCAGAGCAAAATTAAAAAGTGGTGTTTATCGTGTCCAAGCAAAAATCCCAAAATCTATAAAACAACATGTAACTTTCGAAGCCTCCACAACCTCTTCAAAAGAACAGGAAGTTCTAAACCTGTGGCATAAGAGATGCGCTCATGTAAATCCTCAAACTTTGACGCATACAAGTAATAAGAGGGGTGCAAAGGGATTACCATTCTTAAAGGGACATACAGAATTTTTTTGTGAAGATTGCAGGTTGAATAAATTTAAACGCACTTCATTTAAATACAGAAACTTTGTTCGATCCAAGAGACCCTTAGAACTGTTATATACAGATGTTTGGGGACCATGTCAAGTAAGAGGCAAACATGGAGAACGATATTTTCTATCAATCATGGACGATTATTCCCGTAAAGTATTCATTTATCCTATAGTCCAAAAATCTGAAGTAGCTGAAACCTTAATTAATCACATCAAAAGGGCAGAAAGATTTATAGGTAAACCTTTAATAGCTATCCGCTCAGATAATGGAACAGAGTTTGTCAACAAAGAATTTTCAACATTTTGTCAGGAAAAAGGCATCAAACATGAACTAACAAACACGTTCACTCCAGAACAAAATGGTGCTATTGAACGTTATAACCAAACTGTTATTAATGGAGCCCGTACATCATTATATGAAAGTGGTTTAGACTTTTGTTTTTGGCCAGAAGCCGTTTCACATTTCAATTATGCCTGGAACAGACTATGCCATAAAGATTTTGAAAAATCACCATTCGAATTGTACGGTGGAAGAAAACCATCAATCAGACACCTTAAACCATTTGGATGTGTAGCTTATGTAGGACTGGCAAAACAAAGAAGACAGAAACTGGATCCAAAAGCTGTGAAAGGTTATCTAGTTGGATATGCACACCATACAAGAGGATACCGTATTTGGATCCCAGAGCAAAATAAAATAGTAGAATCTTTAAATGTGACATTTAAAGAAGATCGTTTGTTCAAAACAGAAGCAAGTGGAGCAGTGCTGGGCACCATCAACCAGCATTACACAATTCAAGATGTATTTCCAAAGGATAGTGACGATGATTCTGATGAAGAGGCTGTTGACGAAACTCCTGAAATAGGGTCCAGCGTACCGTCTGAATTATCTGACACTGAGGAATCCTCAGATGATGAAAAACCTGTTCAATCATCTCAATTAAAAAACATAAAGTTTGAAAGAAAACAAGTTTTAAGAAGAGATAAATCCAGAACAGACGTATACTACTATCCCGAAAATACAAGAACAAGACTAAGATCCCATAGAGACATTAGAAAATATTGCCAAGAAAACAAAATCAAGTATGACCCCACTAAATTTTCATTCACTCCAATAGAAGAATCTGACTCAGACACAAGTGCCAATTTTTGTCATAATTCCTCTTGACTAGAATTAATTATACCAAGAACTTTCAAACAAGCCCAAAAATCAGACCAATTTCAAGAATGGCTAGAAGCAATGAAAACCGAAATAAAAACCATCCAAGAACGAAAGGTTTGGCATCTTGTAGAACCTCCGCAAAATAAGCAAATAATTGGATGTCGCTGGGTATATGCTATAAAACGAGATGAAGAAGGTCGAATTGCTAAATTCAAGGCAAGGCTTGTAGCTCAAGGTTACGCTCAAGTAAAAGGCGAGAGTTACGAAGAAACTTTTAGTCCTGTTATAAACTTCGATCTAATTCGTTTTTTCTTTTCACTTTTGGTAGTGCAGCACAAGTGGAATCACGTACAATGTGATGTCACTGGCGCATACCTATATGCTCCGCTAGAAGATGAAATATACATGCAGCAACCACCTGGTTTTATTAAACAAGGAGAAGAGAAGTTAGTTTGCAAGCTCGACAAAGCTCTCTATGGCCTTCACCAAAGTGGACGAGCATGGTTTTACGAAATTGACAGAGTTTTATCAAATATCGGTTTTATTAAATTTATTTCTTGCAACTGTGTTTATACATTCAAATTTCAAGTTATCCTATTATTATATGTTGATGACATGGTTTTATTTGGTAAAAGTAAAATGTTTTTAGAGGAAGCCATTAATGTTTTAAAACAAAAATTCAAATTAAAAATTTTGGGAAGGACAAAGAAACTACTTGGAGTAGAATTTGTTGAAATTGACTCAAAGCTATTCATTCATCAAGAAAGCTATATTCAAGAAATATGCAGTCGTTTTAATAATTTTAACCCTCCAATTTCATCCTTACCAATCAGCAAAGGCTGTATTTACTCAAAATTAAGCTGTCCTCAAACCGAAGAAGAAACCAAAGAAATGACAAAGTATCCATATCGCAATATTCTAGGGTGTTTATCATATTTATCTAACAGAACAAGACCTGATATAGCATATGCCGTCAATATCTATAGCCAATTCCAATCGAATCCAGGAATTCATCACTGGAATGGGTTGATCAAACTACTGGGATATGTAAAGAAAACAAGCCAATTAAAATTAAAACTTTCATGTGCTGATTCACAGATCGTAGCCTACACAGACGCCGACTTTGCTTCAAATCGTGATGATCGGACATCCATAGGTGGACAAATAGTATTTCTAGATAGTAGCCCCATCAGTTGGAGGACCTTTAAAGAGAAGGCTGTTAGTTTATCCACTATGGAATCTGAGTTCATTGCCGCTACAGAAGCAGCAAAAGAAATTGTCTGGCTAGATCGAATTCTAGAAGAATGCCAAAACATGAAGATTATAAAAAATAAGAAAATCTCAAAATTACTAATTGACAATATGGCTGCTATAGACTTTATTAAATCTCCTATAGAGAATAATAGAAGCAAACATATAGAGGTCAAACTATATTTTATTAGAGATCTTGTTATCAAAAATATTTTTGAATTAGTTTTCATTCGTAGCAAATTAAATTTGGCTGACATATTTACTAAGCCACAAACTAAATTTGAATTACAGAAATTTGTGAAAAATCTTTTCTTCGAAAATGTTTCAAAAGTTAATCTTAAATTATCAATTTCAAATTTTTCTATGAATTTATAAAATTTTAAAAATGTAAATTTTCTAAAAATTTTTTTTATGAATTCAAATCCTGAATGAATTCAAACTTTTTTTTAAGAATTCAAAATTTATGAATTCAAAAATTTAAACTTTTCTATGAATTCAAATGTTTCCTTGAATTCAAGAGAAAAAAAAATTTCAAATTTTGCAAGTTAAGCAAAATCTTTCCAGGTTTAGGCTGGAAGTTTTTTTGAGAATTTTAATTTCTCATTCTTTCTTTGACAGTAAGTCAATTTTTTTTATTTATTCAATTGCTCACAGCAAGTTTTCTCTCTCTCTCTCTCCTCTCCATTCCCGAAATAATCCATTCTGTTCTTTTTGTTAAATATTTGTATGTAATTTATACTTTTATATTGTAAGAAAGAATTGTGTTTATACATATATTTATAATATTGAATGTGATTATACTCATGTTATATTTGTTGTTAAACTTATTATACAAATAATTCATTGTATGAATTTCTTTTCTACAGTTTTTTTAAAAGAGCATGTTAAAAATCTTTTCAAAACTGGAGGAGAGGTTTGAGTAAACAGGTATATGTTATTTGTGTTCCAAAAACAAATTGTTTTGTAAATCACCTCTATCCAGATATTGATCTCTGTTGCTGTTCAGCTGAAGATCATACCTAATTGTTTTTTTAGTTCTGAAGAAACTGTTAAACTGTTTAGTCACAGTCGTATGATTATACAATTTGTGCAAAGTTTTGCTGGATGCTTTTTCTTTTTATTAACTTTTTAAGCGTAAAAGTGCAAACGATAAGAGGGGGGGCCTTGTTAATAGTAAACCTATAGTTTCCCGTTTTTTCTTATCGTTATGCTAATTAAATATATTAAAAATTAATCACTCTTAAAATAAAACTTAAAGAAAAAAAAACGTTAGTTGAAAAAAACTAAACACTTAATATATTTTCTACTTACCAGGAAAATAAATATATCGTTCAATGAAATGCTATATTAAGGAGCTTTCAAATTTAAATCATCCATCTTAATTTTTCAAACGCGAAACGTAAACAATAGCTAACCTTCCGGAAGTTCCGACTGAGCCGAGTTTCAAAAATTTGCATAAAACATCTCTAAGAACGATAGCCGATGTCTACGCACGCGCCGCGACGTACGTCCGGAAGATCACTTCGTTTCTCCCGCGAAACTATAAATAGCGAACGGCGATGGTAGTGGGTGTTCGTGGTTGCCTTTGCGGTTGCTCTTGCCCTTGCCTCTGTTCATTTTTCGCCGATGCCGGCTTCATAAGATATCGCCGTAATATGTGGCGTTTATTTTTTATATTCAAATAAAATCTTTTCATTTTTAGTTAGTTATAACTCACGTTAATCCTTTTTGTGAGTTCGAAATTTAAATGAAATTTATAGGTGTTCATATCGCGACAATAACAAGTGGAAACAAGAACGTCACGTCTTCTACATAAGTGTCACCAGCTTTTTTCTAATGGCACGTAGTAGTTTTTTCTGCAACCTATATGGGAAATAAAAAGATGTTAAATATTGTCTTCGTACTCACCTTGTTTGTCATCCAGCATCTGCTTTGGTATGTTTGTTATATATAAAAAAATATTTGTCTACTTCAATTATCTTATTGTTATTCATATAAACTTATTGTTATATTTATATAAACTTTTTTTTGAATTTATTGTTTCAATTAAAATACAAATTAAATTAAAATTTGTTATGGTCATTTATTTAACAATTTCTACATATTTATCTTTCAGCATATTTACTTACTCTAGCTTCCATGTATCTAATTCATTTAATTAACTTTAAATGTTGTTACGCTGGTGTTTACGTCTAGAGTAGGCTCCTCTGCTAATTCACTTAGCCTTGGATCTACTTCACACCAGCTAACATTCCCTGGCCCTTCCTGGCCCCTAAAAAAAAAATCATTTCTGATCGGGTAAAAACTCGCACCGGGTCCCCACTGCCTTCGGCAGCGCAGTCCCGTGCGTATTCCTTCCCTGAGCCTTCGTGCCCCCTAAAAAAAATCATTTCTGATCGGGTAAAAACTCGCACCGGGTCCCCACTGCCTTCGGCAGCGCAGTCCCGTGTGCGCTGCGCGCGCACAATTGAAGGGACACACGCTGCGCGCGCGTATTCCTTCCCTGGGCCTTCGTGACCCCTAAAAAAAAATCATTTCTGATCGGGAAAAACTCCCACCGGGTCCCCACTGCCTTCGGCAGCGCAGTCGTGTGCGCGCACAAGTTAAGGGATACGCGCGCGGTGCACGCCTATTTCTTCTCCACCCTTTGAGGCCCTCTTAATTAACCTACGTATACCAACTTTGAACGATCTAACTCATTTGGCTGAGATGCAAAAGAAAACGTAATCAGGACACCTCAAAACGTGTAAATCTGGTGAAAACTTTCGATAATTTAAAAGAACTTTAAAATATCTTTCGAATGATGTATTAAAAATAATTGAATTAGAAATTGAAATATTGAAATTTGAAAACATTACAGAGCCATCTGGCGGTACAAATATCTGTATTCCACTGTTTGATTCCAATTCAAAAAAGCTTTCTAATGATGTCTTACTTATGAAATTATTTTAATTAGTAGCTGAGATACAAAAGAAAACTAATTCAGGACACCTCAAAACGTGTAAATCTGGTGAAAACTTTCGATAATTTAAAAGAACTTTAAAATATCTTTCGAATGATGTATTAAAAATAATTTAATCATAATTAGAAATTGAAATATTGAAATTTGAGAATATTACAGCGCCATCTGTCGGTAGAAATTTCTGTATTCCACTGTTCCATTCCAATTCAAAAACGCTTTCTAATGATGTATTACTTATGAAATTATTTTAATTAGTAGCTGAGATACAAAGAAAACTAATTCAGGAAACCTCAAAACGTGTAAATCTGGTGAAAACTTTCGATAATATAAAAGAACTTTTGAAATATTGAAATTTGAAAATATTACAGCGCCATAAAAGAAATATGATTCAGGAGACCTCAAAACGTATAAATCTGGTGAAAATTTTCGATAATTTAAAAGAACTTTAAAATATCTTTCGAATGATGCATTAAAAATAATTTAATCATAATTAGAAATTGAAATATTTAAATTCGAAAATATTACAGCGCCATCTGACGGTACAAATTTCTGTATTCCACTGTTCGATTCCAATTCAAAAAAGCTTTCTAATGATGCATTACTTATGAAATTATTTTAATTAGTAGCTGAGATACAGAAGAAAATTAATTCAGGAACCTCAAAACGTGTAAATCTGTTGAAAACTTTAAGTAAAAAAAAGAATCTTCCCAATGATGTATAAAAAATAAATTAATTGTAATTAGAAATTGAAATACGCGCATTAGAATATTGCAATTTTTAATCGCAGAACCAATACATGTGACCTCGCTGTTTTTTTTTTTTTTTTTTTCTTAGCTTTCGTGGAGAAATGAACCTCTTTGAACAGGTTGCCATGGTGATCTACATTATTTGATTACGGTTTTCATTTCCGAATGAAGTAAAGCATTTGCAATGGTTTAGAGACTCAGAATTTCACCGAAGACTGCCGCGATACTGAAAATTAAAAAATTTATAACTCATTCAGTTTTTGAAATTTTCTCTCAATCTTTTGGGAGTTAAATTATGAAAGCGAGATGTATATACAAAAAAAAAAGAAATGATTTATCTCTAAACACTTTTGAGTTATAAAATGTTTTGCGAAAAAATCGATGTTTCGTAAAATCTAAAAATATGGATCGGTAATCCGTATTTTGTAAAAATGTTTATATGGTTCGAAAGAGGATTAAATGGCCTTTCTTTATATACCAGTTGTTAAGAAATATAATTGTTACCCTGTCGTACAGGGCGTTTCAAAAAAGACGATCGCGAAAAAACTAAATTTTCGACCCTTTTTAAAACTTTTTTTAAAAATATAAAAAATCCGTATTTATTAAAGAAAATTGTACCGTAAGAATCGGTAATAAATGCTCTTTCTCGTCGTACAGGTGTATTTTCGATATTTCCAACAGATCGGAAGCGATCGCTTTTCAAAAACCCACGAAATTTTCCCTCTTTCCTTTTTCTTTCAAGGTAAGCGGTGGTGGTAGAAAATGGCGGTCGCCTCCGATTTCGAATCGTTTTTTCGTTAGACAATGGTCGACATTTTAATTAATATTTCCTCTAATTAGGGTCGCATCGTTTAGCAAATTAGATAACCCAGATCTGCGATAAATTCTCTGTCCATCGGTAACTGTTCGAAGTCCGTGCGACCTTTAGCGGCGGAGCCTTAGCTGTGTCAAGCCGTTTCTCACAGACAGACACACACACACACACACACACACGCGCGTACAGATTTTAATAATATAGGAGATTATAGTGAATTAAATATAATGCCTGGTCTGGGTATCGAACGTGAAATCTTCCAGTTCCCAGCTCAATGTTGTACTATCTATCTACCACGGCTTCTCAAAGATCATTCCGAACATAATTTTATTATTGCTACAAAATGCCAAAGATGACTTCCGCTAGGCTAGTTTAAAAGAATTTTATTTTAACAGTATTTTCAATTTTTTTTTTTTCAACAACGCAAAGCTTTATGGCACGTTCAAAAGCTACTTTACATTGTATGATATATTTATAAAAATTTTAGATATTTCTGTTCAAATGAAAAAATCAAGTTGCGATTTCTATTTCTTTCATTCTTTCTTTCTTTCTTTTTTTTTTTTTTCTTTTAATAAATGCAGAATATATTGCGACTTAGCTAGTTCCTCTTGTTCTTTTTTTCCCGATGCCATTTAATCCGAGATAACAGCTTTATATGTTTTAATTTTCATAAAATTTTCAAAAAAGAAATCATTCGACATAGAAAATAAAACATTAATAAATTACAATAAATATCAACATGAATAAAAATACAGATAAATTTCACATAGTTACATATTCACTATTAAAAATAACATTGTGAATTTATCTAAAAATGGAGAATTTAGTACTAAGAAAATCTTAAAAAGTTAACAGAACTGATTTTCAATTAATATAGATGCATATTTAATAGGTAAGAATTCAGATTAATCTTAATTCGATAAATTAATCCAAACTTTAGAAAGAGCAAAAGTACAAAAAATTAATTTTTCCTAACAGTTGTAGTAAGTTGTAATATGTATTTAGCTTAATTTGTAAAAATACTATTATTCATAGTAATACTAATGTTTTATTATTATTTACAATTTTACTATTATTTGTCATAGTAAATGATAAATATTTTTTAACATTTCTCGGTATACTTCAAAAATGCATATGACTGATGTTGGTTTATATAACTGCCCGTGCTCCAGGACTCGTAAATAGTATCTGATAAAAGAAATTAAGTTTATTGAAATTTATTGTAATATGATCGCATGAAAATAGTGTGCATTGCTTTTATACTTCTTTCATAGGTGCATTCTAAAAAACTGGATGCATTTTGGTTTAGGGGAGTAATAGTTTAAAGTAAATTTTAATAGTGATGTTATTGGTACACATTACTGATATTTACTTCAGCATCTGCCTCCAAGAATATGGTGTTATAATATTCATAGCTATTTAAAGGCGTGTGCAAAAGGCAAATTTACAACCGTAACTTTAGTGTGTATTCCGTGGACACATTAGACTGCATTATTAAAATGATATAATATTTTATTAGTAATTATTATATGTGCTGTTCATTCACGGATGACAGTCATAAAAAAAGGAGACGACTACTCCGAAAAAAGGGGTAACCTCTGAATCTAAGCTGGCACTGAAGGATTGCAGCTGAAAATAATAAAGATTCTTTATCTCCTTTCATCACTATACTGATAAAATCAAATTTGATATAGACTTGACACATGGATATAACTCCGACATGAAAATAAACAGCATAATTACTAATTGTTCATATTTTGTGCATCCCAGTGTATGAGTTAAAGTTTTATACTCACTAAATAATATACAAAACTTATTCATGTAGAATACCCGAACACAAACAGAACCAGCGCACTTTGATCTTTCTCCCATAACCTGCAATATACCAATTTATATTCTACAGATTTATATGTACTTTGCAGACTTTATACAAAGTAACGTAATATAGTAAAATTTAGATCAGCTTGAAATTACATAATTAAAATGCTTACTTAAAAAATTCCAAAAATTATTCCACAATCAAAAATGTTTAAAATCTCTGTCATAATTTCATTTAAAAGATATATAGTAATTATTCCCTGCAACTTTTATTTTTAAAAGTATGTAATTTATTTTTAAAAGTATGTAAAATTCAATTACATAAATCAATCACTTTTATTATGTTTCAAATGTCTTTTGCCAAACATTAAACATATTATAAATTTTCATCGTTAATAATTCGTAATAGGATTAAATATTATTAAAAAATAAAATTATAGCTATATTATTATTTTTTATATTACCCGGTAAATAAACAATAATTGGCAAATAGAAATATTTTATGCGAAATATGTTTTAATTTGATAGCTTATGTAAATTTCCCTTAATCTGAAATGTTTTTACATTATTAAACTGAATTTAATTTTTTTATGTTCATTAATTTTGAAGTATCTGATTTTTACTTTCTCTTACCCATAAGGTAGAGAAAGTATTGTTTTTGGGTCAAATTTTCGAACGCGAGATTTTGTTATATTTAAACGTTTTGAGGTCCCCTGTATACGAAAATCATGTTTTTAGCAAATGGTCTGTGTGTATGTCTGTTATCAGCATATTTCAAAAATAAATTATGGCAGAAAGTTCAAACTTGTTATTCTAAATGTGTATCATATAGGGATGCTACAGTAAGCTTTTCGTTAAGATCAAGCAAATGGTTCGTGTATAGGGACAATCAAGAGAATTCTAATACATTACGTCTATGGGGGAAATTGCAGGTAAGTAGAGTTTAACGTCTATAGACTGCACTAAACCAAATGAAACGAATATATATTTTTTGTAATAGAGATAGTTAACTGAGAAAAAAATTTTGTGTATGTACGAGCCTCACCTCCCCCCCTGGGGGGAAAGTCCCCCCTTGAGGGGAGTAAACTTTCATGATGGGTATCATTCAAAAGAGCTCACCAATACCTTTAAAACGAATGGTTAAACTATAAATCTGTGATAATTTAAAACAAAGTTATAGATTTTTTTTTTACTTCTAACAAAAAAAAAAAAAAAAAAAAAAAAAACTTAGAAAAAAAAAAAATCGTACTTTTTTTTTTTTTTTTTTTTTTTTAAATATTGAGAGTAAAATGGACTTTTTTTTGGATATTTAGTGTTACACTACTTCTCTAATATGGAAATCGTCTGCATTATCATAAAAGATAATTTTTTTTAAATAATAATTTTAATAAATTATTTTTTAAAAACAGAATTATTTTTTAATAACCGAATTTAATTCTATATGACAGTAGGTGCATTAAGGAAATGGAGGGTTGAAGGGGGCGGTAGCCCCCCTCACACAGAACTAATTATCGTATAAAACTCTTCTGAAGCCTAATTTGAATTGTTTAGCATAGGTTTACATGACAGTTCTCGTTATCTTACCTCTTAATCTGCAACATGTATTTATAATATTAAATTTCAGGGTAAGAGAAAGTCGTGTGAGTGACACACCAGATTATTTTTTCTGTGACGGATGCTGTTAACGAATGAGAACTGATACGAATATGATATTTCACTAGCCCATAATGAATCCTAATAATACAAATTAATTTTGTCATTTTGTAACATTTTCCATTGTTTATTTATGAAATTTAAAAGGCAATTCATCAAACGGATAAACAGGCAGATAATAATTAAATGTTTTTCAATAAGTGAATTGAATAATATTTGATTATTATTATTATCAAATATAAAAGCAAGAAATAACTAAACTTTGTACAAGGGTTGGAATGCCATTTAACGTACAATCATCAATGCGGAATAATCAGTGAGTTATTTCAATTTTAGTAGTAAATTTGGTAATAAAAAGAAATTTAGTAAAATTTGATAAATTTGGTAAAGAAAAGAAAAGAAAGAAAAAATAAATTTCAATATCTATTTAAGATATTTGAAAAAATTGAGAAATTCATGAGTTAAAAAAAAAAAAAAATCAGGTGTGCAACAGCTACACGATTCCCATTACCCACTACTACACATATGCTGTTTTTGGGAAATAGTGTGGACGTTGTGAAGGGATACAAAAGATTATTTACATAGCGAATTAAAAAAATAAAAATAAAAAAATCGTTAGAACTGTTTTTTGAAATACTCATTTCTGAGATTTATAACTGGCCTATCTAATCAGAACACCTGTCAGTTTTCCTGTAGTAACCAAGTAACATACACTAAAGGATATATAAATATAAGTTTGTGTAGCAAATTTGAAGAAAATCGTTTGATACGTTTTTGAGAAACCGACTTTTGGTTTTACTGCCGATTTACACCAAAACTTGGCAAAGTGGTCTTCTCACCCAAACCTAACATTTATATACGAAAGGATATATCTAAGGATGTTAATATGGCAAATTAGACGAAAATGCATAAAACTGGTTTTTTTTTATATATATAAAAGACATTTGTCAGGTGTTTATACAGCAAATTTGAAGAAAATCGTTAAAGCCGTTTTTGAGATACGGACCTCTACGGCAACACTTCTGTTTTTCCAATTTTCACCAAAAGTAAGGAAAACCATACGTACATTATTAAACCTGGCATTATTTATACATGACATTTACATACATTATTTTGAAGTTTCATCGTTCTATCTTTATTATATTTAGAGAAGTGATAGTCAAAATATTCCACACATACACACGTACATACGCACTTACACAACGGCCGATTTGCCAAAATCAACTTAATTTTTAGGCCGAACACTTTCGATTTTAGTGAAGCTAAATAACACAAGTTTTCGATTTACAGGCAGACACATTTTTATTACATTGCGTGAGTTTTTGGCGCCCCCCTCCCCCTTATGACAATGAATCTACAATAAAGTAAAATGTAAAACTGATTCATAATGCGTGATACAAGGCCGTAGCCAGAAAGATTTTTGAGAAGCGCGTTTTACTTAAATACGTAATGCTGAGACTTAAAAATGACGATTAGCTCAAATTTTTTTTGCCAAAACAGCATTTTTTTTAGGGGGGTGTGGGGGGGGGTGAACTCCTTACAGATGGTGGGAAGGGGTTGTAGGGATCCGGTAGTGGCGGGGGGGGTGCCCCCCCTCCCCACCACCACCTAGTTACGAAACATCATTCACATTGCCTAGCATTGACATTGTAAAAGTTTTTTTTTTTTTTTAGTAATTAGTTCTTGGTAGGCAGGCGCCTGTGTGCGCCGCACACATTGCACACTGGGTCGGCGCGCCCCTGGGATACAGGGTGAAAATTGTGCAATTAAAGAAGATATTAACATTTGAATGGGCATTTCAATTAAAATTGAACAAAAAGATTCTGTATAAAAAAAGTTTATTTGTTACTTTTTCCGACTTCTAGCAGGGGTGAAACTTTTCAGGGGCTACCCCTGAATTCAGGGTTTTTGAAGTTTTTGCTGTAACTTAATTTCATGTTAAATCATTTTGTTTTTATGGAATTTTCTCACTTTGCATGTTTAATTTGCTTTATAATGTATCATGTACTCTATTAATATCACTTATCAATGATATATCATGCTGCAACCTAATATAAATGTTCCCAGTCTGCCCAAGTAACAATTTCAGGGTTTTTGCATGTCACAAAGTTTCAGCCCTGTTCTAGTTTTCAATGGTTTCTGTATTATGTTTCCTTTTGGTCCCCGCCTCAACTGTGTTACTTCAAGTTTTTGTATTTATACCTGTGACACTTTTCAAAACTTGCCTTTCTGTCCCAAGTCCTTTTCTTTATATCATGTTTAAATTCTTTTGCCATTAATACTGCAGAAGGAACTTAAGAAGTTCCAAAACAGCTGTATAGTTTTAAAATTTTTTCTCTCATTTGTGCTTTTTAACGTTGTTTTTCCTTTATTTTTTAACATAGTGTCTCCACATACATTTAATGTTATAGGATGTATTAGACATTGTTTGATCATCTAGAAAATATCTGTCTGTGTGTTGCCAAAATTTTGTGGATGCTCATGATCCATTGAACAGATGTTAATATAAGTGGACATTCGTTTGAACATTGATTTAAGTTGGTGCTGATTAGGTTTTGTGATATAACACTTAACAGATGATACTCTACTATATTGCAGTTTCTCCCATTTGAGAAATACTATAATTTTTCACTTGAGAGGCTATATTTCAGCATGTTTACTGTACAAATGCATAAAACTTGATATCTATGAGGATCATAACAAAAGAATATTGCTTCAAATGGGGTGATAGCAATTTAACCCCATTTATCATAAGGCTATATTTCTTCTGCTATTGCATATAAATGGACCAAACTTGGTGTGAGAGATTGATATTATGAAAAGCTAGGTTAATTCAGTTTGGATAAATATTGAATGAGAGGTGTTCTTGTTATGTGGCAATTTAACACTGTTTAAAAAAAAGGCAATATCTCAACTTCTATCATTTATAAATACACCAAACTTGCTATATGAAATAATTATTGTGAAGAATTATGTTGATTCAATGAGTGTATATTGGACGGTATATGATGCTACTAGTATTCACTTTCTGTGGGTTTTTTTGTTTTTTTTCACATTGCTATATCTCAGCATTTATTGGTTAAAACTGTTATAGTCATGCTTAAAAAGCAAAACACCGCTTCTATTTTCCATAACCAAGAACAGCAATACTTCAACGTATCTAACCAAAAAATTAGCACCCACCAAGACAACCTTTTGAAATTGGGACATAAATTCATCCTAAAGCAACCTATTCATATTAAAGACAGCATTGCCAAAATTGAGACCGCTATTAATAAAATCCCAGAATGCCATAAAACTAAAATTGGAAATGTAGCCCAGGACAACTTAACCAGAGAACTAAAAAATAATGACATTAATAAAGAAGAACTTAAAGCTCTAAAATCTCTGAAAAACGATAAAAATATAACATGAACCTTAACTGATAAAACTGGAAATATTGCAATCAATGCAAATTGCAATAAAATTGCAATGAATACATCAACAAAATGGAAGAAACTATTAACGAAATTGGCACCCAAAAAGTTAAAAAAGATCTAACTTGAAACTTATAGAAAAAAATAAAAACTTATTAAAGGGCGACATTGGCCTAATAACCAACCACCACCAATTCATAACTTTGCTCCCAATACCCCATGCATTTTTGGACGCTTAAAAGATCATAAAACCCCCATAAAATCTGCCCTATTGTTAATGAAAAGAGAAAGTCCAACCTACTCCATTGAAAAATACATGACTAATATTTATAGAAATTTGCCCCCCCCCCTCCTCTGAAAATTGTTTGTGTTCTACCGAGGATTTTATTAAAAAAATCAGAGAAATTAAAATTAATGATACTCGAAATTTTTGTTAGCTTTGACATCTTCAACCTTTACTCATCCATCAATATTAAAGAAATCACTGAAATTACTAACCAAAAAATAGTTGAAACTTACAACAGTGAAATTGCCTCCACCCTTATAGCCACTAGTAACCCAATCCTAAATTAAAGTCACTTTAATTTTAATAGTAATATACGATGTGTGGCTATTAAATAATGAGACTATTGCTGTAAAACATTTTATTTTAAATTTATACATATTTAGTTATTATCACCTTCAATATACACCCCTCTTCTATCCCTACAACACTCCGTGCAAATTTTCTATTGTTCGAAACAGTGCTGGAAGTCTTGTTCTGTGAGCTCCTGCATGAGGCATGCTGCTTTTTCTTTTACAGCTTCAACTGACTCAAATCTTGTTCCTTTTAATGCAGATTTGACTTTGGGGAAAGGTAACAGTCACATGGGGTCTAAAACTGGGATGTTGTACTTGGCTAGAAACTTCTTGACAGACAATGCAGTGTGAGCCGGCACATTGTCTTGATGGAGAACCCATGACTTGTTCTTCCACAATTCGGGTCGTTTTTTTTCCTTACTCTTTCACAGAGTTGAGCAAGCACCTCAGGATAGTAATGTTGATTAATAGTTTGACCTTCAGGAACCCAGTGAAGGTACACAATCCCATGAATGTCGAAAAAAACGATCATCATTGCTTTGAATTTTGATTTACTCATGCAAGCTTTTTTATCTTTCAGTGAAGTTGGACTCTTCCGATGCATCTATTGGCACTTAGTTTCAGGATCGTAAGTGAAAAACCAAGATTCGTCACATGTTATGACTCTTTCCAAGAAGTTTGGGTCATTTTTAATGGCATCTAAAGTGCCAGTGCAAACTTTTTTATGAGCTTCTTTTTGTTCGATTATGAGAATTTTAAGCACCATTTTCGTACATAGTTTTTGCATGTTCAAATTGTTATGTAAAATTTGCCTTACACATTCTTTGTCAATTCCTATAATTTCAGCAATCTCATGAATTGATAAGCAATGGTCAGATCGAACCAGATTAGCGACTTTTTCGATATTTTTATCTGTTTTGAATGTGGAAGGGCGACCCGGGCGGTCATCATCTCTAGTGTCTTCTCGGCCATCTTGGAAACGCTTGAACCACTCAAAAGCTCGCGCACGTGATAAACATTAACATTCATTGCCATAAACTTGTTTTAATAAAAGATAAGTTTCACGGGAAATTTCATGACAATTCGTTGCTCTACTTTTACACTTATTATGTTTTCGGCAAAACGAAACAAACACCTCTTACACAAACGAATGCAGGCCCGGACTGGCTCCTTTGGGGGCCCTCGGCTAGAAATCGAAAAGGGGCCCCTTTCTGAAGAATTTAGAGAAAATAGGATATTAAAATACGTAACATTTGAAAATTAGGCTTACATGTCTAAAAACACATTTAGCTTTCTTGCTATTTGGGAAATACACTGATGGAAAAAAAAAATCCCAACACCAGGAAGGAGCTGTGCTAGATAAACGAAATTTGGTAGGCGTGTTTATACATCTGAAAGATGACGTCGATTCAAATTTCGAGCTACGCGCATAAGTGTGGCGCTAGTAGCGACACTATGAACATGCAAATGAGGTTTGCTCTAAATAAGCGCTGTAAGGTTCGTGATCGTTATTTACAGTTGAGATTTGACGTAGTGGGTTAATGTTAGTCAAGGATGACTCTAAGAAGACGAAGAAGCCATTATCAACAGCTCACTGAGTTTGAACGAGGTCGTGTAGTAGGGCTACGAGAAGGTGGGTTTTCTTTCCGCAATATTGCAGAAAGACTTGGCAGGAATGTATCCACTGTGCATGAGTGTTGGCAGCAGTGGTCAAGGGAAGGTACTGCCTCAAGAAGACCGGGTTCCGGGCGGCCATGTGGCACTACTGAGAGGGAAGATCGCCGTGTTCGGCGTATGGCTGTGGCTAATCGTACTGCGTCTGCAGCTGAAATTCGAGCTGCAGTTGGCACCACAGTGACACAACGAACTGTTACAAATCGGTTACTTCAAGGACAGCTCCGAGCCAGACGCCCTGTAGCGTGCATTCCACTGACACCACTGCCGTTTGCGACGTGAGTGGTGTCAAGCTAGAGCTCATTGGAGGACGGAGTGGAGATCTGTTGTGTTTTCTGATGAAAGCCAGTTCTGCCTTGGTCGCAGTGATAGCCGTGTGCTGGTTAGAAGGAGGCCAGGTGAACGCCTGCTAGCGACCTGTCTGCGGCCTAGACACACAGGGCCTACTCCTGGAGTTATGGTTTGGGGAGCAATTTCGTATGACAGCAGGAGCACTCTCGTGGTTATCCCACGCACCCTGACTGCAAATTTGTACGTCAGTCTAGTGATACAACCTGTTGTACTGCCATTCATGAACAGCATACAAGGGGGTGTTTTCCAACAGGATAACGCTCGCCCTCGTACCGCTGTTGTAACCCAACATTCTCTACAGAGTGTCGACATGTTGCCTTGGCCTGCTAGATCACCAGATCTTTCTCCAATCGAGCACGTATGGGACATCATTGGACGACAACTCCAGCGTCATCCACAACCAGCATTAACCGTCCCTGCATTGACCGCCCAAGTGCAACAGGCATGGAACTCCATCCCACAAACTGATATCCGACACCTGTACGACACAATGCATGCACGTTTGCATGCTTGCATTCAAAATTCTGGCGGTTACACCGGTTACTAATGTACCAACATTTCACATTTGAAATGGCTCTTCTCGCCAATGGCTCTACCTGTGATCTTGAAACTTTAATCAATTAAATATATTACCTAGACAAATGTATTGCTGAAATTTCATTACTGTACAATAATTTTTTCTTGGTGTTGGGATTTTTTTTTCCATCAGTGTAGTTGAATAAAAAGTAAGCTTTTTTTTTCTGATGTAATTTACTTATTTTTATAATAAATATTTATGTGCATTTTATATACTATACCTAAACTAGTTCCATTCTGGAAAAATAAGTATACTAATTAATTTATGAGCGGTTCATTATTTAAAAATGAGATTCCGAAATGCTTTTAGTTTTAGACAACCAAACGACGCTGTTGAAACCATAATAATCTAAATCCTACTGTAATACCTAAATAATTATTAAAATAGGACACAATGCTAATAAAATACCAAGTGTATTGAAAAAAAAAAAGTGTTTTCTTTAACTGTGATTTAGTTGATACAAACTGTAAAATAGACTTCGTACAGATATAATGAACTAAGTAACTCTCGCCAAGATCTTTACTGGGGCCATGGTAGCCCAGTCGAGCGCCGGCCTCGTTATTGGAAGATTGCGGTTTTGGTACTCGAACCGGCTAAAGACCGTCGTGTACACTAATGGTGTCTGGTGCACGTAAAATCTGTCGTTGCCGCAATGTCCTGCATGTTCCCATCAAAAAATATACCTCTGGGTATTGCCGAAGCGGGAGAGCCATCCCTTCTGTAGAGGATCAAAATTGGGATGGCATTTCTCCGGACCATCTCTAGGGGTGAGTCCCAGACCGTCGCCAATTGCGCATCTGAGCAGCACTAGTGCGACGTAAAACCCAACTATCCATCCAAGATCTTTACTTATGCAATAGCGACAACCTTTTTAATTTATCGCCAAAATGACAACGAAAGTTTCAAAGTAGCCAGGGTCTTATAGTTACGATGTACTGAAGAAATTTTAAGAAACGAATATACTAACCGTTGCTGAAGAACGAAACAGTTACTGTATGCTTTTATATGGAAAAATAGATTTAAAGAAAGAAGTCCCGTCGTACTAAATTAAATTTTGTTTCGTAGAGAATTTTATATCTGTACTTATGAGACAAAAATAAGCTTCGTTTTTATTTCCGTATAAAATCTGTAATTTTATAGGGGAAAAAAGCTGTAGGGGCGTTTTTTGGGCATGAAAGACGCTTCTAAGGGCAGCGGGAACCCAAATCGAAGTTTTGATTGATTTCAATGAATTTTGTGTGTTTTTATGTTTGTGTGACTTTAATACTGATAACTGATATGGAATTTTAAGATCATTTAGATATAATGACTAGCGAATAGAGAAGCGGGTAAAGCCTACTAAAATCACAGCAGCGCGTGGCCGGGTTCAACTAGTTTTTAAATAGTGTGTCTAATTTTCCCCAGAAATTAGGAACATCTAATTTAAAATATAAATTTTCGAAAATTAAACAATAGAATTGTTTTGCTACTGTTTTTTCCGGTAGATAAATGAAAACGTAGTGTAATACCTTAACTTCCTACATTATATTCTAAAACAATAGCAAAAAAAATCCACTATTCAAAACAGTTTTATTCGAAAAAATAATTTTGGTTGAGAAGGGCCGACAGGGATATGAAAAGCGATATGTTGATGATAGTCACTTGATTTGTACTTCTATTATAATGATTTTAAAAGCATGGCAAAAAACAGAAGTAAGGGCTTGGCTCAAATTACCCGAGGCTGTTCCCATCCAAATCATAGCTCTGGGGATCACCAAAGTGGGGGATTCAACCTCTCCATGAAGGATCAAAATTGTGAGGGCATGTCTCTGGACCATTTTTAGGTAAGTTCCAGACCGTCGCGAATTGCTCATAGTGTAGTACTAGTGCGACGTTAAATCCAACCAACCGAGTATGTGGAAGGTACTTAAGTATTATTTTTATAAAAAATCTCTATTTTTCATCTGGAATTAAGAACCTCCAATTTTAAAAATTAATTATATAAAATTAAATAATATAATCGTTTTGCTTGAACTTATGAGCCAATAAACTAATTTGAGTTACTTGTATTTAATGTATCATTAATACCCCTCAAAATCCGACTTTGCGAATCAGAAGTGAAACTAGTTAACCAAGTGTTTAGACATTTGGAAATTTTTTCAACATCTAAATTTTTTTTTCTTTTTTATCTTTTCTTTTCGAAGCGCCACTTCCATATACACGTTTCATGTTGACATATCTTAGACACTGTTTTAAGTACAACCCTATTACGAGACTTAGTGAGTGAGCATCGCTATAAAGAAGTTAGTTATATTAGGTAAGAACAACAATTGCAGCGCCAAAGAGACGTAACTATCGTAATCTAGACGCCACATTTAAAATTTCTCGGCTGCTTAAGATTGGAGAAAGTAAACGTGCAGAAAGAAGCCATTGGCGTAACAACGGCAGTGCGGAGAGAGTGGGCCGTCTTAGGCCTCTGGTCTTGAGGGAGTCTCCGAAAAAACTTAAGTTTTAAGTATATGTACAGTCGGTAACAAAAGTGTCCGAACACTTGCAAAAATTCCTATGTAAAAAAAGTGCACTTCATACGGTTTTGTTAAATAAATCCTTATCGAATCATGTTCTTACAATAAGAACAGGATTCGACAAGGATTTATTTAACAAAACCGTATGAAGTTTACTTTTTTTACATAGGAATTTTTGCTTGTGTTCGGACACTTTTGTTACCGACTGTATCTGTTGAAGTTAGCGCGCCGTTATTTTGACCTGAATCATTCGTTGCAATTCTCCTTTAAGCTTGTTAGACTGAAGTAGCGCGCTCACCGCTATCAATCAGATTACAGCGATTGTTCCGATATAAAAAGCTCTAATGTAGAAAAAGTGACCGACGAGCGACAATACAAAACTAAAAGAACCTTTTATACAAGGTTCTAATGCCCTTGGCTCCCACATTAGTTTGGACTTTCGAATAATTTTTAAAATTGACTTTAATGCCTTTTTATGGTTAAAAAATTAAGTGAAGACAGACGTACAAGGGGGGCCTCCAATTAGGGGGTCTCAATTAGACTTTCACCCTGTGCCTCTAGAATTGCAGTTCCGCACCTGGATGAAGCATGAAGCAGCGTGCTCCAAGAATGAAGCATTCTCGACTTGACTTGCGTGTGATTTCTAGATGAAAACAATGAAGAAAGACAATGTTTTCAAAATACAATTGCAAGGCCTTAATACTTGTTTGTATTTACGATGTTTGGTCGCGAACTTGTCTGAAAATATGAGCACTACACAACGCATAATGAGTCAAAATTGATTGTAATTGCGTAAGATTATTGGAAAATAAATAGTGGAATTACTCTGATGTAACTAACTGATGATGATAAAGTAGTATATTTTGAGGGGTTTTCTGGGGCCCCTTTGCTCCGGGGGCCCTCGGCAATCGCCGACCAGCCGACCTGACCAGTCCGGGCCTGAACGAATGTTACGGCCAGACTGATTTCTCTACAAACACGGGAGGCGCTGCAATCGAAAGAGAAGGCTTTACACTGTGCAGTTGTCGGTCGTTCAGATTTGGTGCATATGTAGTTCGTCTGTAGCAGCAATAGTCTCGTTATTTAATAGCTACCCCTCGTATATAAACAAACTAAAGGGGCCCCTATGGGATCTCCCATATCAGATGTCATTGCAGAACTAAAACTCAGAACCCCAGGGGTGCAGAATATGTCCGAATGCCCGAACAAGGTTCGGGGGAAATTTAAACTGACTGGGGAAATTTTGAATATTTTTTTAAGAGAAAATAAAAATGTAAATCAAAAATAACAATTTGCTACTTTGAAGTGCTTATACACTAACAGCGATATTTTTATGTTACACTGTATGCTTATTCTCTTAAAGATTTATTACAGAACAAATGACTTTGTATAGCAAAGTAGATTTTTGCATTATTGAGGAAATTTATACTGTGTTTGGGGGAAATTTCCGAGGTTTGAACATTTTCTGCACCCCTGCAGAACCCTAGAAAAAATAATCCAAAAAACCCTACCAAATAAATTTTACTGTTTGTACTGCTACGTTGATGACATCTTCGCCGTAATAAATAAGCAACTCTATTGATAAAATCTTAAAACAATTAAATGAATTAGACTCCATCATTAAATTCACTCACGAAATTGAACAAAATAATCAAATTAATTACCTAGACGTCAGAGTAAAATTAACTAAAGACAATCAAATCCAAACCTCCGTTTACAGAAAACCCACCTCTAGTAACGAAATAATCAGTAATTGTAGTAAGACAATTGTAAAATGAACGTCATCCAATCTCATATTAATCGCGGCATTTTAGTATGCTCCACCCCACAAATCCTTCAAAAAAAAAATTTAAATTAATTCAACAAATCACTTTTATAGCAGGATATCCAAGTAACATAGTTCGCAAATTATACCGTAAACAGATTTAAAAACTTAATCATATTCCTAACCAACAAAAAGTTCCTCACCAATACATGTACAGTATACCTTTTGACTGTGGTGTCTCTTTAAAAATTAAAAACGAAGCTGCCAAAAATAATCTCAGAATACCAATTAAACAAAATCGTAATATTTACCAGCTCATCCGTAACAATAAGGATCCCGTTTATCCCTACAAATCTGCTGGCATCTACCGCATCCCTTTTTTCCGACCTAACAATAATAACGGTTGCTATATTGGCGTAACTAAAAGAAAAATCAAAAGCGACATTAAAGAACATATTTCAGATATAAAATTCAATAAAAACACCACCACACCTGCCAAAACTGCACAGAGCGAAAATATAGATATCCAATTCAGTGAAATAACAAAGATCACCGACTATGAGAACCCGACATACGCATTTTACCATGAAACAGTGGAGATTTTGAACAATTTGGATTCTTGCAATGGCAATAAGCCACGTGCTGACGTAAATGAAGTTTGAAGCCACCTACTGAAAAGTCGGCGAAATAATCCCAGAAAACACCAGGGGAAATCACTTACTGATAGAAGCACTACCACTCAAGTTCCTTTGAAAATGCCGGGGGCCTCCGGTGAAAGTAACTAAGGAAACAAAATGAAAGCCTAAAGTAAGGTTTTTTATATTTATTTAAATATGAATATGATTCATGTTAGTGTTAAGTGAAATGTGATGGTGTACTTATGGCTGCTAATAAAGCTCATTTGTGCCACTGTATTTTGTACAAATTCCAACAAGGATGAAACTGCACAGAAGCATTGTAGACATTTATTGAATGCATTTGGTGAAGGTACAGTTTCTTATAGAACATCCAGGAGATGGTTTGAAAAATTTCAAGTAGATGATTTCAATCTTTCTGATGAGCCATGCTCTAGGCGACAATCTTTGATCGACGGCAATACTGTCAAGATCATGCTAGAATAAAATAATTTTTTGATAATGTTGGAGATTGCAGAAAGGCTTGATTTCGCTCAGCAAACCATTTCAGACCACATTCGAAAAGGAAGATTGATGTGGAAAAATTCGAGATGGTTGTCAAATGAGTTAAGTGAGAAGAATTTGAATGATCGAGTCATCATATACACATCTCTGCTTGCATGGCTCAGTAGCAAACACTTCTTTGACTGGATGCTAACTTGGGATAAAAAGTGGATTACCTGGGAAAACATTGTAATGCAAAGGGCATATTTTGAACCTGGAAAACTTGCCCCATCTATTTATAAACCAAAGTTGAGCCTGAGTAAGAGAATATTGTCTATATAGTTATACATTCGAGGACCAATACATTTTGAGCTGTTAAAACCGAATGAAAAGCTAAATTTGGAGGGGCACTGTCAGCAAATGGTAATTTAAAAACTGCACTTCAAGAAAAAAGGTCGGCCTTGGTTAATAGGAAGGTCATCATACTGCTTCATGATAATGCCAGGCTACATGCTGTTTGGGGACTTGTCAGAAACTCGCAGAGGTAGACTGGGAAATTGTGCCACATCCACCATACTCCCCAGATCTAGCACCTTCTGATTATCACACTTGTTTCTGTCCTTACAAAATTTTTTGCAGGGTAAAAAATTCAAAAGCGAAAAAGATGTTAGCCAAGCACTGGTTCAATTTTTCACCTCTAGGGATAAAACATTTTTAAAAAATGGAATATGCAAATTGCCATCTCGCTGGCAAGAAGTCATAAATAATGATAGCAATTATACTTTTTGCAGTGCATCACCATTTAAGTGCTATAGATGCAGCTAGCAAACGCACTTGGCGAGATTGCGAGTGCACCCTCTCCAGCCGGTAACCCTTTTTTTCTTTTATTTCAAGAGGGAACTTTTCACTCTGTTGTCCCCAGCCAAGCCTAGTTGACGCTAGTAGTGCTCTATGTGTGCCGCACAAACGTTTTATGTTCATATGAGGCACTGGGGCCTCCTGACACTTTTTTGTTATTAAAATTAACTGTTTAATTATGTTTTAACTATATTGTAATTAATATGTAAGATTTAAGTTTTCATTAAAAGTAACTTAACTGGTGACCTGGCTTTCAAGAACACGTAGAGATCCAGTGTTACAAGGCTGCAGGCTGTTTCCAAGTTAAGACATTTTTTTACGTTATTTTGCTTGGTCAGGAATTTAATTTTACTTATTTATAATGAAATATTAATTTCTTTTCATATTTATCTTAACATTTATTTGTTCTCATTTTGCTTGACACACCATTTTGTAGCAAAATTCTTTAATATGAGTCTCGAAGAAAATAATAGTGATCAACGCTCCCAAATATTGCGTGTTGGCCTAAAAATACCACCAATTTGGAAAAATAATATTAAATTTTGGTTTATTCATGTTGAAAGTAATTTTCAAATTTCTGGCATTACTCAAGATATAACAAAATATAATGCACTAATAGCATCTATTGATCCCGAAAGCTTATTGGCAATATCAGACATATTATTCATTGCACCTGAAGAAAGTAAATATGAAACTCTCAAACAAAGATTAATTTCAGAATTCTCTGACTCAGAAAATAAACAAATTAGGAAACTTTTGTCAGAATTACAACTCGGAGATGAAAAACCTTCCCAGTTATTACGGAAAATAAGGGAACTTGTCAATAATTCTCTTTACGATGATTTCCTTAAAAAATTGTGGTTACAATGTCTGCCTTATGAAATCCAAACTATTCTTTTGGTGCTATTCTGCCTAAATGATAGAAATTCTTCCCACAAACGAAAAAGCAGTAAATCACTTTTTCATAATTCTTATAACAATCGCCTCAATTTTGAAAACAAGCAACCAAATGAAAATTATTGTTTTTATCATAGTAGATTTGGCAAAAATGCACGTAACTGCAAACGCTCCTGTAGTTTTTACGATACATCACTAAGATCTCGGGAAAACTAAAAATGGCTATCGAGCCTAATATTTTTGCAGCACATGCTCTGGTAGCAGCAACTTCTTGTTACCTGTGTGTATATGATAGACGCTCTCATACAAAATTTCTTATTGACTCTGACTCAGATGTTTCTTGTATTCCAATACCTAATACTTAAAAAAAAATTATCGTGAGATTTTTTACAATTATTTGTAGATTCTTTACAATTATTTGTATGGACCCTTCAGGTCAAAATCCTAGTCTTCCAGAACCCTCTTCCAGTAAAAGAGAAACCAACTGTTGCACATTCAGAAAGGGCTGTTCGTTTCCCTTTATATTTAAAATCATATGAATGACATTGCGGGGGAGTGTACAGTGCATCATTTAAGTGCTAAAGATGCAGCTAGCAAACACACTTGGCGAGAATGTGAGCGCGTCCTCTCTGGCTGGCAACCCTTTTCTCCTTTTGCTTCAAGAGAGAACTTTTCACTCATTTTGTTGTTCCTAGCCAAGCCTAGCTGGCGCTTGTAGTGCTCTATGTGTGCCTCACAAACATTTTACGTTCATACGAGACACTGAGACCTCCTGACACTTTTCTGTTATTAAAATTAACTGTTTAATTATGTTTTAACTATATTGTAATTAATATGTAAAATTTAAGTATTCATTAAAAATAACGATATTTAATAAAGTTTATTCAAGGTATGAAAAATTTATTTTGTTTTATTCCAAAAATGGACAGAACTTTCCGGTTGACTTAATATAATGGCAGATCTGACTGATGTGCAGCCTTGAGGCCTTTTAATATATTTATAGAAATAATTTCATTGACAAATAGATAAAATGAAGTGAAATATTCAGCCTTGCTAGAAAGTTTTAAAATGAGCAGAAATTTTTGTTTGTATGGAATATTTCAAATATGTGTTTTTGAAGTAGTTTTTATTTACCCCGTTTTATTTACCCCGTTTTATTATTCCTTTCATTTGAATATAAAAGATCCTTTACTTTTATTGTTAATGTTATTTTTTCTATATTGTTTAATGATTAATCAAATTTCATATAATTGCAAATTAAAATCATGTGATCTCTACATAATATTCCTAAATAAATTTTCTCAAAAGACCAAATGCATTTCAACCTGGAGTGAAATTTCAATTTTGACTCAAAAATTTTTCTTTTCATTTTCTTCTATGCACATAAGAAGACAGTATTGGATTTGTGAAAATTTCTACTTTTCTTTTTTTGATGAATTGAGTTGTCCGGAACATGTGATTTGACTATTTTTAGAAAATGTTCGTTCTATGTGCTACTATAATTTTGTGAGTGTTGTATCACATGAAATAATGGAATTCTGTAAAAGTTAATACTCTATTTGGACTTTGACATAAATTGGTGCTGATTAGCTTTTGGGATATGTTGCCCTGCAACTGGCTCTGTTAAAGCCTTATTACACACGACGAGATTTCACCCAACATTTGAGCCAATTTTATTTGCTCAAACCACCCAAATGCCCAGTGTAATAGGAGTTGGGAATACAAACAATTTTTTCTGCCTAGTCAGAAAAAGTTGTTCGTATTCCCAACTCCTTTTACTGTGACAAGCCAATGAGAAGAAAGTTTCTTATGCTTCGAAAAAAGACAGCACCGGGGAAAAATTCATTCACCGCAGTTATTGGCTCAAATGAGAGTTGACTGAAAGATCGTTGTGTGTAATAAGGCTTTTATGCTTCAATTTGAGGTATGTCCTAGTAAATGCACCAAATTTGATGTGTAGTATATAAAGCTTATAGTATAAAAACTGTGCTGATTCAATTTGGTATATATTGGCTAATAGATCATACAGCTATTACTTATTTTTTGTGATTTTGCACATGTTTATATTGCAGTTTCAGTGGTCAAATTTGTATGAGATTGCATATATAAAAACTTTTTTGCGAGAAAACTATGTTGATTAAATTTTTGTGCACTTTAACAGATAAGTGTGCTGTTGTATAACTGATATACAGTAAGACCCCGCTTAACGCTGTTTCTTTTAGCGCTCTTTTATTTCAACCCGGGGATTCCCCAAAATTGCTCGCAGCAGTACGGGGATTCTCCGAAATTGTAGATAGCCTCGTTTAGTGCTGTTTCGCATTACGCTCTACTTTGATGGAACATATCCCCCGCGTTAAGCGAGGTCTTACTGTATAAGAAAATAATGGCCAGAGATTTTTTTTTTTAAAGGTGGGGGGGGGGGGGGGAAGGGGGAAGAGTGTGGTGGTTTATCTTTAATTAATATGTTCTTGATAAATTCTGTTATATATACAGTACAGGACCCATTATCCGGCAATCGCGGGACCGACCCGATTCTGGTTATTGGAATTTTCCGGATTTCGGGTCCCTGACGAAAAACGGAAATATTACATCTGCAAAAATTACCCCCTCCCATTAAACAACAAAATAACATGCTTATAAATTGTACTGATAAAATAATACATACAAGAACAAAATAAAAAAAAATGAGTGATAAAAGAAATATATATATTAGAAGCTCAAAGATCATGAATAAAAACAGATGCAGAGCTCTTATCATAATACAAACGCAGAAAAGAAGATAAACACAACGCACTGACTCACATTTGATCGTTTGCAGTAACATCTATTTTCCCCCCTTTCTGCATTTGAAAGAATGACCCAGTAGCACAAGGTCCATTGACCTTGAAGCACGTGACAGTAATCGCGTTTGTTTATCTGTTCCATTTCTTTGCTCATAGAATGCAGCAGAAAGATGTTTTGATACTGGGTTGATTCATTACACAGGGATGCGATTCGGTGTATCGACACTTGCGTGGCCGTGACTGATGTTTACAGATTTTCATGTGTTTTTGGATTAATGCCTGGCCATAATTTTGCAAAAATATTAAATATTTTAGTTATAAATCATTTTTAATTAACATTCAGTTTTATTTCCTAAAGCTGTCGATCCTCCGAAAGCTTTTCTGGCTGCAGTTTTGGATTCATATGCAGTAAAGCAGCTCAATTTTCTATTACAATTTTAAATGTTTGTTTCATTAATCTTAAAAGTAAAGTTCATTCATTTCAGTGAATTTCAAAAGAAGCGCCAAAGTAAAATAATTTTCTTTTATTATTATTATTTTTTTTCTACTTAAAAAGATAATATTTTGTTATATGTATTGTAATAATGAAAAGTACTGGTTTGTGATGCAGTTTGCAGTATCGACTCATTCCGTGAGCTGTACATTGGCAATAGCAATGGGTGCCTTAATCAAAACTGTTCTGAGATATCCTTTTTGAGTTCTTTAAATTGTAATTAAAGTTATTTTTCCTTTATGGAGAACGAAGTTTTAAAGGATTTTCTTTCTTTTTATGTATTATTATTAATATTATTATTATTTCATATTCAAAGTGGGATTCGCTAAAAATATAAGATTTAAAAAAAAAAAAAAAATTCCAATTTAGTTTGAATTTTGAAAAATGCCGGTTTTTGGAACATTCCGGTTTTCGGGATGCCGGATAAAAGGTCCGATACTGTATATATATATATATATATATATACCGTAAAATCCCGATTATAAGCCCCCCCTTGAAAATAAGCCTCCTCCCCACTTTTAGACAATTTTGGATTTTTTGCATAATACTAAAAATAAGCCCCCCTCTCCATTTTTTTCATTTTGAGTAAAAAATTATTTTCTGAAATCTTATGTATATTTAATGATTTTAAATGAATGCATTCTATTAAAATATTTTTTACCGCAAAATTTATTAACTCCCTTCTTCTCCTTCTGTTTTGACAAAATAACAATGAGATGGGAATGATAACTATGGAATAAGTATAGATCTATATTGAAATTGTAAACCTATTTTCCAATAGATGGCAGCACCAGTATTAATTCCAGAAAATGTTCTTACAGGCTTCCTCAATATTCATTAAAAAAAAATAATAATAATTGAATCTATAAGTAAACTTTTCTTTATTTACCTTTCATCTACTAAAGAATAAATATATAGTTCTTTTATTTACTTATTTAATAGAGGTTACATTAAAAAAAAATATTAGCTTTCATTTTAATTTAATTATTTCAGTTAAAAAGATTGATGTCATATTTTTGTAAAGTGTTATGTTTAACAATAATATATAAAATTAATTTTATGCATTTAATATTCACCTAAATACATACTCTTATTAATTTATAAACACTAAATTAATTAATGTTTGATAACCTTTCAAGATTTACCTTGCCTTTACTTTACCAAAATCAGTTTAATTTTTTTTATTAGTTTTTCATATTAACCACATGAAAAAATTAATTAACATTATCAATTTAAATTAATAATAAAATAATTATAATTAATAATTTAAGATTTATTTCAGTAAGTTACATTCAATTCTGGATTAGATAATAAATATTAGTTTTATTCTCTGGTGGTAGATGGTGCCACCACAACTTTTTAAAAAAGAAATTTCTAATAATCCCGATTATAAGCCCCTCCCAACTTTTTACTGGTTTTGCATTTGAAAAACGGGGGGTTAGGGGTTTATAATCGGGATTTTGCTGTAAGTAATTGTTTATCCTGTTAGATTATTTTGTTATTATTTATTTATCTTTTATTGTATTTTTTACCATGATTTTTTTTAGTTTCCTAAAATTTAAAATTCTCCATTATTTTTTAGGTGCCTTTATCAAATGAAAAATATTCCACTGATTTAGAACAGACAAAGTCATTGTAAGTATATGCTCACAAAAAATATAACTTAAATTATATTAAGAAAAATAAATAATTAATTTCAATCCATCTTGTATGGGATTATTCTCAGTGAATGGAATTATGTGACTGACTGTTTATATTTAGTATTTAAGTTTCTTTCAAATAAAATTCTTTTCTGGTAGTTTAAGAATAGATGTGTGTTAAATTTTTTTTGTTAAGTATTATTTAATTTCTATCATGGGCAAAAATAATTACTTTTACCTTTATCATTAAATATTTCTAATTGTAATCTTTATTTTCACTTTTTAGAAGCTGTAGTAGTACAGATCTCAATCAAAATATATCCAACACAAGTGGATCTCAAACACCTGAAGGAAATAGTCTGCTTGATTCTGCCTTGAAATCAAAATCAGATTGTGATATAAGTTCAGTTAAGTAAGTAATAAATATAAGTGCATTCATTTACAATGCCTTTATTGATTTAAAACAAAAATTATTTTGAGTAATATTCTATATATTTTTTTAATTGTGACATTTACTTTTATATATTTCACTTCCTTGCTATTTTTTCCTTGCTATAATATTAATTTCATTTATATTATATATTCAATCTGTAAATCTCGGTAGATCTTTTAGAAAATGTGCATGATAAAATATTATTAAAATTATTGTAACAAAGATTGTCTGAAGTTTTATAATATTGATTGTTTAGTGTTAGCAGAAATAGAGATATCTATAATTTCCATGTGAAATCATTAATGAATTTAACAGTTTTCAATTTTATAAAAAGAATTCTATTCCCATTTTACAGCTCTGTGTAAGTTTGAAAGGCCTGTTTTGTAGGAGTAATGCCATTTTTATCAAAAAATCAATACAATTTAAATGTATGTGTGTATATATATTCAATATTTATGTAAAAGATATTTAATTAACAAAAACCCTGTCTATATAGATTGAAAATAATTTGTTAAGTGCCCTGTAATCTTATTTTTCCAACATAGCTTTTTATAATGCAAGACTCAATAAAGGGAGAAATTTTAAAGTAATTTCAGCTGAGTAAGCCCAATCCTTTTTTCTTTGCTATAATAGTTGCATAAAATTATGGCAGGCATATTTTCTACAGGTAGTCTTTAAGAGCCCTCAGCTGTTAATCAGGAAGCTAATTAGCCAACAAGCAGCAATAAAATTCTGGAAATAAGCTAAGTGCTATCTATGCAATAAACAAAGAATTGCTTAACAAAAAGGTTCATCATCTGGCAATGGGAGAGGTTTTTAAAGATATTTGAATAGCTAAAAACTTGTGCGGTTAGTCTCCATAAAAAATCAGTATCCTGTCAGTTGACGAAGGTTCTGAAACAGTGGACACTTGTGCCTTGACATGCCTTTGATACACTTCAATAAAGAGTAATGGACTTTGAATAGGTGTCATTTTATTGAATAACATAACTGCTTCTCCATTACATGTTGTAGTAAAGCAGCATTTTTCTTAATATTTCCTATTTCTATACTATTAAAAGCATTGCTTCAAAAACTGAGGTGGCCATTCATATAAAAGTATAGCTTAGCCTAGTTATACAATAAAATTTCTGACTGCTACTATAAAAACTTGCTAATTAAAATTGGTGGTAGGCCTGAAAAATGAAATTTTAAGTTACTGTTGATGTTCAGAGATTTTTAAAGTTTATTTGCCATCTTTCTGCAAAATTTTCAGCTGATTACTGAAATAATTTCATCATCTTAATTTTTTGAGGAATTTTTTTTAACTGTCTGATTTTTGAGGAGGATACATTTTTAAGTTATTTGTGAAAGATCCATTTTCAGCCAAAATTTTTTGAGGAATAGATTTCTGAAAGTTCCATTTTTCCAATTATCAGTTAATGATAATATATAATACTTGACTGACTAATAAGTGATATTTTTACAGAACTATTTTGCTGCTAATTTACAAAAAAAAAAAAAAAAAAAATTACATTTAATTGCAATTAGGTATTGAAATGGATAATCTCTCTCCCCCCCCCCCCCCAATTTTAGGAATATGCAATTATTTTGCTGCTAATAGACTTAATTTATCCTTTTTTAAAGTTGTTTCCTGAAATACATTATTAATTCACCCCAAACATAATTCATGCTTTTTTTAATTTCCGAAGTGTGCCATATTTTTGCAGCCAATCCCTAGAGTGTGTGATAATTTCCTTTTATTTCCTGAAATATGCAATTTTTACATAATAAATTAAGGAAATTCATGCTTATTTTCCTGCACAAGAGAAAAGAGAGTGTCAACTTATTTAATTTTTTTTTTATTTGCCATTTTATTTAACTTAATCATCACATGAAAAGTGGATATTTTCAAGTTTAATTAATGATAAAATAACTCTAAAGAAAATACAAGTTGCTTTCTGATTATTTATGACAAATCTAATATTTATAAAAACCAAATTTTCGATGCTATTAAAAATTAAATACTATTAAAAATATTATAAAATTAATTTTTAGTTGATTTTGAGAGGGAAAAAAAAAAAAAAAAACTTAAAATATTTAGTCATAGTCATTTAATTGGCTTCTCTCCTTTTCCTCTTTATATATATATAAGATTAATTAGCAAAAAATTACTTGGAAAAACCTGTTCCAAATAAAAACATTTTACTAATACTGACATTTGTAAAGTATTCATCAAAAATAAATGTAGCATAAAAGTGATTTTTATTTTAATTGTTGTTAATTTCAATTCTTTAATATATTAAAATGTTAAAAGTAAGTAATATTAAAATGAGCACTTAAACTAAGTTTTTGACATTCCTTCCCTTCCCCCTTCCCCCTCCCCCCTTCCTTTTCTTTCAACTTCCTTTTTTGAGAAGAGAAAAAATAAATATTTTTTTTACTTAGATTTTTAAGTACATTCTATAATATAAGTTTTTTTAAACTATGTTTATTCTCACTGTAACATAGTACATTTTTTACACTGTATATATTATGCCTTTTGTTTTAAAAAATAACATGAAAAATTACACAGAAGCCTAATATTCTGCTTGATTTCACTTTGTCATCGAACGACTTAACATAGAAAATGGTTATCATTATTATTTTCCAGTTTCATATTAATAAAGTCTCGTTTTGAACACCTGGCCAAATAAAGAAAGGTGTTATTAGTTTGAAGCTTTATCCATCAGTAACATTGTAACTCTGAAATGGCTAAATCAGTTTCAATATATTCTTTTTTATTAGAACCCTGATTTAAGGTTTGATGAAAATCTGAGTGATATTTTCTCTTTAATCAACTAAAATGAGACTTTTTAGGCACAATTTACTTTGGCATTTCATAACGCTATGGCTAGCTAGTTTCCAATTGAAATTAGACAATATAATTGGGGAATTCCTGTTACACAGGTCTCAGCCAAAAATCTACATAAGATGTTTTTTAATTGTTTTATATATAGTTTTATTCAATCAAAAATACAGTAAAAAAAAAGTTCCATCACATCAAGTTTTTTTTTTTTTTTTTTTTTCGCAGAATGCATTTGTTTAACTGAATTTTCATTAAGAGGGACTCACTACTTATTGCCGCCAAAAATCAAAGCCAACGTTATTCTATGGAGAATTTTGCCTCGTTATAACTCATTAACAAACACATATTTTCAAACTTTGTTTTCGCATTAAAAAAAATCACACCTGTTAAACTGGTTATCAGTTTTCAAAAATTGATTTTTTTTTTTTTTTTTGGTAAAATGCAAATTTTTACAATGTGAAATTTTACATTTTTTAGCTTAAAAATGAAATAATAAAAATTAAGAAAATCAATGATATTTCAATTTGTAACACAACTTTCAATTCACATGCCTGTGATATCAAATTTATTGTTAATGTAACATTTCACATCAATAATCAATAAGCCATAAAATTATTTCTGTGGTTTTCAATTTCTTTCCTTTTCAGTAATCTCTTTTATCAGGGTGGCCATTAGTTAGGGAGTCAGGAAATTGAATTGAGTCTCGAAAAGTCACGGAATAGTCTGGGAATTTCATGTAAAATCATGGAATTTTGACAAACTTTGTGGAAGTAAGCCAAATTTGAAAGCTCATTACTCTAACTTGCTAAATTATTCGCTAATTTTGTGAAATTTTTTGGGAAAAAACAGCATAAGTCATTGAAAAGTCAGGGAATTTGGAAAAGTTCTAATATTAGCCTCCCTGTTTATACATTTATATTTTCTATGACGTTTTTAATAAAAACGTATATTCCAGAGAACTTTCTTCCACGGAGAGCTTGCGTCAGATATCTCTTCAAGTTAATGGATTGATGTCAGAAACTGATGCATTCATAAATGGAAACATTGAGAATGAAATTCCTGTTGATTTGGAGAATAAATCATTAGAAAAAAGAAATCAAGAACTTGCTCAAATGGTAAACAGTTTAAGGCAGTCTAATGATCAGCTACAGTTTCAATTGCAAGAACAGGTAATTTTCTTTAAATAGAATAGTTCTGAAATATCAGCCCCCACTCCCAAATATATGTGTGAGTGTGTGTGTAATCCCAAAATTATCAAAAGTTAAGAAGTCCATATACAAGCTATACTAATAAAATTGATGAATGATCATTAAAAAGAAGGAAAGGGGAAAAAAAACTAAAGTACATTATTTTTTATGCTTTTATAAAACAATATGTTAACTTACAAGTTCATGTACAGTTTTATTATTTCATGTATAGTTTATTTAAACTAAAATTCAATAGTAGCATTGCTTTTTATTTTAAGAGAAATCTTTTGAAATTTTCTAGATTATATTGAAAGTATTTAGGTCTGATGCTTTAACATATAAATTAAATTATTCAAAGTTAAATGCTCAATAAAGACAAGATCCTGTGATTTATAGTATTAAAGTATGAAGGGGTGTGGGTAGGGAGAGTGATAATGTTTATTGATTGTCATAAATAATATTGCACATTGAAACTTGGATAAATTAAGTATCCCTCTAATTTCTGTTAGTGCAATAAAATTTTTTAGACACTTCCTTGATTAAGGCACTTTAAACTAGGTGATCCTTCATATAAATATATATTTATATACCGTAATTTTCGGGAGATAAGCCCATCATATAGGCCGCACCAACAAAAAAAAAAAAAAAAAAAAAAAAAAAAAGAGAGAAAAATCTATAGCTTAAACAAATCTTTACACATGCCTTGATTTCGTAATCGATCTTTTTTAAGCATTTATTTATTTTTTTTCTTTCATTACTAATACATTAACATTAAATTGTCGGGAACTCATCAATTTCGATTTATGAAAATTTCCAAAATATACCTAGATCTTTCAGAACTTGGATGCATTTACCTAAGTAAATATATGATATATGAATGTTGGTTTTCCAAAAAATAATAATAAATAAATAAAGATATAAAAATAATAAATTATTGATTTATTTATTCATTCATCTATTATTAGCTCCGTCTTTTTTTTTTTTTTTTTTGTCAAATAATATTTACAATTTTATTCATTTGAAATATTTAGTTAAACATTATTATAGCAAATACTTTTCATTTTTGTGGTGGCACCATCTTCCTTAATTTTGAAGAAATAACTTTTCTAATAAATGGATTATGTTAATTCTTAATTTTAAATTGTAATTATAAATAATATTATAAAAATGTAAAATAAATATAAAGTAAATGTAAAGTAAATATAAATCCCAGAAATCAAAGATATATCATTAAAGAATTTTTAAATTATTCAGAGTATGACAAGTAAACTTAAAAATAATTTTATTATCATACAAATTAATAATATTAGGTATAAAAGATTTAATTAAAAAAAAAATATATACATATAAATGAATAATGCTAATATATATATATATTACTAAATATTGAAATCAAAATTTGTATAAAAATTAAGCCATCTGTTTTTTCCTGTAGTTATAGAAAATTTGTTTAAAATAAATTTTTTAAAATTGGAATTACGTTTTTTAGTAGCACTATTTGTAATCATTTATCAAAACCAGAAACAGAAAAAAAAAAAAAAAAAAGAGGGAATTTAGTTTTCAAAGTACAAATTACGGATATTTCTGAACTATAGAAGTCTGAATTAAAAATATTAAACTGTATATGAATTATCTGAAAATATTTTACCAAAATGTTAAAGTTTTGCATTTTCAAATTAAAGAATATTGCTTATTTCTTATCTAAATTAAAACACAGAAAATAAAATGCACTTTATACATTAAATTTATTTAAAAAGGAGACTTTTTAATAAATAAAAAATAAACTTATCAATCTTTTATTTATACTTACAGCGATGTAATTAACTTACTTATGATGCATTAATCTATTTTCTTTTCAAGTATATATATAATATTTAAATTACATCGAAATAAATCACTAAAATTAAAAGAAATATTTTATTTTAATCAGAATTATTCAAATCCACTGAATTCAGACTCTTCACTATCAGAGCAAAACAAATGTAAATAGTCATTATCATATCATCATCTGTGTCACACTCTTCATCAGAGTTGTCAATAATGTCTACACTTTCCTGCACTTTTTCTATTATATTCACTTCATAAAATCCAGAAATTATGGTTGATTTTTGCACTTTCTTCCTTGAATCCGATACCCATTTTGCTGCCTTTTCATAGGTTGCCTTGCACATACAACCGGAATTTGTGAAGGAATGAACTCCTTCATGCATCCAATCTTCCCAATTTTGCCTCATATGGTGCTTAAAAATTCAATTTATAATAAGATCAAGAGGCTGCAAAATTTTTGTGAGGCCACCGAGAATTACTGCAGTGTTTGTTGATTGTTTTTTCAACTCCAATTTAAGGGAGTCGAGTAAATGAGACCGCATAGAGTCCAAAATTAATAAACCTTTTGGCTGGAAAAAGGCACTCTTCCGTTTTCTGTACACCTGCTCAATCCAGTGCATGTGCATCATCATTTTTTCACACATCCAGCCTTGCTTGTTTGCAGATATGACGATATCTGATGGGAAATTCCCTTTAGGAAGTGGTTTTTCTCTTGAAAATAAAAGCGGTTTTAATTTATCGCCGTTTGTAGCACAAGCCAAGACACACATGAAAGAAGGGTTCTCATTGCAGCTTGTTGCAATGGAAATTGTTTTTCCCCTTTGTTTATTTACAGTTCTATTAGAAGGGCAATCAAATGTAAGGGGGACTTCATCCATATTTATAATTTGGTTTTCAGATAGTTTCTCTGAAAACCAAATTCTCTTATTTTTCTCAAATAATCCAGAAATGACTCTCTTTTTTCCTTCCAGTTACTGGGCAACTGTTGTCCAACGGTTGTCTTTGAGTGTACACTAAATCTCTTCCTTCTCATAAACCTATAACACCAGGCAGGACCACCTTTAAAATTCAAAAGTCCCATTTGTCAGGCCATTATTTTAGTCTGCAGTCTGATTTTAATTATAGAAATTGCCAGTCCTTTTTCTCTTTGTTCATAAATCCACTTTTCAAGGTTTTCTTCTAATTTGGAAAAAGCAATCGCCCCACCACGCCGAGCACTTTTTTGCTTAGGCATAGCTTTCAAATTATATTTGAGATCTCCACTGCTGGATACACTTCTCATCTATATCAAATTTTCTAGCAGCAGCCAAAATTAATTATACCACAGTATTATTGGCCTCTTATAAATAAAGATATTGAAAATTTTGTTAAAAATTTCCATACTTGCCAAGTTAATAAAAAATGTAAATATTTATATTTGGATATTACAACAGGTAACCCAACAGATAAGACCCTTGAATGTTTGTTATTAGACACTGTTGGCGGATTAAATTATTACAATTCAACAAAATAGTATCTGCATGTGGTCATTGACCATGCAGCACCTTATGTGTGGAGTTTTCCATCAAAACGTGTGACTTATCGCAATTTTTTTAAACAGATTTCCTATTTTCCTTGGCATTTTTGCTACTATAAAAAATTACGTTGGATTAAAATATATATATATATACAATTAAGTATACAATTAAATTTTATAGAAAATAAAAAAGTGAAGACAAAATATCTAGGAAAACATAATTCAATTCTGTGGATAAAATTTCAGTGTTGCAGATAATCAGGAGTCTACTGTGTATATATAAATATATTTTTACATTACCGTAATTTTCGAGAAATAAGCCACGGCTTATATGTGTTTAAAAGTTCAAAATCGGCAACTGCGGCCTACCTAATGCTGCGGCCTATTTGTTGAAAAAAAAAAATTCTTGAATCTCATTTAATTTCAAAAGTACAGAATGCGTAAAAACTAAATATTTTGAATTTGATTATATATTTTGTCGGTAGATGGCAGCCCCAGACAAAAATCTTACAGTAAAACTAGATCTCTGTTTACTAAAAAATGATTGACCTGAAATAAATAACATTATCAAAACTCTCAACGTATGCCATCACCACTGATCAAAATATTCCAAAATCAGTATTAATAACTTTTATAATTTGATGATATTCAAACTATTTTTACATAATTAGCAGATAAAATAAAATCTTAAATTGATGATATTTAAACTATTCCTGAAAAGATAACATTATTGTTATATTGAATATGTATCCTTACATAATTGCATATGTAAATAATAATAATAATAAAGAAAAGAACAAAAGATTCAAATCCATCAAAGTCTGCATGAAAGTCGAAACTTTCCAAAACAAACTTTTTCCCACTCCCACAATATTCCTACTGCACGGAAAAAAAGAAAAATAATACTTTCTGGTCTCATTATCTATCTATCTATCTTTCTTTCTTTTTTTTAAAATTGTTTTGTCCAAAGTTCATTCAGTAAAACAAACAGAAAAAAAAAAAAAAAAAATCTAAATTCAATGATTAATTTTTTAGTGTGCGTCAATTAGCTGAACTACGCAATTAAAAAAAACACCCCCGTCATTCCTTCACAAATTTGTGAAGGAATGAATTTAAGAATAACCCCGTCGAAAATGATGGAATGGGAAATCAATTAAGGTAGTGAATCAACGAAGCCTATGCCTGCTTTGCTGGTCACTGTATTTAAAGGAAACTTTTTTCTATATCGCTTTATAAACAGAAAATAAAACGAAAATCCACTGCAATTGCTCAAAAGCTCGCTTTGGGTCCCCGCTGCCTTCACAACATCTTGCTTATCCTCAGGATCTTGGGTGCCTGTTCCTGTTGCCTGCGACAATGGCTTACCAGTGGGCTTCCATTTGGGTGCTTATCAGATGACAGTTTCGAAACGGACCATATCGAAAAAATTGAAGTAGCAATTTTATATCTGAATCCCAGTTACATATGATATGAACAACACTATACGTGGTGTACATAATATTTTCTTTCACGTTATTTTCTATATTATTTGATTTAGTCGATCAACTATAAAATAACAACAATTTCATGCCAAATATAATATTAAAATATGCTATGATCGCCTACATCTATTGCATGAGACAAGTTTTTGTGGTTATAATAGTAGTTGAGTTAGTTAATAGTAGTTGGTATATAGAAAAATAAATAATTAATTAAATATGTAAATCTGATCATAGTACAGCCTTAATATAGCTCCCCTTGTCAATTTTTGAATTTTTATCGCCATTTTAGACAGAAATACACAATTTATGCGATTATTTTTTCTGTTTCTTTCTTTTCTTTCTCCTTTCCTTTTCTTTCTTTTCTGTTTTTCAATATTTTATCATTTATTTATATATTTGATGCACTACTTGGCTTAAAGTGGCTTTCACAAAAGTAGAGTCCTTGGTGAAAAATGTCCGATCTATTTCAGCATCAAAATTTTAAAATATTACCCAGGATTATCAATGAATTAGCATTCATGCCAAGCGCGATTCATCCATGACAAAAACATACTATTTAAACAAAACAAAACAGAAAAATATCTAAAATTGAAGTATATTGAAAAAGGTTATGGTTGTTTTTTTACTCCATTTTCATTTTTTCATTTTTTCTTTTCATAAACAAATTTAACATTTTATGTATATATATATATATATTTTTTTTTTTCGCGTGAAAGCATATTTTATTTTTTTGCAAAAAAAAAAAAAAAAAAAAAAAAAAAATAATAATAATAATAACTGGTAAATTTTTTTGGCAACAATTAAAAATTTAAATGTCCAGTTTTGAAGTTATTAGCAGGTTATTATTTTCATATTTTAATTAATTTAAAAAAATCTAATCAAAACTTCGTTATGAATAAGGTAGCAAATAAAAGGGACAATTTTTCTGAATCTGTCAGACTAAACAGCTTATCGATCGGACAATTAGATTTTTTAAAATTAACTAAAGTATGAAAATTATTTCGCAACTTGCTATATAGATGAGTACGAATCGGAATCGTTACCTCTCTTGCAAATTATATAAATAGATTTTGCATTTTGTTTAACATTTAGTCTGATATTTAATTTTTATCAGATTTTAAATAAGGAAAATTTTGGCATTTGAAATTACCAAGTGCAGATCAATTTGTGATTTTAAAGGTTGTGCCTTTTATCTGTATTTGTATTCAATGTTTTTATTATTTATTTATTTATTTTTAAATAAGTAAATTAATAAATAAAATAAAAGTAAAAATTTTCATACTTTTAGCAGTTGAAATTTTTTAAAAATACATTTCAATAATATTTTAATATATATTTTTTTCTTTATTAGAAAGCAAAAATAAAGAGACTTAGTTTAAATTTTGAAAAAGAAAAACAGGAATTACTTGAAAAATCTCATAAGGAACAAGTGAGCCTCAAAGATCAATTACAAGTGCACATACAAACAATTGGTATTTTAGTTGCTGAGAAAACTGAACTCCAATCTTCTCTTTCACTTAGTCAACAGACAGCTAAACAAAAAGCTGGTATGTGTTCTGTATTTGAAAATGTGTTATTCACTGCGATTTCCATTGTGATAGTGATTTTCAAATACTATTTAATTTTTCTGTATTTATAATAAAGTAATAAAAAATTTTGATTTCTGTTTGTTGGTAAAGTTATACATTTTCAGTTGTTTTATACAATTTGACCATTTTAATAATACATGACAAATTTTATGGACATTGATTGAATTAACACACATAATTCCATAAAACTTAAGTTTAATGAACTTTTTGCAAAAACTGATAATTTTAAGTTTCTGAATGTATTGCACTACAGAAGGTACTTCCATGTCATACTTTAATGATTGATGTGATAGCTATATCTGAGCTTCTGTTGCATGGAATTATATTAAACTTCATATATAAGATGTGTAGTATGAGAGATATGCTACTCAGTTTTGGTGCATATTTCCTAGACATATTATATCACACTTTTCATGGTGTGCATAAAAGTTATTGCTCAGCCTTTTGGATTGGCATCAGAAACTTTGAGTAAGATGATTTAAGATTAAATTTTGCAACAAGTTGCCCAATAAAATGTATTGTTATATTGCATTTTTATCATATTTATATCTAATATTCACAATTCAGAAACTAACACAACTGAATAAATACAGATAAATGTTTACTGTTGTTCTATTTATACCTCGAAAAATTAAAAAAATTCCTAATATATAACAAACATTAATTATATTTAATTTTTCTAATATTTAATATTAATTATCTAATCTATATATTAATAAAATACAAAAGTTGTTTTTTGTAACAGTAGTTTTGGCTCTTATAAATAAGAATGTTGCATAATATATTTTATATTTATTTATTGTTTCAATTATGTAAAGTTTGAGTAAAAAATTTTTTTGATTTTAGCATATTAATTTTTTTATTGTATTTATATTTTTCATTATGTTCTAAATCATATATACATATTGTTTACATAAATAAAATATTCTTGTGTAATTTTCTGACTTACCACATTTTAAAAATTTGAATGAGTCATATATATGAATAATAAAAATTTTGCTATAATATTTGAGTGAAATGGAATATTTGATCAGTCATTTTATGTTCTCTCACCTTGGTTACTATAGAAACAATGTGTCATGTATTTTTTTTTTTTTTCAAAGGAAATTTACCTATTTCTCACATTCTATTTTAAATCAAAAAACTTTTTAATTAATAATTTATTTTAGGTGAAGTTGAAGAACTTCAAGGAAGACTTCGTGCATCGAGACAACGAGCATCCGATCTTGAACGAGAACTTATCACACTTAGTAATACAAATCAGCAGAATGAAAAGGTAATGTATGTTATATATTTGTTTTGTTTTATAAGAAATTGAAAAATTTTTTTATTGTGAAATAATATCTTTTTTCCATAGTTAAACTTAATCTTTTGAAATAAGGGTTGTATTAAACATGTGCGATTTAACAACACTGGAATTGTCTTAATTACAATTCTTTACTAAAAATCATTTTCTATGATAGAATGGAGTAGAAGGCTGATTTTTACCAACCATATGAAAAATACCAGAGCCGGGAATCGAACCCCGGGCCTTCCGCATAACGCGCGGATGCTCTAACCACTGAGCTACCCTGGCTGATAACCAGCTCGGCACTTCTCACATAATTTACGTTGGCAAGGTCACTGAGTCTTCATTAAAGCAGCTATATCAAGTGACAAATTTGAATATGGCATAACTCCAAATGACCACGAAATTTTAATACAGAAATTTAATTCATCAACCTGGAAATTAACTTATGATAGAATGGAGTAGAAGGCTGATTTTTACCAACTATGTGAAAAATACCAGAGCCGGGAATCGAACCCCGGGCCTTCGCATAATGCGCGGATGCTCTAACCACTGAGCTACCCTGGCTGATAACCAGCTCGGCACTTCTCACATAATATTCTCATGGCACTTTTCACACTCCATTCTATCATAAGTTAATTTCCAGGTTGATGAATTAAATTTCTGTCTTAAAATTTCGTGGCCGGTTGGAGTTATGCCATATTCAAATTTGTCACTTGATATAGCTGCTTTAATGCAGACTCGGTGACTTTGCCAACGTAAATTATGTGAGAAGTGCTGAGCTGGTTATCAGCCAGGGTAGCTCAGTGGTTAGAGCATTCGTGCGTTACGCGGAAGGCAATTCCCGGCTCTGGTATTTTTCACATAGTTGGTAAAAATCAGCCTTCTACTCCATTCTATCATAAGTTAATTTCCAGGTTGATGAATTAAATTTCTGTATGTATAATCATTTTCTATTTATCAACATTGCTTATCTTTGATGTACCAGATGTGTTTATGTTCAAAGGCTAGCTCTGATTTCAGGGTTTTTAATCTAATTCATATGTATTTTCGTATTTCCTTCAAAGTTTTCTTTTTTTTTCTTTTCTTTTAATTGGTTGTTCATTTGCAGTGGTGGTTCATGCTATTCATTTACAGGGGGCTGCCTCGCTGCATGTCTAAGTACGATTTGAGAAAAAAGTGAAAGTGATTTTCTGAATAATCTATTTTAATTGGGGGCTTCATGCTTCATATGTGTAGACTGAGCAAAAAGCAAAGCAATACAGGATACAGCATATATTTAAAATTTTATATTATTGGACATTCATTACACACAAAAAAAAAAAAAAAAAAAAAATTCTGGAGATTTTATTTTGTTAACTTTATTTATTAATGAAAATCAATTTTCCCCATCAAAATTTTTTCATCTGCACACTATTTTCTCTAAGAAGGTACAAATTAGAAGCATACATACATAATTGTAAATCAACTTTTGCACATTAAAAAGATACACACAATGTTTTATATAAAAATAATAATAAATAATTTGATTACATATGTATATAAATCTATATGGTTCTTGCGACAATAACTGCGAATAATTCGAATCTGTTGTCCATAATGATACAGAATTTCTTTTTATGTATTTGTAAAAGAATTATAAGTCCTGTACCCATCACAACTATACAAATCGTGCAACGATTACCTGTAACCTACTTACCAATTTTTAGCTCAATAGGATAAAACATTTAAATGCTATCGCACTTAAAATATAAACCCCATACGCTCTAAAAATAGCAAAAATGAACTAAGGAGACCTCAAAATGTACATATATACCAAAATCTCACAGTGGATTTTTTTCATGAATACAAAACTTTTTTTACATAATGTATGTTCGGAAATTAAAAAGAACAGAAATGTATTTTACACAGTTTTACTATGCAAAGTATTTGAAACAAAGATCAGCCAATAAATCATCTAAAAAACAAATAAGACAGTGCAAATAAATGCAGACAAAGAAAAAATTTCTTTAAGTTCAAAATTCTTTTAGAAAAATGGTTATTTCAAAGACAATATTTTCAAAATTCTTTTCTGTAAGTAAAACAAATGAGCGATCATCAAAAAAGTAAAAAGAAGACCTATATAAAATGAAATGATTTGAAAATTTTATTTGAATATTTAGGATTATAAACCAAAGTCGGTAAAACACAAAGAAAAAAAAAATCATGCACACAACACAAATAAATTATTTATATATATCTTTACATAATATGTTATTCATGTGAGAATTATGGAATAATGATTGTTTTCTTTTTCTTCATCATTTTATTCCTGGGGAATTCTTTTCAGCATGTGAATTTTACGGTAATGTTTATTAAATGAATGTATTTGAAATATTAGATAGATACAAATCTTAGGATCTCCATCCTATTTCTTTTAGACAGGAAAAATAGCGTCATCGCCATTTGCTGTAGACTACCTTGAATTTCGCATAAGAAACAGAATTTAAGAGTTACAGAAGTTACAGAATTTAAGAGTTTAGGATTACGTAACAAGGAAAAGTCTGAATAAAAAATTGTACTTCGATATTAGATTAATTATGTTTAAGATAGGTATTTTAAAATTATATATCTTTTCTTAAAAAGCAAATAAATAATATAGAATAAAATATTGATAATTTAAAAAAATTAAAATCTTTGGAAAGGTTAATATTTAATTATAATTAAAGTTATACTTCATAAAGCTCAGGATATAGGTTGAAGTACGTTCTGGGCGGATCTGCCCTTTCATCAGCAAACATCAGTGTGGTCCGCTGTCGTCGAAACTGTTTCCTTATTCCTCTGTTGTTGACTGTTTAAAAGATGGCACCACAATCGATCAAAATCTGCTAGCAACTTGTGCCCATTACAAGCTGATTGGTTAAAAGCAAGTGGCGCCATCTTTTAAAGAGTCAACAACAGAGGAATCAGGAAACAGTCTCGATGGCAGCAGACCATACTGATGGTTGCTGATGAAAGGGCAGATCTGCCCAGAAAGTACTTCTACCTATATCCTGAGCTTTATAAGGTATAACTTTAATTATAATTAAATATGCTCGGAGTAAAATTTAAATTTAAGCTTAATATTTATTATAAATAATTTTGCCTAGCAACTATTGTCATAATCTAAAATATTTGACAGTTTTCTTAGCATAAAAAGTCATTACTGCCTATCCAAGGATTGAAGACGGGTCATGTGACTGAGAGGTGGGGGGAAAACGAATCTATTCTGTAAAATAGGATAGAAGGGAAACGACAGGAGGATGTTTCATTACTAGTTTGGTGAAAGGGGGACTTTTCTCACCCTTCTAACATATGTTTTCTTCCCTTCAGAATAATCCATTTATTTGGCCACATGCCAAGATCAGTCTTTGAAATTAAAGTTCCGGTCTGATATTTTATAGTAATACAAAGCCCATATTTTAAAAGTGCAATTATAATGATGTGTTTCATTAATTTATTTAGAATCATCCTTTGTAATATTAATTAAAAGAATTAGCATTGATGTAAAATCATGCACATTACATAGATTACAAAATACCTGCCAACATTATAAACAGTTTAGTTTTTTTTTTTTAATGTGAACTTTACACACATGATACAGTATACTAAAATTTCATTTAGATATGAAACCCCTTATTATAATTAAAAAGGAATTTCCAAAATTTCTTGTCTATAGTCAGTAACGTACCTGATATCCTCTGTATTGTCGTGCATTAAAAAATAAATAAATCTACAGATGTTAAAACGCTATTTTGTTTAGATATACATATTTAAAGACTTCAATAGCGTATATCAGTTTACTGTATATTTCCGAATATAAGCCAATCCGTATTATATAAGCAGAGAGTACGTTTTTCCCTTCAGAAATTTGCCCAAAATTGCAAACCCGTGTATAAGCCAAATTGAAAAAATACTCTTTTAAAGTTCAAGTATATCGCCAAAACTGCGAAAATATTGCCAATCTATAAAACTTTCAGGATAATCTGTCCAATGAAATTGCGTGAAATGCATGCTTATCCAATAGAATTCCTTACCTTGCTTAGCTATGACGTAAAACGATCGCCGTGTGTTCGCCAATGGCAATAGTTTTAACTCTGGCAACCCTATCAGAAGGGAGGTTAGCACAGGCATCGAACAGATGCTCTCACACACGCAGTGAAGGACAAGTGCCGACAGCTGAAAATGATAGTTGCCGTAATACCATGAGGCCTAACGTCGATGCTTCAGCTGCTGGATGTTTGCATAAATAAGCTGTTTAAAGACCAATTGCATTGATTTTTTTTAATGACGTATCTAAATTATTTTGTATATTTCTACTTTTGAGTATTTTTATCAGTGCCTCAAGGCAATCTTCAAAAAAAAAAAAAAAAAAAAACCCGAAGATTTGCCATTTCTTTTGATAGTATAAGCCTAGAAACATTTTAAACAGAGATGATTTAATTGTATAAATTAAAAATATGATCGGGAGTCCTGTTTTTTTAAGTTTCTCTTATACTATTTCTGAATCAAACAGAGAAGTTACTCCGTTCGTGCAATCTGCCGATGACGTCAGCTATCAGCAGGTCAAAAAAAAAAAAAAAAAAAAAAAAAAAAAGAAATTTAAACACACGTGACTACATCAAGCTGCTCTAGAAATGAATTTAAAATTGCTAATTTAAGAGTTTTATATGTGATAATTATTTAAAAATAAGGTTTAATATCACTATTTTACTTTATATATAGTTTTTAAACTTAAAATATATGCATTCAATCATTGTTTCTAATGTATGTTTTTTGCTAGAAATGTGGACTCGTATATAAGCCGACCCCCGTACTTCAGCTTCCGAAAATTTTCCAAAAATTCTCAGCTTATACACGGAAATATACAGTAATTTGGTTTGAAATATCACAAAACTAAAATACACATAGTCAAGTCAGTATTGCATTCTGCATGTTTTGTGTGCCCTTGTAAAAGAAGTATGAATGAAAAATACAACATTTTCTAAATGGATGATTTTATTACACATTAGAATAATTTATATAAGTTTCCTAGATTTTGCAGCAGAATAACATTGCTAAAATATATTTAAATTAATTTTCTTATAAAGTGCAATGTGTAAGAAATTTTTGTGCATTCCTCTAAATGAACTGTAAACAAAACATGCTCCTTTTCAATAGGAAAAATGGTGTGGTCAATCTAAATAATGGATGTTAAAATTCTTAAATTTCCAAGCATATTTTTGAAAATTTTCACTCAAATGGAAAGACATACGAAACGATATTTATAAATGCTTTTCAACTTTGTTGTAGGAAAATGTCAGAAATTAAAAATTTAGTAATCTTGTGTTTTTAAGAAAGGTTTGACTGCTAATATTTCTCATAAAAAAAAAAAAAATAATAATAATAATAATAATCACTAAAAGAACTAGTTGGCATAGGTGGACTCTGCTCAGTTCCCCATCATATGTATGTTCTCATAAATTTTTTGTACTGGAAATATTATATTCATGTTAAGAGAAATGAATTTGACCAAACACTTGACACAGTGACAGAACAAAATCCTCGCCTAATAGGCTACCCACCATTCAGTTCGATATATTTATCTTATTCTAATCTATTAATTGATTTTATTGGGATCAATTTCGTAGTTTATTTTCCTGCTACTATTACCAATGCAACAATCCCAAAAATGCATATTTATATGAAATATCACCCCATTTTGCTATGTTGATAAAAATCTTAAATTTTGAATAACTTATGAAATTTTAATATTTATTATAATATTTGTAGTCAATCATGTTCATACAAGTATCATAAATGTTATTTTGAAGTTGTCTGATATAATTACGTTATACTAAAAAACCTTCAAACTTGCCTCATTATCGGCCGTAAAATTTTTCGTCTGGACGTCCAGGCCTCTTCAGCGGCTTCATCTGTTGTGAAGTTCTGTTGATACTGATGTCTGTGGGCGGTTCTCTCCATGAGGTTATAATAATAACCTTATCAACAAAACGATTAAACACTTGATAAATTTTGAATACTATATTTAATGGAAGACAATATTTGTATAAAAATTGAGATTCTGTCTATTCAACGTTTCTGCCATTGGGAAAATAAGAAGCTGAAAAAAACATGTGAAATTTCAATGTAATATGAATTAAAAATGTGTTTCAAACATAAATAAAAATGATTTCTATTTTCTCATATAATCTTGAATAACCTTCATGCTAAATTTTCTACCTTTCATACATAAATAATTTTCAAACACAGCGATTACCGTATTAAAAATTGTGAAGAAAAACCATAGATTACAAAGGGAAATAGTTCTTTTAAAGCATTACCGAAATCCTTAATCATATCAGAGCTGCATCAGATGTAGCACCAACGTGCTTAGTTTCATAAAGTTGAAACTGGTAGGGAAAAAGAGTAGGGGCGGTTTTAACTGTCTTTTCCCTAAAAAAATGCATTTTTTCGGGAGCTGCATCAATGAGCAGCCCCTTTACGAACTTTGGAGATACTATTACATACTTGCCAACTTTTCCGGTTTTCCCGGAAGACTTCCGGTTTTTTAACGTATCTTCCGGTCTTCTGGACAGATGATAAAATCTTCCTTTTTTGTAAAAGTCGCGTATATCGTTCGTTTTAAAAAGAAAACCCAAATGTTCTACGAAAATTCCTGATTCCCAATCTTTCTTCATCCATAACATAAATGTTAATATTCATTTCAAACTTGCTTTATGAGATTCTAGAACATGTAAAGAAATAGAATTGTTAAATATTTCTTGCTGATGTAATTATTTTTTGCCCTCCCCCCTCCCCTTTCATTTATCTCCAACTAGTGATCAGCGATCAAATGTTCTTCAGAAATCTTTTGTTTCCTAATCTTTATCCATCTGCAACATAAATGATAATATTAATTTTAAACTTCTTTCATTATATTCTGGAAGTATAAATGAAAGAGTTTAATATTTCTTACTCTGTAATTATTTTTGTATCCCCCCCCCCTTCCCCGGATTGTGATCAATGATCAATTCTAGAAACAATAAAGCAATGGAAGTGCTTAATATTTCTCACGTATGTAATTATTTTTAGATCTTTATTGCTGAATTTAATGAATCTGTTTATTTTTCCTCAATTAAATTAAATATTTGTATGTCATATTTATACCGAATGTGTAAACATGGGGAAAAAAATGAAGAATATTTTTTTCCAAATAAATTTAAGAAAATTAATACTCAGTTGGTTTTATGCACGTTTGAAACTGATAATTAGCTACTGCTGCTTTTTTTTTATATGTATGATTAATGTACATACACAAAAATCATATTCTATTTGTTTAAAAAATTAGTTATACTTTAACTTAACTAAGTTTTTTGTCTATTGTTAAGTAAATTTCTTACAGATTCTGTGTTGTAGATATTTATATGTTGAAGAGGAATAACTTCATTTGAAACTTTTATATATTTAGTATAATCAATCTATAGTAAAACATTTTTATAGATTGCTTCTAAATATTAAAATTGTAAAACTGTATTGTTTATTACGTCAATTAAAAAAAAAAAAAAAAAAATCTTCCCTTTTTTTATGAAATCTTCTGGTTTTTCAACATAAATCTTCCCTTTTTTTATTAAAATTGGTTGGCAAGTATGCTATTACACTTAAAACTGATTAACTTTTCTTAACTTTTTAATAAATTTTCATGATAATGAAGTAATCTGCTCTTCTACATGCATAATACTATATAATATAATAATATTTATTTTCAAAATATTTTGTTAGTTGATAACATTATTTTTTCGAATATTTCTGAAAGGGGGGGGGGAGGGGCTGCAACTCTGCAGCTCCTGCCACAAGCCACCACTGTCCATTTGTCAATGTCATTTAGGTGATATGTGAATGAGTTGTTCATTCATATTGATTTTCTGATATAAAATACAAAGAAATTGAAGACCTCTGCTTAAATAATTTGAGTATCATTTGACATATTATTATTATTTTTTTTTTTTCTGTAATTTTTAGGGTTTTAACTTTTAAGTCACAACCACCCCACCCCTTATTCTACTTCATTTACAGAACATTGAACTAATACAAAAAAATGTAAGCAAAATGAGTTAAAAGTATGTTAAGCATGAGCTTTTATTTAAGAATTCAAAAACACATCGTAAGATTAGTACTTAAAAAAAAAAAAAAAAAGTTGTACTGTTTTAAAATACTATATTCTGTATCAAGGCTGCTTTCTAGTAATAAACATAATTAGAACAATTTTAAGTTCAAAATACACATTGAAGAAATTTACCTTAGGTAGAGACAATTTATACTTTTTTTTTTTTGTTAAACTAAGTTGTGATTATTTTAGGATTCAGTTAGTGCTGTGTATCATAACAAAGCTGATTGTTTTTGCTGTATTATTTTTAAATTCATGGCTTAAAATTTATCTAAAACTACATCTCAGTCTAATCTAGAATTTTCATGTTAATAATACTATGCAGAAGGACTGGAAGCCATGTTAATATTAAGAAACATTTATTACATGAAAACGAAGACTGGGACATAATTACAAAACATAAACATATTGCAGGCAGCAAGAGCTGTCTGCTCCCTACACTTGTTCGGTACTGACTGAGTAGAAACAGGTGCGCGCACATACAGAGAAGGATGATACAAGTAGTGACGCAGTAAACACGTCATGACTGCGTAAGCAGTGACATCACACAACAGAAAGGAATGTGATAGCCAGGAAATAAAGGATTTCCCATATTGCAGTCCATCTTGGCAGAAAAAAAGGATGTTTAACATTCCTAACATTCATCTAGAAGTCAATGAATAAGCAAGAACGTTTATATTAAACTCAAAACAATCACGTTTGGCATGAAGCATATCACATTTCATGTCACACTTCTAGCTACAAATTTTAGAATATAAACAATATTACTTTTAATGCTATTATTTTGTGTTGAAAATCGTCTGTAACGTCCATCAGATTAAAATAATTGTAATTCAAGATAATTTGAAATATAGAAAAAAAAACCAACTTCATCTGTAACAAAACAAAAATCCAGGAGATGAAGAAATTCCATGAATAACATCTATTAAATAGCAGCGAGACGTCTTCTCGAATACAGAATACTGCGTCTAGTCATTTAATTAAAAAAAAAAATCATTTGTCTTCACGCCACAGTGCTATGAAAACAAAAGTGTCGGCTTAGTTAACTAGGGGTATAAAAAAAATTTTTTTTTGGCTAGGCCAAGTCTCCAAAATGTGGAGAAGGACTGCAAGCCATGTTAATATTAAGAGACATTTATTACATAAAAACAAAGACAAGGACATAATCATAATTACAAAACATAAAGATATTACGGGCAGCGAGAGCCGTCTGATTTCTACACTTGTTCGGCACTGACTGAGTATAAACAAGTGCGCACACATACAGAGAAGGATGATACAAGTAGTGACACAGTAATCACGTCATGACTGCGTAAGCAGTGACGTCACACAGTAGAAAGAAATGTGATAGCCGGGAAATAGAGGATTTCCCATAATACAGTAGAACTTGGATAATTCGAAGTTGAAGGGACCAGAAAAAAATTCGAAATATCCAAAAAATTCGAATAACATATACTATTTTGTCAAAAAAAGTGATAAATTAAAAAAATTAAAACTCTACGATCAGAGATTTAACACATAGACTTTATATCTAAGAATACCGCTACATTACCCCTTTCACCCCCCCGCCCCCCCAATTAAATCAATTTTTTTACGAGCTTAATTATTCAACACTTTTTTAAAAATAGTCAAATATTTTATTTCTTTTTTAAGTAGAATCTTTGTGTCATAGCATATGACCTGATACAAAAATAGAATCTTCTACATTACACATGACTTTCAATTCACAAAAACCTCCAAAGTTCATACATATGCACAATATCTTCTGGTGCACTAGCTAGGGGCTTCTATTGTACTTCCCTTATCCTTCTTTTGAAAGACTATAAAAATTGAAAATGCACTTCAGATGAATAAAATCTCGGGAACAAATTTTACTGTAATATTTTAAAAGTAATCGTATGAAAAATTCGAATTATCCAAAATAGAATTCAAATTATCCACGATTTTTTAACATTATTTTAATACAAAATTCAAGGGACTGTGTAAAATATTCAAATTATCCAAAATTTCGAATTAAACAATTTCGAATTATTAAAGTTTCACTGTACTACTTACTTAACCCCTTACCTACCGATGAAAATTTAAGAAATTCGCTTCCCAATGCCACCATTCTCTCTAAACTTTACAATGAGTAAATCTTTCGAAAACACTGTATAGGTCACTTCCAAGGTTATTTTATTGCATTGTCAAATCATGTCAGTAGTTTCACTGGTAGCAGTACAATACAAAGAATCGTACTTTGGAAAGACTAACATACACACCCGGGGCAGTTAAGTGGTTAAAGCTTACAATATTCATGTATAGTAGGTTACTAAGTATGAATCAAAAATTGTTGTTTATTGGTTAATAATTTATGATTCGTACTAGGGCTTGTAGAATCTCCCAAGTCTTTATTTCATGAAACTTGTTAAACAACAAAGTTGTGGAAAGCATTAGCATCAGGAGTTTTACTTTCCAAAGTTTCCTCTTTTATTGCTAGCATGTTATGAAATGTTTTACCGTCAACATTAGATTACTTACTTAGTTTAGGAAATATTTTCAATGTATGAATTTTGAATAGCATTTTCATTTAAAACATAATTTATTATGATTATTATGTATAAAACTTTTTTAAAAAAATCTCTTCAAATTTGTAATTTAAACTATTTTTATTGATAAGAATATATTTATTTCATTTTCCTTCTTTAGAATAAAGCAGAATCTGCAAAAGAAATTGAGAGGCTTAAGCTGGATAATTATAAATTGAGGTAAAAACAATTATCCATTTTCCTTGTTCACATTTTGTGCAAATTAAGCTTTAAAAAATGACAACACATTTAAGGTTTCATTATTATATGAAGTTTATCATACTTGGGTATTAAAATTTGTACTTGCATAGATAATAAATCATATACTCTATATAAAGCAGAAACTGACAAAAGTACAAAATCTTGAACAAAAAAAAAAAAAAAAAGAAAAAAAAAACTTTTGAAGACACAAAATAGCAAACCAATTTTCTGTAATTTTAATTCTTCATTGCAATGTGAAATTCTGACTACTTATTTTATAACTTAGTGTTGGTAAAATACAATTTTTAAATGGCACTACAAAAGTAAAAATAAATAAATAACAAATTCTTATATTAATTTATACATATGTAGTAAGTAAGGATCTTATTATTTTTATTTTTAATTATATGTGTAAATCTAAACAATTTTTGTAGTACCTTTGTGTCTTTGCTTTAAAATACCATTTGCCTATTTGTTTTTCAAAATTCATTTATAATCCATTTAAAATTACAAACATTAAACAATTAACAATTTCATATTTCATATGGAAAACCCAGACATAGTTTTAAACTACATAATTTTAAACAGTTTATTTGCACATTATTCAATAAAAATGTGCATTTTATAGAATAGAAATATATATATATATATATATATACAACATCACTTTGATACTACTCTCATGATTCTCGTATATTTATCTTACACTAATTATCTATGTAATTTTATTGGTATTTCATTAGTATGTTATCCTCTTTTTTTTTTTTTTTCACATTTGTGATGTCCTTTCTTATTTTTTTTTTTTTTTTTAATACAAACATAAAATTTATCATAAATTTTTAGCCTATTTTTAAGGAGAGAAGGCTTAAAAGTAGTATCATTCAAAAAATATTAATGTACATTGTCGGAAAAAAAAAAAAAAAAAATATGTGTATATATATAATAATAATAATAATAAAGATGATCTCTTATGATGTCAAGAAAGCATACTAAAACATCTATTTTTATAACTTTTTCCTTTTATGTACATAATCTTTTGTATTTTAAATTCCCGCAGAAGAAAACTGTTAACCCTTTTAGGAGCAAAGTAATTATGCTTATTTAATATGAAATGCCACCAGAATTTACGTACAAAATTAAAAATGAGAAATAAATATATATATATATTTTTTTTCCATTAAGTTTGGAAAATAAAATTTTGATGAATAATTTCGTATGAATTTTTGCAGTTGGGAATTAGTAATTCCGTCCTCATGAAAAGGACTACACATTAAAGGGTTAAATTTACAGCAACTTCTATTTTATCTTATTTTTGTTGATTTATTTTTTAAAACCTCAAACATAATGTCACATAGAAGAATTATTCTTTGATTTATTCTTACATTATTTTATCATATGTCTTTTGGCAACAGAAGTGAGTACATCTTATTTGTATTTTAATTTTTTATTTGTCTGGCAACAGAAATGAGTGTAATTTTGTTTTATTTTTAAACTGTTGGCATTTTGTTTTGATATATATGGACACTGTTCTATGCTGTTGAAATGCCCAGAAGAACTATTTAGATCGGTCAGATTGAGAGGCAAATAGATAGAGAAATTTATAGGGATGTGCACTATCATGTAAATTAAAATGCTGATAAAGATGATTTTTATTTTATTTATTTATTTTAAGGATAGAGTAATTATTAAGAACGTTGTTTATACAAAATTTTCCAATTTCTATATTTATTATCTAAATGCTTTCTTAAAAAATATTGATCTAATTTTGACCAGTGATCAGTACTATTATTATTATTTGCTATTTTCTATATAACTCTATTACAATAATCTTATTTCCTTTATATTAAATTTTGTAGATTTATAAGGAAAAATTGCTAGTTCCATCTTAAATTTTGTAATTATTTGAAAGCTGCTATGAAGGTAAATGTATATTTTTGAGTAAGGTTAAAGATTAAAGGCAAGCTAAGTTGCTAGTCTACATATCTACAAATAAGGTGTTCTATTTAAAAAGTATTTAGTAAGATTAAACTTTTGCTTTCCAGAACCAATCTTTATTAAGAATGTAATAAACTAATGAATAACTAATTGCTTCTTCATTAAATTCCTTCACTCAGGTTAAAGAAAATGCATCAATTAACATTTACACATCATTCAACATGTTTCAGAAGAAAACGCTGTTATTGCTGTTATTAAAAACTATCAAACAGGCATTATAAAAATAATGTATGTTAGTTAAAATGTTTTAGAATGATCAGAAATAGCTGTTGACGATCATTTAATTATGACGATCATTTTAAATATAATGTAATTGTAGATTTTTCACTTTTGAGACATCTTATAACTTTCAGACTAGTGCTGAAATTAATAACTCAAACCATATTTTTTTTCTTTTTTTTCCCCCCGTTCCCTCTTTTTGATTTAAATAAAATTTACAATCAGTACATTTCTATCATCTGTGCTTTAAGAGATAATCATTGTGGCATCTATTTTAAATCACCCAGTGTATAAATGATTATGTTTCTGAAAGTGAAATAAATAATTAAAACATAAAAAAGGGAAACATGATACAAAAACATACATAGACATTGAATTAAAATAATTTTTTAACTTAATTTTTAATCATATTGCAAAGTAATTTTATTTATTTGTAATTTTGAAAAGTAAAAAGCATGTTGAAGTTGAAATCAGTAAGAGAAAATAGAGACAGCTGAGAAAATATCAGTAATTTTTATTTAAAATGATTATGATAATTATATATCAGTCATTTATATCTATATCTTTTTTTTTTAGTAAAGCTAATGAAGACTTTAAAATGGCCAACGTTGAGTTAACAGAAAAGTTGAATAAGAAGGTATAATTTTTATGATTAGTTATATCATCCTTTTTCGTAAATAACACTTTTTGATTTTTAACCTTTTCTTCAATTCTCAGATACAGGAAGTACAAGAATTAGAAAAGCAGCTTTGTGAGTCTCATAATAAGCTATCTATGACTGAAATGCAAATTCAGCAATTATCTTCATCAGAATCTTCTAATGAAAGTTCTTCTAGTCAGCTTGAAGAAGTTTATCATCAAAAGTTAGAGCTTGAGAAGAAGTTATCTTTAGTATGTGTTTAGATGTTTTCATTTTCACTGTTTTTTTTTAATAAATTTAATTTAGCTACTAGAATAATACATACAAGTGGGATTGATTATTTAATCTAACATTTGCATGAAATCAAACATGGTTTCAAACTATGAAAGAATTGAGAACTGGTGGTTTAAAAGGAATTTAGGAATGTAATTGAAATTTTGTCAATAAATTCTAAATCTTAGCATGGAATAGACAACTATTCCACTTTTTGTATATTTGTATTGTATATGTGATTATTCTAATTTAATGATTGAAATTTATTCTAATTTAATAATTGAAATTTAGTTACAGTATTATATTTGATTATATTTAACTTCTTACAGCAAAAGGAATCAGTTGATAAATTGATAAGTGAACGAGATAAAATGGGTGAACAATATCAGCAGTATATACAACAATTAAGCCAACAAGTTGCATCTTTACGAGATGAGGTAAGCTTTTTTTTTTTTTTTTTTTTTTAAGGGAAAGGAAGTGGGAGGGTGGGAATGTTATTTTACAGCATTTTGAATTTATTGAAATTTAACACTTTCAACAGGTGAAACAGCTTTCCTATGAAAAAGAAGAGTTACAAAAAGAGAGAAATTGTTTGAAAGAAACTTTAGAAAATCAGTCATCATCTGAGGGTAATTGAAAAAAGATTTTTATCCATGTTTAATTATTATTTTCATTTTACTTTATTGATTGATTTTCTCTTTTTCTTTTTCTTTTTTTTCTTCATTCAAAACATTTTAATGAATTGAACAAAAAATGAGACTTCAGTATTAATGAAAATCATTATTAGAACAGAAATAAATAAATATGTACTTACATACAGTAGAATCTCGTACAACACGCTCCCACAAAACGCAATTTCATATAACACATGAAATAAAGGAAGCACGTGATGACATCTTTTCTACTTTCAACCTGTTCAAGGAAGGATTGCTCCATTACTATGCCAACACCCGACGCTTTTGCTCTCATTGCAGAATGAAATCGTCTGTTCAATGTATGTCTCCTATAACGCGATTTTCTATTACATGGAACGTATCCCCGCGTTATACGAGAGTCTACTGTATTGTATTAACGGTCTTCTTCACTTACCGCCGGCGGAATTCAAAGCTAGTGTTGTTCTACAGGAAATTTTCTTTACAAATAACTTATTAACTAATACATATTTTAAAATTCTGTTTTTACATTAAAAAAATTCCCAACTGTTAAATCGACGGACTTTTTTTTTAAATTAATTTTTTTAATTTTTAGTATTTTATTTTGAAATTGCAAAATGAAAAATTTGACATATTGAAAATTCGTATTTTGCAGCTTCAAAATAAAATATAAAAAATTTAAAAAAATACTTTTTTAAAAAAGGTATGTCAGTTTCACAGTTGGGAATTTTCAGAATCTGAAAACAGAATTAAAAAATATGTATTAGTTAATAAGTTATTTGTAAAGAAAATTTGCCATAGAATAACATTAGCTTCGGCTTCCGACAACGGTGAGTGACCTGAGGCAGATGTTTATTTGTCCACCCCTTAAACATCTAACAGATGTTCCATGCCAAATCATCCAATGATCTTAATCTTAACATCTCAGAAATTAATGATTTTTGGAGTTGTGGTAGTATCAGTAAAGTTGACAAGAAAAAATGAAAATTCTTATTCGTTGGGTTTTGTTTTTGAACTATCGTCTGTCAAAAATTGCAGAAATTGACTTTTGACATTTTTAAATAGCTGAAGATAAAAAACTACTTGACCTATATAGCTCAAATTGATGTCTTTATTTTCAGTTTTCTATACTTTTTAAATAGATAGATAGGGAGCATTGCAATAGTATTATTTATTCATTTATTTATTTTGAATACATATATATATAAAGATTCAATTGATTACTTACATGCCAAGTTGCATAATGCAATAAGAATGTTTATTACAGATTTTTTTTTTTTTTTTACTATATATATATGACACTTACTGTTTGTATTAAATTTGTACTTGTAAATTCATTCATTAATGTTTAAATACTACAGCTGATTATTTATTTATTTATTTTTCTTGTGCTACAAATATATATGAAAATTAATTTAATAAATTCAATATCAAGTAGTAAAATATGGTTATTTATTTACATTTAATGTCGATTAAGTAGATATACTAATTGGTTTTTAGACGATAGAAAATACATGTTTAGTTTTTTATTTATGACAAGAAAGTGGATATATTAATAGACACTCTATTTCATTTTAAATTAAAGAATGAAAGTAATTAACTACAAACAAAAATTAATTTATAGGATCTGTAAAAATTAACTTACCACAATCATCTTCTATTACTCTAAAGAGATATGATACAAACAGTGACGTACCTAGCTAAAGAGCTACCTGGGGCAGATGTTTATTTGTCCACCCCTTAAAAGTTCTAAAAGCACTGAAAAGTAAATAGTATAAGTACGTATAAGTGACATTTAATAAATGACATTGGGGACTATCTCCATATGAGAGGCAAGAAACAATACATTCTAATAGATGATTTATTCATTTTATTGGTGGATTTATTTAGTTTAGAAAAAACGTAAATATCAGAACATTTCAACAGTCAGTTGAACGAGCTTTTCTTGATAACAGACTGTTTCTACCAAGTTCTCAGCAAAACTTGTCCGATAATTTCCTTGACTAAAACTTAAAAAATTCCCTGACAAAATAGAATACCGACAAAATTAAAAATCAGCATTTTTTAAAGATGGATTTCCTTAAATGGAAATCCATGTTGTGTGAATATGAGTAATTCAGAAAATTCAGAATTAAAAATTATTTGTAAATTTTCTAGACTTTTTCTAAATATTTTATATTTTCCCTTACTTTTCCTGACCCTTTTACAATTCTCTGACCTTCCATGACTTTCCGAGTTGCTGGGAAATTCTGTTCTAGCCACCTGTATAGAGACAGTCCAAAATGACGTTCACAAGACAAAACTAATAGGTATTTATGTTAATAAGATAAGATGTATTTCCATCTGTTCATCTGTCTGTGCAGCTTCTTAGTCTAAGAAAACCGTGCATTGCAGTACAACAAAAATTAGCAGTCTGGTACTTTGGAAGTTAGGGGTAGCTTCATGAATTTCTATTACTATTATCATTTAATCATTCTTTTGTTATTAAAAGTTTGGATGCTTCCCATTTGATGCTTTATCATAGGCTTATATATGTTTTAGAAATATTTTAATGACAACGTCATAAAGAGCAGACAATTTTGCCTAAAAAGAAGTTTGTTTCAAATAGCAGGAATGTTTTTCTTATTTTTAAATGTAACTCACTCATTCATGAAGATTTTGGTGAAATATATTTTTAAATTCTTGCTTCGGTAAAATTTTGAATGTATTCAATAATAAGTACATTAAGAAATATCTGCAATATTACACTCTCTTAAAAAGAAAAAAAGATCCAATCAGTAATTTTGTAATTTTCAGATTCCTCACATCTCAAAATGTATAAAAACATAAAAAAAAAAACTGAGGTCGAAAATTGTCATGATTACCTATATTCTCCCTATCCACAGTATAATGAAGAATCTAAAAGCATATTTTTGAAATCCTTGAGAAGTGGGAACTTCTGCAATTTTAACTTTCTAGGTGCATTTATTGTAAGGAAAATATTGCTTCCACTACCAGTATTTTTTTTTTGAATAATTGCAAATAAATCCAGTTTTAAGAAACACAACTGAAACATTAAATGTTTAACTGATGTTTAAAAATTAGAAGTAATACATACTGTAAATATTCAAAACAGCTAGTTTATGAATTGACATAGATGAGTTTTACTTAAATTAGATCCATTGCTTTTTCATCTTTATATCTGAAACCCAAAGCTTCAATTTCAGTGGAAACTAATTATTGCAAAATTCATCTATTTATATAAGACAATACCACTCACTGATTCAACACTGCCATGGTGATTTCATAGGCAATTGGGTCATGATTTTTTGGTGTGAAAGTTGGTTTTAGGCCCCTGACCCTCTTCCCTCTCACTAAGACATATTTTACAAAATTCTGCCCCATTCCTCTTGGGTAGAGCCCTCGATTTACAGAGTAGCAACATGCTTTTATCTTCGCAGCTCCCCATCGGATTGGTCAAGAAGGGTAAGTGACGTCACGGCCGCCATTTTGTGGATGGAACTGATTCTTAGCCATTGAATATGTATTGAAGAGATCACTATCATCTTTAGATAATTACTGTTTAAAAGAAAAAGATGCCTACTTGTTGTGCAGTATTCTGCACTAACAGTAATATAACTGGTTTCTGCTTATTTCGATCACCTTCTGAAAAGCGTAATTCAGAGAGAAGAAAAATTTGGTTCCCAATTGCAAAGAGTTCAAAAGAAATCTAAGAATTGTTATTTTAGCTCAGTTTTTTTTATGGTGGTGTGAAGGGAAGCTATGGCTTTGATGAAGATTCTGAAAAAGATATAATGTCCATATTTTCTGAATTTAAATCTGAGAAGGAAAATAAAAAATATATAGAAGAAGAAAATACTTTGGAAAGAAAACTTTCCTTTGATATAAGTTTTGAAAACACAAACATAGAAATTTTTTTCGATACTTTACAAATAAATGATATTCCAGAAAATATGTTTGAAAAAAATCTATGTTTCGACATCAGTTTAGATAAAAATTATGTGCAAATAATACCTGGTGGCGCATCAAATCGTCGAGAATTTAAAATAAACAAAACCCAAAATGATGCTTTATATAACCTTGCTGGTTGTATCATTTATAAAATTGTGAAAAAACACAAAATTTGTTTTTCATGTATAAACTATATGACTACTAATCAACTAGATGAAGAAAATGAATCAGCAATGCTAATACATTTGAAAAGTTTAAAAAATAAATCACATTTGACGTATGCTTCAAAATCTATATTTAAATTCTTTCTCGACCTTGAAATTATTTTTCAAGAAAAAAAAAAGAGAATTTATTATCCTCTAAACTAAACATGACATCTCTATGTAAATATGTACAAGAATTTTTTTTTTTTTTTTTTTTATTTCCAACTTGTTGTTCATTTTTTGACTTAATTACATTTAATTTTTTTTAAACATCGTATATATATTTTCATTAAATGAAACAACAATTATCATCAACCAAATCATTCCAAAAAGTGCTCTAGCAAAAGCTTGGGAATGAGAATTGCAGCTTCAGATATTTTTTAACACATATTTATTTTCCCTTTTTTAGTATGACAGGATTATTGCTTTCAATATGACATTTCGCGTCATCATCATTTGCCATGTTTCACTTTGAATATATAAGGATGTTTTCCCATTTGGCAACAATTTAAAAAATATATTAAATTTAAATTGATATAAAACCTGCAATAAAAATTTTAAGAAATTTTTATAGTAATCATTGCTATAAAACTCAACTCTTTTTTTTTTTTTTTGTCTTAAAATATAAAGTCAGTTATTTAATATTTTTTTATTTACTTATTTTTACACTTCTTGTATATCTAGACCAGTTGATTTTTCTTTTTTCTTTTCATATATATATATATATTTCTTTGTCAGTTAAACAAATTGAAATTATTCTTTTCAGACTTACCTTATTTTAATCATATATATACAGTCGGTAACAAAAGTGTGCGAACACTAGCAAAAATTCCTATATAAAAAAAGTACACTTTATACTGTTTTGTTAAATAAATCCTTGTCAAATCCCGTTCTTAGTCAGTGTAAGAACAGGATTCGACAAGGATTTATTTAGCAAAACTGTATTAAGCGCACTTTTTTTATATAGGAATTTTTGCTAGTGTTCGGACACTTTTGTTACTGACTGTATATATTATAAAATTAAGAAATAAATTCAGTAATCGTTGATAAAGAACGCAACACAGATACCTCGTGACTTTATATGGAAGTATAAACTAAAAAAAAAAAAAATCCTGTCGCACTAAATTAAATTTTGTTTTGTTCTGAATTTTTTTTTTTTATCTATTACTCATAGAACAAAAACATGCTTCTGTTTATTTATTATTATTATTATTTATTTATTTGAAAGAAATATCCAAAAAGCATCTCATTGTAAATATGCAACTAAATTTATGTTCTATATTAATGAAGAAAGCCATCATATGCTTATCATATTTTAATTAAGTTTTATTTATAAATTTAAATACTTTGTTTCTCATTATTATTATTATGTATGTAATATAAACTGATATTTTTTTATAATATTAGTTTTGCGTTTTACCCTTTCTCTATAATTCATGACTATACTGAATGAAAACGCTATTTTCTATGTATGAACAAATAATACTATTGCAATTAACTGTAAAAATGTAATATTAATATTCTATTATAATGTTAATGCTATACAAGCACTTTAAAAAATATTGTTTATGTATATATATATATATATAATAAACCAGTCTATTCGTTCTTGAAAGAGTTTTTTTTTTTTTTTTTTTAAACTGAAGTCGATTTTTTAATTTCAGTAGCTTAATCGAATAAATATTTTTATCTTTTAAAGAAAGTTGTGCAAATCTCACCAGCGATAAAATAGAAATAATAATAATAATAATAATATATATATATAAATGTAATTTTTTAATTAAATCATTTATGGATTTTATTTTTTATACTTTAAAAATTTGAAGGGTACTTAAAAATAACATACATTTAAATGTATGCGATCTGCAAAAGTCCATCTTGTTTTCAACCGTTTAATCTTTTTCTCTTTCCTATTAAAACACAAAGAGAGTGGAGGGAGCTTATCCACAAAATGGCGTTCGTTTCTCCCGTGTCGCTACTCTGTAAATCGAGGGCTCTACTCTTGGAGGGGGGGGGGGGGACATTGCAAAAGCATGCTTGTGACTATAATTTGGCATTAAATTATTTCACAATATAAAAATTGCCCAGAAAGAGACTAGACTTAAGTATTAAATTAAAAAAAAAAAAAAAAAGCAATTTTGGAAATTTTGATTTTATTGTGTGTGTGTGTGTGTGGGGGGGGATGGCAAAATTTGGATATCTGAGTAGAACTTTACCAAAAATGGTACAAAAGGTAATGGCTGTGCGTCCTATGGTAAATATTTCTAATAATTCTTTTTTATTTCCATTACCCAACTACTGTAGGTAATGGAAGTATTGTATTCGGTCCAAAAATTCAATATCGAGATTTTACCTGATTTACATGTTTTAAGGTCCCCTGATTCCAAAAAAGTGGTTTTTGGCAATTGGTCAGTGTGTGTGTGTGTGTGTGTGTGTGTGTGGATAGTCTTCTGACTATCATATCTCTGAAACTAATAAAGATTCAGCTACAAAACTTCAGAATTAAGACAGAACTGGTGTACAGATGAATTTTTCAAATTTTGGCGAAAATTGGAAAACCGGAAGTGGGTTGTAAGTCTGTATCTCAAAAACGGCTCTAACGATTTTCTTCAAATTTGCTATATAAACTCTCTGTCAGATGTTCTTTTGAATGATACAGTTGGTTAGTTCAGGAAAATTGATAGGCGTCTTGTAAAAATAGCTGAATTTCAGATACTGCAAGTGGATTCCTTTTAAAACAGCTGTATCTATTTTTTTCAAACTTGCAATATTTAACCCTCTTTTAAATATCCTTTTATATGTACTGTTGTTTTCCGGTCGTGGTAAAAATCGGTGTCTCAAAAACGGCTCTAACGATTTTCTTGAAAACTGTTACATAAACCCATTTTAGATATCCTTTCTCATACTTTACGTGGTTATTACAGGAAAATTAATAGTCATCCTGATCAGATAGATAAGTTTTAGGTCTCGGAAATTGGTGTATCAAAAAAAAAAAAAAAAAAACTACCTTTTTTTTTTCTCTTGCTATGAAAAACTTTATTTTATGTCTTTATGTTTTCATGCATTTACAGCAATTGTGTATTAACTTTCTCTTACTGGAAAATTTTTAGTTGTCTATTTCATTAGGTCAATTCTGTGTCTTCTGATCACATTATCTCCAAAAAGTGCATATAATATGTGTAATAGTTGGTAATGGAAGTTGTGTGGTTGTTTCACACCAGATTTTTTTTTTTCTTTTTGCAATTTTTATGGGTTACAAGAGCACAAATTCATGAATCTCTTTTTAACTTTACATTTGTTCTGGGAAATGCATTGGGAGCTGCGGTTTAAATTTTGATGTGTGGGTTGGTTGTGTGCATCAAACTTCCACATGGAATTTTTCTGCAATTACCTCTTCCCCCATTTGAAGACTGGATGGGAGAAGGTAAAAATTATTTTTCCAAGCATAACTTTGTTCCAAACTAGCTCAGGAATGCGACTTTTGGTGTGTAGATTTGCTATGTGTATCCAACAGTCTGTATGAAAGATTTTGTAAAATTCCCCTCATTTTCCCATATTTGGCCAAAAACATTAATTTTCAAACATAAGTCTGCTTCAAATTACCTGGTTATGACAATTTTTTAGTGTATGAATTGGTTATGTATACCCAAAGTGCAGTCTGGTGAGATTTGTGAAATTCTGCATTTTCCCTCTTTTAGAGCAAAGGGAGTGGCAAAAAACACATTTCCAAGCTTAACTCTGCTCCAAATTGTCTCAGGATGGCGAGTTTCCTCCCACCACTCCTATATTTCTTATATTTTCAAAATTTGGCCTGTATTCTCCTATATTTTCAGCGCATAGGCTGCATTTTCTGTATTTTGTCCATTTATTAATAATATGATTGGTCAGGATAATAATCTTTCAGATTGCAAGACTCGTAATTCCTTAAAAAAAAAAAAAATCTTAACTTTCAAAACCCGCAAAGGCAGTCTTAAGTGTCTTTTGTGCCTTTTCAATTAATTTTCACATTGACAATATGCTCAAATATCACCTTCTTTACCGAATAAGAAACAATAAACAATCTTTGTATAGTTTAAACAAAAATCCAAAGTAAGGGTGGAGATGTAACAAAAATTCCCGTGTTGATGTTTTAACTTTTTCAGAGGAACTAGCTAGATGTATAAGAACTGTTATGGAAGTTGCATAGATAAAAAAACTTCAGGTATTGAAAATCTGAAATACCTGTAGTTTTTTTAAAGGTTACCTTTAAAAAATTTTTGCTGATTTTTTTTTTTTTTTTTTTTTTTTTTTTTTTTTTTTTTAAGATGGGTGTTAAAAAAAAAAAAAAAAAAAAAGACTACAAAAAAAAAGAAAAAAAAAAGCCAGCAAAGAATAAGAGAAAATGTAGCACAAAGTATAAAACTTTGCAAAGGAGAAAAATAAAATTATAAAAAGCGATTGATTTCAGAGGCTAACAGTAGACTTTTAAATATAATAAAAATAATATAACTGAATTGCATATTGCACAGGCTTTGCTTCAATCAAGATTTAACTGTTAACAGATAAAGGAGATGAATTTAAAAAATCTGGTGTAACAAACACACAGCTTCCATTACGCACCACCACATACATTATGCACTCTGTTTGGGGATAGTATAGTCAGAACATATAAAATTGACCTAACCAATCAGATTTCAACCAAATTTTCTGTAATAATGAACTGATGTTTATATCATAAAGAATGCATAGTTCATTAATAATTAAAATTTTTTTAGCCACAAATGATACAGGGTGCTTCAGAATTGATCATTCAAATTTGGTGGGGAGGTAGAGAATAGGAAATAATTATTTCTTATAAGAAAGTATGGGATGAAACAAAACAAATGCTTAATATGCTGTAAAATGTACTATGTATATGTATCTACAGTTTCTGTTTATGCACAAAATTCTCATAAAAGTGCATCCATTCATCATTCTACTAGGTGATTCCACAGAAGTAACATGAGTTGGTATGAACTTGCAGCTAACTTACCACAGCTTAAAACATTTGCAAACTGTTCAAAACTGGATGAATATCTGGAGCAGTCATGGTAGGGTTAACCACCAATCAACATGATCAGTTTCAGTCAGAGAACAGTCCTGTAGTTTGTTAAAGACCAAACAAGTTTCAGTATACAAAGTGTTATTAACTGACTTAGGGCTTCGTTACTTTTAGGATACTAAGCGAGAAAAGTTTGCATCCCTTTTTATTTGCAAAGCATGCAGTTACCTTAATAGTGGTTACTACAGAAAAAATTCATTAATCTTGATTTTATAGTGTATACTCATTTTATTGTTGAAGCCTCTTTCATTCATAAAAGTATTTTAACATACACACTTTGCATGTGTAGGCATTACACAAACTCAACAAGTTCATGCTAACTCATATATTACTTCTGTGAAATGATGACCATTCTCTGATAGTTTTTTTTTTTTTTTTGTACATGAATGGAAGTAGTATATACACAGCACTCTCTTTTAAAAAATCCTATTTTTCAAAGCTCGAAATTAACAGTGGTCCACTGGTTCAAGACCACAAACATACTCAACGGATCAGCAAAGTATAAATTGTAGCATGTGTGTGTGTGTGGGGGGGGGGGGTAATAATTTTTTTTCAACAAGACTTACATTTTTGCTCTACTTGTAGAGCAATAGAAAATAGTTTGAATAAAGAAACTTCTGTATTGTTGCCTTTCCCGTGGCCTAAAAGTTGAAAAAACCTTAACTTATCATTTTAGAAAAGTGCATGCAAGTGGAAAGCAATTTTAAAAAATAGTTTAAATGTATTCAGAATATCATCTATGCTGTATGAAATGGTATTGAAACAATATTAAATATATATACATGATAGGAAAGTCCCTTTAACCTGAAAATACTTGCGAATGGAGAGTGCTACAGCCACGCAAGTGAGGTAACGGTATAGTAAAGTGACTATGCCCGACCTAATGCAAATGACAGCAGCGCCCCTAGTGGCAAAATTTGGAAGTTAGCCATTGCAAATCGAAAACGAAAAGAGATAAAGCAAAATTTCCAATTAGAAAGTTTTAGAGCATCAATTAATTAGTACGAAACGATATTTGGTTTACACGGATAAGATAAATTGGTGCCTGTATACCCAATAATGTCCGTAATCTATGCGCGACTGTTCTACTCTACATATTCACATTTTGGAAATGTAGCAGTGTGAAAATGCAGTTTGTGACTTTGTACTGTACTGTAATATCTGAAAACTTTAATTTCCAATGCATTTAAAATTTTAGTTTAAAAGGTGTTGGCGCTCACTTGATACAAACAACATAATCTCATAGCATAAAATTATTGATGGCAGATGATAACTTTATTCCTAATGTGCGAGTGCTTTCATTTTAAAAATTTCATTTTCTGTGTTGTGGCAATTTCAATCGTTGCCTAGCGATGGGTAGAAAATATGTGCTCTTTTTTGAAAGTGACAAAACAAATGGAATTTTGAATGATCCTAAATGAATGAGATCCTACAAAAGATACATTTCTTAAAAATAAACGTTTGGATTTAGAATTTTGGAGCTGTGTGAGAATGTCAAGCTTCACTAACTTTAAATATTGCGAGATGGTGCTTATTTATGGTGAATGTCAACAAAATGCAGTGCATGGGAGTATGCCGTTCATTTTCCAGGTGGGCCACATCCAAGTGCAGTTACCATCGCAAATGTAGTGCGATGGCTCATGGAGACAGGAAGCACTAAAAGTCGTCCACGTTCTGGCAGACCAGTGAGTGCAGGTATGCGTATACCACCAGAGAGTATTTTGGCATATGCACTAGTCCATCCACACAGCAATACAAGAGAAATCAGCATGGCTTGAGGCTTAACACGGGCCCGGGTATGGCAAATACTGCATAGTCAACATGCACATCCCTATCATGTCACTCTGCAGCAAGAACTGTTGCCACGGGATAATGAGCGTCGATTTGATTGGTGCAACTGGGCATTAAATAATGCTGAAGATAAATCAGATTTTTTGTCCAACATTGTTTGGTCGGACGAGGCACTGTTTCAGCATACCGGAGTACTAAACCGACATAATGCCCACTACTGGGCACTGGAAAATACCTCATGGGGACTATCCACAAAACACCAAGTGCGCTGGTCCATTAATGTGTGGGGCGGTATCTGGAAGGATCGCTTACTGGGACCTGTGTTCTACGAAGGCACATTAAACGGACAGAGGTACCTCCAACTATTACAGGATATCATACCCGACTTTTTGGATGATATTCCCCTGTCTGTATTACGGGACATGTGATTCCAACATGACAGTGCTCCTTCACACCAGCCAGCTGGAGTGCGAAGCTTTCTAAAAGATTGCTTTGGACAATAAATTATTGGGTATGGTAGTAGTATTGAATGGCCTCCACGATCACGGGACCTGACTCTGATGGATTTCTTCCTGTGGGGTTACATAAAAGATCAGGTTTATGCAACTCCACATACAAGTCTGCTGGATCTACGTCATCGTATTACAGATGCTTTCAATAGTGTAACACCTTCCTTGCTGAGAAATGTGCATGCAGAATTACTCACACGAATACAAACGTGTATTGTGAGCAATGGCGAACTTTTCGAACATTCCCAACATTAACTTTTTATCACTATGAGACTTAGAGTTTAGTTTACCTATTTTGTTTTTGTGTGTGATGTTATCAAAATGTATTGATGTAAGTACATAGTATTTATTCATTAAATAGTGCATATTTCTTCTTTCCTCTGGCTATTCCTTTCAAATATTTACACAAAATGGAGTGCATCGATTTTGGATATTTTTTGGGTATACAGGCGCCAATTTATCTTATCCGTGTAAACCAAATATCGTTTTGTACTAATTAATTGATTCTCTAAAACTTTCTAATTGGAAATTTTGCTCTATCTCTTTTTGTTTTCGATTTGCAATGGCTAACTTCCAAATTTCGCCCCTAGGGGCGCTGCTGTCATTTGCATTAGGTCGGGCATAGTCGCTTTACTATACCGTTACCTCACTTGTACCTCACTGTAGCACTCTCCGTTCGCAAGTATTTTCAGGTTAAAGGGACTTTCCTATGCACCCTGTATATATGCACTAGAGAGAATGTCTGACTGTTTCACCCTAAAAAGAGACCCCATAAAATATTAATTTAAAGAATAACCGAAAAAAAAATTACAAAGATTTGAGCTCTCCTTATAATTGTGAACACCTGAAAAATCTTTTTTTTTTTTGACCGTATTTAAAGTTTTTTAAGATAGAAAAATGATAAAACTTTTTAAATATCGTATATTAATGAAGTTCAAATTAATAAAAAATATATTTGTTTAAATAATAGTGTTCAGTGTTTAGTTAATAAAGAAAAACGGGTGTCCTTATAATCAGTGGCGCACCCACAGGGGGGGGGGGGGCTGGCTCCCCCTTGGACTGACATATAAAAAAAATATTGCAACAATGTTTGGAATAAAAAAGTTATGTCAAAAAGGAAAAATCAATCCACTGCTACATGGAATCAAAATTATCTGTGATGAAAATTATCTTCATTATGGAAAATAATTTTGGTAAATAATATGTATTGGATGAATTTGTATAGGAAAATTCATAAGAAAGTTTTGTAGTGGATACAACACACTAATTTAAGATAATATTAGTTTTTTCACTATCTCACTTATCTGTCTTTATCAATTGTTTTACTTATATTTTTGAAATTCAAAAATTGTTCTGATAAAATACATAGTTTTACATTTATAATATGAAAGTAACATTTGCTTTATTTCTTTATCACTAGCTGCTATTAATAATGAAGACCCTTCAGAATTAAAAGTACAGATAAGTGTCTTAAAAAATCAGAATGAGGAAACAAGCAACAAACTTCAAACAGAGGTAAAAACTTCATTTTTTTTTTTTTCTTTTTTTAATAAAGGTCTTACTGGACCATTATTAAAATAAGAATTACAAATGTAATTTTTTTTTATATAAATTGTGAAAAGTTATTAATATTGTTACACACTGGTTTATTAGTAACATTTTTAAATTAAAATTTCCCGACGCAGACATCGTTAAAAGTTATTAAAATAGACAATATACATAATTATGGATAATAATCCACCATTAAACCTAATTACTCCTGTAATACTACATTCTAAAATAATTTCGTATTCATATAAAACACTAAATTGCTCAAAATCTAATGAAACAATTTTACAAACAGTCAATTGTAACCATTCCTTAATATTTTACTTTCCCTTTTAGATTCCAAAATAAAATATTGTCGGTAGGTATTTCGGCAATGACATCGATACAGGAGTAATCTACAAATCATTACCTTTAAAATGAGATATTCCCCATCCATATACGTTGAAAATATCGCGATCTAATTTCAAAACTTTAATACAACAATTTTGCCTATTTTAAATACACGCACTGTTTTTTTTCACTTTCACCAGTCAGCCATTTTCTCTCATCGCTTCTTCACGTTTTCCAGCCCGATAAGAAGGGAGGCAGGCAGGGAATTCCTTCTAGAATCTTGGAGAACATTCTGGAACTTTAATCAGGAAGTAGTGATGTGACTTCCGGTGATTTCGCGAAGCTGATTGGTGGAAGACGGCGCGTTCATTCGAAATTCGCCGGCGAAAAAGTTCGTTTTGAGCAGATTCAGAAGAGAGCAAGCAGGAGGTGGTCGTGAGGCTAAGAGCCCGGCAGTTTTATGCCGTGGACTCAGAGCCAAAGCCAGAGTCAAATTTGCCGTTGAAGAATTATGTTCAGCAGATCTTGTCTACAGCTTTTTCTTTACAATTCCACTCCTGTCTTGGATTAGGGAGTGGAATACAACTTATTCGACTAATGCCTAATGCATTTCAAGATTGATGTCAATAAATTACTCCAGTGAAAGATTGATGAATTTTATATCTACGAAGTGCTCGTTTTAATCTATGATCCGTCAAGTGATACCGGGCGCCATTTTGAGTTGCCGATCGTGATACAACATATTGCTGTGTTGAATATCTGTCATCTATTAGTACCACAGGAAAGTGTCTTGCGCTCATTATTACCTTAAAGTGTCTTGCACCATTTCATTTTGTTGAATAGCAGTCATCTATCAGTATCACAGGAAAGTGCCTTGCGCATATACCACCGGAAAGGGTCTTGCGCCATTTTGTTCTGTTAAATACCAGTCATCAAGTATTATCACCAGGAAGTGCTTTCAAATATTGTGCGGATTCTCGATCGGTTTCATATTTGGAAACAGAACTTATGACTGAAATAACTGAAACGTGACTATAGTGTAAAACAAACAAAGATATAATTACCGAAATGTGTAATGAGTTTTCACTTTTGGAAGAAAACAAAAATAAGATCGTCAAATTATTTAAGGCAATCATGACCCACTAATTTAGGTTAACAAATGTATCCACTACGTTTATTTAAGTCATTGAATATCCAGTGCTGGCCAGCATTTTAATATATGTGTGTGTTTATGCAAAATAAAAAGTGAATAATTGTGGTAAAGAATTTTTTGTCTTCTTTCAAGTCTGGTAGTCTGGTGAGTTATTTTATTTTAAATTTTATTTCAGCTCAAGTGTTTTCTTAAGTCGTCATCGGATCTTGTATACTACCAACGCAATTACCACTACGGCCATTAAATATAGTCTTATTTAATTGTAGATTTATTTACAAATGAATTTTTAGGATTTAAGAAATTAATCGTTTGAGTGTTAAAGCTCTCATATTTCCTAATTTTAATTTGATTGAAATTATACTATTACATTTAAATTTAATATCTTAATGTTTCACAATTTAAAGTATTTACATCTTGAAGTTTCACAATTTTAGCAATTTCTTAAATTAAAGTATCACAAATATGTAAGTCAATTGTTTATTTAATTTTATAAATTCATTTGGGGGTACTACTAACTGCTCCCTAAAGACACTAATTCCTAAACCTGAAATCTATTAATTAAAAGTTTCTCTTCATTTAGACATTGGTAGGGGATATACCCTGTAAATTCATGAATTATTTTCAAACAAAAAATAAAATTGTACGACGACGAAAATTTATAAAATATTAAAAAATAAATGTTTTATTAGTAAATAGAAACTAAAGTTTTAAAAACTTCTATTTGTGAGAGTTAATAGTGAAAGCATTTGGATTTAGGATTGCAATCCTGTGATATTTTAGGATTGATAATAGTAAATTATGTATAAAAATTTAATAATGTGTTATGCCACAGAATTGCATAACATTTTCCTCGAACGAGAATTTCAAAGATCAACTAATCTTGTGAAATTATCATATAAATTCCTGAAAAATGAAGGTAATAAAATCTAATAGGAACTTAAGAACAGTAAATTTTAATAAAATAAAATAAAATGTTAAATGTTCATTAAATAATCCCAAATAGTGTTTGTCAAATGTCATAAATTAAAATGCTGAATGTTTGTTTTATATGAAGAAAAAACTTAATTTTCTTTGAAAATTTTAAATTATTACATTTAATCAATTAACTAAGTCTTCAAAAATTTTAAATTTGAAGTTATAAAGTACTCAATTCTTTCCCAAGTTATATGCTAAAAACTATTTATATCGCTTTATAATTTTCATTTCTATTTTTAAATTTAGTGTGAAATAAAAGAAGAATAAGATACGAATAAACAAGAAATATTTTCATGGTTCTAAATAAATTTCCAATTTTTCAGGATTCACACTTTTATTCAAGATTCAATCTTAAGCTTCATGATGCTCAACTCTAAACAAAAATTTATCGAACAGATAATAGCTGTTGCCATTCTGCAAACTTAAACATAGATGCTACAATATGTAGACAATCAATCTGAAAAATAAATTATCGTCAAAATATTTCTAACATAGTGTTCTACCATATTGTGTCCAACTTTAGCTATTTTGCTTCATTCCACAATTGAGGGGGTGTTTTGGCACAGTTTTGAACTATGCTTATATATTCTCATAATATTCACGAAGAACATTTCATTAATCACTGAATCCACTTATTTTCAAATTCTGGCAGGAAAAGAAATTGAGTGTCTTACTCACTGAGACTGAGCATCTTGGGGAAGAACAAAATTCTAATGTTTTCACTGCGTGATTTTTATAATATACTAAAATAGTAGTTAATTCAGCTCAAGATAAAAAATTTCACTGCACATTTAAAGACAAATCTCAGGACTATTAAATGTAACATTCATATTTTAAAAAAAACATGCTAAGAATCAATAATTATGAATTTTTTAATTATAAGTGTATCAGGAAAAACAACTGCTCAGTGAACAGAAAAATACGTATTAACAACTCGGGGTGGGGATAATCAGTGTACAACAGTAGAGTAGATTGAGTTTCCAAGCCAGAATTTTTGCACTGTGCTGAGGAAATTCCATTTTTGCACCACCCTTTTTTTTTACTCAGTTTTTCTTGCATGTTCAGTATAATGACATGACTTTCCTATGTCGTATTACGTATAAATTGTGAGAAAAAAATAACATGTTAATGAATAATTTGTCATCACTGTGGTATTAATCTCTATCACTGTTATTTCAATCAATATATGCATGCATGGATTCTTCGTATTGTCTGCTAAATTTGAAAAATGCTGATTATCTATTACATTCTTCAGAGGATTGTTATTGAGTCATATGTGTTAATGAATCTTCATTATTTCTGTTTTATTTCTTTGCTAGACATCTTAATGCATATTTTACATATTAATCCATTGTACTAAAAGATCCAACAATGGATCTATGATGCACTGTTAAGATTTTGAAAAGACTATATGATGAATAATGAAATTCTTTATGCGCTAAATGATAATTTTAAATATTTTGAACAGCTTAACATTTGTCATTAATTAAATGCAATTTGAATTATGTTTTAAGTACCTACATTTTTAAAATATTTTGAATCTGTTAAAGTCCCACAACTCTCTCTCTCTTTTAAAGTTATGTCTTTATTCTTCCTTTTATTATAGTGTAGCTGAAATATTTACCTAGGATAAAAGGAGAGAAAGTGGAACTAATGGAAAAATGCAAAATCGCAAAACAGTTAATAAAATGGTAATTGAAAAGTAGAAAACATGTAGGGTGGCTATAAAATGTCTTTTATCATTTGGAGGATCAACAGCAAAAACTAATAAGCTGAATAAAACTAAATTCCATCTACAGACTATGAAAAACATGGCGAGATGATTTCCAAACAGGGGAAAAAAAAAAAGTCAGATAGGGGAGAATTTTGTACTTTTTTCATGTACACACTATTGAATTTGTGCAATGAATGTAGGTTATGTAAGTTTCCTAGTACATATATGATTTTGAAGTTGTTCAAACAAATATGCGCTAGAGACGATGCAAAATGTATTTTGGTTGTACAAATTCAGTAGGGCATATGTTAGGACTAGATGGTGTTGAAATTCTTACATCAATGTTATGAATTTTTAATACATTTCATTATTTATTAAATTAAAAGTAATAGGTGCAATTTCATAGGATGTGCAGAAAATATTACCTAACATAATATTTATGCTTAATTACTAAAGTGATACACTTGTAAAAACAAATATTTCTCTATATATTAAAAAAGTTACTGTCACTACTGTTTTTTTTTTTTTTTTTTTTTTTTTTTTTGGGGGGGGGGGGGTGTCTGTTATCGCATCTCTTCACGAACAGGAAGATCCTCAGTGTCACAAATAGTACCAATGATTGCTGAATAATCCAAGGAACACATTTACCTTAGTTAGAAATTCCTATCACCTTAATTAAAGAAGTTATTAATTAAAAACATTGTGTTAAAAAAGGTATTCTAATTTCCCTACAAAACTTGTTCCTTCATCAGATAGTGTTCCGCAGAAAGAAGAAATGAAAGGAAAAAAATGAAATTTGTGCATTTTTTAAAAACTATCTTTTCCGCAACGGATCAAGATATGCAAAGTACTCTGTCTGTACCATTCAAAAGAGCATTTATTCTCAATTCTAACAGTGTAATTCCTTAAAAAATATATGGATTTTTTATATATATATATTTTAAAAGATGTCCAAAATTTTGCTTCCTTTCGATCAGCTCTTTTTGAATCACACTGTATGAAAAAGTAATCATTCAATAATTTAACAAAGGTATCTTTAGAAAGACCACTTAATCTTTCCAAGCATATAAAACTTCTAACAAAATACCAATTAGTGATTCATGTTTTTAAAACTCATGAAACATTGAATTTTTCACTAAACATTTTAAAACTCAAATTTTGAAGATAAATCAATTATTATTGTTATTGTTTTAATATAGATTTTAATGAGAAGTACAAACTCTAAAAAGATTGAAATCTGATTGCAAAAATTTCGTGAGTTATGAATTTTTTTGTGAAGTTCGCTCATGGATTTTCTGATACTCTCATTTTGAGTTCTTTCTTTAACAGCTTTGTTTTTAAATTCCAATTCTGCATAAACGAATAACAATACAAGAAATAGATCTGCACCATCTGAAAGCATATTTATTCACAATTTCAATGGTGTTTTTTTTTTTGAAAAATATGAATATTTAATATTTTTTTTTTTGGCTCACATTAGCTCATCTCTTTTTAAGTCACCCTGTACAAGAAACTAATAGTTAAATTTCTTAACTATAGGTATCATCAGAAAATGCTGTTTTATTCTCTTTCCAATGTATAAAACTTTTAACAAACTATGGATTAGCGGGTTATAATTTTTAAATTTATGAAAAATCGAATTTTTCATTAAACTTTTTATAACTCAAAACATTTTTGCGATAATTAAATTATTTTTAATTAAATTGTTTTATAAAAAAAAGTTACGGGGGAGTGGAGGGGGGGGGGGGTGAGCCCTGCTGGATTAATGAGTGAAGTGAGTGAGAAGGGGTGGCAAAACTTCCCTCAGGGATTGGTGAGCGGAGCAAGCAGAAGCCAGAGCCCTGTAGTTTTTAAATGAAAAGATTATTACAGTGGAACACCGTTTATACGTTTTTCAAGGGACCGTTCCTAAAAAACGTATAACTGAGAAAAACGTACAACTGAAAATTCGTTTTAACATTAATACACAATAAGGTGTCATATTAATAATAACAGTCTAATCAATTTTCACGATTTCCTTTACATTTATTCAAATAAGATATATTTGTAATTAAATTTAAAATATTTTTAAAAAGTAGAATAAAAATTAAATGATAATTAAAAATATAGAAATTCAAAAAATTGTTTCAAGATTTCGATTTTAACCTTTAAAGACAAAGCGTTTCGTTCTCTAAACGAAGATGACGTTTTTGCAAACAATTAAAAGGAAGGAAAAAAAAAAAACTTGTTTCTAAAATCGTAATGTCAAATAAACACGATAAGAAATGAAAATCTTTCGAGTCGCCCAACGGAAGTGAGTAATAAATCGTCAAGTTTACAAAATGCCTATAAAGTTTTTTTTTTTTTTTTTTTTTTCACACCCCATCCCTGAAAGAGAAATAGAAATTGGGAGCTCTTCAAGTGGTCACTGGTTACTTGTATACCTACAGTAGCCAACTGCTTATCTCTGAAAATCTCTAACACCCCTCTTTCCCCAGGCTATCGATGCAGGTCACACTTTGTTACTATATGGTTCTAAGAAAAGATAAGAATAAAACATAAAACGCATTCATTTTTTTTTTTTTTTTTTTTTTTTTTTTTTATCCTGAAATGAAACTCAAACTTGGGATTCTACAAGGAGGTAAAAAAAAAAACGTATAAGTGAAATTAAGAATTTACTTGTGTCGTATAAACGAAATATTTTAACATTAGAATTCAATGGAATGATTTGGGACCGAAGTTGAAAAACGTATAAATGAGAAACGTATAAAAGGTGCTCCACTGTATTATTATTTTAGAATCATCATATATGCATACATTTTATAACAAGTTGAAGAATTGATATTCCTAGTTAAATTTCTAAAATCCTCATTTCATTAAAATTTTTATCTAAATATTTTTCACAGAATTTGCATTTTTTTTTTTTTTTTAAGCTGATTTTTTAATAAAATAATGATAAAACTCTAAGGATGATTATTTGTTAATAAAATAATGGTGAAATTTGGACGGCAGTTCTGAATACAAATGGATCTGAATTCAAAATAGAGTTTTATTTACAAGCAGCAATAACTTAAATATATATATATATATATATATATATATTATAACTCTTAAATAATTAACTGTATCGCTTATAAAATGTTGATGCCGAAATATTTTCTAATAAAGTTGGAGAACCAAACTGCAGCAATCGCAAATAGTGTTTCTAAATTGGCAAACAAACAAAATAAATAAATAAAAAGAGCCAACAAAAATTATAATTACTAACTTTATTGCAAAAATTAGTGGTTTTCAAAACTATTTAATAATATTTAGGATATTAGGCTATATTAAATCAATGAATGAAGATCAGACTCAAATTCCAGTTTCAATGTTGGCTTAACTTGTGCTGTTTTAATTCCTGGTGTAGGCTTAACTTCCTCCTCAGAGGAGATGCATGCACAGGTTATACCTTACTTCGAAAGAGTCTACACTATCATTTTCTACTCCAGTCTTGCATGTAGCCATAAAACCGATGCTGAACAGCAGTGTAGTTCATATCGATTTTACAACCTGGTGTTGAATTTCCACATACTTTGAAATCCAGTGAACCAGTATTTCCTGATGTGTCAATGCATCACCCAGTCTTAATGTATGTGACAGCAGTGCTGAAATCTCTTCTATCGCGAAGTACACCTTCAATACATCATTATAGGCTGCCAAAATGAAGTCTAATATCTTATTGAATATTTTATTACTAAGATGATAATGTATCCCCCTCCGTTTTTTTAAATTTATTTTTATTTATTTATTTTTAATAAAAATATTTGCTTTTTCAAGTGTATTATTTTGGTAAATCCAAAAAATTATTTAAACATAAATATTACTTTTTTTTTTAATAAATTTTATTTAAGCATAAATGTTATTTTAGAAAAAATGTCATAACTGTGTTTTTTATGAGATTTTGTCTTTATGCTTTAGTTTATGCTGTGTTTTATTGCATTATTATTTAAATAATTTTAGCCATTTTTGCTGCTGAATGAAAAATTTCTTATCTAAGAAATTTTCCCTCAGAAGCACTAATTTTCTATTTATGCTTAAGCATTTAATGTTTACTGAACACATTTGATTTTAGATATCCAACAGCTCAAGAATGATAGAGATTTTAAAAGAAAAGGAAGAAATTATTGCCGAGCTTGAAAAATCCATTAGTCGTTTAAAAGAAGAACAAGTTGACCATTCTCGGTTATTAGAGACAATGCAAAGTGATAAAATAGCTGCTAGTCGAGCTGTTGCACAGAATCGAGAACTAAAAAAGCAACTAGAAGAACTTCAAAATGGCTTTGTGAGCATGGTTGGTTAATTTTCATTTTTAAAATCATGTATAAACATCTTTTTCAATGAACATTAGTACGAATAGTATCTCATAATTTGGATAAAAATTTAAATAAAATTTTCTCTGTATGCATATTTTCAGAATTTTACGCATGAAAACTTGAAACTCATAAGGATAAAGGTATTTAATTTTAAGTAGATGTTTTTTAGATAATTTTCTCTAAATTGAATCAGAAATTAAGAAATTTAATTTAAATTGTTTTAAATTAAGCTCTTAAAGTGAGAAACATGGTAGTTTTCTAACATGTATTCGTATTACATTATTCATGACTTTCTAAATTTCAATATAACTTCTTATAAATTTATTAAGGTTTATTTTATTTATTTTTTAAGATAAGAAACATGAATATAATATTTGAAATGTTTATTATTAAATGACTTAGGGATATAATTTGTGCAAGCTAAAAAATATTACATGTAGAGTGTAGAGAAAATTAAGTTAAAATTTTAATGGCATGTAGTGTTAGGGTTAAAGCCAGTTGACTAAAAGTAGGTCCTAGATCTGGGTGTTGTACTCTCCCTAGGGAGTCTTTCTAAATGATACATAGCTTGTATTTATGTGAGTTTCGGAGAAAACCATGGAAAATTCCAAACGTATATATCGACGAAATCGACATAGTATAGAATTTGGCAATTCCTGTCTACGATCTTCCAGATATTTCAATTTTGATACTCCATTGATCAGAAAACTGCAAAATTTTGCAAATGAAGTTGTAAAACATTAACTTCTGAGATAAATTTACGCAGTTTTTTTCATATTGTTAAATTTAAGATTTGCCATTTTTTTCCCCCAAAAATTTATGAATTATATTTTATATATCTCCTTAATAAAGTTTGTTTTTATGTTTGAACAATGAATAATGATGGGTCGGGCCCCACTAGTTAAAATTTGCACGAGCCACCACTGTATATAGATATACACACAATAATATGAAGAATCAATCTAAAAAATATATAGAAAGAGCTTTGATTAACCAGTCGATACAATGTTAAGTCTTGAATGCTAAATGTCCATTCCTGAAGCAATGTTCCATCACTGTTCATGTTTACTTCAAATGTCCTTTTCTCAAAATTAGATCTAAGTGAGTCTCTTTTTGTAAACATTTGTGACTAATATGTTACTTTAAAACTTTTTTTTTTTTTCATTTATTGTAATATGGAAGATTATATTATATAAAAATAAAACACAATCATATATTGTAAGACACTTATATAAATAAATATAAGAAAAATAATAATCAGCATTTTAATATTTGAAAGTAAGCCATTACTTGGCAGATATAGGCTAAGTAGATTATATATAGTAAAAATAAAAAATATATAGTATAGAAAATATTTAAGATACAGTATATAATATTAACAGAGAAGATTACTAAAATATTCACTATGTTTGGGTATTTCAAAGGGTAAAAATATATCAAAATCCTAAAATTATTCTAGACACATTATATGAACTCGCGATAAGATATGAAAACAGTAAAGAATATAATAATGATTTATGATAATTATAGAACATTTTCAAAAAGATAAAATGTACTTATATTAAAGAATATTATACCTAAAAATATCAAAAATAGAGAAAAAAGAAAAATATATGTTTAATCATAGGTAAGTATCACCCTTGTAGCGACTACAGAATGTAGAATTTCTGCAGTGGCTTCCTTGATGTCGATATGCCTGCTTAAGGGATCAAAGTAAGTATTTTTACCTCATCAGTGCCCATGTAGCAAACTCAAGACTTGAAACACCTAAGTGAAAGATTATAGTTTGACAGTCAATATAACAACCCAGCAACAACAATTTTTGCCCGGTGGTTTTTGAGAGTTCCTAGCTCTAACCTTTTAAAATTTTATAATTTCCTTATGATTTTTATCCAATATAGTTAAACAATAATAAGAATAAGAATAATAATACTTATGTACATGATTGAAAATAAAAATCAACTATAGTTTAGTCAAGTCAGTAGTATTGAAGTATTCAGATTTATTTTAATGTAATACTATAAGTTTAATGGAACAAATAAGAAAATAAAGGCTGTTCCAAATCACTATTTATTTAGATCCTATGGCTGTAAAATCTGGATGTTAAGTTAAGGCCATTGTAATTTTTGTCGGATTTCTTTGTGCCCGGACACCATGCATGACAACCATGGTAGATCCAAAGAAAATGGAATTTTAGCCTCAATTTTACTCATATACCACTCCATAAAATAGGAAAATTTAACTCTACTGACTTATAAAAATATTTACGTACATTAAAATTACAGAAAGAAATCAATCAAACAATTTATACAATGCAATATTTTTAGTTGGCTATAGTCATTTATGGTCTGGTAAGGTTTCTACACAGGGATGCTATTAAAAATATGAGTTTAAGTCGTTGCCTCATATAATTTCATGGAGAAGATTTTGATGATTATTTTTCTTTATTTTCTATGTATGAGGTTTTAAAACTAGGGTTATCTATACCATGGTCAAGGTTCTGCATAAATGAAAGTATTTCCCAATAGCTATTTTTACCTCAGAAATTTTAGAATAACTCATAGTTTCTCCGCGATGAATAAAGATTAGGTAGTGCACTATGCTTAAAATATATATATATATGGTGGTGTAAGACCACACGTCGAAATAAATACAGTGGGATAATACCACATGTCGATTTTTCCCTGTGAGAATTAGAAATTGACTGTTTATAGCCTCTTCACTAGTTATGCCTAGTGACATAGAATTATGTAAGTAATATAATATAAGTGAAATTAAAAAGGCAAATACTCATACTAAAAATTCATATTTTAAAATATCCTGATAATAAAAACATAGAGAAATCAACACTCAGAAATATAAAACTCAGTAAAATAAAAAGAGCACACTAAAAAATATTTTTCCATAAAGGTTAATATTTAACTTAATATGATTGTTAAAAATTTAAACCAGTAGGACTCTAATTGACTAGGTCGAACTCATTATAATTTTAGGGAGTATAAACGATTAAGTATTATCAAAATCTCTAAAAATTTTCAAAATTTCTCTGTTAAAACACAAGTATTTTAACATGTTAAATATTTTAAAACATATTTACAACAAGAATTAAACATGGGAATTAAGGTCAATGATTATTATTATGTAAATTATTATTATTATTATCAAAAATGATTATTATTATATAATCATTTCAAGTAATTAAAGTGAAAATTAATTAAATTTATGACACTAAAAAGGAATCAACTTCAAGATGACTTTAAAATTAAACATTAATTATTATCATTATCAATACTATGTAATAACTTTGAAGGAGACTGTTTTGAAATCCAGCACTTCACTATCTCTTGTTATTTGGTACCGTATTTCTTCCTATGAAATGCTAGATTTCTCAAAAGCCCAGAAAACAATAAAATTGTGATTCGACCCAAATTAATAGGAACTATGCAAATATTGATTTTATTTATTTTATCTTACTTATTATTATTTATAAACAAAAAGAAGTTTTAGTTTATTTATGTAATTTTTATTTTATTTATTTATCTATTGTTCTTAACTATGTGAAACTAAAATTCTTTAACTTTAAATAGCACAACAATAATAACTTCAAAATTACCAGAAAATAACAATAATTTAGAACAATTATTCAACTTTTTTAAGAAATATAAATATTTTACAGTAATATCATAATGTGAAATATAAATGGATTTTTTTTTTTTTTTTTTTTTTTTTTTTTTTTTTTAATGTTTATCATATTTAAATACTAAAGATGTATTATAACGAATATTATACTATAAGAAAATAGAAAACAGTAAGAAATAATATAAGTATTCAAATAAAAGAAAATAATATGCAAAAATATTGTAATATTTGAATAAATTCTAGACGATTTATTAATTTTAATTATTTCACCCTTAAAAATAGATCAACTGAAAATGATTTTATAATTTAAAATGATTTATAAGCATAATAAAGAATAATACCAATAAATAATTCATACCCATGCATAGAAACGAATTATTAAAAAAATCAAGGTAAATATCAGCAAGAAATAACATAAACATTTAAATAAAAGATAATAATAATATAAATAATTATAGCAACCATTCTTATAATTCTTTAAGAAAATTTTGATATTAAATATCAAAAATAAACATTAAAATAATATTTTTAAATGTTATTAGGAAAAATTCTTTTTTTTTTTTAACCACTCAAAGAAAATGTCACTTTGTCTTTTAAAAATATATTTGAAAATGTCTCTGGCATCGCTCATAAAAGAATAAAATCTACTTACAGTTTTAGTGATATCACTGAACGAAATCAGACAGGAAAAATAAAAATACGATTCCTTTGCTCCACGATTTCATCCGTAAGAGGAAGGTGGGAAGGAAGCGGGAACATTGTGGCCTGACGCATTACAGCCGTTATTGGCTCGCGGTATCCCTTCATATTTTCGGCATCGCTGCTCCTTTTTTCCGGTACAGCTGGAAGAACGGATTTGGAGAAAAACTCAATCAGATTGGCTGTAGAGTAGGGAAGGACGTCTCAGGGATGGCTTGCAACTCGGTTCGCCTTTCTTGTTGCATAATAAAGCTGATATCATCTTTCCTATCATCTCTCCTTCTCCTTGAGTTCAGTTAAAATAAATTTGCTGGATTCTTTTAGATTAGTCAAAGTTTGCAATTCGGCCCACCGAATTTGTTGAAGAAAGTTTTTGCTGTTTGCATTTATGGTTCATTCCAGCCATCAAACTAATAGAAGAATATGGAGATGAGGCAAACTGCAGCTTTTAGGTTATTTGAATAAAAAGAAAGTTCTTTCTCATTTGCATTTCAGCAGCCATTGAATCCTATTCACTAATGCGGAGTCCGTTCAACGTAGTTAATTAACATTAAATCCGCTAGCAAACATTGTCCAATCGTAGATGTTATCACTACCGGCTCTTGTAATAATAATTACGGGGTTGTAGAGGGTCCTTCATTGTTACTGGAGTCATTAACTTGCAGTCTAGGCACAATAATCACAAATCGGCTTGCAAGGCATAACTTTATTGTAATTCCAAAGCATGATTGGAGTTTGATGAAGGCAATGGAAAGTTCAGATGTCGCAATACTCTAATCTTGCATCCCCGACTGCGGCAAGGAGTTAGATTGGGGTTTAGTTGGAAGCTGTTTCTGAAATCGCTGTGTCATCTTCTCAGCCACAGGTCGATGGCCTGATGTAAACTCTTTATTTCTCGTTAGTAGATGATAGTTTAAGGCTCTCTCTAATTTTTGCGAGTTTCATATTTTATACCCATAATTTTTGGTGTATTTTGGTGTATTTCTAATCTTCTCCCTATTTTTTTTTTATTGGTTACTTTATTTAATAACACACCTCTTCTTGTGTCCTATTGGCTACAATTCCGTGCTTTCCAGACAGTATGGCACGTTAAACCACTGAAGTCGCCAATTCATTAATGCAATATTTATAGCTTTACATCTGACATAAGTAATCAAACCCTAATTTATATTCATAAATCCATTATTTCTTTTAACATTGTTCGTTTAATTCTTGTATTCTTTCCGGCACCAGTTATTCATTAAACTTAATTTATTAGACACTAGCCGCCTTCGGCGACCAGCTGGTTCGCGATCCCTGAAAAATCCGACTTTACGAAACTCCCGCTCGATGGCGCCTGCAGCGCCTTTTTCTTGTTTCAGGTCTAATAACAGCTTATTGATGTATCGTGAAAATAGCTTATTGAAATCGCAGTAAATTCTCATGCGGTAGCGCCTTCAGCGCCCTTTTCCTTTTTCAGTATCTGAAACAGCCTGTTCGCTCACCATGTTATGATCTTTCAAATTTCTGATTTTAGCTAAGTCCCGCTTGGTAGCGCCTGCTGCGCCTTATCCCCGTTTTAGAACTTACAACACCTTCCTCGCTCATTAGAATTTGAAATATTGAAATTTTAAAATATTACAGCGCCATCTGGCGATAGAAATTTCTGTAATATATTGTTCAATTCCAAATCAACAAAGCTTTCAAATGATGTATTACTTATGAAATTATTTTAATTAGTAGCTGAGATACAAAAGAAAACCTAATTAGGACACCTTAAAACGTGTAAATCAGGTGAATCTCGAATTCCACTTTCGATAATATAAAAATGAAATTATACTAATTAGAAGCTGAAATACAAAGATAATACAAATATTTTTTAAAAAGATTTGTGTCTGACTTATCTGTGGTTTTCTCCAAAACTTGCTTAATTCCGGGCTATATACCGTTAAAAATTATTAGTATGAAATGTGAGCGAAAATCTGAATTTGAAACTCTGTAAAATATAAAAGAATAAAAATTTTCTGGTTTTTCCGTAGTTTTCTCCGAAAGTTTCGTACAGAATTTGAACGGCTTATATCATTTTAATAGCCTGCAATAAAAATACTTTAAAATATCTTTTGAATGATGTATTATGTATTACAATAATGAATATCTTTGATATATTTTAGACTCAAAATGGCTAATTTATCAAGGGCGATTAACGATTTCTATTGAAATCCGTCTAAAATTTAAGAATTCCAAAACTGCTTTTTTACAACTGAATTCATAAAAAAAAAAAAAAAATCAATGTTATTCTGTTAAAAGTAACTTTTGGTGTCATTAACAGATGAAATAAAAATGAATTTAAATAAATATAATATGTCTATTTATTTTATTTTTAAAGCTATACCTTAGATTTTTTAACTGCATGCAGGTGAGCCATAATGACGGGCAATTTCGAAGTTCTGCTTTTGATCAATTTTAAATTGAAAAAATTCAAAAACTGCTTTTTTTATTTCCACTACTTTGTCATGTGGGCAAAAAACGAAAAACAATTTTTCCCGACCGGAAGCCAGCATGTCTAGCACCTGGCACTGAAGAATCTTTGATAAATGAAATAATTAAGTGTTCTGCCTGTTGCCAACTAAATTTCATACTTTAGTTAATTTTAAAAAATCTAATTGCTGTAGTGATAAACCACTTGCACTCTTAGATTCAGAAAAAAATCCCCTTTCATTTGGTACCAAATTCGTAACGATCGAACTAATATTTCTAATTTATTTCCCACTTTTTCTGATTTTAACTCCGTTAAAATATCTATTTTTATGCAATCGCGGTGAATTCTCAGTCATTGAGATCGTTTTTTGATTAGACACAGGTCTACATTTTAATTAATATCTCCGAAACTAATTAAAATTTTTAAATTCTGTTTTCACTATCAACTCGGGAAGGCTTCTGAGCACCCGTATGTCAAATTTTATACTTCTGCGTTCAGTAGAGGCTGAAGGTATAGATGCACAGAGAGACAGACAGACAGACAGACAGACAGACATCTTCTTTTATTATTATAGATTAACTTAACTTATTGACATGTTTATTCCAATTTACTTTACCAAATTATTTTACACTCATCATTTTCAAATGAACATGTTTATAATTTTCTATTTTGTTTTTTTCTATTATTTAAAAGCTACTTACATCCTTATGAGATTTCCTTTAATTCATTTTGCAATATTAATTTTAAATATGAAAATAATAATTTAAAATATAAAAATATTAATTTAATTCTTACCTCTTTTTATCCTATTATATATATATATTATTCATTATTTCTTTATTTTACTTAATTCTTATAAAAATAAAGATAATCAAAATTCAAATGGGATAATAATAAAAATGGCTGTTTATTTTTTATTTTATTTATTTTTTGCGAATGATATTAAATCAAAAGTTTATAGCTTCTTAAATCTGTTTGTTTCATATATAATTAATTTGTATTTTTATTAGAGTAATGACAAATTAGAGCTAACTGACAAACTACATTCTGAGCAATGCATAACAAAAGAACTTGGAGAACGATTAAGTCAACAAGAAGAAGAACTTCAAGAGTTAAAAGATCAGGTAAGTTTAATATTGCTTGTAAGTTTAATATTCCATTCCAGTTATTTCTCTCATTGAACATATGTGTCTGTAACATGAGTTTGAAATAAGTGGAAATTAGTCTAAATTAAAATCCAATCTTCCAGGGGTGTACCGATTTGGGGGGGGGGGGGATGACGTGGGCAAACCACCTCTGATCTCTGGTCTTAAGGGGGTCTCTAAAGAAACTTAAGTTTTAAGTACATGTATTTGGTGAAGTTCTTTGACCGTTCTCTGAAGTTCTGACTTCTGGTATGAAAAGCTGTTATGGAGAAACATTGACCTGTAAAGTGACAATACAAAAACTAAAATAATTAATTTATGGAAGGCCTGAGTTAGACAGAGCAAGCAGGTCCAATACTCCTGATCCCCGTGTTGGGTTGGACTTCGAATCAATTTTAAAATTAAGTTTAATGCCTTTTTATGGTTATAAGTTATAAGTACAAGGGGGACTTCCTGGTATAGGAGAAAGGGGCTCCAATTAACGGGACTCAGTGAGACTTCCGTCCCGGGCCTTGAAAGTTGTAGGTCTGCCACTGCAATCTTCAAGAACCTAATGACTGAAATGGGCAATTATCTAGCAAAAGATAAAAAAAATAATAATAAATAAATTTCTTCCTTCTACTTTTCTAATTGAACAAAATTTATTCAAGTTTACTGTATCATAAAAATTTAAATAATTCATATAAATTTATATAATAATCAAACCAAAGTTAATTTAATGACCAAAATATTTATGAACTAGCACTGCTCACTATATTTAAAAGAATTTTCAAAAAACGTCAATCACTATCTATATTTTAAATAACTTTCTCTATATATTAAAAAAAGTTACTGTCACTGGCATCAAATTTTTTTGTCTGCGACAGCATCTTCTAGCGGAGGGCAGGGTCCTTCGCGTCATGAGAGGTATCAATGTGTTCCGAATACTCCAAGGAAGACATTTCAGCTGCTTAGAAATTTCTATCATTTTAATTAAAGAAGTTATTAACTAAAAACAACAAGTTTATGAAGGTACTCTATTTGCCACTTTGAAGAAAGTTTCTCCCAGTGACGACGTTCTTCTGTCATGAAGTCATTTTACACGGGAAAATTAAAATATGATCCATGGTTGTACGTAGGTAGCTAGGTAAGTTCGATTTAACTTTGCACCAGTACTGCACTATGGGTAATTGGCGACGGTCTGGTACGCACCCCTAGAAATGTTCCGGTCACATGCCATCACAATTTTGATCCTTCTTGGAAGGGATCTCCAGAGGTATAGTGTGGGTGGGAACATGAAGGACTTTGCAGTCACAACAGATTTTATGTGCACCAGCCACGATTAGTGTACACTGTGGTCTTTCTCTGGCTCAAGTATCGAATCGGCAATCTTCCAGTTACGTGCTTGGCGCTTTACAGGCTAGGGTACCTGACCCGAAACCCTGGATGTAAAAAAGAAAGAAAATAAATATCAAATTTTTTTCTCTACTTTTAGAAAATTAATTTTCTTACACGGGAAAATTAAAATATGATCCATGGTTGTAGGTAGGTTGTGTTTGGCGTTGCACCATTACTGCGCTATGGATAATTGGTGACGGTCTGGGATACACTCCTACGGATGTTCCGGAGACATGCCACCACAATTTTGGTCCTACACGAAGGGGATGGTTCCCCACTTCAGTGGCCCCCAGAGGTATAATTTAGATGGGAACATGGAGGATATTGCCGTCACAACATTTTTTACGTGCCCCAGCCACCATTAGTGTACACGACGGTCTTTGGCCGGCTCGAGAACCAAACTCGCAATTTTCCAATTACGAAGGGGTACTGTGGTCCGGATCTAAGGTTGTAAAAAAAAAATAAAAAGTGTCATATGCTAAAGCTGTAATGCAAAATGGTCTAGATATCATGAATTTCTTTCTATTAAAAATATATATAAATATTATATATTTCATTTTGACATTGAATATGAGGATTTCCATAAAAATTTTCTGCTTTTGTCTTGTAATATGCACTATTAATATTCCTTTTCAGTGATAGAAAACAGCGAGTAGACGGGCAGAGCTCTGCATGTGTTAATAAGTAAAGTGAGTCGGGAGGGGGGGGGAGGTGAAGTCTCCCTCGGGGGTTGGTGAGCGGAGCGAGCAGGGGGCACAGCCCATTAGTATAAATAATAATAAAAAAAATCCATTGAAATTGCTTGAAACCTTGCTTCATGCCCCTGCTGTTTTTAACAGTGACTTCCTTGTTTCTGCTATATTGGTTCCTTGTCCTCATTGCTTTCATTTGCACCTTAACCGGACATTTTAATTTAGACATTAACTGGACAATAAAGAGTGCTGCTGTTATTCAAGAACTATGTTTTTTAGACGACATATTTCTTGGACAGATTATTGTCTTCACTCTATGACAACAGATGGCAGCACCAGACAATATCCCCAATTGCAAAAATTTTAATTAATTATTAAAAAATAATCGAAAATTCGAAAATTAGTCTTCAAGGTGCATCAGGTTAGGTCAAAATGGACCTCCATGCAAAATTCTATAGATCTGTAATCAGCTGTTTGCTTACAAAGCGACCAACACACCTGTAAGTTTGACTTTGTTTTTGTCACTTTCTCTTCACCCTTACAGTTTAGGATACTGTGTAGACACTGAAAGATTTTCTTTTATTAACTGACACCTTTTCTATTAATTATCTGCAAAAATCAACACATTGGCCCTTGGAGGATCGAACCCATGACCTTCGCATTATTAGCATGATACTCTAACCAATTGAGCTAATGGGCCACAAAATGACTTACATTTAAGTTTCCATTTCCAAAGGGGATCATTTCAGAAATTTATATATTTTAACTAACAAATAAATAATAGTAATAAAAAAAACGGATCAAAAATTTGGAATTTGGACTTTGAAGTGCATCAGGAGAGGTCAAAACAGACCTCTATACAAAGTTCCGCAGCTATGTGTTCAGCTGTTTGCCTACAAAGACACACACACACACACACATCTTCTGTTATTATATGTAGGAAGCTACTGTGAGAGTGATGCAAGCCCCTTTATAGCAAGAAGTCAATTATGTTACAATTTGTAATCTCTTAACTTCTGCTTTTACTGAGTAATTTTTTAAATTGCAAAGCCAACTAACTGTTCTTAGCTTTATTATTTATGCAGATATGTTATTTCAATTTTTTATGAGTGTACATTATCTTATCGTGTAATTTTTATTTCACGTACTAAATCTTGCTTCCTATTTTTATTTGCAAAGTCCTTTATAGGTGTTATCAGGCATTGGCAATATGTCTACATAGTAACAGAAATAATCTATTTTGCTTACAGTATTTAGTCAATGCTCCTTATAATAGTATTGATATTGTGTGCTTTCATCATTTGGATTCTAATTATTCTTTATTTAAATTTTTCCGCCTTTTCATGTGATATTTTTCATTTAATCCTATGCATTGTTTGAAAAGGTTTTCATAATACCGTAAAATCCCGAAAGTAACCCCCCCCCCATCGAATATAACCCCCTCCCCCTTTTCTTGCTGAAAGTGAAATGTCTCCGTTATCCTGAAAGTAACCCCCTTCTTTTTTTTTTCTCCATCCAACAAAGGTACATCCAATCTTCGGGCGCACTTACGGTACGTCGGCATTGCAAGTTAAGTTTGACATTGAATTAAGTTTTAACATTTATACATTATTTCTAATTTAACTAATTTTTCATAAAGTGTCGGATGCACATTATCAATGGAATCATTACGCAGTTTTTTTTTTTTTACCTTTAATGTAAGAAATGATAGCCTTTAATATTTCCTTTTAAGTAAGTACCGTAAAATCTCGAAAGTACCCCCTCCATCGAATATAACCTCCCCTCCCTTTCCTTCATTTTTTTTTTTTTTTTTAAATAATTTTTTTAAAGAATCTTGATTATAACCCCCCCCCCCCACCTGAAATTTATCCGTTTTGCTTTTCAAAAAGGGAGAGGTTACTTTCGGGATTTTACGGTATATGTGTGTATATATGTTACATCTTTAGTGTAACTGTTGCTGGCACACAAGAAATAATCTGGATTTGTTCAGGAAACCATATTTGTTTTGAGCATAGAAACAGATCAGGGCTGGCATGTCTGATGCCATGCTGACGGGCGGCAGCTCACATCGTAAGATCACGAAGATGAGGTTGGACGATATTGTTCCTGCGTAATTTTGGACCAAAGGCGACGTAAAGATATTTAGTTATTGGAAACTGTGGCAAAAATTTTTCTGAATGTTTATGATTTCCCTTTGTTAGTGATTTCCTAGCTCCTCATTGAATCAGAGTTTTTCTGGGGCTCTTATTAGAATTTCTAGGCTTAATTTTTATGCAGAATTTTGCAGCATGAATTGCAAATCTCACTTGCATCAGCAGAATTTGACTTATAATTTCTGTCATTTTCTAATTTCTGCGTAATGAAGTATGGCCATGAAACAAACTTTAAAGGGGCAATAATGAATTATTAGTGATTTATAATTTTGATTAGTGATTTTAATACTTTTAAATTGGGCTTTTAATTAATTAAAGTTATTTATTTTTATCCCTTTAAAAAAAATAGGTCTTTTTTCTATTTGAGTATTGCGATTTTCATAGTCCCTGCAATAAACTACCAAATTATATTTAAAGCATTTAGCTAGACTAGAGACAATCCTGAATGAAGATCTAATAATACAATTCAAATGCAGTAAAATTACAAATATCTCTTATTTATGTACTTGTTATTTATATTACAAATATTCTAATAAATTTTGTAATTCATTAATTATTCTGATATGTTTATATTCTTATAAAATTTATTTCTAAGCATCATTTAAATTATCTATTTATTGTCCTTATATTAACTTTAATCCATCCAATTTAATTAAACGTTCATTAATTCATTTACAGTAGGTGATCAGATTATTACAAACTAGCAGGCTTTGCCCGCTTCGTTGGTCACTATATTTAAATGAATTAAAAAAAGAATATTTTTTTATACCATTCTGCAAATTAAAACTAAAAAGAAAATACGTTGAAATTGCTTAAAAACTTTGCTTCGGGCCCTCGCTGACTTCGTCAGAGACTTCTTCACCATAACGTCTTGGTACTGGATGATTTAATTTAATTTTAATTATAGAAATATCAATAATACAGGAAAAACTGCATTAGTCATTTTCTTTTTTATAATAAACAGAACGGAAAACGCATAATATTTTACATGGAGATGTTTTATATAATTAGACCAATTTAAAAAAATGCTTTTCCATTTTTTCCTACACGCATTACAAAAATATTTAAAATAAAATTGAGAAAAATTGCACAAAAACATTGAAACAGCTTGAACCTCTTGATGGAATTTGAAATTTGGCACTGAAGTAGATTGGACATTTCTCACCAAAATGTTTACTTATGCATTTGCAATACCCATATCAACTCATTGCCAAAATGACAACAAAATTATAAATAATTATAAGATTAAAAAAAAAAAAAAAAAAAGAAAAAAGCTTTTTATATACCATGTTTTTAAATTTTCTGTTTAATCTTATAGCTCTAGAACTACATTAGCACTTTATCAATGTGTAGAAAATTTTAAAGTGATAATGATGTCAATTTTTGTGAGATGCATAATTTGTTTACAATTTTTTAATGTTCACGTTTAATTAAATGTATTTATTTTTATGTCAAAAAAAAAAAAAAAGATATCGTTTTTTTTTTTCCCTTGCAACTATTAAATTATAACTAATATTTATTTTCATATTTTAATTAATTAAAAGAAAACTTTGCAATGTAATATCTTTAATAACTTGATGTATATAGTGTCCACACAAAAAATGAATTTTCTAATGTTTTGTCAATTTTTCTGCAAGGTTTAAAAAATTTATGAAATTCCTTTCTAGCTGTAAGCCAAAAACTTGTCAAAAAAAATTAGTAATTTTTGAAAAAAAAAAAAAATATATATATCCACTTAAATAATTACACAATTCCCACACCAAAACATACAAATATTGTACATAGTATGTGCAATAATGTATTAAAGTTACAAGTCATTTGTAGCTTTTTATGGTACAGGGTGATCCAAAGTGTTACACACTGGTTTACGAGTAACATTTTTTTAAATTTAAAATTTCCCGACGTATACATAGTTAAAAATTAGTAATATCTGTTTCATTAAAATTTCCCTATTGATACCAGGGTTGTCAAAAACCCGGGTTTTTCTAGAAAAACCCAACCCACTTGGGTTTTTCTGGGTTTTTGCGGGTTTTTCTGGGCATTTGTGGGTTTTTCTGGGCTTTTGTGGGTTTTTGTTTAAATACATTTGCATTGCAATGTTAGATATATGTTATTTAGCATATTAGTTGTAATACACCTAATTATATTAAACTACTATACTAATTAATAATTAATCTAATATTTATCTTAGAAATAAAAATTGGTTTGATTCTAATATTAAAATAGTGTTAATTAGTAAGATTAAGCTATATTTCATTTTAATGTATGCTTATTCAAAATAAATATTCTTAATGACAATAACCTGATAAAATAAAAGAATTTAAATTCTTAATTACCTACAATACATATCATTTAAATTTTTCAGTTCCCCATCATACTATAGATGGAGAATTTAGGTAATTGTGAAAATTTTTGACCTCTTTTTTTTTTTTTTACTTTTTTACACATTTTCACGTGTGAGGAATCCGAAAAATGACAAAATTTGTATGGTGTGTGTTAGTTTGTTTGTCCGTTTGTCTGTGTACATGATATCTCAAGAACAAAATATCACGGAAAAGTCAGATCAGTTTTAAAATATTACTTTCGACACTGGCAAGAACCCTATTCATTTGCAACATTTGAATTAAAAAACTTCGTAAGTTATTAAAAATTTATGCTTTTCTTAACATGAGAGAATAGGGCAAAATTTTACTTAAACGTGCATTAAATGGAAAATTTTTGCTGAAAAAATGTGAGACCAGTTTTAAAATATGAGTTTTGATGTCGGAATGAATATCAGTAACTAGAAACATGATACTTTGAAAATTTCGTAAGTTATTGGAAATTTACGAATTTCTTAGCATGGCAGTATAAGGCAAAATTTCACATAAATGTCAATTTTGAGGAATATTTTCACCGTAAAGATGTTAGACTAGTTTTGAAATATTATTTAGGGTACTGCCATAAATATTATAGAGTATAAATTTTCCAATTTAAAAAATTCGTAAATTATTTGGAATTTACGATTTACTTAAAATGGCAGAATATGGCAAAATTAAGCATAAATGTCCATTTTGAGGATCATAAATATATCAGACAATTTCAAAATAGCATTTATAATACTTGTTTGAACATAATTGACTATACATATTCTAATAGGAAAATTTCGAAAGTTACTCGTAATTTAAGATTTTATCAACATAGCAAAATGGGGCGATATCCCATATAAATAATGCATTTTGAGGATTGTTGCATTGGAAATAGTAGCATGAAAACGAAACTACGAAATTGATCCTAATAAAATAAATTAATAGATTAGAATAAGATAAATATATCAAAGTGAACAGTGGATAGCTTATTAGGTAAAGGATTTCATTCTGTCACTGTGTCAAGTGTTTGATCAGATTCATATCTCTTAACATGATTATCATGTTAAGAAAATGTCCTGTACTAGAAATTTATGAGAATATATACATGATGGGGAACTGAGCAGAGTCCACTTATGCCTCCAACTAGTTTTAATTATAACAATAAGTTGCATTGCTTTATCCTTTTTTTTTTTTTTTTTTTAAGTTTTTTAACAGTTGAAACGGTTATAGAAGAAAATTTTATTTTATTAGATTCATAATTGTTGGTACTAAAATTAAAATTATTATAAAGTTTTAAAACTAAATAATTTAATTAGTTAAATATTGATTCTGGACAACATTTATGTCCGCTGTTAAACAAAAATATTGTTTGGTTTTACAGGAAAAGGAAAATTGAACCAATTATAGAAGATAAACTTGCTTTTATAACTGTAGTTACTTTTTATGTTTAATACTATTTTCTAGAAAATAAAAATAAGAGTTTTTTCTTTAAAGGTAAAGTGTTTTCTATACTTTATAGATGGGATTTGTAAATTATAAATAATTATTAACAAAAACCCGCTTATTTGCAAAAACCCAGTGGGTTTTTGTTGGTGGGCCCGCCCAGAAAAACCCGGGCGGGTTTTTCTGGGCTGGGCCCAGTTTGCCAACCCTGATTGATACATCGTTAAAATAATTAAAATAGTAAAGATACGTAATCATGGATAATAAGCTAGCATAAAATTTGATTACTCTTGAGATACTACATGTCTATGAGAGACTATGAGCGCTCAAAATTGTAATAAAGCAAATTTTACTTCAATAGCACGATTCAATCTTAACCATTTTTTAATATTTTCTTTCAGCTTTAAAAATTAAAATAAAATATTATCGGTAGGTATCTCGGCAATAACAACGATATAAGAGTAATCTACAGACCCTTAGCTTTAAAATGAGATATTCCCCATCCATATACTTTGATAATATCGCGATCCAACTTCAAAATTTTAATACAACGATATTGCCTATTTTAAATACACGCGCCACTGTTTTTTTCCACTTTCACGGGTCAGCCATTTTCTCTCATCGTTTCTTCATGTTTTCCCGCCCGATAAGAGGGAAGGCAGGCAGGGAATTCCTTCTAGAATCTTGTAGAAAAATCTGGGTCTTTGATCAGGAAGTAGCGATGCGCTTGACTTCCGGTGATTTCGTGAAGCTGATTGGTGGAAGACGGCACGTGCTTTCGAATTTCGCCGGCGAAAAAGTTCAGTTGAGCAGATTCAGAGAGAACCGAGGAGGTGGTGGACGCAAGGGAAGAGCCCGGCAGTTCCGTTGCCGCGGTCTCGAACCTGCGTCTACGTATATTTTTGCAGCTTAACCAGTCTGTATAAGTCATTAATTGTTATCCATTTGAAACTAGTTTTTTCTTATATGTTCCCTCATGAAAATTATCTATGGAAATTCTGATGGATGCAAGAAAAAATTTTCTTCAAGAAATTTAGCAGAGCTGATATAGTTGCATAACAGACTTAGCCATTTTTCCATTTCGGCGATTTCCGGTCTACATTAACAGTGGAGAATCAGCAGTTTAAAATTTCAAATATCTCCTGTTCCTGGCTAGGATTAGGGTGCAGGAGATTTGGATCGTCCTTCCTATGATCATCATTTACCGATTAACATCGTATTTAAATGATTAATTTAAGAAGAGCACTTCTACGATTTTGAAACAAGGAATAATCAGGTGGCGGTAAGAGCCATCGTATGACACATAAACCAACCTGCATCTTATGGAATGCATAAAATAATATGTAAACAGTGCTCATAATATGAATATGTGTAGTTTTAAAATAATGACTGGAGATATGGTGTTGATTGTGCAAATCGAGGTATCGTAAAAACTTTACTCGATCTCATTAACTGTTTATAAGGACGATAACAGAACATAGAACTTATCTGCTAGATTATTTTGGAGGAAAAATTCCATTGAACCATTCAGAATTAGTTAAGATCAACACGTGTAATTTCGTGGGTTGTGTACAATCATTTCGTGGGGTAGCGTTATGTGTGTGTTAAAGTTGTGTGTATTAATATGTTACCTGTTTAAATTCAAGAGTCTGGCCAGACGTATTCGTCATGTATCCTGTCCAGTGAATAAAATATTTGTGTGCCTTCAAACAAGTTTGTCTTCTCATTTTTATGTCATGAAGTTGGGTGAGTCATTTTTTTTATCTTATTTATTGTAATTTCAGCTCAAATTCTAGCAGTAAATTGTTATCGGATCTAGTGTACTGCCACTGAGATCGTAGCTATGGCCAATCATATAAAATCTTATTAATCAGTTAAATAATTCACAAATCATTCTCAGATTTTGATATTTGACTGCTTGGTAACTGGGATTCTCATATTGAAAATTTAGTATCAAAATTTCTTGTTTACATTTTATTTTATTATTTACATTTTGAATTTATTTACAGATTATTTTAGAATTTATTAATTATTTGTTTTCGAATTAACGTTATCATATTTCGATTCCGATTGATCAAAGTTTCTGTTCAAAGATTGAGAATTCCATTTATCAAGATTTAAGTTTCACATTTTCAAGAAATCTAGGTATTAAAGATATTTTGGTTTTACATTTTTTTAGATATTCAAAGAATTTTAGTTTTACATTTGGTGCCGTCGCGAAAAAAAATAGCTTTCGTTTAGGTTGAGGACCTGAGGTTATTTGCTCATTAATCCTTTTTTCAAAATTAATTGATTTTAGCAATCAAAAAAAAAAAAAAAAAAAAAAAAAAATGCAGTATGATCCGATGACATGTATGTCTCGTTCATCCAGATTTTTTTATTTTTTTTTATCAAGCACCATCCAAAAAAAATGAAAAATAAATTTGATTAAAATATTTGGGTTGTGTTTGATAACAATTATTGTTGAAATACATCCAGATGGATAACAAAAGTATTTAAGCAAATTTATTTATATGAGTAATGATATTTTTCTCTTTGCATTTTATTTTAAAAATGAATAAATTTGATTTCACATTGCTTTTACGGTAAATCTCCATCCGATGGCTACGGAATGATCGGGAGATAGGTTATGAAATTATAGGGAGAAAATTTATGAAAATATATCTGAGTTTGAAGTATTTATTTGTATATATATTTTCTTTTCAAGGATAAAAAACGAAAATTTTGACAATATACCTTGATTTCATTTTTCTATGCTACAAGTGGGAATTTTTTTTTTGGTTTTGATGATTTCTTTTGCAAATCAATATTTCTTTTGTGTAATAGGCGGAAATTCTATTGTTGAAGGGTACATTGGTTGGTTATTTCCAAAAATAAAGTAAAAAAAAAAAAATAAAAAAAAAAATTAGCACTGAATTAAGATGCATATATAAAAGTCTTCTTTTACTTTTTATTTATTTACATAAACACACTTCTCTTTTGCATTTGATTTTATGTTTATTGTTTCCACTATGCGATACATATAAATATTTTTTTTGAAGTGATATTCGTATTTTATTAATATCTTATAATTATAAAATTTTGATATTTGCTATTTGTGATAGTATTTGGGGGGTCAAAAAAAAAAAAAAAAAAAAAAGTATTTTAGTTTTGTATTGCAGCATCTCAATTTTTGTCTATTTTGTTTGCATTTTGTTATTTTGAGGGGTATATTTGAGTTTCTCTTTATTAATTTTTTCTAAACATAGGGTCTACAAAATTTTTTTGTTCTCTCCATTTTTCTGATTGATATTTAATTTAAAATCCCCATATTCAGTTAAAATGAACAACCTAATCGCGACCATTGATAAATTTGGGGGGGGGGGGGAACTGATAATGTCAACAATTTTATACGTCAGATATCAGATATAGCAAATCACGCGAACTGGGGAAATAATCTGCGAACGGTTATTCTACGATCGAAATGTACAGGTAAAGCTCTGGAATTCCTAAATAATGACCCTTCAGCTTCTCAGGAAAATTCATTCAACACCTTGATACAATTATTGAGAAACAAATTTGACAAACCCATTTCTCACCATGAATTGCAAACAAAATTTTCCTCCATCAAACAAAAACCTGGACAAAATGTTACGGATCTGTCAGATGAAATTAAATTACTGGTGAATAAAATCATTCCTAACCCAGATAATGCCCTGCAAATCATTGATATACAACATGGCATGATTTTTTCTAAATTTTTGGAGGCTCTGAGGTCAGACATTAGATTCGAACTCACCAAACAAGGCCCATCTGACTTAGAGTCAGCTGTCAGGATCGCAAAAAACATTGAAAGAGCTCTAGATAGCTCAGAGGTGTCTGCTTCAGTCGCGAACATTACACAAGAAACTGACATGCAACTTTTATTGAAACTTCAACTAGAGAACTCACAAAAAATTAAAGAACTGACAGAAACAATTGAGAAACTAAAAAAAGGTCTCTTGCCACATTTGTGGCAGAGAACATCTAACGACTGATTGCTACAAATTTCCAGGTACTTCCAACAAAACCAAAATTCTAATCAAAACAACTATAGGGCTAGGGGAAATTATCGTAACTTTAAAAATCGTACAAGACCTTACTACAATAGAAATCAAAAATGGCATCACAATACAGAGCAAAATCACACATATTCAAGTAGAAGTGTTTTTTCAGTTAACAATATCATACTTGCCAACTTTTCCGGTTTTCCCGGAAGTCTTCCGGTTTTTTAACGTATCTGCCGGTCTTCCGGACAGATGATGAAATCTTCCGTTTTTAAAAAAGTCGCGGATATCGTTCGTTTTAAAAAGAAACCCAAATGTTCTACGAAAACTCCTGATTCCCAATCTTTTTCCATCCATAACATAAATGTCAATATTCATTTCAAACTTGCTTTATGAGATTCTAGAACATGTAAAGAAATAGAATTGTTAAATATTTCTTGCTGATGTAATTATTTTTTGCCCGCCCTCCCATTTCATTTATCTCCCACTAGTGATCAGCAATCAAATGTTCTGCTGAAGTCTTTTGTTTCCTAATCTTATTCATCTGCAACATAAATGATAACATTAATTTTTTCCTTCATTAGATTCTAGAAGTAGAGTTGAAAGAGTTTAATATTTCTTACTCTGTAATTATTTTTGTATCCCCCAGATCTTTATTGCAGAATTTAATGAATCTCTTTATTTTTCCTCAATTAAATTAAATATTTGTATGTCATATTTATACCAAATGTGTAAACGTGGGAAAAAAATGAAGAATAATTTTTTCAGGTAGGAAAATTTTTTCCAAATCAATTTAAGAAAATTAATACTCAGTTGGTTTTATGCATGTTTGAAACTGATAATTAACTACTGCTGCTTTTTTTAATATGTATGATTAATGTACATACACAAAAATCATATTCTATTTATTTAAAAAATTAGTTATACTTTACCCTAACTGTAAGTTTTTTGTCTATTATTAAGTAAATTTCTTACAGATTCTGTTTTGTAGATATTTATATGTTGAAGAGGAATAACTTCATTTAAAACTTTTTTTTATTCAGTATAATCAATCTATAGTAAAACGTTTTTATAGATTGCTTCTAAATATTAAAGTTGTAAAATTGTATTGTTTATTGTGTATTAAGAGAAATTAAAAAAAAAAAAAAAAATCTTCCCTTTTTTTATGAAATCTTCTGGTTTTTCAACAAAAATCTTCCCTTTTTTTATTGAAATTGGTTGGCAAGTATGCAATATAGAAGCCAGTCTACCGATAATTACAATTAACATAGGGGTTTTTTCTTTTAATGGATTAATCGACACAGGGGCAAATTTAAGTTTAGTTCAACCACACGTCATTGAGGGTCTAAGGGAACATATGAAGCTAAATTTTTTATCACGTTCAGTCAACATAAAAACAATTGATAATACTGTAATACCATACTACTCAACTGTCAATTTAAAATTTAAGATTTCGCAAAAATGGTTCGCTAATGTTTTTTTTGTCACAAATTCAAATTGGTCTTCCAATTATGATTTCATTTTAGGTTATGATTTTCTTAATAGAAATAGAATTATACTTGACTCAGCCAACAAAAGTTTGATAGTAGATAATATTGTTCTTCCTTATGAAAACAAAACTCCAAATTCAATTCCCACAACACATCATAATACCTCTAATTCAAACATGCAAGACAGTAATAAAAACTCCACAAAAAAAAATTGTAAATTCTCTTAAAGTTGTAAAAATCAGTCCTCATCAATCTAAAATTGTTGCTCTAAAAGTTCCAGAAATGAATTCACAAGCAAAAAACCGTCTCTTCACTCCAATCAAAACTAAACTCAATTTACAGATCAATGAAAGTATCCATTTAAACGAAAAACTCATTTTTATTTATGCTCACAATCCTTCAGAATCCAATGTATACATCAGAAAAAACACTAAATTAGGTAAAATTGAAACCATTGAGGACGAAGATATCATCTATAACAACGAAGATCCCACTTATCAGATAAATGCCTTAAACACAGAAGAAATCTTAAAACTCAGAAAAAATGAACTTACACCAGAAAATTTTAATTTAGATCATTTAACTCCTAACGATAAATCCAGGGTCCTAAATTTACTTATGTCAAATTTTCATGTTTTTTCCACCTCGTACAAAACTTTAGGTAGTACTGATAAGGTTGTACCACAGTTTAAACTTCTACACGATTTTGCTCTACAAACTAAACCATATCCTATTCCAAAAATTGCTAAAGAATTCACGAAGAAAGAAATTGCACAACTCCTTGAGGCAGGTATCATTGAAGAGTCATCATCAAACTATTGTTTTCCTGTTATTTTTGTTAAAAAAAAATCTCTCCCTAACGATTCTACAGATAATTTAAAATTCAGAATGTGTATTGATTACCGTCTTTTAAACAGCATTACAGAATCCTATAAAATTTGCCTTCCTAAAATAAATGACATAGTACAAAACATCTCGGGAAAAAAATTATATTCAGTACTTGACTTAAAAGCAGCCTTTTTTCAGATACAATTAAAAGATCAGGACAAACACTTACTTGCTTTTTCTACCGAATTCGGTAATTTTCAACCATGTCGTTTACCATTTGGATTAGTGAATAGTACTTCGTACTTTCATGCTTTAATTAATAAATGTCTTGAGGGGATTAAAGGGAATAACATTCAGTATTTTTTAGATGACATCATTGTGGCTGCAGACGATATGGAGGAAATGCTCTTTTGGCTTCAAAAAGTTTTTGATAAACTCAGAGAATTTAATTTAACTTTAGATCCAGCAAAATTACAATTATGTAAAACAAACATCACTTATTTAGGGTTTAACATCAACCAAGATGGTTATTCACCTTCACCTGAAAATGTACATAAAATAAAAAAATTTCCAGTACCCACCAATGTAAAGCAAGCACAATCATTTTTAGGGATGGTTAATTATTTCTGCCCACTTATTTTTAACTTTGCTGAAATTTTAAAACCAATTATTAATCTTACCAAAAAACATGTCAAATTTCTCTGGGATAAGGACTGCCAAGACGCCTTCATGAAAATACAATACATTCTTCTTTCTAACCCCACCATCAAAAATATTGACAACAACAAAGATCTCTATTTGGTGACAGATGCATCAAAGAATGCCATCTGTGGCATACTAATGCAAAGGGATAATAACATCTTTTATCCTATTCATTTTTTTTCTAAACTTCTTTCAACATCAGAATCAAAATATCCTTCAATTAAAAGGGAATTATTCGCTATTTATGCCTCAGTCAAGTATTTTCATGAACACCTCTATGGCAGACACTTTAAAATTTTAACAGATGCTAAAGCCTTAACATATCATTTAAATTTAAGTAAACTACCCGATATTATATCCAGATGGCTAATGTACTTACAGGGATTCAATTACACCATGGAACATATTCCAGGTATGAACAATCCAGCTGACTTTCTTTCTCGAGTGTATGATGATGCAGATAACAATCTGAGGGTTAATGCTCTAAATATTTTTGCTCCAGGGGACCATTTGCTCTCTTTTCAAAATATCCTAAAACACCAACTGCAGGATAAAAAACTTATGGAAATTAGACAAAAGATCACAGACAACAAACCGATTCTTCCAAATTATACCATCAACAAAGACAACAATTTATTAATGTACAAAACAAAAACAGATGATTTAGATAATCCTCCTAAAATCATACTACCACCATCATTACAAAACGATGCCATAGCTATTGCACATCAACCGCACTTTGGTGCAAAAAAAAAAACTTATGATATTCTGAAAAGGATGTATTTTTGGAAAAGTATGTTTCAACAAGTTCAAAAATTTTGCAATGAATGTCATCAATGTCTAATAAATAAATCAAAACCCACAGATACTAAACCGAAAATGATTCCAAAATCTAACCTACCTCCTGGTGAAATGATTGCCATAGATGTTGTAGGAAAATTACCCAGATCCCTTGATGGCAAATTTTTTATTTTGACAATTGTCGACCATTACTCTCGTTTTCTTGAGGCAGTTCCACTACCCAATGTAACCTCTCATTCTATAATCAAAACTTTAAATAATTATTTCTCTAGATTTGGCATACCTAAAATTATATTGTCAGACAACGCACCAAATTTCCAATCACAGGACTTTGAAGACTACTTAAAATCTTTAAACATAGAACATCGCAATACATCAATCTATTTCCCCAGATCTAATGGTCTGCTAGAACGCATTCACCGTAGTCTCAAACAATCAATTGCTTCACTCTCTGATCAGATAATAGAATGGTCGGAGAGATTACCATTCTTTGTATTACATTACAACAATTTAAAGCATGCAGTAACGAATTTTACACCAGCACAATTGTTTTTTGGGAAAAATTTGAATCTTCCAATCCAAATTTTTAATCCACCAAATTTTGTGGAGCAACCCTCAGAGTATTTGCAACGACAAAGGGAACATTTCCAAAAAACTCAAAAAATGGTCAGGGAGAATGAGCAAAGTTATTTTGATACACATGAAAAATTTTTAAGAGGGGGTCCTGATCGTGTTTTTCAATTAGACGATATTGTCTATCTCAAACAATTTATTCCTCCATCCACTTTTGGCCCAAAATACTCGGGTCCTTTCAAGGTGATTAGGAAATATAGAAATAATAACTATTTAATTCGGGATGCTAACGATGAGAGTGCAAAATTGATTAAAGTTAACATATGTAAACTTTATAAAGGGAAATATTTTTTTTTTTTTGCGTTTTGATGTTTTTGTGAGTTTGACAGGCAGGTGTTAAAAAAAAAAAAAAAAAAAAAAAAAAAAAAAATTGGGGGGGGGGGGGGGGGGGGGCTCAAATCTGCAATTGTATATAAAAATAATTCTCAATTCTCTTGTTCATTTCATGCTGTTCGGGTGGAGATATGATATATGTGCAATGCTAGATGCAAGGTATTGGGGAAAATGCAGTGTGGTAAAAAATAGATATAGATATGCTATCTATACACTATAGAAACAATTATTTTACAATTGAAAAGTGCAATATATTATATATATTTTTTTTGTGTGCAATGATAAATAATCCCAGTATACAGTACAATCATCGGTGGTGTAAAATTTATTTCCTAACTATCTATTCTACAGGATAAAACTCACTTGATTGTTTTTTTTTGTGGATGGACAGGTGTACTCAGTGTAATAAAAAATAACTCGATGACTAAGAGATTTCATATAACTTTATTAAATCAGATTAAAAAAAAAAATAATAAATATTTAAAGCAAACCTTTAGGTGGAAGATACTGTGATTGCGCATAATGGTATCTACTTCTACGTCTTGCAGGCTGGTCCGGAGTAGTAGAACCACCGAAATTTCATTAAACTCTGCAATATAATTAAAAAAAAAAAAAAAAATTTCATACTTACCTGTTTCCTAGCAAAACTTCAAGTGTTTTATAAAACATAAAAATGTAGAATGCAGTATCAACAAAATGAACAGGAGGCAACATAATCAAAAAAAATTTTTTTTGCTTTATTATTATATTAATTCTATGCATAGAAAAATTATTTATAATCAGGTATAGTACAGACATTTCTTTAACAGTACATATTAGTCGATATAGACGTACACATTGTAGTCTTGTGGTCTATCTCAGGTAGGCGTAAATCTGTGGCTAGGTTACTCACATGAATGTCTAAAAGTTAATACTATACAAGAAATTTATTTTATTGATATTGAAATTTGAAATCTCCCTTGTGGATTGCCAAAAGAAATTCTTTAAGGACTTGTTTAAATCGAGCCTCTTTGCAGTGTCATCGATGTGTCCTGAAACTCCACTATAAATTCCTAGGGATGATATATTACAAAAAATAAAATTCAAATTATACAAATTTTTAAAAAGATGAGCTCAGGCAAAAAATCCTGTTCAAGTAAAATTGATGTATCAAAATACACTGCATACCACTGATGAACTGTGCAATATTTAAATAACTATTTTTCATAATACTAATAAATATTTTCTTTGCTTTTCTCTCATTTTTTTTTTTATTTTTAATGTCTCTCTACTCAATGATCATGAAAATGGATGAACGAGATAGCAACTTGAGCTATTCAAACTATACACCTGGCTCACCAACATGCTGTTAAGTTAAAATGGCGTTTAAATGTCATTTTTATAATCCTAATATACTTATGTTATTATATTGATGTTGTGTTGTGTGATTGTGTTTTTTTCTATTTATACATTTTATATTTTTTATATATACCCCATTTATACAATTATTTACAATATAATGTTATAACACTATTTACAATCATGTTTATTCTTTACAAATATTTTCTATTTTACTATTGTTTTGATTTCTCAAAATACCAAAGATTGTGATTTGTATTTTGTAAATATATATACCCTACATGCCTCGCTCTGGGTCTGCTTCGAAAATTTCGTCCAAAATTTACAATTTGATGATGCTGAACTTTTGGATATAGTACTTTTAATGGTTTTCAGTGGACATCTCAATTTTTTTTTTCTCAAACAGGGGGGGGGTAAATGTTACACACTGGTTTACGAGTAACATTTTTTTTAATTTAAAATTTCCCGACGTATACATAGTTAAAAATTAGTAATATCTGTTTCATTAAAATTTCCCTATTGATACATCGTTAAAATAATTAAAATAGTAAAGATACGTAATCATGGATAATAAGCTAGCATAAAATTTGATTACTCTTGAGATACTACATGTCTATGAGAGACTATGAGCGCTCAAAATTGTAATAAAGCAAATTTTACTTCAATAGATTCAATCTTAACCATTTTTTAATATTTTCTTTCAGCTTTAAAAATTAAAATAAAATATTATTGGTAGGTATCTCGGCAATAACAACGATATAAGAGTAATCTACAGACCCTTAGCTTTAAAATGAGATATTCCCCATCCATATACGTTGATAATATCGCGATCCAACTTCAAAATTTTAATACAACGATATTGCCTATTTTAAATACACGCGCCACTGTTTTTTTTTCCACTTTCACGGGTCAGCCATTTTCTCTCATCGTTTCTTCACGTTTTCCAGCCCGATAAGAGGGGAGGCAGGCAGGGAATTCTTTCTAGAATCTTGTAGAAAAATCTGGGTCTTTGATCAAGAAGTAGTGATGCGCTTGACTTCCGGTGATTTCGCGAAGCTGATTGGTGGAAGTGCTTTCGAATTTCGCCAGCGAAAAAGTTCAGTTGAGCAGATTCAGAGAGAACCGAGGAGGTGGTGTACGCAAGGGAAGAGCCCGGCAGTTCCGTTGTCGCGGTCTCGAACCTGCGTCTACGTATATTTTTGCAGCTTAACCAGTCTGTATAAGGCATTAATTGTTATCCATTTGAAACTAGTTTTTTCTTATATGTTCCCTCATGAAAATTATCTACGGAAATTCTGATGGATGCAAGAAAAAATTTTCTTCAAGAAATTTAGCAGAGCTGATATAGTTGCATAACAGACTTAGCCATTTTTCCATTTCGGCGATTTCCGGTCTACATTAACAGTGGAGAATCAGCATTTTAAAATTTCAAATATCTCCTGTTCCTGGCTAGGATTAGGGTGCAGGAGATTTGGATCGTCCTTCCTATGATCATCATTTACCGATTAACATCGTATTTAAATGATTAATTTAAGAAGAGCACTTCTACGATTTTGAAACAAGGAATAATCAGGTGGCGGTAAGAGCCATCGTATGACGCATAAACCAACCTGCATCTTATGGAATGCATAAAATAATATGTAAACAGTGCTCATAATATGAATATGTGTAGTTTCAAAATAATGACTGGAGATATGGTGTTGATTGTGCAAATCGAGGTATCGTAAAAACTTTACTCGATCTCATTAACTGTTTATAAGGATGATAACAGAACATAGAACTTATCTGCTAGATTATTTTGGAGGAAAAATTCCATTGAACCATTCAGAATTAGTTAAGATCAACACGTGTAATTTCGTGGATTGTGTACAATCATTTCGTGGGGTAGCGTTATGTGTGTGATTTATAGGTATTAAAGTTGTGTGTATTAATATGTTACCTGTTTAAATTCAAGAGTCTGGCCAGACGTATTCGTCATGTATCCTGTCCAGTGAATAAAATATTTGTGTGCCTTCGAACAAGTTTGTCTTCTCATTTTTATGTCATGAAGTTGGGTGAGTCATTTTTTTTATCTTATTTATTGTAATTTCAGCTCAAGTTCTAGCAGTAAATTGTTATCGGATCTAGTGTACTGCCACTGAGATCGTAGCTATGGCCAATCATATAAAATCTTATTAATCAGTTAAATAATTCACAAATCATTCTCAGATTTTGATATTTGACTGCTTAGTAACTGGGATTCTCATATTGAAAATTTAGTATCAAAATTTCTTGTTTACATTTTATTTTATTATTTACATTTTGAATTTATTTACAGATTATTTTAGAATTTATTAATTATTTGTTTTCGAATTAACGTTATCATATTTCGATTCCGATTGATCAAAGTTTCTGTTCAAAGATTGAGAATTCCATTTATCAAGATTTAAGTTTCACATTTTCAAGAAATCTAGGTATTAAAGATATTTTGGTTTTACATTTTTTTAGATATTCAAAGAATTTTAGTTTTACACAAAGTATTTTCACTTTTCTTCAATTTGTAGTTGCCCTCCTAATTGTACTCTGGACTAAATCGATTACACAAACAATGGGTTTTTAAATGTTCTTTGCATGCGTGAAATTCCAGGCCATTTTGTCTAGTGTTTTTTTTTTTTTAATTGAAAAAATGTCAAAATAAAAAAAATTGCTAATAATTTGATCGCCCACTATATTTAAATCAAATTATTATTATTATGTAACATTTATATGTAATTTGTTAATTATTCTGATATATTTATCTTATATAAATCCATGTTTCTAAGCATCATTTATATTATCTATTTACTAGCAAACCTGTGCGAAATTTTCGCATTTTATTTATTTATTTCATTCTTATTTACATTTAGCCACTTCACCGGCCATCCCGAGATAACTCGAGGGAAACCTAGCCTTTCACATACTATAGTGGCGGGTGAAGTAGTTAAAACTTCAAACTCATAAATCTTATACCAATTCTCCCACCCAATTTGAATTCTAATTCATCAGAAGTCAAATTATTATTAGAACAAAATCATTCAAAGAAAGGTTTCAAAATAAAATTAATGTTTGACGATCCCATTTTCATGCTTGCGCAGTCAGTACAGTTTTAGTAAAAGGCCCACATAGCAACTTTTTTTTAGTATAGGGCCCCCCATGGCGATTTTTGTTGCCATGTTGGCGATGCTTTTTTACTTATTTATTTGACATAATTTTTTGTTACAAAAAAAGAAAAAAAAAAGGAACCCATTTTGATTATACTTTTGATTATTGCATTTTTTAGTCAACATTTGATAATAATTCATATTCTGTGCATATTTTATTAAATATGCCACTATCGTATCATTTCACAAAAACTTAATCGTAACTGGACCCCGTTAGAGAAATATTATATAGATTATGCATAAATTATGTTAATTCATCCAATTCAATTCAACTTCAATTAATTAAATTTATTTATTTAAATCAAATGATCAAATTAATTTTATTTTACTTTAATTATCATTATATAACAATTTGCTCCAGAGAAAAAAACTCAAATGGTTTGGTCCTCAGAGAGTATTATTTTTTAATCCTACTGTATGTATAATTTATCGAATAGTAGGATAGATCACAAATAGAAAAGACCAAAGAATTTTTTTCAACTGAAAGAATTAATGTCTATTTAATGTTAATCCAAAATATCTTATTACTAAAGTCTTTATTATCTGTCTTTGTGTGTAAATTTGTTTGGGTAATATGTAATAAATTAAGTTAGCACATATATTTCCAATATCAAACAAGAAATATTTAAAAACTTCATGTAATTTAAAAAAAAAAAATTATAAATATTCAAATTGTAAAACAGAAAACACCATTTTTAAAAGAGATCTAGAAGAAAAAACTATCCTAATGTTTTATGTTTTAATTTCTAGCTTTCGCAAAGAGAAACAGAGCTCCAAAATGTCCACAAATCTAACACAAAAGGTATCTATCAACAAAACCAGATTGCTGATCGAATGCGGCACTATGAAGCTCAAGGTCAGTTAGTTGATATGCTACAAAAAGAGCTACATCAAGCTCAGGTAATCTTTATTTTTATTAAGAACCTATATTATTCTTTCTGATCTGTTCTAACTTTCTCTTACAAATAATAAGAATATATATATAAAAAAAATTTAAATGGTTCTTTACATTAAAATGGCTCTGTCCTGATGATGTCCTGATGTTCAGGACGAAAAGCCTTGACACGATGTAATTTTAATGATTTTAATTAAATGTATCATTTTATACGTGTTTTACAGTGGATCTTTTTTATATAAAAATAAGAATATATGTATAACCATATTTTATTACATAAATATATAATATGGTTTACGTGGCTTAAAATGATTACCACAAATTCTGCATTAAATAATCCTACTGAGATTCTATTGGCTGATAAATATTGAACTGGTACTATTGATAACTCATTATTGTATACAATCAATCCTAAAACTTCACATTCCAAATACTTGATATTGAACTAATAGAAGATTAATAATAAAAATTTCAACTGGGAAATCTGGAAACAGTATTAATTGGTCAAATAAGCACTTTTTCCAAGGCAAATTTTTTGTAAGATTAAACATTTATTAAATTAATATGTAAGATTAAAATTTAATTAATAAATATAATAATTAATTAGATTAAAAATTGTTAGGATAGGTAAATACATAAATATTTATATTTGTGTTGAAAAAATATGAATAAAATTTAGAAATCTAAAATTTAAATTATCATCAGTGTCTAATTTGTTTGACATATAGTGGCATACATTTCTTTAATTTAAAATTAAATTTTTTTCATTATAAAAATCATTTGTTAAATTAAATTATTAAATATATTTTATGAATTAGAAAATTTATTCATTCATACCTATATATTAAATTACAGAAAAATACATATGATACTGTGTATACCTAACAAATACCAGAATTTTCTAGTAAAAGGAGTTTCAATGAAGAATGCATAGATACAATAAAAAAAAATATAAATAAATAAATGACTTTTCTTACAAGTATATGCAGAATAAAAATCATCTAATTAATTTATAACAAATGAAGAGTGGTCACCTCATTTATTGCATTATATGAAGCAAAAATCATTATATTCAATTACCTTAACCATATGATGATGTTTAACACATTAATTAGCTTAAACAATAAAAATGATCTAGTATATCACTCACAGAACTTTCTCTTACCCTGCAGTTCAATTTTTTAAACACTAATTGCAGATTAAGAGGTTAGATGACATTTTGTGTATGAAACCTACTTTAAAGAAAGACAATTTGAAATAGTTTTGTGGAGAGTTTTATTTGACATGTAATTCTGTGTGGCTGCCACCTCCTCTTATCGAATCAGTTGTTCTGCAGTATATGCAATTGTTCTGCTTTTATGATTTTTTTTAGACTAGGCTAGGAATCAATCCTAAGATGTTGGCATAGCATATTTTTCTGCCACTAATCTATCCTAGTTAGTCTCAGTCAATGACTGCATTAACTCAGTGATTGATAGAGCAATAGTGTGTCATACCAAACTAACTAGGTTCAATTCTTAATGTGGTTGCTTTTTCATTCTGATTGAAATTAATTCAGTTATTTTATCTAAAAAGCATAACATTTCCATGGTTAAAAAAAATTGCCAAGTTTGATTTCCTTCATATGAAGAAAGCCTGTGAGGTAACATTCATTACTTATGTTTGGGGTTGCCAGATATATCGTAAAAAAACAGAATTTTTTTATTTTATCCAATTTGTTATGATTTTATCACACTACCGACATTTTTCATTTTCTACAAAACTATATTAAAGGTGCCAGTGATGCTTTCTTTAAAGAAATTTTCTTAAAAACACATGTAAGATTAAATATTTAATGTGAGAAAAAATTACATAAAAAATCCATTAAGTTTGGATTATTTCATTTAACTCTCTAAGTAACTCTTTCGTAACTGAAATAGACACCCTTCAAACAGTTTAAGACTGATTTTTGTAAAGCAATAAATCTCTCTCCAAATTGTGCGAGATGTAAAATTGTAACTTAAAATCATGAAGCTAATGACATAGTCAATAAGATTATTTTTTTAAGTAGAAATGTCATTTGAGGCTACACTCTGAGAGGGTAAAAAAAAAAAAGTTGTTTCAAATAGAAATGATTTTTTTTCTTCTATATAATATGCATGCACATAATGTTTACCCAGCCTAAAGTACCTAAGCAAAATAATTTTTTTTAAATAATTTGAAAAGCCTTATAGAACATTTACAAAATTACTTAAAGTCTGATATCTAAAAGAAAATGGAAGAAATCATTGTTCAAGAATAACTCAAATGTATGATAATGTAAAATAAGTGTGAAAAATGTACAACTTACAGGGAAAATGTACAATCTGGTAGCCTTACTTCAGTTACACAATATTAAATAAGTAAATACTTACCTATAAAATTCCTGTTATTTCTTGCTTCCTAATGTTCTCTCAATTTCTCTAGGAACAAATCATTGAACTTACTACCCAAAACTCAGAATTGCGAATGGCTGTTGCTACTCAAGCTGAAATTGCTGTCAGTGATGAATGTCAAAAAGAAGATAAAGATTCATCCAAACGCAATGATCTAGTAAATATATTTGTGTTCATAATTACTGCTTTTTGGCCATTACATATCCCTTTTCCCTTCCAGAAAATATTGAAATATAACACATTAATAAATGAGTATTAAAGCTTTGCTATGACACCAAATAACTATAAAAATGAGTTATTGTAATTTATTTTGTTGTTTAAAAATGTGTTAGCATGCTTTGTTAATGAGATGAAAGGCAGGTCTATTTTCTGAAGTAATCATAAAGTGTTTTCTATTCCATGATTTGTACCGATATTACCAGTGCCCTTTATTTAATCTAGCAACTTTTTATGTTGATTTTTTTTTTTTTTTTTTAGATATATGCAATATGCTACTTTTTTATATTTTGCTGAAATATATATTAAAAATTTGTAGAATATATATTTTTATGCCTGTTGAAACACAATAAATTTACATTTCAACTGAATTTTTATTAGTTTTCCGTATTTTGTAATTTTATTTTTAATTATTACTTCATTAGGTTGCATCTCTATCAGCTTCTGTCCGCCAGCTTGAAATGGAACGCAACCAATTGATGAAACAACTTGAAGAACAGCAAGCAAATCGAACAAATCTCGAAGAACATTTAAAGAAGAAAGAAAGCCAGTTACATGATGGTAAGAATATTTTTTTCTCTATAAATTTCAGATTAAAAACAATTACATCAAAGTTTTTAGATAGTTCTAAAAATGAATACTAGGGAAGATAAAAATATAAAGAAGGGAATCTTTTTTTCTAAATCTTACTTTCCTTGGGTAAAAAATCTCTCTCCTATATTAAAAAAAAAAAAAAAAAAAAAAAAAAAAATCAGGAGTGACCCCACTCCTTTCCGAACATTTAGTAATTAATGGTTGCATAAATAAAGTAAGAGAAGTCGTTAAATAAACAAAAATGAAAATTATAATAGAGTATTTGAGTATTTTTTTCCATATACTATATAGTTTAATTTTACACTATTGCACTTCAATAATTTGATCCTATGGATCATAATGATAAAGAATTTTTCATTGTGTCCATGTAAAAGTCCATAAGTGCTAGATTCACTAAAATCTATACAGTTTATGTGACTGTGATTTATAATATGTGTATAAATTTTCAGCTTAATCGAATAAGGCATTTAGACGCTATCACACTTAAAAGAAATTGGGGCCCATAGACTATAATGATAAATAATTTTTCTTTTTGTCTTGTAAAAAAACTATGAGTGCTAGATTCACCAAAATCTACACAGTTTGTGCGACAGTGACTTATGTGTATAAATGTTCAGCTCATAGGAATAAGCATAACTTTATGATACAGATATAGAATACCATGTTTGAACTTCCTTTTACTATTTGTTCTTGAGATTTGTTGATAACAGATGCACAGACAGAAAATACACAGACACACATGTAGTCCAACTGCTAAAAACATGATTTTCGGATTCAGGGTCCCTCAAAATGTGTAACTATAACGAAGATGCTATTTCAAAAATTTGACCCAAAAACAATACTTTCTCCACATATGGGTAAAAGAAAGTAAAAAGACAAAATTAAATAGACACAATGCCAAATTCTAAAATGTTATTTTCAGTGAAATATCCTGTTTAAATTAAATTTTATCTAGATAAATATTTGTTTGTGTGCCTAATATTGTGAAATTTTTTTAATACTTTTAATTTTGAATGCATCTTTCTAACACTATTTTTTTTTTTAATTTAACCAGAGAATAGGAGATTTAACTAAAATTACCTAAAATTAAGCAGCACAAAAAATGCGGTATTTCGTTTAATTTTGTTTTCATATTAAATTACTTATGAATAACTTAGTTTTAATATAATTTCTTGTCGCATGTTTAAGATTAAAAAAAAATATATGGGACACATGGATATAACATTTTGAAATCTTTAATGTTAAAAGATTGAGAGCCATGATGTGTGCATACATGTAGAGGAATTGAGTTTAAACTTGAATGTTCCATCTAGAATGTTGCAGTTGTAGTTATAAAAATTTCGATGTGTGATATAATTTTATACAGTTTTTTCCATAAGGATGAATTAAAGATTGGCTATCAAAGACATTATTATTATTTTTTTCCCCTGTTTCTAAAATTTTGAATTTTATCTACCTCTTTAAATAACTAGTTTTCATGTTTGAATTATGAATACTGTTGTATTCCATACATACTACTATGGGCTGAGCCCCACCTTGGAAATTGCCACGAAGTAGCACTGTATGATGGGTATTTTGAAGAATTTGTTGTTGTATCCAGTGTATTCATTTATTAATTAAAAAATAAAACATTTAAATTTTACCATTCAATTTCTTGAAAACTGCTTTAAATTACTTATAAATCAAACTATATTCTATATAGAACGACAAAATTAGCTGTAAATATAAAGTTAGATACTCATTATAAAACTCTTCCACATATAACATTGATGTTGACTATATAAACAAACACCACATAAGAATTATTTAAAAGTTAACTGTTACACCTAAAATGATTAAATTGCTAGGTAAACTGCTAGTAATTTCAAACAAGAAACAAATAAGTTATGATTATTTTTCATGATTCTTTTAATTAGGTAAATGAACTGAAAAATATTTCACAAATAGAATTGCTGTAAACTGACAGGTTTATTTGCACCAGTTTTTAAAACTTTTCTATCTTTCTTTTTTTTTTTTTTTTTTGTACATGTTATTTGAGGAAAAAAAAAAAAAAAAAAAAAAAAATAGTATAAGCCATATTATTGAAAATTTATGAATAAAGCTTGTTATTAAAATATGCTAAAGATTGAGGGACACTTTTTTTTTTTTTTTAATTATGTTGCCACAAGTGAAAGTGAAAAGATAAAATTTCAATGTAAAATAAAATTACAAATTTGTAAATTAATGTAATTTTAAAATGAAAGCTTAATTTTTAATTAAATTAAAATGTATTTGATTTCAGGAATTAATGGAAGCAATGATGCTGTTTCTAAGGAGGAGTATGATTTAATGAAAAAGGCTATGGCTCAGCTTGAGGTTTGTATTTTATACTGCTTAACTAATTCTGGTTACATTCCTGTATTTAGTTGCTTTATATCTGGTCTAAAGTTAAAAATTTCATTTGAAATTAACCTGGCACAAACAAAAATAATATAATCTTTAAATTGCCATCCAATCCAACCCATATCTACAAAAATAATTTTTTCTTGACTTGCAATTCAACCTGATAATTAAAATAATGTGCGTATATGGAGTTATAGATGAATTATCCACAGGCGCATCTTTATATAAATTTTACTTGCAGCTGGCCTAATGCAGGACATGTAATTCTGATTTAAAGCTTTTGTGGAAACATATTGCTGCATGAAGTGTGAAAATAATTACATTTGCAACTCACTTCATAATTAATGAAAAGTTTTCATGTTTAAATGCTGTTAATTTGGATTTATAATTTTAACCAAATATATATGAAAGGGATAAAAATAAATAAATTTAAGTTATTAAAAACCCAGTGTAAAAGTGTAAAAAAAACCCAGTTTAAAAGTGTAAAAATCGCTAGTCGAAATTATAAATTGCGAATAATTCATAATTGGCCCTTTAAAGATTGCTTTCTGGCAAAAGACTTTATCACTCAGAAATCAGAAAATGAACGAAATTATAAGTCAAAATTTGCTGATGCTAACGCAATTTGCAACTTGCGCTGCATTCATCATGCATATTAATTAATCCCAGAAACTCTTTTAGAGCCCCAGGTGACCTAAAGGGCCAATGAGCAGCTTAGAAATTATGTATAAAAGGCCAAGCTATAAAGAACCAGAGGGCTCTTGCCACCGTTTTCCATTGTTAACAAACTTAACGCTGTTCTCTCCTCTGAAATTACATAGGAACTAGTCTGTCTAACAAAGTCTATGGCTGGGGGCCGCTAGCCACCCATGAATCGGCAAATCGTCAGCCTAAACTCCATTTGCCTTGCAACGAAGTCCCAACATTGCAATCTTGAGAAAATAAAGATGTTTCGTGAAAGAATTCCTAGTAATCCTTGTGTGCAACAACTGTCATCTCTTTAACAGTAGCTATCATCACAATAAAGAGCTGGTAGGATAAATGAGCCAGCTCCGCATAAGATTAGAAGTGAGAGCACAATATAATACATTTAAAGTATACAACATCGGTAAAAGATGAAATTAAATAAAAACTTCTAAATGTTGAAAATCATCTCCCAAAGACAGTCGTGCCTTTAAAAATCAATCATCGACATCCAGAACCGAAGCTTCCTCTTATAAGGAGCCTTTCAAGTCCAGAGCTTAGAGCGTGCGCCATGCAGTCAAAGATCTCTCAAATCCTCTCCTGTCATCTAACCACGCCCAGCTTACGCCGATAGCAGCAGTAACTGAAATTCGACGCAGAGGGACTGCGATTGCACATGGCGTCGGGGATGAAAACCTACTCAGAGAAAGTTTGAGAAGATCCGGCAAACGCGAAAGAGAAACCACACCTTCCCTCCTCCTCTTCACCCTACACCTAAATGGAGGAGAAAAAAGTATTCCAACAGCGAGCGGCGCTGAATATGGATTATAGATGAACAGATAAGAAAAGTAAAGCGAAAGAGAACAAAATTCAATTTTTGACGGTAAAGTTTTGTTTTTCCGGCGGTTGTGTCGTCATCTGGATGATATTTTCACCGAATTTTCCAAAAATGTGTATTAAAGTATTTTTATGTCATTATAGAAGTCTATATTGTAGTAAATTTTTCTTTATTGTTGTTAAAAGGAAAAGTAACAAACATTTTTTAATGAAAGAACCTTTTCCTGGAAAATTCTTTTTTAGTATTTCAATGGATTTTTTTTTTTTGGTGAAGAAGTTATTTTTTGTTTATTATTCTAAATTGTAGCTAGCTTTTAGGGGGAAAAAAAAAAAAAAAAAAAAAAAAACCCGAGCAATTGTAAATAAATAAAGACAAACAACTTATTTAATATAAATTTTAAATTACGGAAAATCGTAGATTTTTATTTAAATTGAGTTTGAGTTCGCAGTTACGATTTGTGATGATTGTTAAAAGTTTTTCTAAGGCTACTCAAAAAATTATGCAATAAAAGAAAAGAAGAGAAAAAAAAAATCATAAATAAATTTATTTTTTCTCTTTCTCTTTTTTGAAAATAATATTCGTAGGTGTTATATTTTACCTGCATTTATCTATGTCATATTTATTTACATTTGATAATTTGGTAATTTTATATTTTAATTTCTTTTTTATCTAAGTAATTTAAAGAGTTTTAGTAAATATTCATATTTCTAATGTATGTTTAGCAATGGTAAACCGTTAATTTTTTTTCAACTGCTATATTACATTTTATTAAATTTAATTCACAATGTCTAAAGATTCTGAAAAAAATAATCCTGATAATTCTGTAGCAAATCCAGTTTCTAGTGAGGAAAAATTAAATATTATTAAATTCCATCCCGATGTTGGAATTCAGTTCGAACCCTGGATCAGTTATTTTAACAGTATTTGTCAGGTAAAAAACAAAGATGATCTTTGGAAAATTACTCAGATCCAAAATTATTTAAAAGGAAAGGCCCTTACTCTTTATATAAATAATTGTTTACATGTTCTCGATTGGGAGGAATTTCTCTAGTTATTTAGAGAGGAATTTACTGTCCCTAATACTAATTCATTTGCAGATTTTTCCAACATTAAATTTAATATAGGTGATGATGTTAATGCTTATTATAATAGTAAAATTCAAATGGGTCGCAAACTAGGTCTGGATTCAAAATTCATCTTAGAGGGATTATCCAACGGTCTCCCTCGTCAACTCCGACAGCTAGTATTGGTAAACTCACCTAAGGATACCAATGAGTGGTGAGAAATCATGTATAATTTAAGCAAAATGCATCCAACAGAACAGAGAAAAGAAAAACACAGTTCCAAATTTAATACAAATGCCCATAACTTTACTCCACAATGGAGAGTTAATCGGCCTAGACCCGAATATTTTATTTGTGTACCCCTGTAAATTGATTCTGGATATATAGATCCTATCCAAATCAACCTCAACTAGAATATGCAACTCATAATCCTAGTAATCTTCGAGCATTCAGGCCATATCGCAGCTTCAATAATGTACATTTTCAAGAGAGGCTGCCTATATCGCCTTGCCGTCTTTGCTTAAATAGGGGAATTACTAATGCCTACCACTGGGAGTGAACCTGTCCTTTTAAATTTGAACAATGTAATACTTTCTCAACTCCTTGAACACCTATCACTCAAAACTCCAATAGAAATGCCAATCATCCAGAAGAAGCAGTCAACTAGGAAATGACCACCGAAGGTACATTGGGTATCTGTTAAAAATTTCTAGTGTTCGGACACATAACACAAAAACATCAGCGATCGCGAAAAACACGTCAAGAAAATAACTCGATTACTTTCCCTAAAAAAACCCTGTCTTGTCTCCTTGATATGGGAAGTTCAATTTCTGTTATTTCATGTACTTTAGTAAAGAAACTAAAATTAAAGAAAACTGACTGACTAAAGGGACTGAATTAATTACCACTGATCAAAAACACCAACATTATTTCTCAGAATATTGGAGAGTTGACAACTCTGAATATGATCAATAAAGTGATATTGCAGATATTAAAGAATTAAAACGATTAAAAAGAAAAGAAAATATCGCTTGTGTATTAACATATAAAACCGGAAAAATCGCTATTTTTAATAAAAAGGACTATAGATGAAAATGGAAAATACCATAGATGAAATTGGCATTATAAAAATCAAAATTAATCCAATTAATAAATTAATAGAGAAAACCAAAAAACTCGTTCAGGAAGGTACTTGGCCAAACAATAAATCACCAGTAGTTAAAAACCATGCTCCAAATATCCCACGGATGTTTGGCAGGTTTAAAGACCCCCCCCCTCCTCCAAAATTCAGAACTATTGTAAATAAAAGAGAAGGGCCCACATACCCTATTGAAATATACATGAAAGAAATTACCGTTCAATCCTCCCCCCATCGGACTCTAATTTAATTTCCACGGAAGACTTTATTCAAAAATTAAGAAGTATTAAAATTGACCAAGATCAAATTATTGCTAGTTTTGATGTTATAAACCTTTTTCCATCAATAGACATTAATGAAATCAGTAAAATTATAAACGAAAAAATTTTGAAACGTTTTGGTCATAATAAAATCAGTACGACTTTAATCGCCGCCAGTAACTTAATTTTGACAGAGAATTACTTCACGTTTAAAAACCAGATTTAAAAACCAGATTTATAAACAGGTTAAAGGGGTCCCGATGGGATCGCCTATATTGGGTCTAATAGCTGAATTAAAACTTAGATTAATAGAGAAAACAATTTTCGCATCGTTTAAAAATGAAATAAATTATTGGTTCCGATACGTCGACGATGTTTTTTCAGTAATAAATGCAAATTCAAATTTTAATGAAATAGTTGGAAAATTAAACAAAATTGACCAAAATATCCAATTTACACATGAAATAGAAAGCAATCATTGTTTAAATTATTTAGATGTTACAATTATGAGAAATGAACATAATGATGAAATAGAAACTACCGTTTATTGCAAACCGAATAATAGTGACGAAATAATTAGTAATAAATGTAAAACACCATACAGATATAAAATTAATACAATCCAAACATATATTAATCGCACAATCCTAATTTGTTCAAATGAAAAACTAATTAACAAAGAACTTGAAAAAATCGCGACAATAGCAAAAAAGGCAGGTTATCAACGTAAATTAATTTATCATTTATATAAAAAACACATTAAAAAATTAAACTATCAAAAATGCTCAAAAAATAAAACCGAAGTTCACCACCGAGATCCCATGTGACAAAGGTGTAGCCAATAGAATTAAAAATGAAGCATCCAAAATAAATATTAATATCCCTATTAAGCCGAATCCAAATATATTTCAGAGTTAGAAATGACAAAGATCAAATTGACCAAATGGAAACTGCAGGAATTTATCAAATAACATATAAAACCGATGACAATAATAAAGGGTATTACATAGGCATGACTAAAAGAAAAATAAAAACTTGCATTAAAGAACATAAAACCAATATTAAATTCAATAGAACCACAACTGCATTAACAAAAATTTTTCAAAACGATAAAGTTAAAATTGATTTTAATGATATTAGAAAATTAGCGAATTACGAAAAATCGTCATTATGCCATGAATCGCGAAGCCATGGAAATTACGAACAATGAGCGCAATTGCAACAAAAATGAAATACCGGACATAGACAAGTGGAGACACCTATTCAAGAAAGAGAAGAGAGAGAATCTTTAGTGTTGGCAAGTCAAGCAAGCACACACCGACAGCAGAGTTTGCGCTCAGGATGGCACGGGCCGGTGCCGAAAATATTATGCGCGCATATTTCCAAGTACGGCCATTTATTTATTTATAACTTAATTAGTATAGGAAATATTTAACTTATATTTTTAAGTATAAAAGATTTTTCCATTTCGTTGTTTTTAAAAAGTCATTTAAATTTACAAAAAAGGAAAGTATTTCTGTATTGGACAAAACTCCCACCCTCACCATAAAAGATGGAACCCCCACTAGTGGGCAGTAGGGACTGAATTAACTACCACTGATCAAAAGCACCAACATTATCTCTCAGAATATTGTAGAGTTGACAACTCTGGATATGATCAATAAAGGATTGAATTGAATTTCCACCTCTTTACTGATTAAGTATGAGACAGCAACACTCAAAGTTTATCACAATTTATTTAAACTTTGTGTTTTAAAAATTTCATTTAAGCTACTGAAATAATTTGAATGTAAGTAAAAATGGTATATTGATGCAATGTGCAGAAATGTAGGGATTTTGATTTCTCCTTGGTTCCTGTATTTTTGAGCTATGCTATATTATTTATCTGTTTAAAAAGTAGATACAAACTTTTTGTAAAAATTTCACAATTCTGTATTGATGATTCTTTATAATTATCAATTTTTTTATTTATTAATTTATTAAGCATAAATTCTTTTTATGTTTTGTTTCTAGGAAAGGTTTAAACAGACTATGAATAAGATTGCTGAATTGTCTGATGAGCGACAACAACTTGAGCATTTAGTCACACAATTACAGGGGGAAACAGAAACAATAGGTGAGAAAATTTATACTTTCTTAAAAATTTCTGCGATTTCTTTTAGAAATTCTTCAAGTGAAGTTGAAATAACAAGTAGAAAGCAGTCTGAAATTTTATATTTTGCTGAAATACTATGCTTTTAGGCAGATTCCTTATAGGAAATCTACCTATTGCAATGATCCTCATGACATGACTTATGGAAAATTTCTTCATATCTTCACCGTTCATGACCACTAGAACCCAAAAATATATGTATAACGCTTTTTCCCATGTTAAGTTATGAACACGATAACTGGAGTAATTTTTATTTAAATTTAACCAGCTCGGGATATGTTGTCAGGGCAGTAAAAATCTCGGTCGAGTTCGTAAATGGGGGTATCCAGCTTGGGTGGAAATGGTGGGGGGTGGAAATTTTCATTTGCCCATAATTTCTTTAATATTGAAAATAGGAAAATACTTCAAATCAGGCGAATTACCGCCTTACCCTAAAGAACAATTTTTGTATTTAAATTTTTTTGATAGCTTCAAATGCTTAAAAGTTACAAGTTAAAAAGTGATTTTCCATCAGTTGTTATGAAGTCGACTTTTTTTATAGATTTAATTGCTTAAATTTATAATCTGATGCTGACATCATGTGCAGACGATAATAAAAAAGATCACTGAAAATATAAAAAACATGGTAACTGCTTTAATTAATCATTTAAAAATATAAAATTAAAATATTACGTTAGTCTTAATAAAAGTATCGTTTGTGGTGAATGGTTTAGAATGCCGGCTTAAGCAAGAATTTAAAATTTATGATTTAAATTGAAAGTAATACATTACAGCTTCCGTTGACTTTTTATCTTAAGGAAATAATATAGTGGTCTATGAGGAGATATGAGGTTTTCGTGCGAGAAGAAAATATAATGATGCCAAAACTGTCAAGCTTGCCAAATTTTGTCGAATTTCGACGAATTTCATTGCCAAGTCAAAAATTTCATTGTCAACTATCAAATTTTGCCAACATATCACAAATTTCATTGCTAAATCGCAAGATTTGTCACCAAAATCTCGCTAAATCATACAACTTACTAAATTTATAACAATTAACATTAACTTTTATATATTGAATGATTATTAGCTTGGATTTAAAAAAATTGAAACATTTACATATATAAATCTAGCTAACATAATTTTTAAGGCTATAATTCTTATATAATAGTACATAATTATACATAAGTTAACGTTGCTTTGTTTTATTGCACTTTGCTGTGTATGAAAATTTAAAATACTTTTTTATTACAGAATTACGAAATCAAGAATAAGACAAACATGCATGAACTATAGTCATTTAATAAAAATTCTATAATTTTCTGCTTAAAGATGAATTATTGTGAGACACGGTATAAGAAAAGTAAGCAATATGACTTAACTGATATGTACGAAACAGAACAAAAGCTGTACAAACAGAAAAAAAAGTTATATGCTATAAATAGGAGACAAATTGCTATAGAGATACAAAATGTACAAAACATGGGCAAATTTTAACCTTGAGCATGAGTTATATAGTCCGAGAAAATAGTGTTCAAATGTTGAATGACAGAATCAACAGCTAATTAAGACATTTGTTGATACGAAAAAAAAAAAAAAAATTATATGAATTTTAAACCCTGCCCCCCCCCCCCCCCCTTAGTTGAAGATATCACAAAACTAACTTTCTTCTATATTTTCCTATACAAATTCATGCAATAGATTTTTTTTTTTTTTATCCTTTATTAATGCAGACGATTTTCATCTCAGTTAGTCGAAATGTCCAACGGAAATGAATTTTTACTGTGCAGATATTTTTCCCGTTCTCGAGGAAAATTGCAGTATAGCAGCGCCACCTTTTGCATATACACACCCAATTTATAAAAATAATGTCTCATAGTGGCCTTTCAATATATTAAGTTTTGTTCGATTGTAAGCAATAGACCCTGAGATATAGATTTCTCATAAATTGCAAAAATCACTGAACAGCGTCACCTGTTGAGCGATTGGTACCAAAAGTTGACATAAACTAATTTATGTTAAGGTGAATCTACATACAGTTTTTATATGCAATTCTGTGCTGTAGTTCCTGAGATATAGCCTTCCCTGAAATTGTGGAAATCGATGTATAACAGCGCCACCTGTTGTGCAATTGGCACCAAAAGTTGATAGGCACTATGTCAAGGTGCATCTGCATATAAAATATGCAATTTCGTGCAAAAGTTCCTGAGATATAGCCTTTTCTGAAATTGCAGACATTGCTGTACAGCAGCTCTTCCTATTGAGCGATTGGCACCAAAAGTTGATAGACAGTAATTAATGTCAAGGTGCGTTTGTATATTAATTTACATGGAATTCTGTGCAGTAGTTCCCAAGATACAGTCGCTACAAAATTTTTGTCTCTCTCACACACACACACATATGGACAGATATTTTCTAAAAATGGTCAAATTGTGTTCTGGGTCTCTCAAAACGTGTAAATCCATCGAAAACCGGAAATCGAAAATTTTTATGATTCAAATACTTTCATCTATTGAATAATAATATAAAAAACTAAAGAATAGTATGTATGTTACTATAATGCAAAGTAGTTTTAAATTGAGAAAATAATACAAAGAAGCTTAAGCATAATTTTAGATTAATAACAATTAATATGAAATGATTGGCTCCTATAAACATCCATAAAAGAACAACAGAAGTTTTAATTAATTGCTAAAATAAAAATTGTTATGTGAAAACTAAACTTTATTTAAGACACAAAAGCACCAACTCATTCAAAAATTTATGTTTATTCACTCACAGCTCAAATACTTTTTCCTTCTTATGTTTTTTATTTATTTTTTTCTGTGTGTGGTTCTATTGGGAGGGGGAGGAGGGGAGGCAGTTGTTGAATGCACAATCCAAACTCATAACTTAACTTCTGTAAACGAGACTCAAAACGATTTAAAAAAAAAATGTCTTTCCTACTTCTTTTCCCCCTTCTTCCCTCCCTGTTTTATTGGCTAAAGTAAACAAACACATCATTTCTCCCAGCCTCCTGTCATTAAATTGTTTGTTTATTTATCTGGCCTGGGTAATTATTCTTGTAGCAGTTTAGCTAGACTTAAAAAAAAAAAAAAAAAGTTAGATGTGATATTTTCTCTAGCTTAATGAATCACTAAATATTTATCATCAAACTTCAAATACTTAATACATTTTTTTTTTTTTTTTTTTTTTTTTTTGGGGGGGGGGGGGAGGGAGGGGGGAGAGATGGGTATTTGAAGGGAATATACTTGTAACAGAAGAATACATCTGTTAATTTGAAGTTTAATATCAGAAAGTTTATTTTTTTCAGATTTTTTTTTTTTTTTTACTTTCGTTTTTATTTTTATTTTATTCTAAGATAAATATTCAAAATTTCCCCCAGACAGCCAGAATTTCCCCGAACATCGTTTGCGCGTTCGGTCATATTCCTGCACCCCTGGTAGAAACTATTTTTGTTGTCCTAAAAAATTTATTTTTGAAAATCATGATAATGATACTGATATTTTCTTGTTAAATGATCTTTAAAATGTTACACATAAAAATAATTTCATTAAAAATAAAAGATTCCCTTTTTTTCTAAAAATATCTACTGTCGTTCTACTTTTTTTGCACAGTGTATTATTATAATATATATATACATAGTATTTCAAAATATGTGGGAGAGGGGGGGATGCCACAATGAAATAGGCCTATGTCACAATCTAACTTAAACCTTTCTCTACAATAGGCACAATCTTTTCCAATAAAAGTATGTGAATGGAGATTAACACAGTTGTGTTCGGTTATCACATGCCTTTATATGGAAGAACAGAAAAAAAAAAAGCTTGTAATATACAAAATAGTCCTGTTAGACTAAATTAAATTCTGTTTTTTTTTTTTTTTTTAAAGGTTTAATAACATGAATAGTATCCTGATGAAACAGAGAAATGAAAATAAAAAATAAAATAAGTAAATGTATAAATGAAGATAAATAAATGTTTATGCCATCAATTTCTTTTCTTTCTTTTTTTAATCTACAAATTATATTTTTACTTTTGTCTCATTGTTGCTTGTTAACATCCTTATTATGTATGATGTGAATAAAAGCATTTATGGTTAATCTCATGTTCACAGGTGACTATATTGCTCTTTATCAAATCCAACGTGGCCTTATGCGTAAAAGGGCTTCAGAAAAAGATGAATACATAGCACAACTTGCCAGAGATAGAGAAGATTTAAAGGTTAGTAATCTTAATTTTATGAAAATTATAATTTTTCTGTAACACTTTTCAACAATGTTGAAAAGTTAGTTTAAATTCCCCTGAAGATTGTATAAAAAAATATAAAAGAAATTAAACTTGAACCTAATGATTTATGGTTAGTTTTGATGTTATCAATCTTTTTCCATCAAATAATATTAATAAAATTATAAGTGAGAGAATAGAGGAAAAATATGGTAAGAATGAAGTAAGTAATACTCTAATTTCAGCCAGCAATTTAATATTAAATGAAAGCTACTTCAAATTTAATGATAAATTTATCAACAAACTAAAGGATTCACCAATGGGATCACCAATTTCAGGAACTTTAGCAAAACCTTTAAGATTGTTTGAAAACGAAAATATTCTAAACAATTTTAAAGAAATAAAATACTGGTATATCTAAATTGATGATGTATTTGCTATAATAGGTAATACCCTTCCTCCCAAAGCAATACTTGATAAAATAAATGAAATTGACACAGATATTAAATTTGCACTAGAGATGGAAAAAGAAAACATATTAAACTTTTTAGATGTTGCTAAAACCAAAACTCCTAACCTAACCTTTGAAACTACAGTCTATCAGAAACAAAATAATAGTAACAGAATTATAAATGCCAAATATAAAAACCCCTATAGATATAAAATAGTAGCCATATACAATATTACATAAATTGTGCAACAAATATATGTTCCAATAAAACTTTATTAAAAAAAGAACTCCAAAAAATTATAGAAATATGTCAAAATGCAGAATACAAAAAGAATTTGATAAATAAACTTTATAAAAATAGACCTAAAAACTGTGTATAAGCAACGCGCAAAAACCAAAACCAAAATACACACTATTATAACAAAAGTAAAACTCTTTGTTAAAAACTCATATTGCAGAGCACGATTACATAGTGGAATCTATTTAGCCTAGCTTTCATAAGTAATTAAAAATTTAAAATATAGTAGCTCAATAAAAACAACTTTGGATAACAAACAAACATTTATTTTAACAGTTAAACTTAACATTTGTAAAACAATAATTTAACAGAGAAAAAAACAATTTGAATTTTAAACTGGGACTGCCAGCGACTAATATAAATTAAATTGCATTTAATAACTGGATCATAATTTTACAGAAGAGATTTTTAAATCTTGAAGTAACTTGGGAAAAGATATATATGCACAGCATAAAACATAAATGCTGGCCTGACATGCTTAAATAAATGCCTGTTACTGTAAGCAAACATGACTGACAAAATTATAAAGACGATTATAAACGAAACATAACTTAAACTAAATCATAATTCAACTTAAATCATGACATATTAAATCATAAGAAATGAAATCATCATAAGAGATGAAACCATAAGAGACAGAATGAACTTTTCCTACCGTGTTTATATCTTTTAAACAGGATTGTGAAATATCCATTCAAATAGCTTCGCGCTTTAGCGATTCACAATTCGCCTGGCACCGCCTCTCACGTGATCTGTTGCTATAATAGCAACTAAACAGATCTTCTGACGCCATCTATCGACTCAAAAAGGAAATTCCGCCTTTACTCTGCTGCTTATCAAATACGACGTGTAACGACGCCGGTAAAACGTAAACAAAGATATAATTGAATTTTTTTATAAGGAAAAGTTAACTTATTACAAAAATGAAGTAACCATAAGAAAAAGGTAAGTTTTATTTAAAAAAAATAAATAAAGATTCATTTATAATTAAAAACATAAATGAAACTTATTTTAAAATATTCATTATATTTATGTTTTAACTTAGAATTCTATTTTTAATGCAGTACTACACTACCATTATCCTCCATAAACACATTTATATTTTAAATTACAATTTGAAACTAAAATAGTACTAAACACTACTTATTTTTATTCATAATTTAATTAAGAAATAATATGGAAAAAATTTCCATAACAGGCCCCCCACCATATTATTTCGAGAAACAAAAATCAATCACTGGCAATTAAAAAAAAAATTATAAGTAACAAATCATCTTTAGCTTTTATCTTTAGCTTATATCTTCCCATAATTACAATCTTATGATTAACAATCTTCATAAAATCTTAACACAACTCACAAGAATTGAAATAAGTGAAACTTGGTAAAGTGACCACCTTGGTAATCAGACCACCTGTCTATAATGACTATTTTTGTAAAATTGTATTTTAGCCTATAGAGAATGTAATATAACAACGTTCCGTAAAGTGGCCACCTGTGTATAGTGACCAGTTTATTAACTAAAATTATTATTTTTAACCTGTCAAATGTGACCAGTTCCAATTTTATCTTTCATTAAAAACTTTAGATACAGTATTATAACATGGAAAAGTAGAGAAAATAAACTCAAAACTACTAAATCCTATTTTATTAATTTGTTTTGCAAATGTGTTCAAACAAATAAATATTATTTTCATTTTTGTAAAAATAATTTTCTTACTAGCTTCCTGTTCTCTAATTGATTGAGTGTGTTTTTCTATGATTAACTAAGTATTCTGGAATATTTTTGGGGTTTATTAAATAATTTTTCAGAGCTTATTAACTGAAAAAATAGATTATTCTGGATTTTAAATAATTATTTCAGATTTTAATTTTTGAAATAACTCACCTCCGTTTTTATTATTATTTTTATTAAAATTCATGATAGCTAAATTTTGGAAAGACTTTTTAAATTGAGGAATTTTTAAATAAAATGTTAAAAGTTTTTACCTTTTAACAAATTGGTCAAGTGATCATCTGTACAAAATGTATATATGTATGATTAGTAAGTGAAATTAACTTTTACTTACTAATACACTCATGAGCAAAAGAAAAATTACCCTCACTCAGCAGATGATGTCACATTACAATTCTTTACTTTCTTGTAAACTACTTAATAATAATAATAATAATAATAATAATATATATATATATATATATAGCGTTTTGTTTTATCACAGTTGAATGTGTCTCAGTTATTCTTCTACTTTTAATTTTGGCATAAATAATTTATCAGTATTCTTAAACAAGTGCATCTTTTCTTATATTTGACTTTTTCAAAGAAAGTAGTACATAATTTTCTACTTTTATTTTTTTGAAAGCAATGCCTGAGTATTTTGAAACAAGTGTTTTACTAGTTCTTTGACTTATTGAATGTTAAAAAAAACTTAGTTTTATTTTTGGTGTTTTTTTCTACTTTTAAATAATAAAACTTGGAAAACATAAATCCTACAAAGAATTAAGCTTAAAAGAAAAGACAGAATGAAAGCTCCATGCAATCATAGTAAAACTTAGCAGTTTTATCTATTAAAATGCTCTTTTTCTATCAAATGACTCCTAATTAATGACATCATTTTTAAAAACTGTAGTCCTTCATTTGGAAGGTTTTCTGAAAGTAACATCATTCTAACATGTTTCTATTTTTCTTTTTTCTTTGTTATATAAAAACACTATGTCATTCTGATAAGATTCACAAAAATTTTCAAAATGTTGAAATTGCATGCAGGAAATTTTGATGAAAGCGTAATTTTATATCTTTTTTTTTTTTTTTTTTTTTTTTTTTTTTATCATTTCATCCCTTTTAAATTTCAACCTCTAGTTAGGGAGAATATATACATTAGAAGTAACTTATATATCAAACTTGAAGTTTCTAGATAAAATATTACTGAAGAAATTGTACAAAAATATAGTTTATAAGAGGTTTTTTTCCCCACCCTCTCCCACTGTGCATGTGCTAGAAATCTGAAACGCATACAGTACTTCAACTATAATCATAAGCAGCAAGTTTGACTCAAATCGATCCAGTGGTTTAGGAAGAGATATAAGACATACATACCCTCGCGACTTTTATTTATACAGTTGAAGATCTTTAATCTGCACACCTTGGTTCTAGAACTTGTGCGGATTATAGATTTTTGCAAATTATAGATCAATGATGACATTTCCTCGCTATATGAATTAGTATAAGGTACATAAAACAATAAACTTTATTTAATGAAGCTAGAATTAGAATTGTTTGTTTTTATATAATGTAATGAAGCAATGTAATACTAATAAATATATGAAACAAAATTTATTTAATGAAGTAGAAGCAATGTATAGTTTAAACCCTTAAATGAGCAATTCATAAAAAAATAAAAAATAAATAAATAAATAAATAAAAAATCTGTACTCCTACTTCTGGACTGTATGCAGCCGGATACTTGCAATGTGATTATTTTGATGCAGTTTTAATGACTGCATTGTACATCTTATCTTCAAGACAAATGCTTGTATAAATTTTTCCTTAAATAGTTTTGTGTATGTTTGAAATACCACCCTAAAAAGAACATTTACACTAATGGTCCTAAAACATCTGTGAAAATACACAATCCCACCAACGAATATGTCATTTTTTTTTTTTCAACCAATGAGCAATGCTGTTACTGTCAGGAGTTACAAAACTGTACTTGAATGTGTTTTGTTTGATCATTAAGTGAATATTATTCAGACGATGTTCATATTCGCTAAAAATGTATAAGGCATTAAAAGTATATACTATATTTTTTCCTTTTAAAATTAATTATGTATATCTAAATAAAATTTTACTCATTTTTTTTTTCATTTTAGTATGTGAATTAACATCCTATTTTCTCATATACATCCAAAATATCGGATTTTCGTTACTGCAAAATCTTTTGTTTACATTTGCAAAGAGAGTGTGGATTATAGACAATTGCGAATTATGGGTATGCGGATTATAGATCCTCAACTGTATTAAGATTAAATAGACAAATATTGCTGTAATAATAACAAAACAAGTAACTTACACATTTGCTGTGTTGCATGTATGCCTGCCCCTGGAGTGGAGGTGCTGCAAGAATGTAAACTCCTCATTCAGTTCATTTTCTACAGAGTCATATTCCCCCAATCTAAAAGTAGATTTCTTTCCTGCTATTCAGTGATATTATATTAAAAGAAAAGAATGGAAAAGGGAGGAAGGCTACATATTTAATAATACATCTTACCATTTTTCATTCATCAATAAATTTTGACTGCAGTAGAAAAACATTATTGAGAACATAAAATAGGGGTGCACAACCTTTTTGGCTGAAGGGCCACTATCGCTGTTGAGTGGGGCATGAAGGGCCACAAACAAGTAAAAAGTAAATAAAAAGTACACATTGCAGAAAAAAAAAAAGTTATATAGACTCAAAAACACAGAGCACAAATGTAAAAACAGATAGAGGTTACCAAAACAAGCAGTTTTAGTGCAAGTATGTGGGTATGAAAATGCTACTTTGAGGTATTACATGATGCTGGTGAGATCTGTAAGTGGAAAGGCTTCAAATGGTTGTAACTGTAATTTTCCACCTAAATTTTGAATGAAATGCATTATGTCACCTTCCTGTTCTGGTGTAACAAAGAACTTGATCTGCAATAGTATCAAAGAGTTTGATGATTATTTGGTTGCTAAGGTATTATTATAGCAACCAGTGGGAGGGTGCTCAGATATTTCGGAATTAAATAAATTTTCATTTTCGACCTTTTAAACAAATTAGGAAATCAGTCTCAGCCTCCTACATGCCCCCTGCTGATAACGTCTGTGGTTACGCCCCTGTTAGCAACCAGCTAAACTATTATGATAGTAACCAGTAGAAATACTGGAAATCTGCATATGTCATATTTTTGCGAATGTAACCCCAGTATATTCACCACTACTGAAAATCTTGGTGGTAATTTTGAAGAAAAAGGTTTTATTCTCATCTAGTAAAAACATTTGAATGTTTTATCAGCTATGCCTGTGGTAAAATCGCTCCATATACGTTCTTTTAGCCGCTGTTCCATTTCTGTTTGCATCCCCATAAATGAATGCCATCATTATCATGATCTTTGTTTTTATTAGTTCTACAAAGTAATAAGCGTCAATAATATGTCCCTGAAAAAAAAAAAAAAAAAAAAAAAAAAAATGCAAATGCCAGTTTTGCGAATGCAACAAATTTTTTCTTTCTCTCTCTTCATTTTTTCTTCCCTGCTGATGATTAATGCAGCCTAAAATGTCAGTCCTTCCCCGGGCTGCAAATTGATGGTTACTGGGCCACATTGTGACTCCCGGGACGCAGGTTGTGCATCTCTAACAATAAAACATATTACTATATTAAAATAAAAATTGGTGTTCATTTCAGATAATTTGGAGTGGAAGGCTGATTTTTTTTATACCAACTATGTGAAAAATACCAGAGCCGGGAATCGAACCCGGGCCTTCCGCTTTACATGCCTTTGAGCAAACCTTTGAGCTACCCCAGTTGATTACCAGCTAGGCATTTCTCACATAACATTTGTTGACAAAGTCACTAAGTCTGCAAACACAGCTATATCAAGTGACATTATTAATCATGGCACAACTCCAATAGACCACGAAATTTTAGTTTAGAAAATTTAGAAAGTTATTCACCAACCGTGATGAATAACTTACTAAATTTTCTAAAATAAAAATTGGTGATCATAGTATATTTTAAGCAGATTAGGAAAAGAATGAGGGAGGGGGGGGGGTAAGAAGTAGGAAAAGGTAATCATAAATCTGTGTGATATATTTAAATTTATAATCAATAGAATTTTAAAAAATTAAAAAAAGAAGCATAATTTTATTAAATTACAAAAAGAAGAAAGAAAACCTGACAAACTCATTTAAAAGACACTGTGGTTGCAAATAATAATAAATATATATTTTTTTTCCATTTTTTATAAAAAGTTATGTGAAACATTTTGTTACCATTTATGTATGTCTTTTCTTACTAGGCTAAATTAGGAGAACTGCAGTGCCTTGTTATGAGACTTCTAGAAGAAAGGAAACTTTACCAAACAAATTCCATTAATATAAGTGAAAACTTAAATTTGGAAACTGTAGATGTTCCAAGCTTGGAAGATCATACATGTAAGTTTCATTTTACAGTCGGTAACAAAAGTGTCCGAACACTAGAAAAAATTCCTATATAAAAAAAAGTACACGTAACACAGTTTTGCTAAATAAATCCTGTCGAATCCTGTTCTTAGGTTGGCTAAGAACAGGATTCGACAAGGATTTATCTAGCGAAACTGTATTAAGCGTACTTTTTTTGTATAGGAATTTTTGCTAGTGTTCAGACACTTTTGTTACCGACTGTACATAAATATTATTTTATTTCTTTGTCTTTTTAAAATCATTAAGGGAACTTGGCACCATTGAAGGTCTCATATAAAAGATTATATTTCCATTTATATTTATAAATCGAACTATATTAGATTTGTTCTAAAAATTATATATGCAGGCAACAATTCTTATGATTTTTGATGTATTTTTGTTTGCAGTTTGAAACATTACAGTCAATAAAATGACCGTCGAATTCGACGGGTTCCAGCTAGTAATTTATTAAATTATTTAAAAAAAATATCTTCCATGATAATGCAGATGATTTCCATGTTAAAGAAGTAGTATAACACTAAATATCCAAAAAAAGTCAATTTTATTGTCAATATTACATTTAAAAAAAAAAAAAAATGTTAAAAATGAAAAAAAAATTGATAACTTCATTTTAAATTATCGCAGACCTATGGTTCAACCATTCGTTTTAAAGGTACTGACAAGCTCTTTTGAAAGATACACATCATGAAAATTTACTCCCCTCGAGGGGGGGGAGGCGAGGCTCCTACACATACAAAAAAATTTTCCCAGTTGACTATCTCTATTATAAATAATTTTGATAAATTTCATAATGATTATTAAAAAATAATTCTCTTTAAATGCACATTTATACAAAATTTTGTATTATACCATGTTAAAAATTTAGAAAAAGCGGGATGGCAACACAACCTGTAAGACAATTTTTACCAAAAGTTGATAGGCACTAATTTATGTCAAGGTGCAACTACATACCAATTTGTATGAAATTCTGTGAAGTAGTTCCTGAGATACAGATGCCACAAAATTTTGTCACACACACAAACAGACTGGCAGACAAACAGACAGACATTTTCTAAAAATGGTCAAATCGTGTTCTACAGCTCTCAAAACGTGTAAATCCATCAAAAACACGAGGTCGAAAATTTTTACGAATCCAATACTTTCTTCTATTGAATATAGAAGAAAGTAAAAATTTGGTCCCACAGGCCATAATGATAAAGAATTTTTATTTGTGTCTCTGTAAAACTAGTATGTTGTGGCCACCACAAGACTTTCTTCTATATTTTCCTATACAAATTCACTCAGTAACAATATTGAAAAAAAAAAAAAAATCCAAGTTTTTTTTCGTTAAAAGTATTAAATTATCACATATTTATTTATAGTTCAGCCATTCGTTTTAAAGGTATTGACGAGACCTTTCGGAAGATACCCATCTTTGAAATTTACCCCACCCCGTGGGGTACCTCTCCCCAGGGGGGGGGAAGCGATGCCCCAAATGCACAATTTTTTTTTCCTAATTAACTACTACTATTATTAATAATTCGTATTAATTTTACAGTCACAGGTTAAGAATAACTCTCATTATGTACATTTATACGAAATTTTGTCCTATACTGCCATGTTAAAAATTTAGAAAAAATACGATCACAGCGCCTCCTGTTGTGCAATTGATCCCCAAATCTAATCAGCACCAGTTTATGGCAGGGGCCAACTAAATACAGAGTTTGGTTAAATTTTGTTTAAAAAATTTTTTTAATTACAATTTTTTTCTAAGTTTTTTTTTTTTTTCGTAAAAAGTTAAAAAAAAAAAAAAAAAAATCGATAACTTTGTTTTAAATCATCACAGATTTATAGTTCAACCATTCGTTTTAAAGGTATTGACGAGACCTTTCGAAAGATACCCATCTTGAAAATTTACTCCCCTCGAGGGGGTCTTCCCGAGGCTCCTACACATACAAACATTTTTTCCCAGTTGACTATCGCTGTTATAAATAATTCTTGTAAATTTCATAATGATTACTAAAAAATAATTCTCTTTATGCACATTTATACAAAATTTTGTCATATATCACCATGTTAAAAATTTAGAAAAAGTGGGATGGCAACGCAACCTGTAAGACAATTTTTACCAAAAGTTGATAGGTACTAATTTATGTCAAGGTGCAACTACATACCAATTTGTATGAAATTCTGTGAAGTAGTTCCTGAGATACAGTTGCCACAAAATTTTGTCACACACACACAGAGACAGACAGGCAGACATTTTCTAAAAATGGTCAAATCGTGTTCTACAGCTCTCAAAATGTGTAAATCCATCAAAAACCCGAAGTTGAAAATTTTTACGAATCAAACACTTTCTTCTATTGAATATAGAAGAAAGTAAAAACAGTAAGTGCTAAATTCACCAAAATCTATACAGTTCATGCAACTGTGACCTATAACATGTGTATAAATTTTTTGTTCAGATTAAATAAGCATTTAGACGCTATCGCACTTTGAAAAATTTTGCCCCATAGGCCATAATGATAAAGAATTTTTCCTGGTGTCCCTGTAAAAAAAAACTATAATTGCTAGATTCACCAAAATCTACAGGGTTCATACTATGGTTACTTACAATATACATACCAACTTTCAGCTTATTCGAACAAAGTGTTTAGACGCTAGCGTATTCACTCACAGACATACACACACACACATACATACATCATCGTAAAAACAGTGAAAACGGACTCAGGGGACCTCGAAACGTATAGAAACATCAAAATTTCAAATTCAGATTTTTGACATGATTACAATACTTTCCTCACTATAGTGTTCAGAAAGTAAAAAGGGATTTAATATTTTATTTTGTTGGGTTCCAGGGCATGTTGGGATTAAAGGTAATGAAACTGCTGATAAAGCTGCAAAACAGGCTTAAACAACTCTTAACTGCCCAGTTCCATACGAAGATTTAAAGCATGTCCTCAAACAGTCTCTTGAAAACCTTTGGCAAAGTGAGTAACACATAAGCACTTACTTCTGGGAGAACAAGAACCTGACTGTCCTAAATGTCATTTTACTTCACTTACCATTCGTCATTTGTACAGACATTATTTTAAATCATCATTGCCAAATCTGACAAGCCTTATAGGTATTAATCCTCATCTTTTACTGACAAACTTTTTAAAAGAGGCTAATTTTTATTACGATATCTGATTTTATTTTTTACACTGTTCATCATTTTTTATGTCTGTTTTTATCATATACTCTGTTAATAATTTTTTACTTCTGGTTTTATTGTATACACTGCTCATTACTTTTACATCATTTCATCTTATACACTGTTTGCCCTGTTTTCTATTATTTTTGATTATTTGACTTCATTATTTTTTAACTTTTTACCTATTCTTGTTTTAACTTTAGATTTTTTTTTTTTTTTTTTTGTGACAACCCATCCAGAAGCTGCACTTTAATTTAACACGTTTGGCGCAGTATGTCCCATTGTGGACCTTGCGCCATTAAAAGGCAACCAATCAACTAACCAACCTTATTTTGAACATTTTAAAGTTAAACCTGTAACTTATTCAAAATTTCAATTTTTTAAGCAAGATTTTTGCTTTTGCTAAAAAAAATTTTCATGCATCTAAAAAAAAAAAAAAAAAAAATAGCACTATTTTTATATTAAAAAGAATTTGGTACCTTACATTACTTCGTTTCATGGCAGAAAAGCTTTTTTCGAAGGGGATCCCCCTCTTCAACAGTGCCGTCTGCACTCCGTGGATGGCAGTCACTGTCAAGTTGATCTTCTCTTTTATTGACGAGTAGGTGCCGCCAGATTTCATTTACCTCCGCCGATTCGTGGTCGTTAATGACGTCAGGGTTATGCGCTATCTCGATGCTCTCTCTTAGGTACGCATAGGTGGGATTATTGTAATTAGCTAGTTTTCTTACATTTCCAAATTCGATTTTAATATTATTTTCAAGATAATTTTTAGCCAAAGTGGTAGTGTTACGGTTAAATTTAATATCGTTCTGGTGTTCTTTAATCCGGGTTTTTATTTTTCTTTTAGTGACACCTATATAATTGTATTCTCTATTTTCCTGATTTTTGAGGGGGATTTTATAAATACCAGCAGTTTCAGTGGGGGGGATAGGATCTTTATCGCTTCTTATAAGTTGAAATATATTAGGGTTGGGTTTTATTGGTATGTTTAAGTTAAATTTGCTAGCCGTATTTTTTATTTTATTTGAAATGCCCTGATTGTACGGAATAGAAAAAGTGTATTGGGTAGGGGTTTTTTGTGCATTCGGAATATTATTTAACTGTTTTATTCGCTTTCTATACAACTGAACCCTAATATATTTCAACTTATAAGAAGCGATAAAGATCCTATCCCCCCCACTGAAACTGCTGGTATTTATAAAATCCCCCTCAAAAATCAGGAAAATAGAGAATACAATTATATAGGTGTCACTAAAAGAAAAATAAAAACCCGGATTAAAGAACACCAGAACGATATTAAATTTAACCGTAACACTACCACTTTGGCTAAAAATTATCTTGAAAATAATATTAAAATCGAATTTGGAAATGTAAGAAAACTAGCTAATTACAATAATCCCACCTATGCGTACCTAAGAGAGAGCATCGAGATAGCGCATAACCCTGACGTCATTAACGACCACGAATCGGCGGAGGTAAATGAAATCTGGCGGCACCTACTCGTCAATAAAAGAGAAGATCAACTTGACAGTGACTGCCATCCACGGAGTGCAGACGGCACTGTTGAAGAGGGGGATCCCCTTCGAAAAAAGCTTTTCTGCCATGAAACGAAGTAATGTAAGGTACCAAATTCTTTTTAATATATTTATTTAACTTCGTTTAAAGTATAAGTTATCAGCACTATTTTTATTTAATAATTACGAGATTTTTTATTTAATGATTAAGTTTAACTTGCACATATAGTTTTTTGACAATTTAAGCCATGGAATAAACTGTTAAATATTGTCATATGTCAAAAAACATCACTGTTGTTTAAGCCTGAAAATGCCACTTATAAAATCTCCATTATTTTGATTCCTCAATGTTGGCAGGTATGCAATGTTATTTTAATACTGTTACTTATTGTTAGACATTTTGTTATTTTAAGTGTTACCTACTGGATTAGTCTATTTCAAATTTCAGTGACATATTATAGCTGTTTAGCGGTCTTTCAAATTTATATTTTAAATATTTCATTTTCAACAGGTGAGGACGCCGTTACCTTTTTTCCAGAAGAAAATAGTGATGAAATTGATCCACCATTTAAAGAATCTGAAAAGAAAAAAGCCACTGCAAAGAAGATTATGGATCTTTTAACTGAAATAGAAACAACTAATTTAGTTGAAAAGCCAGTTTTAGACAGTTTTCACCCATGCCCAGTCTGTTCAGGTAGACTTATCACTGTGTAATATTCTGCCTTTCTGCTAACTGTGAAAGTTCCTTCTGCAAACTGACTATTCCTTTGGAACAAAATGCATCATCATTATTATAATGCTAATCAGAATGTTAAAAGATAAATGATTACATTCCACTGCTGACATAAATTGTACATATATCATTTTAAAAATAATTTCCTTTGTAAAAAAAAAAAATATAATTTGTTTTAACAAAAAGTGCCAGTACATTGTTTTGTTGTTTTTGTTTCATAGACAAACTAAAATTTTGTATCATTTTTTTTTTTTTATTATGTAAATTATGAGTAGGGTTTATTATTATTATTCAGATGTTTGTTTTATCAAAATGTTTGATTTAATACATTTTGTATTATGCCATATTGTAATTTTTTTTATATATTTTTTTTATTTATTAGTTTATTTCATTAGTTATTTTGAAAAATACTTCACGTTTTTGTTTGCTTTAAAAATTTAAGTAGAAAATTATATTTTAGTTTTTCTTTTTTTCCCCTCCTTTTTTATTAACCCATTGTGCCATGATTTATTTGTTTAAAGAAAAGTTTTTAAGAACTGTTTACTTTTGACTTAATCTTCAGTGTATATCTATTTGTTAGATTCTCTTAAAAAATTATTTTCCTTGTGGAGTATGATGATTACTTAGCTTTCACTAAAAACACCAGATTTTTCTTTTTCCCTTGTAATTTAAAAATGTAGAAGGGGGAAAAATGTTAAATCTGTATTTTTTTATATTATTATTTTGTTTTATATATTTTTTTATGTAATTGGTATCTCAAATGTTTTATACTAATATTAGATTACTTAAAACCATTTTATTTTTCTTTATTTTTCAAAATTTTATTTGCTGTTTTTTAATGAAGAATAACTTTAAATATATTTAATAATTATATTATCAAAAGTTACAATTAATGTGATAAATAACATAATATATACATTATATTACAGCAATAACAATAATGTTTCTCTGCATTAAATTGTTCAAACCTAAAAAATAATAAAATATAATAATTAAAGATGGTTAACCCCTTTTTTTTTGGGGGGGGGGGGGGGAGGGGGAGAATTTGAAGGAGTTATACCTGTATATTGAAATAGGCATTATAAATGGAAATAATTGTAATTTATTAAACAGTGCTATTTATTTTATTTAAAGGTATTTTAAGTCCAATGAGATGTATTTGTACCTGTATTTATTTATTTGTTATTTGCATGTATAACTTATATATGTTAATTTGAATGAAATTTGCACCATTTTTAACTATCCATGAAAAGTATTAACTTACTAGTCAGCTTTCACCTACCTAGCAGTCGATATTTCCAAATCAGGTGCATCTTGATAAGCCATATTCACCAAATCAAAAACAGTGGTGAAATGCCGTGATAAATAGCCAATAGTTTTTAAAAAATGATTATTTAAAATTTAACTTTTTATCAAAATAATTGTATTTTCGTAATGAAATGTAATTTAAATTTAATCATTTATTAAAATAAATTTATGCAAATTCATCAAAATTGTCATTAGTTTAGTTGTCAAAGGGATAATACCTTAAATACCCTAAGTTTATTACTTTTTTCTTATGCCAGTTTAAATCGTTTGACCATAATTTGCAGTTTATAGTGGGGGCTGAGAAAAGAAAACCACCAAATCGGCAAGTGGTGGTTCTTACATAATATTGCATCTATTCTTTTAAATTATCTATATTAGACTTAATTTATTTGTTTCAAATCACAGATAAAATTTATTTTTCTCAGTACACTATTGCAATTATGTTTTTTTTTTTTTTTTTTTTTTTTTTTTGTGTTAAATCATTCTTCTTCCATTATTTTATTTATTCCTCAAAACAAGAGATAAAATATTATTTTCTTTATTTTAATATATTTTTTAGCTATGAAATTAGTTATTAGTGTTACTGTCAGGAAACTTTAGCTTTTATTATTGGGATGTTACCGTGTAGATGATTACTTTACTTATGTAAGTTATGCTGCTATTGGAACATTTTAAATTGTTAATCTGCTGAAAGTCTAATGTTAAAATAAAAGGGATATATATATATATATATATATATATATATATATATATATATATATATATATATATATATATATAAAATAAATAAAACATTTTTATACATTATTCTGATATTATGTTTATGTTATTATTTAAAAGGGAAATTTTTTTGTATACTTATTTTTCTGCTTGCAAATGGTCTTTAATTTGCTGGCATTTTAATGTAGTTAAGAAAACTATATAGATAACTGCATTTGGTCTTAGAAAATTAAAGAGAAGTACTGCTATCTTTCTCAACTGTTTAAATATATTTTTATTTTTAATAATGCTGTAACAGAGAGAGAAACCTTTAAGATAAGTCATGTTTTTATTTTTCTTTCTTTGTGGTTGTGCTTAGGAGGGGATATTGTAAATAAATGTAAAAATGACTTTGAAGAAAATTCAAATTTTCTTCATTTTCTTTTTATTATTTTTTCTACTTAGCACTTCCCCCATCCCCTTCTACCTCCATTAAATCAAATAAATAAAGGTGAAAGAAATAAATGTTGCAAATTTCATGAAAATTTTTGATCAAATAATTGAATTCATTTCATTGGATATGGAATGGCTCTTTCTTTCACGTTTTATTTCTTTTAGTATATATAATGTTGAAATTATATAAAAATCATTTTAAAGCTTACAATAATTTTAAAAGCAATGTTTTAGCTGTCTAAAGTTATATCAAATACTTATCTACTTTTTTAAAAAGTTATATGTAAAATATTTTTTTTTTTTTTTTTTACATTAAAAGAAAAAAAAAAAAAAAATTTCAAAACTGTCACAAAATTGCTCAAAATTTGTAGGTTTATTTAAAGTTTTTAAAAATAAGCATTTGACTCATAAATAGATTATAAGACTTCTTCACACACCATAAATTTTAAGCCAGCACAACCAGTTTCGAAAGGATGTAGCCTTTCTACATCAAGTGCAAAAAAACACATGCTACTGCCTTGGAGGCAAAAGCCGGTTGTGCTGGCTTAAAATTTATGGTGTGTGAAGAAGTCTTATAATCTATTTATCGATTGTGCACCAGTTTTGAATTTAGTTTTGGTGATTCGACTCATAGTTGATAAACAAAAATTGTTAAGATTGTTTCACCTTCATACCTTCTTTTCTATGTGTTTAGCAGCTTAATGGTATTGTGCCCTTCAGCCTCTACAGGGGAGCATTGATTTTCCTTTAAACTGTCCTGTTCTGCATCCGTTCTAGTCCTCTACTTTTCTGATCTTTGGATGCATTTGATAAATTATTCGGGGCCTTGAATTGTGATATTTCCTGTTATCAGTTTTATAACATTGATGTGTAATATACAGGAAACTACAATTTTTTAAATGTTTTTTATTACCTGGGATCTGTACCCATGTGTGTTATTTCTTTGTAAGAGAGGACTTCCACAAGAACTATTTTGTGCAATCAACACTTTGTTTTGTTGCGAAGCCTTTAATTCGAGTGGGTGAATTAGAAATGTATGAATATGTAAAAATGAAAATGTTTTATTTTTAGAGTTTAAGATGTAAATATTTCTTGAAATAAATAATTTTCAAGAAGTTGTTACTTCATTACTTTTTCGATGTTTCATATGCATTTTTAATTATATATTGAGATAGATAAAATAATAATAAAATTCTATGTTATGCTTTTAGAATTTATTATTGTTATTATGGCATCACATTTGCTTTTCTGTTGTAAATGTTGTTTATCTTAATTAGTTATGTGATTTATCAAATTAATCAAGGAATTTATGATAAAAGTTCCATATTTTAAAAAGACAAAAAAAAAAAAAAAAAAAAAGTTTCATATTTTAATGATTTTTTCTTCTATTTTTTAAACTGAAACAAAAAATTATTATCCAATTAAAAAAGTTAAAAGTTAAAATTTCTAGCCTTTAACAAAACTTCATTTCTAAATAAAGGTATGACTTTTACATTTGTATATTTGTAAGTAAAGTAAATATTTGTAAGTTAAGTACATGTGAAAAATTTTAAAACAGATTTTTATCAGTTTTATAAAGTTTATCAATTTAGTTTTATTTCAGTACTAGCCCTTTTAATACAGCAAAATATAGGTTCTGCTCTCTTCACTTGCCTTGATCGAGATAACAAAGTACCAGGTAAGTTGAAATGGATTCCCACTGAATTTAGATTTAAATAGAAGTTACATTTTACAATAATTTCAAACAAGTGTAAATCTAGCTTTATAAAAAGCTTCAAACTTTGAACTTAATTAAATATTATTTTCCAGCAGACAGTTCTACAACTTTCAGTTGGAAAAATGCTAATTTGCAAATTATAAAGTGTCAATGCAGGATTGGCCTTAAATTTAATTTTTTTTTTTTTTTTTTTTTTCCTTTAAAATCTCTAATTTTCAAGCAAACTTAGTGGTTTTTTTTTTTTTTTTTTGTGAACTCATAATTATTATTTTTAGCTAATTTTTAATTTTTGTCAAAATCAGTTAAAAATTTGCATTTAAAAAAAAAAAAAAAAAAACCCTCTCATCTAACATGAGTTAAAAATTTCAAAGATTAGCAGCTCAGAATTTTTTTTAATATCAGTGCAAAGCACCCCCCCCCCCAAAAAAAAATAAAATAAAATAAAATAAAATAAAATAATAAATAATAAATAAATAAATAAAATATAAATTAATAAAAATCGCATTTTAAGTCATTTTTAACTTCTTTCGTGACACATTTAAAAGTCAGCTTGCAGATTTTATCTTATCTTACTTGGAACTTTGAAGATTGTCAACCAAATTTTAGAATATCCATGCAAAGTGGCTTACAAAAACCTATTTTAATTAATTTTAAAAATGTATCAGGTTTTTATACCATAGCTAAGAACCACCTCAGTTAAATCAGCATGATACAGAAAGATTAGGGCTTCTGTCTAAATGATTTGAGTATCATTTGAAAATCAGAGTTATTATTATTTTTTTTTCTGTAACACTAGTTTTTGGGGGGTTTTACCTATGAGTCGTAATCATGCATTAAAAGCATAAGCATATATATATCAGAGTTGTCCCCCAGGTTTATAAAAAGTGCAATGTGCTGCTAATGAAAAGGTATTTTCTATATTCATGTGGGCAGTTTTGGATTTTTAAGGGTTCATTTAATATTTAAAATCCAGACATTTATTTTAAAATTTTGATTTTAAGTACAAATAAAAGAAAAACTTTTAAACTTTAACTTTCTTTACAACTTAATTTTGCTTGTTACTGATATATGAATGACTGTTGATTGTTATGCACAATACATTACATTTATTTATATTTATAACATATCTTCAATTTGAAGGTTATTTTCAATAAAAGGCAAGGGCGCAACTTTTTTAGATTAAGGGCAAGAAGGGTGCCATTTTTTCAGTCAAAAGGCAGGCAGGGCACAGCGCCCTCCTGAAATTATCTAGAGGAAACATATATACATATGTGTGTGTGTGTGTGTGTGTGTGTGTGTGCAGATAAAATTTGTGAAATGAATTTTCACAAAAATAAAAATAACTATGTCAGAAAAAAAATTCACAAAAATAAGAAAATTTTTCACAAAAATAGGACCCTGGAAAAAAAACCTGGACAGACCCCTGCCTACTGACTGTCTTGAAAAAGAACAAAATTATAATGTTGTTTTCACTGCATGATTTTTATAATGTAGTAAAATATTAGTTATTTAAACTCAAAATAAAAAAATTAACTACACATTTAAAGATAAACATCAGGACTATTAAAGGTGACATTCATATTTAAAAAACATGCTAAGAATCGATAATTATGAAATTTTTATTATAAGTATATTAGAGAAAAAACAACTGCTCAGTGAATAGAAAAATACGTATCAGCTGCTCGGAGGGTTAGAGTATGCTTCTCGGTCATAGTTAAGGGAGCTAATCCATCTTGCTGTTTTCCACTGATGACTTCATACTTAGTACAGCTTGAAATTGTAGTATGCAAATATCATTTTATACTTTGCTGTTTTTAACGTTGATGGCAATTTTCTGTACTTATCTTCCACTAAGCGGATACCAATTTTGAAACTTTTGATGCACTTTTTGCAACTTAAATAACAAATATAAGTAAGTATAAATTGCCATAAATTCAGTGCAAATGGAGATAATACACAACAATATCAGAATAGTACAAGACAAGATTCATATCTTATTAAATACCATTGAACTGATATACTAGTAGAGTATGGATTCTCTATACTGGCTATGGAGAAAAATTCCCGGAACATCACTGCAGTTTTTGCACCTTCTCTTGGTAATAATCACTTTCTTGGCAACTGGTTCTTGGGATTTTGCAACCCCAAGGGTCCCCCCTTTTGCTTTGTTCCTCTTACGACCAAAATTCCAAAGAAAGGTCAAACAGAACAGCTTTCAATCAATAACAAGTATTAGGTTACTTGCTTTCCATTTCAGCTAGTGTAGGTTAGAGATGGGATAAATAGTTACTTTTCAGTAATAGGTTACTTCGTTCCATACTTCCTTTGGTAATAGGTTTTTGCAATATATTATTTTTATAACCTATTACTTTTTAGTTTATATATGGCTAATGTCTTTCTAATCCTTTCTGGATGATATACAATATATACATGTGTCCTACATAGTGGATGTGGTTCATGTTTTTAAGTCCCAATGCTTTTGCATCGTAATTTTCCCTTTATTTAACACTAGAATTTCTTCAATTAAAAAGAAACAACAACACTGATATGAAATAGTGGTAGTGTCAAAATTTTACACTAACGTTTGTCCCAATCGAGTAAGCTTAAGGTTCATTAAACCAGTTCCTTTAAACACGAAAACAGAATATTTCAAATAATACCAAGAAATACATACACAAGAGCCGTTTTCTGAAAAAAAAAAAAAAAAAAAAAGAAAGAAAAGAAAAGAATTCTCATATTATAAGCCATATATGTAATTAAGAAACAAATAATAATAACAAATTTTTAAGAAACATCTTTAAGGCATCCCAAATTTTAAACTACCGAGTGACTGTTTCTTTTGATTTTCCCAAAGAGAACTTTCCAGATTGACAAGAAAATTAGTATTTTTCACTCATACTTAGCAAACAGTCACTTTGAATATGTTTTCTAAAATTAGAAACACTTGTTAAAAAATATAGATTTTGCTTACAAAAATTGCATAAAATGATGTATTTTCTCAGACACTTAATTTTAACATAAGAGCATAATTAACTATTCTTAACACCTTTACTCATTTTAAATCTTAAAAAAAAAAAATAGTCTAAAAAAAAGATGAAAAAAAAAAAGTGAAGAAAAGCTAAACAGTAAAAATAAATAAATAAATAAATATTCAATTTTCTACTCAAATTATTCTTAATAAAACCATAATAAATGCTGTATGCCATTACGCATTTTCAATTTCATCTGCTATAAGCAATTAAAATATAAACAAACACTCCTTCTTTTCAATTATCAAACTCCCGTCCCAAAACATCTGTTTCCAATACGCAAGCGAAGCCAAACCTAGCAAGTGTAATGCCATTCCTCACCTTCATGACGAAATAGTAATCAACATCTAATAATCACCCCTTACCTATCTCATACTAGCTGCATAAATTAACACTATTTCGTTAAACCGTGGTATCAAAGTTTTTTATTCAAACGATTTTATTAGCCCATGAAAAATAATCAACACCAAATAAAATCATTTCTAAATTAATATGAGCATGATGTTATTTGTCCTAAACATTAAAATTATCTTGCTTATTAAAATTATTTTGATTAATATATTTCACAAGGAATATTTCGTAATACATTCTAGAAAATATTATCATTACAAAGTTATCGTTAAAAAAATAATACAGCTGCAGCTGTATTATTTTTTTAACGATAATTTTATGAACTTGGAAAGATATTATTGATTCAGAATATCACTGAACTGAGTAACAGAGTTGCAATGAAATTGTCTGTATTCCTTACTGAGATTTCAGACCTATTTTTTTTTTCAGATGTGAAGTAACAAATCGATTCGAACATCTGCGCGGAAAGTCTGATGCGAGTCTTTAGCCGGCGTTCATAATATTGTTTTTGTATTTTGTAAATAAAATAAAATAAAATAAAAAAGTAATTATATAAAAGAAACAATTCAAGCTTTTTACTTGTACAATGGTGTATTATATCAGTTTTATCGCCAGAAATTTCTTGTCTATTTCACGTGCAGAGATAAAGTTGAAAATATTATTTTTTTAGTAGGATATTTTTTGTAATATAGTACTGTGTTAATAGGCTACAATGCAATAATAATATTACTTATTATGTTACATGAAATAATGCCCATCTCTAGTGTAGGTTGTGGTTTATGTTTAATTTATGCCCAATCGAAATATAAAACAACGATAACAAAGGTGGATGAAACTTGCTTGGTGGAAGTGGAATGTCAGTTTGGCGGTAGAAAAGTTGGTTTGGCGAATGAATGGGTATGGTGGGAATGTGATGGTCGAAAGCAAAAAGGTTAATAGTCCAGGGTCTACTCTAATATCTCGTCAATGTTAAATACTAGCAGCAGGGCTGGCTCTAGGCGGTAGGCAACTGCCTAAGGCAGCAAAACCAGCTGAACTACAAAAAATAAATATATAAAATACTTCGATTATTGAATGTAGAAAATAAATAAATAGAAAAAAAAAAAAGAAGTAAATAAATAAACAAGTAAATAAATACAACAAGAATTTACAGGCCTATCTGCCCATTCCTATAATTTGAAATGCAGACAAGAACAGACAAACTTGTAAGTTCTGTACAGTATGTACAGTTATTATTTATACAACCACGACTCGAAGGGAGAAATGCACACTCGCTGATTTAACAAGCTCTTTTTGCTCTCTAATTAAAGAAAGTCAAAAGTTTGAAATTGTAGGGACTTTTAGCAGTGTTCTTCAGCATGTAGGAATTATTGGGAGGTACCCTTTCTCCCCAGGACATTATCAGTATATCCTAAGTATGAAAGAACGTCCTAAGACATCCTCAGCCATAAGATAGGGACATTTCGAGTTGTCTGTAAAAACACAGCAAAATTTGAGTTTGAATTGGCAACAGTGATGTCAGATTTAAAACAATGCTTTATTTATGCAATAACGTCCATCAAATTCATTGGATTGGGGGGGCGATAAATTTTTGATTAAGGTAAGTTTCCATCGGCCAATAAGAATTTCAATGCACATTTTTAAGGTTTTCTTCCTGTTGAAAGATCTACTGGTAAGGAACTGCCTAAAATTTTATTAAAAGAGTTGGAAAAAAAATTGGGTTAAAATTATAAAATATGAGAGGTCTAGGTTATGAAAACTGCTCAGATATGAGAGGCGACAAATTCGGAGTACAATCAAGGATTAAAACTTTAAATTCCAGAGCATTTCACGTACATTTCAGCAGCCATTTATTAAACTTACAAGGAAACATTCATAAGGTGTCGTCTTCAAAAAATATTGAAAAATATATATGTGATTCTACTCTTCCTAAAACACTAGAAAGTGAAAAAATTATCGACTGAAATGAATTACAGCGACCACAAAAAATTATCAAAATTAAGCATTTTTGGCGATTTAGCGCTGTTAGGCAATAAGCCGATAAGTTTGCTAGCACCAAGATTGCCGTGTACAAAGAGAACCGTGTTTTGCTTCTCCGCCAAGTATTCAAAATCAGTCGCCTAACAGTGTAAAATCAACAAATATGCTTAATTTTGATAATTTTTGTGGTCGCTTTCAGTCGATAATTTTTTCACTTTCTGGTGTTTTATGAAGAGTAGAATCACATATATTTTTTTCAATATTTTTTGAAGACGACACCTTTTGCATGTTTCCTTGTTAGTAGTTAATGAATCACTGCGAAGTTGGAAAAGTTGTATAGATTCCCTAATATATTTATTTCTTAAAATAGAAAATATTCATGATGCTTTATTAAGCATTTATAAAAATGTAGAGATAGATAATATGATTAAAAATGAGACGGTTGTTTATTGATTACAGTCGGCAGTAAAATTATTGAAGCACTAGCAATATTCCTACTTAAAAGATGCACACATAATACTGTTTTATTAAGTAAATATTTGTTGAGTGATGATCTCAGTCTTATACTGTTTATAAAAAAGTAAGTTGATGATAAAAAGAAGCGATCAAACTAATATATATATATATATATATATTTATATATAAAACAGGGCGCGAAATTTCCACTCGCCAGCTCGCCATTGGCGAGTGGTAATCTTGGTGTGGCGAGTAAAATTTCGGTCTAAATATTGATAGAACTCCTACAGTATTTGGTGAAAAAAAAAATCAATTTAAAAACGTAAAATCATGCTAATCTTAGGTAATGGGAGCAGACATTCTCTTTTTAAGACGACAGTCTCCTTTTTCAATGCTTATGCCCCCTTAAACGAAAAAAACATTGCAGGACTAAAAAGGCCTCTTTTTGTCCTCTGTCCTCTTTTTCAAATGAAAAGGATTTAGTCCGTAATTTAAAAAAATTCGCAAAACTAGGAAGCTCAATCGGTTGTTGGCTGTATCGAACGGTGAGCACTATTTTCTGCGTTAGGTTCACAAAAGAACAACTTTCAAATAAACTTACCAAAGCATATTATGGTTTATGTCTATTCAGATTCTTCGAATCACGAAGAAATAAAAGTATTCCCTGTATTTGTACGGTTCTTTGATCTGGAACACGGAATCACTATTGAAATTTTCATGAAATCATTGTGACGGTGGTGCTCCAGTTGATACGCTGTGGGTTGACGTCTGTTCTCACTTTTGCATGAATAATATTCCTCATAAAATTAGGCCCACCAATGACAGAGAGGTTCTGTCCTCGAAGCTGGTATACGTGAGGCGCTGGGTTCGATACACTGTTGCGCTCGTTGCCTTAGCCGCTAGGAGTTTACCATGGTTTCCCCGAAACTAGCGTAAATATAGGCTGGTATACGGTATACGTGAGGCGCTGGGTTCGATAACCGGTACGCTCGTTGGCTTAACCATTAGCAGTTTTCCGTGGTTTTCTCCAGAACTAGCGTAAATATAGGCTAGAACCTCTTAGAAAGACCCCACGGAGGACTCTCCTACTCAAGCCTAGAGGTGCAGACAATTGACCTTAATAATAACATACTACCACCACCTCACAAAAATATGCAAAAGTTAGTTGAATTCATTTTATGTCCTCCTGGCAAAAACGCTCCCACAAAGCGACTGTTTTCTTCAATGAACAAAATGTAGGTATATGTGAAAAAAATCCCCTTTATGTACCGTACCTACTTTAAAAACTTATTAACTACTAAGACTAATTTAGGTTATACTTGTGAGAAATTTATAAAATGTTGATAAAGAATGACTGTTCGTTAAAACAAATCGTTTCATCTGCCGAATATTAATTTTACTTTTTCATTTGCCAATTTTATTGTTTCTTTTATGATTATGATTTTAACACAAAAAAGAAAAAAAAATGTCTACCAACTATTTTTATGTAACTGCATGAAATTATCACAAACAAAGTTTTTGTCTATAGCAAAAATTAATAATTAATATATATATATATATATATATTTTGTCCAGTGACACCTATAAAAATTAAGGATTTTTCCTCTCGTATGTGTATATTATTAATTTAAATTATGGTGTACTGATCCAAAATCATCATTTGCGATAAAAATGTTTGCCCCTCTTGAGTAAAGTAGTTTTTGAATCGGTTTTTATAATCATTTTCATTCAATTTTGTGTCCTCTAAAATGTCCTCTTTTTCAAAATTGAATGCCTTCTATTTTCTTATAAAATAAAAGGCATTGCATAATTTCTCCCCTTTTTCCAATAAAAAATTCTGCGTAAAAAATAGAGTAAGTTAATCATATTTTGTGGCGAGTAACTTTTTTTTTCAGCGAGTACAATCTAAGTTGAAATTTCGGGCCCTGATATAAAATATATGAAAAATGTGGATGTGTGCTTCAATAACTTTGCTGCCGACTGTATAATAAAACAATTAAAGTTTTTTATGTTTGATCGTCATTTGATACACAATTTTGAATCATATTAATCCGATTAAGTAAGCTACGTGAAACAAAGGTTTTTGATATATAGCAAGCCACTTATTTATTAAATTGCTCATTAATTTTTTTTTTAAGAATTAAGATCAGTTGATTCCTTTGAAAATTTTATCTTAGAAGCTGAAAAACTAGCTAATGTAATAGACGTAGAAAAAAAAAAAAAAAAAACTTTGAATTGACTACATCATGCCATCATGTTCAATCTTAAAAATGAAATTTTTCTTATGAAAGTGTAGACGAATCTATAGAAAATTCAAAAGAGAAATATAAAATAGATTTTTTTTTTTTTCTTTTCAAAGATCAGGCGATCAGTGTACTGAAGCTGAGATTAAATTTATTGAATAATCATTCTTTTGAATTTTTATGCAATGTCCACACACTTAAAGATACGTGCAAAAATTAATTACTACCACACTCACACTGTAAAGATCTGGGAAACGACTTTACAGATGGTGATTCCTCTGATCTTAACATTTTAAAACTGGCTGGTATAATATACTTTATTTTCTTCACTTTTGAAAAAAAAGAATGTCCAGTTGACGTCTCTAAATTCATTACCTTCCTTAACATTGGGTTGAAAAGCATTGCTTTAAAAATTTTCTTAACCTTGCCAATAACTTTTGCTAACGGAGAAAGATCTTTTTCTAAACTAAAAATAAAAAAAGTACTTTAAAGCCATGTCTAGTCAAAATCGACTCAACGGGTTAGCAATGTTGGCCATTGAGTAACAAATTAGATATATAAGAAGTTATTCGAGATTTGCAGAAAAAAGGGTTTGAAAGAGATTATTTTATTCAGGTTTAAAGTTTGTATATTGTACTAGCATTCTTTATTCTTTGCTGTTTAGAAAATATTGTCTGTACTAGTAATAGTTCCAAAGATTTTGTGTTTTTAACTTAAAAAAAAGAAAAGAAAAAAAAGCAATAGTAGTAAATATTATATGAGTATTATTTACTTAGTTCAATTCTATTAGACAGTTTTTACGATTTTTTTTTTTTTTAATATAAATATATACATTTTTTAATTTGAAAGTTCTTAAAGCTTGGGGGGGGGGGGGGCACTTTTGAGGTTTGCCTACGGCGGCAAAAATGTTAGAGCCGGCTCTGCTAGCAGGCTTTGCCCATTTCACTGGTCACTATATTTAAATGAATAATTATAAAAAAAGAATCACCATTTTTATATTGCTTTACAAATAGGAAAAAAATACATTGAAATTGCTCAAAAACTTCGCGACTTTCTCACTGCAACTTGTTATTAAGTTATGCTTCAAAGACTGTAATGCATACGAATTATATTGTGAGACCTTGCACACAAACTTCGAGTGTTATTGCTATTTATATAATTTTTTATAGAGAAAATGCCGCGGTGTGAACCTAGATAACATGCATTAGATCCAAGTCATTTTAAATATATTTGCTGAGATTAGAACACTAACAATAACACGCAGCAAAGTCCTAAACACTTTACAATTTTGTTGGAATGGAAAGTATTATAAAGAGAAAATAATGAAGTAACTAACTTTATTTAATTGAATATATAGTAAATACGAACTAAATGCTCTGTGAATGCCGAATATGTTTACTGTTAAATTTACCTTTATTTGAATAACATTTTTACTATTCGAACAAAAGTCATTATCTATTTTGCAGATCTAAAATTATTAATATGAAATATAATAGTTTGAAAAAGTGGTAATTTAATTGTAATAAATAACAAGTCTTTCTGTCATTCGGAAGGGTACGTTAATTTCTTTTTTTGTATCAAGTGGCCGCCATTTTGTAACAAAGTGTTGGATAAAATTTATTAACGGAAGTGTGTGCTATGCACATATGAAGTTTTAAGCAAATCGATTCATAAATAACTTTCTAGACGAATTTGAAATTTTTAAGGGGTCAGTGCTTGGAAACAAGATGGCGGATGAAGTTGGCCAACGAATATATCAGATGCATTTCTTAGATAAATCTACTCTACAAATTCGGTTCAAATTAATTCAGTATTTCATACGTTTTCATAATGACAAATTTTCAAGTAGCCACAACTTGAAAATAAAATTGCGGAGCAAGTTACACAGTGAACTAATCCAAGATATTTGTAAGATAAGTCCACTGTCCAAGTTTGTTTCGAATTGATTCTGCATTTCAAAAATTATCTTAATAATAAATTTTCAAGCAACAGCGTGATTTCAAGTGTCCGCCACATGGAAACAAAATGGCAGAGTAAGTCGCCCAGTGAACACATTTAAGATATTTTAATAATAAGTCCACTGTACAACTTTGGTTCTACTTGATTCGGTATTTCAAAAATTATCATGATAACGAATTTTTAAGTGACCGTCTCATGGAAACAAAATGACGAAACAAGTTGCCCAGCAAACTCATCCAAGATGTTTATAAGATAAGTCTACTGTCCAAATTTGTTTAGAATTGGTTCAGTATTTCCTAATAGCAAATTTTCAAGCAGTAGCGTGATTTGCGGTGTCCGCCATTTGGAATTAAAATGGCAGAGTATAAGTCACAAAACGAACTCATTCGAGATATTTGTAAGATAAGTCCACTGTCCAAATTAGTTTCGAATTAATTCAGTATTTCAAAAGTTATAATAAACATTTTTCAAGCAGCAGCGTGATTTTAAGTGTCCACTACATGGAAACAAAATGACAAAGTAAGTCACCCAGCGAACACATTTAAGATATTTTAATAATAAGTTACTCGCTCCATCTTTGGTTCTAATTTATTCGATATTTCAAAAGTTATCGTGATAACAAATTTTTAAGTGGCCGCCACATGGAAACAAAATGACGAAGCAATTTGCCCAGCGAACTCATCCATAATATTTGATAGATAAATTCAGTGTTCAAAATTTTTTCGCATAAAATCACTTTTTTAAAAGCTATCGTGATGACAAATTTTCAAGTGGCAGCTAGATTATAAGTGGCTCCCTTAATTTAACGTATCAGTCAATTTGAAACAAAATGGCGGATCAAGTTTATTATTAATCTTGTTGGAGACCCTTATGGAGTCTATGTATACAATACAGCAAAATCTAAGCAAATGTGGTTTTTTATATGCTTTTTACTATATAGATTTGAAATTTTCATGTGGTCGCATTTTGGAAACAAAATGGCCGACCAAGTTGGTCGATATATCAAATGCATTTCTAAAATAAATCTACTTTTCAAGTTTGATTCTAATTAATTCAGTGTTTCATACGTTTTCGTAATGACAAATTTTCAAGTGGCCGCAAGTTGGAAATAAAATTGCGGACCAAGTTATCTTGTGAACTAATCTAAGATATTTGTAAGATAAGTCCACTGTCCAAATTTTTTTCGAATTTATTCGGTATTACAAAAGTTAACGTAATGACAAATTTTCAAGCAGCAGAGCGATTTCAAGTGTCCGCTATTTGGAAACAAAATGGTAGATTATGTCACCCAGTGAAGTCATTTAGGATATTTTAATGATAAGTTCACTGTCCAGTTGTTCTCTCGACTCTCCTTGAAATATTCAATCCATTTTCATTAGGTTCCCTCCCATGTCGGGGTTATAGGAAAGAAATTTGCGAACATTTTGACCAAGACTGGCTTCTGCTGAGGATGTGATACCGAACAGGATTCTCACATACAGCGAAATGTCCGCCCTCCGAGAAACTGAAATAATTAAAATTAGTAAAACTCCACCCAATCTGCCTTGGTACACTGGGAGGAGCCGTCGTGGGTCTTTCTAGTTTCTTCTGACAGAAAGCGTCAAACAGCCTTCACACGTTTCTTGAGTATGCACATCAGAGGGTTCACTTACCAACATGGCCGTATTTTTTCCAATGTGCCTCTGGTGTAAAGCTGACCAGGCTTCTCCCTATCATATTCTTTAATGCTCAAATTTTGCAATACAGGAGGTTTTAAAGAACCTTCTTCTCTTTATAGACTTTTTGGAAGTTTTGGCTTCACGGAGATGGTTTAGCCTATGATGGACCATCTGGAATTAACAACAACAACACTGTTCAATTTTGGTTTGAATTGATTCGGTATTTCAAAAGTTATCATGATAGCAAATTTTTAAGTGGCCGCCTTATGAAAACAAAATAACGAAGCAAGTTGCCTAGCAAACTAATCCAAGGTATTTCTAAGATAAGTCCACTGTCCAAATTTGTTTCAAACTGATTCAGTATTTCAAAAGTTATCATAATAACAAATTTTCAAGAAGCAACGTGATTTTAAGTGTCCGCCATTTGAAAAAAAAAATGGCAGATGGCATCCAGCGAACTCAATCACGATATTTAAGTGATAAATCCTTTGTGCAACTTTTGTTTCAATTAGTTCAATATTTCAAAAATTATCGCAATGACAAATTTTTAAGCGGCAGCTTGATTTCAAGTGTCTGCCACTTGGAAACAAAATGGCGAACAAGTTGCTCAGCTAAGCCATCCAATATATTTGATAAATAAGTCCAGTGTTCAATTTTGGTTAGAATGATATCACTTTTTTAAAAGCTATCGGGAAGACAAATTTTCAAGAGGCAGCCTGATTACAAATGGCTCCCTTAATTTAACGTATCCGTCACTTTGAAACAAAATGTCGGATCAAGTTTATTATAAATCTTGGTAGAGACCCTTATGTAGTCTATGTATACAAAAATTATTGCTTCTCGGCCTTTTGGCTAAAACCTAAGTGTAGTATGTATACAGCAAAATCTGAGTAAATCTGGTTTTTGATATGTTTTTTACAATGTGGATTTGAACTTTTCATGTGGCTACAACTTGGAAACAAAATGGGAAATCAAATTGGTCAACGAACATCAAATGCATTTCTAAAATAAATCTACCATACAAATTTGGTTCCAATTAATTCAGTATTTCATATGTTTTCGTAATGACAAAATTTCAAGTGGAACTACAACTTCGAAATAAAATTGCGGAGTGAATTACCCAGTGAACTAATCCAAAATGTTTGTAAGATAAATCCACTGTCCAAATTTGTTTCGAATTGATCCAGTATTTTAAAAGTTATCATTATAACAAATTTTCAAGCAGCAGCATGATTTCAAGTGTCCGCCATTTCGAAACAAAATGGCAGATTTATTCACCGAACGAACTCATTCAAGATATTTGAATGATAAATCCTCTGTGCAACTTTTGTTTGAATTAGTTCAATATTTCAAAAATTATACAATGGCAAATTTTTAAGTGGCAGCTTGATTTCAACAGGGTGTAATGACTTCAGACTAATGACTTTAAGACTCACGAGAGGGCGCTGTTTGTTCAGCACGGTGAAAAGATTTTCGAATTGAAGAGAGACTTTAGTTTTTAGTTTTGTTAAAAAAAGGAAATGATGCAACGCTGAGAATAGCGATGCCTGGCTTGAGTGCCGATTATTTTTATTTATTTGGTGGACTGGAAAGTTACGGTTCAAATTTAAATTATGTTAAATTGTTTACGTGTTTATTTGTGTTAAATGTGACTGTATTGTATCGTGTGTGTAATTCGAGAAATAAATAAAATTCTCGAAAGGAAAAGCTAGTCTTCATGAGTTCCAGCGTTCGATGCATGACAGTCTAAGAAGTTGGTGGCAGCTAGCGGATAAAGAATTCACGCTACTAAAGGGGTAAGTACCATTTTCTGTATGAAACAGTGCCTTGATTTAAAAATAATATAATAAATACCTCAGTTCTTGTATTAGAATGTGAGAAAATATTCTTTTTTTTAAAAAGGTACTTTAATTCAGATTATGTATTTAAATCATGAATCATATAGCACTGCTTATCCCTATTCATTTAGTAAAAGTATTATTTTAAGATAAATTATTATTGTAGAGAAAAATATGTATTATTAACCTGATTCATCCGTTGTTTAAAAGAAATAAAAAAGAAGGAAATCTTTCGTTTTTTTTGTCGATGTGTTTCGAAAAAAAATAAATAAATAAAGTTGATGAATCAGTGAAAAATAAATAAATATATATTTTTTTCTTTTGTTTGATGGTATATTCCTAATAATAATAATTAAAAAAAAAAAACTTACTATAGAGTAACTAAATGTTACTACGTTTTGCAGGGAATTTAGGTTTTAAACGGAATTGCAAATTTTGAGAACAGATTTAAATAAAGTACCTGTTCTGTATTTTATGGAAGAATAAATATTCTTGTTTAGTAATCTGTGGTTTAGAGCTTTGAGAAAAAATAAAAATAAAGAATATATTTATTATCGATTTAGAAAGAATAAAAATGTTGCTGAATGATTCATAAGAATTAATGTGCATTTCCGGTCACATTTTTATTTCTGATACTTTATTGATTTAAATTGGATTTATTTTTTCTATCTCTTTTTACTGATTTTAATATTTCTTTGCTAAATAATACAAAAAAGAAAAAGAGTGAATAAAGAATAAAAAAGAAGTTAGTTTTGCTTTTGTGTAAAATGATTCTATTCTTGTTTGAAACAAAATATTTTAGTTACGGTTTCAAGTAAAATGATTTAATTTTGCTTTCAAATGAAATGTGTAATGTTTAGATGTTCATTTTATTTATTAATATTAATTACTATGGTAATTTATGTTACTTAAATCCAATTTCGATTGAACTTACTTTTTTTTTTGATGAAGAAAAGAGTTTCGGTTTCGAAACGAAACTATTGTTTTTTTTTTTTTTTTTGGGGGGGGGGGGGTTTGAAGAAAAATATTAATTATTCTGTTTCCTGAGAAATATGTGTGCAAAAAGAATAAAATAGTTTTGCAACTAAATTAATTTATTTCTGTTTTGAACTGAAATAATGATTGTGTAGGAAATGTAGTACTTGGTATGAGAACATACTTGGTTAAAAATTTTGTTTGGGTATTCTTTTTGAACATACGATTTATGTAATAAAAGAAATTTGTGTGACTGAAAATTTTAATATTTTCTGTTCTTTAAGAAGAAAAGTACTGTACACGTGTTTTTTTTTATGAAAGAAATATATATATTAAAAAAAAAAAGTGTTCTCTTGAATAGAGAAAAATAAGGTATTTTTCATAAGTTATAGATACCATTAATTGGGTTGGATATTATTATTTTTTTAATTAATTACAAAGCTTAATTACCCTCATTATCTTATTTTATTTGTGCGTTTGATTGATTTTTGAAAAAAAAAGGGGGTAATATATATATATATATAAAAAAAAAAAAAAAAAAAAAGAGAAAATAATAATTTTTCTGATAATTTTATTTGTTTATATTTTATTATCGTTTTGAGAGCATTCTGGTTTTCTTTGGGGTTTACAAACATGGCATTTTTAGCTAAAGCTCGAAAACATGAATTAATTCAGATTTGTGAGGAAATCGGTGTTGAAGTAGATACTTCCAGTAGAGTTATTGACATCAAGAAATTAATTTTATGTAGCAAGTCCTATAATGAGGAAGAAGTAAAATTAATATTGGAAAGGCTTATAAAGATAAAAAAATCCAAGAAGAAGAGAGAATAAGACAAGAAGAAGAGAGAATAAGACAAGAAGAAAGAGAGGAAAGAAGGACCCGAGAAACTCAACAATATGAAATTGAATTAAAAAAATTAGAAATTTCAAGAGAAAATCCTGAAAGAATATTAGAACCAGAAAAGGTGACTGAATCGGTTCCAAGAATTCAGTTAACGCAAATTACCCCAAGATTTGATGAAAAACATGATGAAATGGGTTTATATTTAATAAATTTTGAAAGAAGAGCGGAGATGGCACGAGTTCCAAAAAAGGATTGGGTGGCCTACCTGTTAGCAGTTTTACCGCCAGAACTATCCAATATGTTGGCCAGAGAGTCTCCTGCCGATGCTACAAATTATGATTTTGTTAAAAATATCATTATGAAAAGATATAAATTAAATAGTGAAAAATTGAAACAATGTTTCTATAAGCACCACAAATCTTCCGAAAAATCTTGGAGAAATTATGCCCAAGAGCTTTCTAGTTATTTTACGGAGTGGCTTACAGAATTAAAGATAGAGAATTTTCAACAGCTAAAAGACCTAATAGTGACTGAGCAGTTGAAGTTTCGAGTGCCTGCTGATGTAAGAGAACATTTTTTAGATAACTGGCTTACATTCACGACACCTTTAGACTTAGCTGAAAAATTAGATGAATTTGAAAGCATAAGAGAAAGTTTTAAAAGGAGGGATTTGCCCAAAAAGAAATTTTCCAGCTTTCGAAACCAAAGTGAAAACTTATGTGATGATAAGTCAAACGATAATAACAAAGATGTCAAGCCGAAATTTCATGCAAAACCCGAAACATCCCAAGAAAATCAGAGAAATAAAGAATTTGATAAAAGAAAAATTGCTCGTTGCTATGAATGTGGTTCTCCTAATCATCTTAGACCTCAGTGTGATAAATTAAAGAAAAGAGTAGAATTTATCTCACATATTATAGCTGAGGCAGGTTCTGATGAATCAATGACACCTTATACTAGTTTAGGTAAAGTGAATGGTGTTGAGATGAAAATAATTCGAGACACGGGTGCTTCATGTGATCTGATAAGCAGCAAGTACGTGAAACCACATATGTACACAAATGAGAAAGTGTACATTAGAAATCCATTAGAAGTGGATCCTGTTTGCCTACCACTTGCAGAAACTGAATTAGATTGTAAAATGGGACACATAAAAACTAAAGCAGCTGTCCTACAAAATTCCTTTTATAGTAACAAGTATTTGTTAGGAAATAAAACTGCTGCAATGTTCAAAAATTGCAAATCAAAAGAAAATGTACAAGTGTCTAAGTTAAATTCTGTACAAACAAAAAATTCTAAGAAATTTTTAAAGGTGAAGAAAAATATTCAAAATAAAGATGTTGCTCATTTTGACCAAAAGTTGATTGAGAGCAAATCTGAAGATGAAAAGAAAACTGAAGAGGTAGAAGAAATCCTGTCAGAATTTTCATGGCCAGAACTCAATAAAACCTCTCCAAAAGTGTTTGTTGAAGAACTGCAGGATATCAAAGAAAATCCAAATAAAATAGAAAATGAAGTTGTTCTTAAAGAGAAAATAAATTTTGACCATCTCAAATCTGAAAATTTCAGATTGTTAAATGAAATAATATGTTTGAAAGGGGAGATGGAAGAAAAGAAAATTAAAGAACAAGAACTGTCTCTTGAAAATAAAAAAACTTACTGAAGAGTTGGAACATACTACCAAAAATTATTCAGAACTAAATAATGCCTTAAAAGACCTGTAATGCCGGCGAGTCCCACACCCATATGGTAGCCCCTATGGAGGGGGAATATATGTCATGGCAACCCTTAAAGGGGTCGCGAAAAGGATGCAGAGAGAGAAGCATCAGTGAATGTGTGTGAGCTGGTTTTGGAAAAACGGAGGAAGCGTGTCCTGCCGTCCTCTAGCTCAAATCATTTATTATTGTTTGTGCACTATGAGAGTGCGAGAAAAGTTGCTTTAATCTTCAAATACATCTTTGTATATATAAGTGTGTAAAAAGTAATATTAAATACTGCAATTGTTAGCGAGATCGGTGACTGTTTATCTGGAACATTTTCCCCACACCCACACGTACCTCGACGAACCAAACATCAAGCTCCTACACTGGCGCACCCGTCAGGATCGAGGTAAGAAGATTCTTATCTTGTTTATGTTTTGGGGGAAAAGAAGTATGCAAAGTGCCTGTTTAAGAAGCCATTGAAAGATATATGGAAAATGATTGTTTAAAATCCGAAATTTAAAAGTCACGATAAGCTAATTCGTCAGCATGGCGGAAATATTTAATGTGAAAGGTCTTAAAAAAGAAGATCTAATAACGGTAGCAGAAGAAATAGGTGTCAGCACTACTTTAGAACTAAAAATAAAAGATCTTAAAATCGGACGAATTTAAAACGTCACCTGATTTTGTTGCAGAATTTATTATCACTACCGTAGAAGATCGTAAACAAAGAGATGAACATGCCAGAGCATTGGAGCTTGCTAGAGCTCAAGGCTCAAGCCCTAGGCCGGAACCTGTCCAGCGTAGTGAAAAGGATGATTTAGATCGGATAATTAAAACGATAAGGTCGCTAACGATTCCTTGTCCGTCAAAACCAGAGTTGTGGTATTTGTTCTTCACAACTCTGGAACGCGCATTTAAAACAAAAAATGTAGACGAAGGTATTCAAGCCGAAATTTTGTTAAATTTATTAGGCGAAAAAGCTGCCAATATTTTTGTTTACATTAACGATGAAGAGATCCAAGATTATGAAAAAATAAAAACGCTCGTGTTACGAGAATTTGAACCGACAGCGCCAAATTGGAACATTTTAATACAGCTAAAAGGCAGGTGGGCGAGACGCACATGCAGTTCGCGTCTCGTCTTAAAACGACGTTCGACTATTACCTCCGATTAAGAAAATGCGAGGATTTTGATACTTTGCGTGATTTGATTGTAGCGGATAAGCTATTTTCTACTTTAGATCAGGTAACGCAAACACACATAGGTATACGGCAAGGTGAAAATTGGTTTAGGCCGACACAAATGGGCAAGGATTGCGATAATTTTTATACATCGAGAGGCAAGTCAATACATAAACAAAATTTTTCAGAGAATGCAAAACAACGCGATACGGTAGAATCATTAGATATGGGAAAAGAGCAAAGATACATACCTCCTCATTTGCGTACACCCAAAAACCAGTCGAGTTATGCTTATAAACCTAGAACCAAATCTTGTTATTCTTGCGGATCTAATTCCCACTTACAGCGAGACTGTGATAAACGAAAACAAAGTTTTAATAGTGAAAATATTAAATCGGAGCAAAATAATAGCGAAATATTTACCGCTATGATCAAAACTGAATCTTTAAATTCCCAACTCGCGATTGAACCTTTAGATCACATTGAAATAATGGTTGAGGGACGGAAAGTGAAAGCAATAAAAGATTCTGGCACGAATCTTGCGATTTTTAACCCTTTGGCGCTACCAGATATAGAACTTGAAGAGCAAGGAAAGATAATTCTCACATCAGCGTTTGGCGAACCGACCGAAGCTAAATTATGTAAACTCCCCGTTTCTCTCAGAACAAGCGGAATATCCGTTGACGGACCTCAAGAAATTCTCGCGGCGGTGACTCGAAAACTTTGCGTTCCCTGCTTACTCCCACCTAGGATATGGAATTCGTTGAGGGAGCAGTCTAAAGAAAGGGATGAAAAAGAGAGAGAGAGCAGACAGAGCGTTCCGTTTGTAGAAGGGGGATCTCCTGAAAGTAGAGAAAGAGAGGTTTCAGTTTTCGCGGAGGGGGGGAATGGAAGCCGATGGGGAAAGTACGCTTTGTATTGAAGAGAGGGTCAAAACTGACCATCTGAAATTCGAGATGCAGTGTACGGATTTGGAAAAGCGAGAAGAAACTAGCGTTATCGAGGGAGTGAAAGTTCAGAGGGGTAGAAAAGCGCTGGATAAAACGGTGTTGTTGCAACCTAGGGGAGAGGAAAAGGAAAGATTGAACTTAGCTCAAAAGGCGGTCGTATGCAAAAACGAAACTAAAGGGAGAGTTCGGGATAGTTTCGCTTGGCCTGGGATGAGGCATTCTGAAGTGCGTTTGAGAGATGTCGCGTGCGCTGAATTATGTTTAGGGGAACAGCATGGGCGGTGGCTGGCAGCTATCGTGTTGAAAACGTTAACGACCAGGGCGATTTCTAGTTCTCTATGCGATATTTTTATGCGTGCTGAGATCCCGAATGTAATCATTAATGATTGTGGGATGACTAATGGGGAATTTAATTGGTCGTTTGGTAATTTGAAATCATTACCTTGGGCTGGCGAAATTAGACGTTCGTCTTCTAGGAATTTTAAAGCGGACGATCAAGTGATTTTATACGCTGGTGGGACCGGTTCTGGTGAAACAGCACGACCATGCTCACAATCTGATGAAATCAAGTTAATTGATAAAAACTTAAACTTGATACAGGCGAATAAACAAGGAGAAGTTTACCCAAGAATCTCGACAGCCAATCGAGTTTTCGAGAAAGACAACAAAGTCAGGAAAAATTATAATTACAACTCACCTATGCAAGAATGTGAAACTCAGCCGTAATGTCGATCATGTGGATCATACAGAAAGAAACAAATCGATAAATTTGTTGCCCCAACAGGGAAAAGCCCCTGATTTCAAAATCACCAACGGTGAAAGAAATAAAATTGTGAACGCGATGATGATAAATTATCTGGAACCTGACTTGTCATACCCCGAGGATGTCACTGAATATCCCAGTGATAGAAGAAATCACACGAAACCGTTATTTGTGTCTTCGAAGGAGCTAAAGGTGTTCAAGTATACCTTCGTTATCAAGAAATTAATTTCTTTAGAAATAACATTGTGTTTTTCACCGAAAATAAAATGGAACTTAAGCCTTCATATGGCTGAACGTGTTTTATTGAAAGTGCGAGTTTAGACATTGGTTAACTATTTAGAGTTAGTTGTGTATTTATGAACAAGTTAGACTCTTAATAAACTCTAATAAACTTTGAATGAACAATTCATTAGACTTTCCTCTAACTCTAGAGAGACAATTTTGAATTAAAACTTTCTGTTTGTGATTTTACAAGTATTTTATTTCTTTCAGAGAATGAACGTCGAAAAGGAATTTATTCAATCCAGTCTGTATAACATTTTTTTTTGTTGTTATAAGGTTCTTATAATTTTATTCTATTATTTTAATTGCTAATTTCATTATTCAATTGTGGTTTTGTTATCAATATTAATTTATGTACTGTTATTTAGTAGTGTGTGATGTAAATAATATTGTGGAGTGAGAGTCTCCGGCATCCTTTTATTTCTCAGATAGTGTCATCAGACGGCCGCTGAGACAAAGAACTTCTAATAGATAAGAAGGGAAGGCTGGAGAAACAGTAACTAACGAAAGCGTGCATACAGCTTTGCCGGAAAGCATGCTTAAAGGAAAGTACGTTTTCCCCCTCTCTATCTGCGAAATCGCCAAGTATACTGTGGCAAACCTCAAAAGCGTCACTGCGCGCACCATTTTGAAACTGAATGTAGTTGTCAGTTGTCGTTGACCGTTGTCGTTATCCTCTATCGTGTTAAAAGTGATGTGTCAATTTTCTGTGAAATCACAATGGATTAAACACAGCCTGAAACTACTTTTAGTTTCATTGTAGTCCTGAAAGGTAAATGATATTTTGCTTACCACTTGCAAGCTGGCGCAAACCTTAAAAGTTCAAAGTTTTAATAATCTTTGGCTTTGGGTTTTGTGCCTGCTAGTATTTTCAAGTTGAAGAAGCTGTAAATTTACTTAAGGAAATGTGCCTTAGTAATGAAGTGAGTGTTTTATTTATTATTTTTCTTCTTTAATTTTGTATTTGAGTCTTTAATTTTTAGGTGTTGATCTAGGTTTAAAATTTTGGTACACTTTTTTAAATCAATAAATACTCTTGTGAAATTTCTACTGTTTTTGTAAAAAAGAAAAAAAGATATCGAGTAAAGCTTTAAACTTTAACATTAGCAGTCAACCGATTTCCTGTTTAATATAAAAATATACATATACAATATTAAGCTACCAATGTTTTATAGAACTAAGTGTGTGCATATGCAGTAATTTCATACAATATTGAAAACAGGTTTTAGGCATAGACAATTTTGAGATAATCATTTACTTAAACCAAAATGTTTTTGAAATGCTTGTTTATGAATTTAAATTTTGTGAAGGGAACAATCTAACACTCCCAATTTTAGTTTAGATTTTATTTATTGCCTTTTAACTTTCTTTTAATCGGAAATTTTAATTTTTGTTTACATTGATTAAATTTTCTATCCGTAACTGCATTAACAGTTTTATTGGAAATAATAATAATGATAATCAAGCACGAAGCACATTTAAGAGATGAAGCAAAATTTTTGGATAAACAGATAGTCAATGTACAATGTCTATTAAAACAATTTAGGCAATTTAGATAAATATGCATTTATACTATAATCCTGAAAATATTGTAAATATGTGTTCTGAATTGTAAAAGGGGAATGTGCATTTTTTTTTTTTTTTTTTTTTTTTTTTTTTTTTTTTTTAAGCAGTGCTTAAAATTATTTTAATCCTTAAAATATGTTCTCTTTGTTTAAGACTTATGAAATACATGTGAAATTTATCATTCTAGTACGCTGTATCCATTACAAAGTTTTTTCCTAAATCAGTTTAATTTTAAAATGATAATTTTTAAGTAAAACTAACTCCATGAGTTTATTTTTAATTTATTTATCTTTTAATAGCACTTTTAGCTAATAAATAGGCAACCACAAAGGATCTAAATGCTGGTCACGGAGTAATATTAATAGGAGTTGAAGGTCCAATGGGAGAAAGCTACGAAACTGTGATCTAAATTTTTGGTAAATATTGAGGGCGCCACTTGTCATTCCTTCCTACCTCGGCGCGGATATACTGTTGTTTTCAATCGAATTTTGCTGGAGTACATTTAAATTTTTTTATTTTAAGCAATTTAATTTCTTTGTAAGTTCTTAAAACTGCATAATTCAGATGTTTCAAATAAATGCTTCGTTCCTAGTTGTAAAACAGGCTATGATAGTGATAAGAAGAAAAAAAAAAAGCCCTAGGAGAAAAATAAAGTCCAAGTTCGTGTTTTCTGCACCTAAAGTAAGTTTATTTTTTTTCTTTATAAAATTTCATCCATTTTCCTTCCTTCCAATTGTCTGTTTTAGCTAGCTTCGGTTCATAAGAATCGTCATTTTTTAAAAGCCTTCTTTCAAAGTAAAATTAGCATAAAATGGCTCTTAAAAAAAAACATGTTGGTTAGAATACTCTATTTAATGAAATTTGCTTTCAATCGAAATTTTTTCAGCTTGATATTATTTTTAAAAAAATAATTAAAACGAGACATTTCCCCATTGAATAACATTGCGGAAGCTGGAGAGAAGGAAGGATTGCACGCTGGCGCCATCTGTAAACATTAGAAAACAACATCACAAAATTTCAGCGTTACCTTCTTCTCCTGTCTTAATACTCCGTGATGCTGGTTTATGGAAAATTTTAAACATTTGATTTTTTTACCTTTATTATTAAACTGTGTGAATTAAAAATAACTGAAATTTACATAATAAAAAAGGTTCGTAACACTATTTTAAGACAATATATACCTTATACATATATATATTGGGTAGTACTTTTCATTAAAATTTATCTGTGTTATTCAACATGAAAAATATTTTTTTTATAATTGATACATTGGTAAATTTAAAAATACAAGCAACTCCCACTAAAACTCGATTGCTATCAAAAATGCATATATAAAAATCACAGACCAATCAGTACCAAAGCGAGTATAATGGATTCTTTTCATTATACTCACTAAGTTCTTTGACGAAAATTCCCCACTTTCCACTTTGCCTGGAGCGATAATCCTCCTACGTTTTCTGCTGTCAATAATCTACCAGATTATAATAATTATCGCTTTTGTCGATACTGCCAAAAGCGCCCTTTCGCCAATTTACCCCTGTATATTCACTTTACAGAATAGCTTTTTGCACTCTTTCGCCGGTTCCCGTGGATTTACATTACGTCTACGGAGCCTTCCCATCTTCACGTATTGAAAGATCTTTGGCTGAGACACGATCTTGGGGGGGGGGGGGGAGGTGTAATGCCGGCGAGTCCCACACCCATATGGTAGCCCCTATAGAGGGGGAATATATGTCATGGCAACCCTTAAAGGGGTCGCGAAAAGGATGCAGAGAGAGAAGCATCAGTGAATGTGTGTGAGCTGGTTTTGGAAAAACGGAGGAAGTGTGTCCTGCCGTCCTCTAGCTCAAATCATTTATTATTGTTTGTGCACTATGAGAGTGCGAGAAAAGTTGTTTTAATCTTCAAATACATCTTTGTATATATAAGTGTGTAAAAAGTAATATTAAATACTGCAATTGTTAGCGAGATCGGTGACTTTATCTGGAACATTTTCCCCACACCCACACGTACCTCGACGAACCAAACATCAAGCTCCTACAAGACCTTAAACAGAAAAATGAAGAGTCTAATTTTGTGATGGACGAACTAAAAGCTGAAATAGGTGCTTATCTGAATAAAAAATGCTTAGAATATGAAAAGCAGATAAATGAAGAAATTCAAGAGAAAGAAAAGTTTGAAAATCAGTTAAAAACTCTTCGCCTTGATTCACAAAGTGAAAAGAAGAATTATCTAAATCAGTTAGAAATTCTGAATGTTGAAAAGAATAATTACAAAAAAGAACTGGAAAATACGAAAATTGAAAATCTTAAGCTGTCTAATGAAATTAACATAATGAAAGAAGAACTCTTAAGAATGAAAAGTAAAGAAAAAGAAATTTGTCTTAAAAATGAAAAACTTGTTGAAGAAAGAAATTAAATTACTATAATTAATTCCAAATTAGATTACCTGTTTAGTATTCTTGAAGAGAAAGAAAGAATTTCTAATGCTAAATTTTATCAGTTGACAGCTGAATTGCAAAAAAAATAAATTAGATCTTATGCAATTATCTGAAAAGTGCTTAACTTATGAGAAGCAATTGAAAGAACAAAATTACTTGAAGAAAGAACTTTCTGCAACTACTTTGGGTCCCTTGAAAAATCTACCTAAAGATTCTAGTCAACTAATGGCAAATTTATTGAAACACAGTGAAAAGTGTCCAGTGCCATATAGTGAGAAAGTCGCCAATTTTCCTAAAACAGGGAAAAATCCTGTAAAACATGTAAAAGACATTTCCTACAAAATAAGTGCTATTAAGTTGCACATAAAATCTTCTAAATGTCAACCTACTCGAGCTCATGTGAAAATTTCTGGACATTTAGTGGGCCAGAGATTGAGAACTTCAAGTGAAATGAAGGTTCGAGACAAAAAAGATTCTTCGTCTCATACTACCAAGACTCATGTGACAGCCTTTTCCAATTTAGCTGAATACTATCGAAAATGTAATCCTGAATTTTCTGAAAACGCAGCTTTATTGTCAGACTTACTGAAGGATTGGACTCTAAAATCCATTGACTCAAATAGCTCTTGCCAAAGTGTATTTGAAGAACTAAAGGAGAATTTATCTCAAAATCCTATTTTATTTAGTCTTAATTGTATAGGGCTACCATTCATGTTCCTGAGAAAAAGAAAAAAAAAAAAAAAAGACCAAATCCCAGACTTTTACTTTGGGAACTCTATGCAGATTATTTAATTAGGAGGTTGTTGAGTGTATAGAATTACAATCTCTGAATGCTGATAGATTAAGTCTTATCCCTTAGTTTAAAAAAGTTTCTGTATTTGTTTAATTATTGCTATATATATTGTATTTGTTTAATTATTGCTATATATATCGTATTTGTTTAATTACTATATATATATATACATATGTGGTATATAGTTGTTTTCACTATCTATATTTCACTTTGCATATCTATTTAGTGTCACAGGTATATTGTGTAATAATATTTAATTTTCTATTTGGTATATGTTTCATTGTATATTTTAAAATAAGTTAAATAGTGTGTTTAATCTAAAATAGGGATAAGTCTGGTGCATTTAAATATAACCAGGTACTGTTTCTGCATAGAATTGGTGCTTGCTCGTATTTTTTTTAATTTATTACTTGTTTTAAATTAATTACGATATTAAGAAAATGGACTAATATGTTGAACATCGTGACTTTATTTTATTTGAATATAAGACTTATCCAAATCAAGTATCATTTAACCAAACTTTTCCCTCTACAACAGTGAAAAGTTTCTCCCCTGAAGGGAGGAGGTCTGTAATGACTTTAGACTAATGACTTTAAGACTCACGAGAGGGCGCTGTTTGTTCAGCACGGTGAAAAGATTTTCGAATTGAAGAGAGACTTTAGTTTTGTTAAAAAAAGGAAATGATGCAACGCCGAGAATAGCGATGCCTGGCTTGAGTGCCGATTATTTTTATTTATTTGGTGGACTGGAAAGTTACGGTTCAAATTTAAATTATGTTAAATTGTTTACGTGTTTATTTGTGTTAAATGTGACTGTATTGTATCGTGTGTGTAATTCGAGAAATAAATAAAATTCTCGAAAGGAAAAGCTAGTCTTCATGAGTTCCAGCGTTCGATGCATGACAAGGGGTGTTTGTGTTCAGAGACTTCCCCTGATTTCAGGGTTTTTTATCTAATCCATCTGTATTTTCATACTTTCTACAAAGTTATCTTTTGTTTTCATTGATTGTTCATTTTTCAACCAGATGAGAGATGAAACGCAAATGAATTGTAAGAAGGTTGAGGACTTCTGGTCGAAATAATTTGAGTATCATTTGATCATGTGGATATAGTAATAAGACATAGATCAATTAGTCTTTCCCCGAGTAAATATACACAGGAATAAGCTGGAAAAATTAAGCAAATAAAATTTATGTATAATTTATGTACTAAAGGTGAATGAAAAACTCCAGTTACAGTTTCAAATTCATTTTACTTTATTTTCATTTTTTACTATATTTATTAATTTAGTTACTATTTAAAGTTAAACTTTTTATGTACTAAACCTAACGTTCTTTATCTGCGCCACTGCTAACTATATTTAAAAATTTCTGGAAAATTCTATATTACTTACTAATATAAAATCTTAAAAAATATCAAACTTTAAAAAAAGTATTCCATTAAAAATCAAAACACTATTTAAACCATAATAATAGCAAAGCAACTGATTATAAAAATTATATTTTTCATAATTTAGTCAAATATAATGTACATTCAGCAAAAAAGGAAAAAAAAAAAGGCCGCCCCCACCTAATTCCGCCGTAAATTATCGTAGAAGCAAGCGTTTGGTACCGGTCGATTTGCAATAACGTCTAGTTTATAATGGTATAGTTAGATTTTGCTTAAGGGGTCATCTACATATTAAAACAGGCACCAACTTCATTTTTTTCAATGGGAACCACTATTTTTGATATATTCAAATTTCTGAGATCAAGGCGGTTCAGAAATTGTCCTACTTATAAACTTTAAATCAATTTTTGACGGAGTTAAAAGCGAAAATGTATCAGGGAAAGTAAATAGTGATCTACCACAGAATAGACATTATTTATTAAGTTTCACACCGGAAAAAAAGTACAGAAATGTTAATTATAAAACCAAAAACGAAGGTTAAATGTAACCCCACGTGATAAATTTGAAGGAATTTTTGAAATTAACAATATTTTCTACACTAGTGTTAAAATTGAACTCTTCCGCTCCAAATATCAAGTTAAACAATGCCATTCTTGTCAAGGGTTTGGTCACGCCTCGGAGGTCTGACTAGCGTCTACAGGGAGGGCCAAAAATTTTGGATCCGGATGATGTATGCATGCGCAAGGAGTTAGCAGAAAAAACGAACTTTCGTGTAGCTACAATTCCAATTGTTAATCCTCTTTTGAAGGGAAATTGGTATCGGGAATTCCCTTCTCTTATAGCAACATATTCGAACATTGCATCATTAAATACGTGATTTAATGAATTTATGCGGATATTTACATTTAAAAAATATATGACTAAATTCTGATTTCTCGCTCCCCTAAATAAATTGGGGGATTTAAATTTTGAATGTTTCTTCTTTTAAGATATTTTAAAAATAATTATAATTATTAATACACTTAAAATTTTCTAGTTATTAATTATAATTGCTAATAACTCTCGCTCCCCCCCCCCCCCTTTTTTTTTTAAATCTTTACCTATTTTCTTTTTTTTCCAGTTTTTTTTTTTTTTTTTTTTTTTTTTTTTTTCCTTTTTCTTTTTCTATTAAATCTTGGATTTAGTTAAAATTAAAAATGCTTTGAACAAGAATGCACTTCAAGTTCCTTTTCTAAATTCTATCTGTAAGTTTAACATTCTATACTGAAAATAAACAAATCTTCTATATTTTTATCTTTTGTAAATAGATGGCAGCACTATTTTAGTAATTGGTTTTTCATTTTACAAATGATAAGTTTTGATATAAATCTGGCTACTGTTTTGTTTTCCAAATGGTTTTGAAGGTAAACTCAAAATATGGCAAAATAGATATATATTGTATCTTCCTTTATTTTAATATACAAACAGAAGCAATAGCAGTTTTAAAGGAAAAATAATAAGGCTATCAATAAAGACAAATAAACACTATATTGAATAAGAAGAAAATATGTTTTAATGTTTTTCAATAACATTTAAATTTGAAATTATTCTAATTAATACTTTTGGGTTATTCCATAATGCACAACATGACTTAAAGTTTTTATTATTATTTTTTAATAACACATATTGTCTTTAAAATTGCTGTATTGACAAAATTATTTGTTGTGGTATAAGACCCAATAAAATTTAGAGTAAAAAATCAGCTTAAAATGCCAGTTTTGAGATTTCATTCTAAAAAATTAAAGCACTTTTATTTTCTAGTACATTGTACACGAACAAGAATACCTACTTCAGAAATAAATCCTAAAGTTGAGAGTTTAAATTTAAGCCTCAGCAAATACTGAATATAATTTTTCATAGTGCTAATTTTTATAGAGTGAAAACAAAATAACACAGCATTTTCCCATTAGCATGGAACCAAGTTCTTAAATTTAACTGTAATAAATTTCATAAATTCAATAATTTTACTTTTAAAAAAGTTTGTTATATTTCATTACAGAAAAAGTATGAATTATTCTCTCTGTTTCTGTTTTCTCCAAGTGCATCTCTTTCTGACAAGGAAGGTCTCTATAGGCGCATACGAAAAAAATTTCGAAAAAATTACAGAATACTCTTCTCATGAGGTTATGTATGTTTATAAAAAAAATTTTGGCGGAATCACTATATATAGTCCGTAAAAAAATATTGAAAATGTCTGATTTTTAGCTATTTATCGTTCGTTGGCGACGCATTGAAAACTGATGCAAAACGGTTTTTTGATAGATGCTCATTATAGAAAAACGTTTTCCATGCTTTTCATATTGAACTAGTTGAAGAAAGTTTATTTTAAATAAATACACTTTTATAACTACTTATATATTTTACCATATATAAGTAAACCTAACGATCAATTTTTACAACTTTTAATTTATCGTGAAATACTTAAACTAAATTAAGTACTTACTTACAAAATATACTATTTTTTTCTAAGCTGGCATTATAAAACAGAAGTCTTTCGCTTCGGACTTGAATTTTTTTGAAAAATCTCCTTTGAATAAAACCACATCGTGATACACATACATACGGAATCAAAACTGGAACGGGTTACTACAGTCTTTCAAGATATCTTTAAAAAACTATTTCATCTTTTACGATCTTAATTTTATATTTGAATGTGTAACATAGTAGGTAGAATAAAAATAACTCAAATTTAAACAATGACATTTTTATTAACATAAACTAAAAAATTTAAAATAATGTTACTTCTCGCAATTTTAACTTTAAACATACACTTATATATAATATATATATATATACATATATATATATATAAAATCGAATCTTAACATTTCTTTGAAGAGCTATTTCATACTTCTAGCTTCACTTTTAAACAACAGCTCCTCTGGCGTCGAACTGTAAACTAACTGGATTGTTGCTATTCTGTATTCTCTGTGAAACTCCGAACCGAAAGTGACCAGTGTAAGCTGTTGCCAGACACCACAAACGTTTGATAGAAAAAGGAACTGCAAAAAGGTTTTTTTTTTTTGTTGCAAATGATGTATGCTTTCAGAATTCCATGCTATTATTTATTTATTTATTATTATTATTATTATTATTGTTTTTTTTTTTTTTCAAAAACGAAATTTAAAAGATTTTTTTTTTTTTCTTTGGGGGGGGGGGGGGGGGGGATGTTTAAACTGAACGCAATGCACAAAGAACAAAGCCCTAAATCATAAAGTAAGCCAATTTGCAAAAATATCACGATTTTTTTCCAGGTAAGGTCCCAATACGCAGGGCCCGACAAACAACTTTTTGTGCCCAGGGAACATTGAACTTTTCGTGCTCCCCCCCCCCCCCCCAAAAAAAAAAAAAAAAATAAAATAAATAAATAAATAAATAAATAAATAAAAGAAAAGAAAGAGAGAAAAAAATAAAGAAAAACGTACTATAATTTATAGCCGGCGAAAAAATAGACCGAAAAGAGTTATTTGATCAAAATAATTATCTGCCTCTGTTTTAGGATCTAAAGACAAATAAAATTACCTCAGGTCAACCTAACAACAGACTTTATTTTAAAATTTTATTCATGCAAGTGAAACACAGTTGAGCGAGAAAACAAAAAAAAAAAAAAAAAAAAAAAATTATACAGACACGACATTATTTCATTATTTAAAACATGAAAATCTGACATTGACAGATTTTAATTTAGTGCCAGAGGACTACTGCTAAACTTGTTAATATCGACAAATTCTTCTTTAGTTAATTCGTGACGATCTAAATTCCATGATAAAGTTTTCATTAAATCAAACCAATGTGTTTCAGCTGCAGATACTGTAACAAATAACGTTGGAAGTGCAAACTGTCTTATACCCGCAAAACAACGTTTTTTCTCTTTTTCCCAATGAGGGGGAGGTGTGCCTTGGGGGGACTCATGTCAAAGGTGTGCCTTGGGGGGGGGACTCATGTCAAAGTTGTACCTTGGGGGGGACTCATGTCAAAGTTGGGCCTGGGGGGGACTCATGTCAAAGTTGTGCCTTGCGGGGACTCATGTCAAAGTTGTACCTTGGGGGGACTCATGTCAAAGTTGTGCCTGGGGGGGACTCATGACAAAGTTGTGCCTTGGGGGGGGGGACTCATGTCAAAGTTGTACCTTGGGGGGGACTCATGTCAAAGTTGTGCCTTGGGGGGACTCATGTCAAAGTTGTACCTTGGGGGGGGGTTTATATTTTTTAAAAACTTTTAACCTTCGTTATGAGTAATCAAATTATCTACAAAATCTTCATTCAATAAGTCCCCATTCAATAAACCGACTGAAATAGGCCCTTAGCACTATTAAGAGTGACGTATAAAAATTCGACAACGCTGTACCGACTGAAATAGACCTCTAGCACTAAAAAGAAGATTTAGACTTTTAGACCATATATTTTAACCATTAGTAAACTTTTGTGCCCCTCAGAAATTTCGTGCCCAGGGCACAAGCCCCAGGTGCCCGTGCGATAGCCAAGCCCTGCCAATGGGCTCTTCCCAGCGTCATCTGCTCAATCACGTGATAGAGGAAAACGAATAATCGAATTCTGAGAATCGAATTCAATTAAGTATTGTTCTTTAGAACAAAAGTGTTAATATTTAATATAAAATAAAATAAAAGTAATATTGTGCATTTGTAAACAGTAGAATAGTTGTATTTGTAAATTTAATAATTTTTTAAAAACACTTTATGTGTTTATTTATTTTCAACTGTAAGAATCGATTTTTGTATGTTTCAGTTTAACTGTTACATTAACTGATCTAGCAATAAATAATAGCTTGTTCATGTGGAATGTTTATGATGGATTATAAAATGTTTTCATTTAATTTAATTGAATAAAGGTGTTACAACAAGTTAATTAACTTAGTTACTGGTCTAAATGGATTTACGTAGTACGATATTGCACTGTCACTGATTTAAGTACCAAAAATTAGTGTATTTAACATGATCTTCATGAACATCAATAACAAATATAAACTAAATGGTGATTGTAAATGTATACAGCAAACAAAAGATGATGAATAATGATATAAAATGGATTAAAAATGATGATGTATAAAAAAATAACACAGATTAAATACGATTGATCAAAAATAAGACTAGAAAATATGTTATTTCAGCAATAGGTATAGATAAACAAGACTACGTCTGCTATTTGTTTTTCCTCTATCATGTGACCTCTGACGTCAGGTGGGAAGAGTCCATACGGTTTTATTGCCTAGACTAGCGAGCTTCGCCCGCTAGCGGGTCAGTATTTTCAAATGAATCACTAAAATTAATGAATCACTAATAGTAACTTTTAGTGTTAAGAAAAGAAGTTAAAAAAAAAATCATTTCTGATTGGGTAAAATGTCGGCCCGGGTCCCCACTGCCTTCGGCAGCGCAGTCCCTTGCGCGCTGCGCGCGCGTATTCCTTCCCTGACCCTTCGTGCCCCCCCCCCCCCCAAAAAAAAAAAAAAAAAAAAAAAAAAAAAAAAAAAAATTCTGATCGTGTAAAAACTCATACCGGGTCTCCACTGCCTTCGGCATCGTAGTCCCGTGCGCGCGCACAAGTTAAGGTATACATGCGCTGCGCGCGCGTATTCTTTCCCTGAGCTTTCGTGCCCCCTAAAAAAAATCATTTCTGATCGGGTAAAAACATACCGGATTCCCACTTCCTTCGGCAGCGCAGACCCATGCGCGCTGCGCACGCACGTGTGAAGGTATACGCGCGCTGCGCGCACATATTCCTCCTCAAATCAAATTTTTATTCTTAAGAGAAGAAAATAAAAAAAATCAATTCTCATTGGTTAAAAAGTCGGGCCGGGTCACCACTGCCTTCGGCATCGCAGTGCCGTGCGCGCGCACAAGTTAGGGGACACGAGCGCGGTGCACGCCTATTTCTTCCCCCACCCTTTCAGCCCCTCTTAATTAACCTACGTATACCAAGTTTGAATGGTCTAACTCAATTAGCTGAGATGCAAAAGTAAACCTAATCAGGACACCTCAAAACGTGTAAATATGGTGAAAACTTTCGATAATATAAAAGAACTTTAAAATATCTTTCGAATGATGTATTAAAAATAATTTAATCATAATTAGAAATTGAAATATTGAAATTTGAAAATATTACAGCGCCATCTGGCGGTAGAAATTTCTGTAATCCACTGTTTGATTCCAAATCAACAAAGCTTTCTAATGATGTATTATTTATGAAATTATTTTAATAGGTAGCTGAGATACAAAAGAAAACTTATTCAAGACACCTCAAAACGTGTAAATCTGGTAAAAACTTTCGATAATATAAAAGAACTTTAAAATATCTTTCGAATGATGTCTTAAAAATAATTTAATCATAATTAGAAATTGAGATATTGAAATTTGAAAATATTACAGCGCCATATGGCCGTAGAAATTTCTGTAATCCACTGTTCGATTCCAAATCAACAAAGCTTTTTCTGATGATGTATTACTTATGAAATTATTTTAATTAGTAGCTGAGATACGAAAGAAAACTGATTCAGGACACCTCAAAACGTGTAAATCTGGTGAAAACTTTCGATAATATAAAAAACGCCATCTGGCGGTAGAAATTTCTGTAATCCACTGTTCGAATCCAAATCAACAAAGCTTTCTAATGATGCGTTACTTATGAAATTATTTTAATTAGCAGCTGAGATACAAAAGAAAACTGATTCAGGACATCTCAAAACGTGTAAATCTGGTGAAAACTTTAGATAATATAAAAGAACTTTAAAATATCTTTCGAATGATGTCTTAAAAATAATTTAATCATAATTAGAAATTGAAATATTGAAATTTGAAAATATTTCAGCGCCCTCTGGCGGTAGAAATTTCTTTAATCCACTGTTCGATTCCAAATCAACAAAGCTTTCTAATGATGTATTACTCATGAAATTATTTTAATTAGTAGCTGAGATACAAAAGAAAACTGATTCAGGACATCTCAAAACGTGTAAATCTGGTGTAAACTTTCGATAATATAAAAGAACTTTAAAATATCTTTCGAATGATGTCTTAAAAAATTTTTAATCATGATTAGAAATAGAAATATTGAAATTTAAAAATATAACATCGCCTGTTGCTATAGAAACTGGCATCCTCTTTCGAGACAATTTAATTTGCAATTAAAACGTAAACCTTTTGTTTATTGACCAAAATCGAGGAAATTTGAACTGCAAGTTTGTTTTGTGGTGTTAGGATTGTATACTATGTGTCGTGTGGGAAAGTAAAAAATTGAAACAAATAGAAATTTGGAATTTTTTATCCTACTCAAAATACCTCTGATTCTCAAATAGTGGCAGCTGGGTTTTTTTATTCGCTTCCGTCCAGAAATGTTTCCTCTCTGAACGGGTTGTCATGGTGACGCCAACGAACGGCTGCATGATTTGATTACAGAATTCATTATGGAATGTAGTTCGCTTTTTTCAATGGTTTAATTCCTAAAATTAAAAAAATTATAACTCATTCAGTTTTTGAAAATTTCTCTCAATCTTTTGGTAAGTAAATTGTGGAAGCGAGATCTATATACAAAAAAAAAAAAAAAAAAAAAAAAAAAATGATTTATCCCTAAACTATTTTGAGTTATAAAATGTTTTGTGAAAAAATCGATGTTTCGTAAAATCTAAAAATATGGATCGCTAATCCGTATTTTGTAAAAATGTTTATATGGTTCCAAAGAGGATTAAATGACCTTTCCAAATATACCAGTTGTTAAGAAATGGAACAGTTACTCGGTCGTACAGAGCGTTTCCAAAAAGACGATCGAGAAAAAGAGAAATTTTCGAACCTTTTTAAAACTTTTTTTAAAAATATAAAAATTTCGTATTTAAAAAAAAAATGTATCGTAAGAATTGGTAATAAATGCTCTTTCTTTTGGTACAGGTGTATTTTCGATATCTTGAACCGTTCAAACAGGATCGCTTTACAAAAACCCACGAAATTCTCTTTCTTACGCTGTTCCGGAACAAAATGACGGTCGCCTGCGATTTTGAATCGTTTTTTGATTTGACATGGGTCGACATTTTAATTAATATCTCCGCTAATTAGGGTCGCATCATTTAGCAAATTAGATAACGTACATCTGCGATTCTCCGTCCGACGGTACCTGTCCAAAGTCCGTGCGACCATTAGCGGCCGAGCCTTAGCTGATTCAAGCCGTTTCTCACAGACAGACACACAGAAACACACACGCGTACAGATTTTAATAATATAGGAGATTAAAAAAATCATTACACAACTGACTTTCCCACTCTATGCAAAAACCTTCTTTAAAAAAGATAGTTGTTGCTTTATACGCAAGCGAAGTGATGACGTCACTGGCCGTTCGTGGAAGCAAGAAAAAGATTTCCTATGTTAATCGCCCATTGGATATTTTGAAAAAAATTATGAAAAATCGAGGAAATTTATTTCCTGATTTTAATCCCCATTTTTCGGTATAGATATGTATTAGTTATCGTGTGCATGCGTTAGATTAAGCTGTTTTTGCTGTAAAATTGATAAAATTTGAATTTTTTCAAAGCTAAAAAAAAAAAAAAAAAAAATGGCAAACTTCCATATTCGATTTAAAACATAAACATTTCATTTCAGAGGATGATATTTACACAATAAATATCCAAGTAATATAATAATTAAAAGGAAAATGACAAATATTTTATCATAATTTGAAGACAAATTTGTTTTCAAATGTCTAAATAAAGTGTCTGATATAAGATACTCATATGTTGCAGCGGAATAGATTTCATATCTGTCATCCTTGGCGGGAAAAAAATATCGCCAAATTATCTGGCGAACATATTTAATCCCTTTCAAAAATCATGGTTATTTTAACAACTTATATTAAGAGAGTAATGAATAATATGAAACATTATCTCGTACAATACGTATCACGGAAATATACCTCTGGCATGTATATTTTCGTATTACGTTTTTGATCGCCAAATACAAAAAATGCCAAGGATGACAGCGTTTTGAAATTTAAAATTAAAATTTTGTCAATTTGACAGCAAAATAACTCAATCTAACACATGCATACAATAACTAATACATATCTGTACCCCTAAATACGGGGATTAAAATCAGGAAATAATTTTATTCAATTTTTAATAATTTTTTACCCAAAATTCTTGTACGATTAAATAATTATTAAATAAAAGAACGTATTATAATAATGAAAAACAAAATTAAATGCATGTTTATGAGTACAATTTTTAATTCATATTTTGGTTAAAATCTACTTTACTTTTGCTTAACTTTCCAAAGCGAGGGGGAAGGGCTCATAATGCTCGATGTGCCGCAAAAGTTTGATGCCTCGCCAAAGTTTGATGCGTCTGCAAAAATGGAAATACTGCAACAGACCCCCTCTTGTCGTCTCAGAAAAATGACGCGGCGGAGTTGTCCTATGCGGGAAAAGGGGGGTTAAAATTCTCGGCGGAATTGTCCTATGCGGGGAATAGGGGATTAAAATCTCGGCGGAATTGTCCTGTTCCGATATCTATACCCAAATACGGGGATTAAAATCGGAAAATAATTTCCCTCGATTTTTAATAATTTTTTACAAAAATTCCAATGGGCGATTAACATAGGAAATCTTTTTCTTGCATCCACAGACGGTCAGTGATGTCACACTTCGCTTGCGTATTGGTGCAAAAGAAAAAAATAATAAGAGTTACGTAACACATAAAAATATTTAATGCATGATAAGTGTATATTCATCTATCCATTCACTATAACATTTCTGTTTCGCGCTTCCATAAAATTTGACAGCATCTTGTGCTGACATAGAAATTTGACACGTGATTTATTAATATTTGATTTATTATTATTCTCCAGTTTAAAACGGAAATAATGGCTTCGTCATCTTTTAAAGTGTGCATAATTGCTTGGTCATTGGCAGAGGGATTACCCATGTCTAGATTTGAACTGCTCGAAGTTTAATGGCCTTTTTATCAGCTAACTGTTCCGCATGGATTTTTATTTCATGCAGCTGTTACTATCAAAAGATTTATACCTCAACGTTACATAATATTTTTAGTTTTCACCTGCATTTAAAATGGCGATGGAGAACATAAGAGCAACATAGATGATTTGCAATTCAACTCATTATATATAGTTATGTGAATTACTGAATTATTTTGTATCTTGAATATGATTAATCTGGTATATTAATACGCAAACATGAAATTTGCTGTACGTTTTTAGCCTATTGTTAAAAACGGTATCATTCGAAAGGTATAGTTGATGTGGGCTGCAGAAAAAAAAAAAAAAAAAAAAGAAGAAGAAGAAGAAGAAAAATAATTCTCATATAAGGCCAAGAAGGCAGACAAAAAATATCTTTAATAAGACAACAGGACTATCGCTTTCAAACAGTGGCAGATTCAGAACTTGACTTTGGTGGTGGGGGGGGGGCTAAGATTTTTCAAAGTGTTATTATAGACCAATAAAAAATTTACAATTGCAATATTCATTTGTGAATGTCAGTGTTTTGGGGAGGGGCTTCAGCCCCCTAGCTCCCCCCCCCCCCCCTTAAATCCGCCACTGCTTTCAAACAAAATAAACCAATTGAATTTTTTTTTCTCTTTTTCTTCCCTTTGGCAACAAGTTAAATAATCTGGTGTGTCACTCACATAACATTCTTTACCTTGTATTTCAATACTATAAATATTCATTGTAGATTAAGGGATAAGATAACAAGTACTCAATATGAAAGTATTTTAACAAATTAAAATGAGTTTAGAAATAGTTTTATTTGAGATATTATTCTTTGTGATGGGGCTACACCCCCCACCCTCATTCTTTCGTCTAAATGTAGTACTTACATTTATTAAATGAATGTTCAAGTCTGTTATTAAATTTAAAAGTTTATTCCAAATTGTTATAAAAATGCTTCATTTGTGTGTTAACATCACTTATGAAATCATAGTAAATTTATTCAATAATATATTTAACCTTCACGTGAAAACTGATTGACTTAGATATATGTATAAGAAATCATATTACTATACACATTGAAATATTATTAATATCTTGTTTTGATCAAATACTTCATCAGTATAACTAAGTAAACTAGTATGTTGTGGCCATCACATGACTTTCTTCTATATTTTCTTATACAAATTCACTCAGTAAAAAAAAAAAAAAAAAAAGATTTTTTTACAGGATTTTTTCGTTAAAAGTAAAAAAAATCGATAACTTTGTTTTAAATTATCACAGATTTATAGTTCAACCATTCGTTTTAAAGGTATTGACGAGGCCTTTCGAAAGATACCCATCTTGAAAATTTACTCCCCTCGAGGGGGTACTTCCCCCCAGGGGGGGGGGGGTGGCGAGGCTCCTACACATACAAAATTTTTTCCCCAGTTGACTATCTCTATTATAAATAATTCTTGTAAATTTCAGAATGATTACTAAAAAATAATTTTCTTTATGCACAATTATACAAAATTTTGTCCTATATCACCATGTTAAAAATTTAGAAAAAGCGGGATGGCAACGCAACCTGTAAAACAATTTTTACCAAAATTTGATAGGCACTAATTTATGTCAAGGGGCAACTACATATCAATTTGTATGAAATTATATGCAGTAGTTACTGAGATAGAGTTGCCACAAAATTTTGTCACACACACACACACAGACAGACAGACAGACATTTTGTAAAAATGGTCAAATCGTGTTCTACAGCTCCCAAAACGTGTAAATCCATCAAAAACCCGAGGTCGAAAATTTTTACAAATACAACACTTTCTTCTATTGAATATAGAAGAAAGTAAAAATCATTCAGTGAATCAGGTAAGTGAAAAAATATCACTTACCTTGCATATATTCACACGTCGGTGACACCTCACTCCGTCTTGTAAATCCACTATTACACGTCCATTAGTTGAAGTACATTACCAATTCAGGACTTGAAAAAAGACACCACTTTTCAGATGTTAATATGCTTTGTAGTATTAACACTGGTGTTAATTTTGTGTATCATTATAAACATTATGACGAGATTTTTAAAGACAAAAATTACTCTGTTTTTATTAGTATAATTTGACTTTATTTATATCGCGCCAAGAAGGACGCTTCTGATTCCCTTTAATTTTACATTGTTAGTTAAAAAAATTCTAATTATCGCATCGATTAGCGAATTGTATTCCTAAATTCAGAAAAATTGCTCCTATCTAAAGGTACCGATTCTGACAAAATCGGACCGTTACTTCTATTTTATCAGGCCCTTTTAACGGTCTTGCGTCTGCTATCGCTTTTAAATGAAATTTCAAAAAGTGAAATTCACAAACTTACCGTTCCAGATGAGAGCAAGTACATAAGAATTTAGGAAAAATGAAATCGGGTTACTTCGAAATGAGTAGATAAGTAGAATTTCAGAGTCGAATTTCTGCTATTCACAAATATATGTAAATATTTACTTTATTATACAAAAAGTTTGTTGAAATAGAGGCCTTTTTTTATTTTTATTTTTTTTTTTTTTTAACAAATCTAAAAATTTGTCAGTTTTTAGCTTACTAAAGAAAAACGACTAAGAAAAGAGTAAATTTTAACCGATAAAGAAAATGTACCGTAATTTTCGTCGTATAATCCGCAGGTAAGATATATCATTCTTTCACCAGAATTTTTATTCAACAGAAAAATCTATATTTTAAAAAAGAAACAGCTCGTACAAATATAATTTTATTTGTCACTTAAAATTTCTGGTGCGATACTGTCTTATCAATCTGCGGATTATACACCGAAGGTGTCCGAGAGCTAGCAACGTCGAAAACACAAGAATTTTAAGAAAGCTGATTCTTTAATATATCTTTCCCTATGCTCTCTCGAACTGCGTGAGGGCTACCTGGCTGCCAGTAAACGTTGTGTTTATTAGTGCGCATCACACCTTTGCAGGTAAAAATATTGATTTTTAAATAATTTTAATAAGAATGTTTTCTTTGTCACTAACTTCTAAACACTATTAGAAACATGAATTTATTATTGCCAGACATTTTTGCTATTGACAATAATGTGCCAGATGCTATTTTTTATAAACAAAAAAGAATAAATTTCAAACCATTTTAGTAAGTCTGTAATTTTAATATTATTTTATTTGTATGTAAATAAGTACAAAATTAATTTGCCAGACATTAATTCGGTTGTTTACTCAACAGCCAGACCGATTTATTGCTGTAAAAAAAGTATGTATGTAGAAGAGTTTAGCTATTAGTAGTTGATCGCTGTCTGTGTGAGAAAGATAGCAACAATTGCGGCGGTGCGGCGCATGTTAGCGGAGTTTCCTCCGTGGTTAAGGATTTCTCTTTTTGTTTGTCGCACGCGCTTCAAACTGAAATATTTTGGGAACGAGAGTTCTCTATTTATAATTAGAATATGTGACATTTTTATATTGTGTCTATCGAAAATGTAAAGTATTTGTTGTTGTTTTTAATGTTTGCGGTGAAATCTTAATATAATAATGGCTAGTAAAATGAAATGTGTCTTTTGTAATGGAAAAACTGAAAAAATAATAACTTTTGTGGAAGAAAAATTGAAAAAATGTAAAGAAGTTTTGAGTGTACGTGTTAAATTTAACTTGAAATATAATAATATAAAGTTACCGGAGCAAATTAATACTTCTGATGGATACCACAGACAATGTTATAGTTCTTTTACAGTCTTAATGGCTAAGTATCGTAATATATCTGACAATAATTCTATTTCATCAACAAATCTTCCTAGTACATCTAGTTCTACGCCGTTATTGCCGGATACTCCAGTAGGTCCGAGTGAGATAGTGTTGTAGCGACGCCATCAACACCATTCAAATGTAGATAATCCTAACTTACCAATGGACAATGGGTTAACTTTTTGTCCAGAGGTACGGCGCTGGATTACTACTAAAATGTCCCTGGTTCAAATACAACCTATAGCCAGCACGCACTTTCCTTCATTGGTGACCCCGGACGCTTCGAGTTATTAACTTCGCTCTATGGCAATAGATGGCAGCACCACAAAACCCTCCGAGCAACAAAGCCTGTGAATCGCTGTTCTCACAGCACAAAAAGCCTGTCACGCACCACGCCTTCAACTCGCCGCATCAACAAACACAACTGACAGCACAATCTTGTCATCGCTACCGTCTACAGCAGTAATATCGCCCGTACGACGGTGTATTCTGTAGGAGGGGGAGTACTGTAGCGACGCCATCAATGTCATTCAAATGTAGATAATCCTAACTTACCGATGGACAATGGGTTAACCTTTTGTCCAGAGGCACGGCGCTGGATTACTACCAAAACGTCCCTCAAATGAAACAATACTGGTTCAAATACAACCTATAGCCAGCACGCAACATTCCTTCAGTGTCTTATGATGAGGCTTGTTCATGTCGATGCTATGATTCAAACATCCAAGAAACTAACTTTTGTCCTAAAATCTTGTCGATCATGGATTATGATTCAACAGACACAAGTCTTAGTAATAAAACAGTTTTCTTTTTCTGTGGAAAATATCGAAAACAGTTTAAAGGCAAGCTACAAAGTTTACATTCCTCCAATGATGTCAAGATGTATGCCAAAATTACAGAGTGGGCCACAAAATTTCAAAAACAAGAGTTGTTACAAAAAATTAATGATCTTAAAACCTCAAATGGTCCAATTTTTTATCACCATTCGTGTGAATTGGGATATTTAAATGACTACAAAAGAATCATTGTTGATGCTGCATGCACCTCCTAGCATAGTGTAAGAGATATTCATAAGAATATTTTTGATAAAATTGTGTCAGTAATTGAAGAAGATATAGTTTTAAAAAAAAGTTATTTGTTATTAGCTTCTGTTTGTGACACGTACAATAACGAATTACAACAAGAGTTAATACTTCAACCTGAAGCTGATGTAAATTTTGTGACAAATCATCATCTTGAAGAAAAAATATTAAAACAATTCAAGCAAATAAAGATTGTAAAAAAACAAAAAATTATTATGCATAAAGATAGTAACTTATTGGAAGATGAAGATCTTATGACACTTGAAGAGAATGATCTCATTGATAAAGTTGCGTTAATTCTACGAAATACTATTTTGAAAATGGATAAAAGAAAATTACCTGCTGTAATGAAGACAAAGGATTTGATTAATGGTGATTGTACGATTTCTGAAAAATTAGATCACTTTTTTTAAAGCATTAATTGGAGGTAAAGATATTCGTCGCAGAAAAGGAGTTAATTGTCATAGATTGAGCAACTCATTGGCTTCTGATGCTATTTTTTGTGTAAGTAATGATACTGTTAAACCATCGAAGCATATAATTCTGGGTATGACTGTGAAAAGTCTTACAAGTAGTCGAAAAATGATAAATATTTTGAATAGACTTGGACATTGTTGAAACTACAATACGCTGGAAGAATTAGAAACTGAAGCTACGATCTCATCTGTCCTCCTGATATCATTATACACAGGTGTAGCATTCGATAATTTCGATAGATACGTCGATACTTTAAATCGAAAAGATTCTTTGCATGACACCGTAAGAATCATCTACCAAATTGTAAGTAACGACTACGACGTAGAATTGAATTCAAGCAATATAAGAGAAAATCTCGACATGCCGCCACCACCACCAGCAAAAAGAAGACGGACCTTTAACGAAGAAATTCCTGAACTACAGTCGTTTGGTAATCGATTGCAGATGTTAGAAAACTTAACACCGGTTAAAGAAAATGAACCAACTCTGCCCGAAAACGTACCTTTGTTAGAAACAATAGATCTGTTATATTTACTTTCACACGTCTTTCACGTACCAAATACTCCAATGTGGACAGGTTTTAATTGTAAAATCATTGAAGATACTAGCCCCAAATAATAAATATCTTATCTTACACCTATTAATTTTTCACCAACGAATGTAGCGGTGGTTAAACATACAATGGAACAGGCCCAAATTGTTCGTGAAGAATATAATCAAAGATACGTGCAAGTTACTTATGATCTGGCAATAGCTAAAATAACATATAAAATCCAATCAACATCAAAGCCACAATTTAATAATCTTTTCACCCATATTGGTTCATTCCATTTAATGATGGCTTTCTTCAAAGCCATAGGAGTTTTTATTAATGAGTGTGGTCTATCTCATATGATGATTAAGAGCAATATTATTGCTCCTGGCTCAGTGAACGGGATAACTGAAGGTAAACATTTTAATCGTTGCAAACGTTTGCATCCATTGATGGCTCTTGCTTACAAATGTTACATTTTGATCAATTTTTAAAGATGGAAAATATCGAATACAATTTTCTTAAAGAACAAGTTTTTGACGATCTCTTACATTACCAGGAGTTTAAAGTTTCTCATTCATCCACGATAATTGAATTACCCAATCATATATTATCGAGACTATTATTTGCATATAAGAGATTCGTAGCAGAAACAAGACAAGGTGAACATGGGAAAACGGCTCAATTCTATATGATTTACATCCAGCTTGTAAACTATTATATTACCCTATCAAGAAGCATACATATGGGTGATTTCGAAGTGCTCAAGTATGTAACTCCAAAAATGACAAACTTGTTCTTCATAGTAAATCAGTCAAATTATGCTCGATGGTGTGTTAAATATTTAGACAATTTGAATAACGTAGAGGAAACACATCCAGGATTCAAAGATGATGAACGGATGTTTAATGATAATATCATGAACGGATGTTTTGGTATAAAAAGAACCGACAAACCATTCTCGAGGATACCAACTGATCTTACACTGGAGCAGACTATCAATGCCGAAGCGGCTAGACGTCTCAGTGGTATTGCACATTTTACCAATTCCATAGCTGCCCGTCAATGCTGGACAAAAAGTCACAGTATTAGAGCTGCTTTAATACGTCACGTTCTCGATGTTTGTGGATTGAGGCAATTACAAGATGTGACTGCGGATTTTCAACCAAATCGAATCAAAATTTATGGCAAACAAATCGCTGATTTCATAGAAATATTTGAGAAAAATACTAATCCATTTGATCAAAACTTAGACAAAGATAATTTATACAATATTGCTACTGCGAAACCTGTACCTGAAAATGTCGCTGCTTCTTGCTGAACATTGAAAAAAATGGTGACGATTTACGAAAACAGTTTATAAATGAATGCGCTGAAGACCATGATAGATTTGATAAACCAATAAAAAAAAATCAAGTGCTTAACATGGCTGGTGATCCAAAAAAGAAAAAATAACTCTTGGTAACAAAATTGTTGAACTAAGATTGCAAAGAGATTCGGTCGACTGTTAGGGATATCTATGACCAACAAGGTTGATATTAAAAGAGTTCTGGGATTTCTCCTAACGTCGGTACCGTCATCGATGTGTCATGCAGATGGTAGTATTTGTAAAACAGATAAAGTACAATTAGTCAAAGTATTCGAGAAGAAAGTTAGCAGTGTCAATCAGCAATCGTTATGTTTTAATATCAGTATTTTAGACGGTTTCTTCATGTTACAGCTTATGAAAGAAGTACCACAAACTTTCGATGGCATAGCGAAGAAATTCCTCAAAATGATTTCACAATTTAAATCATCTCGCATTGACGTTGTGTTTGATCAATACTTCACACCTTCCATAAAAGAATGTGAGCGTTTACGTCGCAATGAATCAACCAGTAGCGTTTCATCAGACCTAACCAAATTCGGCCTCATAATTTTGTTGGTGAACTCAAAAATACACAGTTCGAGGAAGCTCTCGTAATTTTTTTTATTGATCATTGGGCTAATGATAACATGCTTCCTTTTATTGGGAATAAAACTATTTATCTGAGTTTTGATAAATGTTACTCGTATCATGTTGAAAATAACCAAGTTATTCGAATCATTGAAAAATCATTATCATGTGAAGAACATGAAGAAGTTGATACTCGAATAATATATCATATTTGCCAGATAAATTTTGACGCTCAAGTTGTTATACGCTGCTCAGATTCCGATATTCTGATTATACGATATTCTGATTATGCAACATGGATCATCTGAATGCATCTTTAAAGCTTTGGATTCAATGGGGCGTAGGAAACCACGAACGTCTAATAAACGTTAATGAATTATACCAAGTTCTTGGTATTTCTTTATCGAAAGCTTTACCATGTTTCCACGCAATAACAGGGTGCGATTACTCCCCAGCTTTTTTCCGGAAAGGCAAACTAAGGTCTTTCAAGTTGCTCGAGAAATCTGCTGAGTACCAGTTGGCATGTCAAGAGATTACAACATGAACATGTATTCGAACGTACATTTGCCAGGTTAGAAAAAATTATATATCACCTGTATGATGTGCCTAACTCTTCAAATGTTAACGATGTTCGCTTCTATCTATTTTCAAAATATTATCAATCGAAGAAATGTAATGATAATTTCGAAATTTTTTTTCGAAATTTTGATTTATCGAGCTTACCACCATGTAAAACAGAATTATATCGGCATTTATTGCGAGTGCGGTACGTGACAAAGTTTTGGAGAAACGCTCATTTGAAAAATCCTACATCTTTATCGCCGTTAGCTTCTGGCTGGGTCATCAACGATGATAAATACGATTTTATCTGGTTTGCTGGGGAGCAGTTTCCATCATCAGTTGCTGACATTATTATAAAAGGTAAAGTATTATATTTAGAAAATAACATATAGAAAGGGTAACCTAATAATGATTTTTTTTTTTTTTTTATAATTTTGTTACAGAACCTACTCTACTAGACAACGAAAACACTACGCAAGAGGATGATGATGATAATTATAATAATGAGAGCAGTGACGATGATGACGACTATGGAGATGCATCACTTTTTTGAGCCACAATTATGGACTGAAAATACTTAATTCAGTTAAAAATAGATTGTAATCATTTAAATACAATATTTATAAATAAAAATAAGAATTTTAATACTACAGTAATGTCATTTTTTCCTGTATCTTTCATGAAATTATTTAATTTAGTTACAATTTGATATTCATGATTTAAATATGATCCATAAACAATCAAATTTTAATACTTAAAAAACGTAATTTTCCCCTGTCTTTTAAAAATAATTTGTTTAGCTATTTTTTATTATTTTGATAAAAATTTTAATAATAATGTTTTGTTATTCTCATAATCGAAAAAAAAAAAAAAAAAAAAATACTTAGGATACTTTAAATAGTGTAATCTATTCCTGTTTCTCTTCCGCCTATCTACTTTGCCGTTATCTCTCTCTAACAACTGGCACAATGGCGCGGTACTGTACAGCAGTGTTGGGCATAATTGATTAAAAAGTAACTGAATTACAATTAAATTATAATTATAATTTTTTTTTTTTTTGTAAATCGATTAACAAGTATCTGATTACAAATAAATTGAATAAATAATTCAATTTATTTGTAATCAAATATTTGTTAATTTATTGACAGTAAAATAATTATAATTGTAATTTAATTGTAATTCAATTGTAATTCAATTACTTTATAATCAATTATGCCTAACACTGCTTCAGATTTTTAAATTTTTAACTTAATACAATTAGTAATTACATTTTATATTATTTTAAAAATAATTTACCAACAGTGTGACAACGAAAATTTACCTTATTTTATAATTTAAAAAGTTTTGCATGATTTTTAAATGAATTATCAATGTTCATTCAGTTTTCGGGTTTCGGGTCGGGTTCGGGTCGCAAAAATTCTTATTGCGGGTTCGGGTGGGTTTTCGGGTTGACGAAAATTTTTTTGTCGGGTTCGGGTCGGTTTTCGGGTTGGTAAAAATTGTTTTGTCGGATTCGGGTCGGGTTTTGGGTTGATTTAAAACTCATCTGTCGAGTTCGGGTTGGGTGAAACCCGACCCGTACAGGACTGTACTATAAAGCTAAAGAGTTTTGGTTTCCAATCTTGTTTTGGCTAGGTGTGGCAAAAAATCAGCTGTTCTCAAAAATTTTAATTTTTGGAGATGGCCGATTTTGAAACTAGACGACACAGTTAATTGAAATTGAAGAATTACTTTTAAAAAATATATGGGATTGCACTTTACAATCATTCGATGATACATAATATCGAGACAGCTGAATATTCTTCGAAAAATAAATAAGTAAATACAAAATATTTTCAACTTATCTAAAACCTTTTTTTTTTCTCTCTTTTTCTTTTTAACCTTTAACAACATAACGCAAAGAAAGTGGAAAAGAAAAACCGACGATAAATTATTACTTTTTGAACTTTCCACTTTTTATTTGGGAATATGCGATAAAAACATATGTTTGAGAATATCTTTCTTTTCATCGACTGTTCAGCACTAAAATCTTTATCGATTATTGTAATCAATCATTTACGAAATGGTAGTGCGACTATTTATACTGAACGGCTGATTGCTGATAATGCATCACTTAAAAAAAAAAAAAAAGGAAAGGAAAGGAAAGTCAGTGAGTATTAAATTTGAAAAAGATATTATCTACATATAACCAGTAAATATTAAAAAATTCTCTTAATCTCAATTCTCTTAACATGTCTTTTAAATCATTTATGAAACACTCCTGAGTAGTAAAATAATGACTCGTATCGTACATATATTAATAAAATAATTGTTACTCGAACTTGTATGAATCCTTTTTTTAAATTAAACATATGTTTCTAATTTTATGTTATTGATTTAATAACATCCCCCCCCCCTTTTTTTTTACAAGGGGTCTGCCTTCTGCTCATTTCGCTCACCAACCCTTGCAACAATTTTCCTAGCAGGCTTTGCTCGCTTCGCTGGTAAATTTAAATAAATATTGGTATATTTAAATAAATTTTCAAAAACATTAAATAATTCAAACGTTTAAATACATGTTGGCAACTATTTTCAGCAATTCAAAACCACGGCCAAATCCCGGTACATACAGTCGTTAATAAAATGAAAATAACTTTTAATTATTTGTATTTCATTATATTGATTAGAAACACAGTTAATCATATATATAAAGCTGATTGTTTGTCTGTCCGGATTTTTAGTTCGCTATGCAAAACAACACCGTTCAACCGACCGCTACGGAAAGTGGTATACTTATTAATCAAGATAAAATCGAGCTAATATTTTTTTTTGGTCAATCGTATAACTGGATCAAAAGACATTAAATAAAAACCGCATTTTAATCTTAAAATGATTAAAAAGAAAGGAATATTTGATCACGTTTATTTTCACGTTTAAAAAGAAAGAAATACTTGATCACGTTTATTTTCTTTTTCCGTAAATAAAATAAAATATTTTTAATTTTGCGTGAATAAAAAAAAAAATAAAAATAAAAAAAAAAACCCTAGATATGCTACGAAAATTGGTAAATATTTTATCAGGAATTCGCGTGTAAAGAAATATATTCATATGCTATAAATATCGTATGCTATAAATATCATTTAAAAACAAAGTTCGTTTCAACCTTTCGGAGGCAATCTGGAAATGCAGCTATATATCCTCTTTAAGATAGATAATGAAAATATCAAATGTTCTGGAAGTAAACTTTGCACATAAACTTGGAAAACTGATTCCAATTCGAAGGAATTACGTTTACGTTTACGATGCTGGTATGCAATATATTTCTGGTAATATTGTGATTCATTGAATAATTTAAAATATCTTGCACACAAGTGCTAAAATCATATACCTGAGAAAAAAGGCTAAAAAGAACTAAAATAATAATTGCTAGCGGATCTGCAGATCAGGAGCCTGAAAGTCCTAGTTTCATCACTCATTATTCAACAGATCATTGATCATTTTTATTTATTCCATATTAAATATATCATTATCATCATTAGGAATTTCAACCTTTATCAGTCCACTGCAGGATGATTACCACTTCTAGGTGATTCCATCTGTCCTATTTTCTGCAATTCTTCTCTATTTTGCTCTTCCAAACTTCACAATTTTATCTCTCCAACGACACATTGGTCTCTCTATCGATCTTTTGTTATATCTCGGAATCCAAAATGGGACTGGTAGTCCATCTATCATAATTTCTTCTGGAAAAGTGCTCAGTCCAATTCCATTTTAACTTAATTCTAGAAATAACATCAGTAACATTGGCTTGCTCCCTAATCCAATACAAGTGTTTCGCTTTCTGTCTCTTCAGGTGAAACCTAACATGTTTCTATCTCTCTCTTTATATATATATATATATATATGTATATAAAGATATATACACTCACGTTTGTGAAAATTGCAACACCAAGAAGGAATGCGAATATAAGAATATTTATTGGTCACGTACATTATAGTAGTAAGATCAATTGATTAATTTTTAAAGGAGCTTTGAGTAATATATCCTGAGAAAACAGTACATAAAGCAGCGACCTCTAGGAGCAATAACTACAATTATCTGCCCAGGCATTGAATTAAACAGCAGTTGAATGATATATTCGGGTACAGCACTTCATGAAACTTCAACACGATGCCATAATTCATCGATCGTAGTTGCTGGTGAGTGGTGGTGGGCCACTCGCTTTTCAACGATTAAACAGCCATTTTCTTTCGGGCGAGATCAGGAGAACACGCTGGTCGGAGCAACGGTTGAACACATTCTGTATCATACACACGAAGGCAAAGAGTCATTTTCTAGAACTAAACGAATCATGTTTAGGTCATCTGAAAATATGTAAATTAATCAAAACTGGAAGTCAAAAATATTCACGAATCCAATACTTTCTTCTATATCATTCTATATGACAGCACCACCTAACAATTAACATGAACAAAAATTTAATCAATATTCAACCGTGTTCAAGAAATCTCATAATGTGTAAATTCCTCGAAAACTAGAAATTAAAAATTTTTCCGAATCTTGTACTTTCTTCATATATATGTAGAAGATATAGTAATAAATCTGCTTATTTAAAAATAAGTAGTCAATTTCAGTTAATTGAAATGCATTATGCTTTAGCAAAAAATGTGTCTTCAAATTAGAGCTGAAGTAAATTACACACACACACACACACAAAATGAAAAAATAAAATAAAAAGAAAGAAAGAAAAAAAAGAAAGAAAATAAAAGAAAGAAAGAAAGAAAATAAATTACATCATAAATAAATTAGAGAAAAAGAAAATGGAACGTTCTTAAATCAAACCTTTTTTTTAATTCGCGTATATCTTCAATATTATAAAACTTCGATCTACCACTCGTTCACTTATAATCAATTTTACCACTCTAATGGCCGTGCCCTCTTAAAATGAAAAATCTGTAGTCGAGAGTTTAAGAATGCTACATGTGTACAAATTTTTGTGTCCATGGTTTTATTTGAATTTTAAGTATCTGCCGGATTTAACAAGTTTCTCCTTTAGGAATTTTTTAATACAAAAGAATGTGTTTTAAATGAAAAAAAGTGCATAAAAAATAAAAATATTTTAAATTACCTTCTTAACATCGTAAGAAAATAATTTTTGCATTCTGTAAATCTTAATAATCATACCTTTCGAATGATACCACTTCCAACCCTTTACTCCCATAATTAATATGTTAAAAGTGTACGACAAATTTCATGTTTGCCTATTAATATATAAATTTATTTACTTTCTGTTGAAAAACTGATACGTTATATTAATGCATTTTCTGAAAATGAATTTTCAAAAATACACTCCTAGAAAACTCTCCTTGTTTGTAAATGTTATACAAACCTGATTAACTGGAGTCAATTCTTTCCAATCAGTTGTGAAAGTTTGTAAACACAACCAGTTCTGACTTACTGCTGCTATTCATATCACTTTGAAAATAGTCCGAATATTTGAGGGAGGAAACCCGAATTCTTATGTGATAAGTGTGATGTTAGTGTCCGTCGTAACCATGAAAAAGGAACTTGCGCAAGAAATGTTTATTTACAGTAGTAGTGGTGTGGGATGCATTTTCAAAATGCTTCCGAAATTAGCAGCGACCCCAAAAGCTGAATGCGTCCCAGTACTCTTCAATTCATTACATGGGGGATGATTATGAGTCAAAGTAAATGTCTTCCTGTTTAATCATTCCTTAAGAATCTCTAATTTTGGATATTGTTTCATAATTTGGCTAATCTTCCACATTATACGTTATCAACAATAACAAGACTATGGCAGAAAGGAAAAAAAAGGAGGTTATATGCATATATATATATATATATATATATATGCATCTTATTTTATTTTATTTATTTCCTTTTTTTTTTTCCCGACATTTATATCAGGCTAATTTTAGAGAGAAAAACTACTGTTTAATCATATTTTAGTTTTAGAATAAAATTCCCTGATATATTCCCTGATATTTTCTAAGAAATGTAATGAAGGACAAAACTCTGTTTTGACTTATGGTTAGTGTAGAATTTTTTTTTTTTTTTTTTTTAGCTCTGTCATTTCAAATAAAAATTTTGAAGGTAAGAAAGTATTAACTGATGTTCATTTTTCTGGAATGTAAAATTAAAGTAAAAATCTGTCCAATATTATATACAATTACAAGTAACAATCAACGAAATGCACAACAGTTTGGACAAAATTTAGCTGAATATTAATTTCAATAATTAGTTGGATATTAATTCAGCTAAATATCGAATAGTAATTTTTAGTCATTCAGATGTAAATAGTATAAGTTAACTTTAAATATTTTGAAAATAAGGTCTTTCACCTTTTAGAAGAGCATTTAATGTAAATGACATATTCATTTCGTGTTTTTCTTTCTTTCTTTTCTTTTTAGGACTGAGGGCCTATTAGTCTCAATCTGGGATTTTTGCGTTGTCGATTTCGACAGTTGGACATTTGTCGAAATCTAAAATTTATCGAAAATATAATTGAATAATTTGAAAGCGATGTTATAATTTGAAAAAAGAAAAAAAAAAAAAAAAAAAACACTAATTGTCCTCCATCCTAAACTAAATTCTGCTTTTGCCAGAATTTCATCAACATCTTTTTATTATTATTATTATTATTATTGAAAGAAAAAGAAAAGAAAATTAATAATAATCAGTATCGTTACAAGCGATATCGAAAAAGTTTTTTTTTTAATAATTTTGAATTAGGAAATAAAAAGTGCGCGTGAAATAATATGAAATAAAAATAAGTAAAAAAATGAATTTAATGATTTAATGTTTTTGTTTTTCGGGGGCTGCTCATGCATATAAAAAATGGGTATTAAAACGGGGCCGTGCCCTTAGCGACTGTGCCCTTTGCGGAAATCTATAAACCCGTGCCCTTAGCGGCAATGTTATCCCCCCTCGGTGGCGTGCTTTTAGCATACGTGCATTTAGCGAAAATGTATAATAAATTTCAAAATAAATTAATAAACTAGCTGGAACCCGTCGACTTCGACGGTCACTTTATTGACCGTAATGTTTCAAAAATCGTCGTATCATTATTTAAATGTATTTCAAGTTAAAACATCTAATATAATTTACAACATTTCACTTAAAAAAAAAAAAAAAATTCGGAAAAATGGTTATAAATTGAAATACTATATATGACATCACTTTCTACAAAGTACTGTCAATGTGACGTCAAACTGACTCCAAATAAAACAGTTGCTATCTTTTATTTTCTGTTTCTTTTAATACTAAGGCTACATGTTAGCTGACCCGCCCGGCGCCCGGCGTTGCCCGGACCCATGATAATAACCTTAATTGAACATTAAATTTGTATGATTTTATATCTTTACCTCGATTTTGTTTGAATTTCTATTTTTAAATAAAGGCATCGCGAAAAAAATAATCAGCTGTAACAAAAAAATTACCTCGAACCGAACGAAACTCAGTCTTGTGACACCGGTGTCCAGGCCCTGACTAACGGCAGGGCATACGGGGCAAATGCCCTGGGCCCCCCTTCTGGAAGGGGCCCCCCTACAGGCGTATGCAGAAATTCTGCAACCTAAAGAGCTGTTATGCCACTGCAAGGGGGCCCCCAGAATAGACTTGCCCCGGGGCTCCAGGTGGTCTAAGTCGGGCCCTGCCGGTGTCTGCGGCAGCACATACGTGAGCCGCTAATAACATAAAAAAAATCCCCCAAAATTAACCTGCAACCGAAAGAACCCGCCTGGTGTTGGCCGGCCCATGATAATAACCTTAAATGCACCTTAAATTTGTATGGTTTTATATCTTTAACTCGATTATGTTTGATTTTCTATTTTTAAATGAAAACATCACAAATAATAATAATAATAATATTCTGTAACAAAAAAAAAATTACTTCAAACGGAACGGAACTCGGATTCGTATCCCAGTGCCTGTGACACGTATATGCAGGCCGCTATTAACATGAAAAAATTCTCAAAAATTAACCTTGAACCGAACGAACCTCTGACTCGTGTTACCGCTGCCTGCGGCCGCGGCACCGTATAGCAGTCATGCTACGCAAGCACTGCAAAATCCACTTTCCTCCAACAGGGAGCGCAGTATGTTGTATACGAACATCATCAATCACCTTGAATTTCCAAGACCTTTCAAATAAGGTGTCACATGGTGGTGTCAACTGCAAAATCCTTTAGTTGCACTTTCCACCGCAAGGGGGCGCAGTTTGTTCTGTACGAACATCACCAACGGTGAGGAAATACCAAGACCATTAAAATAAGGTATAACATGATAGGGTCTAGTACAGAATCACCTAGTTCCATTTTTCACCACCAGGGGGCGCACTATATTGTATACAAACATCCCAATCACCTTGAATTTCCAAGACCTTTCAAATAAGATGTCACATGGTGGTGTCAACTGCAAAATCTTTAGTTGCACTTTCCACCGCCAGGGGGCGCAGTTTGTTCTGTACGAACATCACCAACGGTGAGGAAATACCAAGACCTTTAAAATAAGATATAACATGATAGGGTCTACTACAAAATCACCTAGTTCCATTTTTCACCACCAGGGGGCGCACTATATTGTATACAAACATCCCCAATCAACATGAAATTTCAAGACCTCTATCACCAATCGCCTTGGATTTCTAAGACCTTTTAAATAAGGTGTCACATGGTTTTGTCAACTGCCAAATCCTTTAGTTGCAGTTTCCACCGTCAGGGGGCGCACTGTGTTCTGTACGAACATCACCAACGGTCAGGAAATACCAAGACCTTTAAAATAAGATGTAACATGATAGGGTCTACAGCAAAATCACTTAGTTCCATTTTTCACCACCAGGGGTCGGACTATACTGTATACAAACATCCCCAATCGACATGAAATTTCAAGACCTTTAAAATGAGGTGCTACATGTGTGGGTCTAGAACGGATTTCCCTCTCAAACTAATTTCCCCCCTTTCCCCTCCCCTCCAAATCTACTTTCCCCCCTTTTTTCCCCCTTTAAAATCGAAAATTCCAAATTCGCAGATATTGATTTTTTAGTATTCGACTCTAGTCCCCATATGTACAATTTCTTCCCCGTGAAGTAATTTGAAGCTTAGTTAAGCTCGTAAACGTGTTTTTAACCCAAAACGGTTTCCCACCCGTTTCCCCCCCTTCGACTTTTTTTTATTTTTCTCTTCTCATAGCACATCTACAGATGCTACAGACCAAGACCTTTTTTTAGACACCTCAACCAAATTTTTACACCAAGTAGTTCTCTCAATATAGTGGAGACCACGGAGTAAAAAGACAGGAGAAGAAGGTAACGCTGAAATTTTGTGATGTTGTTTTCTAATGTTTACAGATGGCGCCAGCGTGCAATCCTCCCTTCTCTCCAGCTTCCGCAATGTTATTCAATGGGGAAATGTCTCGTTTTAATTATTTTTTTAAAAATAATATCAAGCTAAAAAAATTTCGATTGAAAGCAAATTTCATTAAATAGAGTATTCTAACCAACATGTTTTTTTAAGAGCCATTTTATACTAATTTTACTTTGAAAGAAAGCTTTTAAAAAATGACGATTCTTATGAACCGAAGCTAGCTAAAACAGACAATTGGGAGGAAGGAGAATGGATGAAATTTTGTAAAGAAAAAAAATAAACTTACTTTAGGTGCAGAAAACACGAACTCAGACTTTATTTTTCTCCAAGGGCTTTTTTTTGTTTTTCTTATCACTATCATAGCCTGTTTTACAACTAGGAACGAAGCATTTATTTGAAACATCTGAATTATGCAGTTTTAAGAACTTACAAAGAAATTAAATTGCTTAAAATAAAAAATTTTAAATGTACTTCAGCAAAATTCTATTGAAAACAACAGTATATCCGCGCCGAAGTAGGGAGGAATGACAAGTGGCGCCCTCAATATTTACCAAAAATTTAGATCACAGTTTCGTAGCTTTCTCCCATTGGACCTTCAACTCCTATTAATATTACTCCGTGGTGGAGACAGACAAAAACATGTTTCAAATTAATATATAGATTTTTTCATGTTGCCACACTGTAAAAAAGGATCAATAATTAAAAAATAAAGTGATAACACGTGACCTTTGTTTTTATAAGGCAATAAAAATTCAGATAAACTTGCTGTATTGTTGCATTTCCGAAAATGACGTCATTCGTTTTTAACCCAAACGGGTGGGAAACGGTTTCCCACCCGTTTCCTCCGGGGGGGGAAACCATTCGACTTTTTTTTATTTTTCTCTTTTCATAGCACATCTACAGACCAAGACCTTTCTTTAGACACCTCAACCGAATTTTTACACCTAGCCGTTCTCTCAATATAGTGGAGACAGACAAAAACATGTTTCAAATTAATATATAGATAAAAAATAAATAAAAGAACTCTTCAGTTTTCCTCCACACTTTATCCGCATTTAGCACTGGCTGTATTTTGCTTCAGAAGTAAACTGTCGCAAAAACAAGTATACGTACTGTAGAATATCCGTTATTTGAGGGAACGGTGATCTGTAACCATATAAAGTTTAATGAATCACAGTACCGTCGGTTCGGTAACAAAAGTGTCCGAACACTAGCAAAAATTCCTATATGAAAAACGTACACTTCATACGGTTTTGTTAAATAAATCCTTATCGAATCATGTTCTTACACTGACTAAGAACAGGATTCGACAAGGATTTATTTAACAAAACCGTATGAAGTGTGCTTTTTTTACATATGAATTTTCTCTAGTGTTCGGACACTTTTGTTACCGTTACCGACTGTACTCCATACGAAAACGTACATTACTGCCATTTTATGATTCTATTATGTTTTTGAAAATATAATTAAGCATTAGATCTTTTAAAACTAAAACAAAAACGAAAAATCAGGAGGTACACATTGATTATCAGCATTTTCCAATTGTGCTTACTCATTGTATCGTATAACATCGTATGTTCTCTGTTTATATTATCACACAATAGACAGACAGACATATAGAATAACTGAATTCATAATGACACTGAAACTTTGTTGGAAAGTGTTAAAAATGCTTAACAAAAGCAGAAATGTTGCTCTTAATTTCCTATTTGCATCCCTTAATGTATTGTAACATTTTTGGGTAGCTCTGTAAATCTGGAGGTTAAGCATATTATAATTTATAGAAAACATTTTCTTAACATAATAACAATAAATGTGAATTTCTTTATGATTTTTTGATGAAATTATTTAAATATGATTTAGAAAAATGTCTCCCATAAAGCGCAATGCATTGGTATTTTTTGGATGTTCATGTACACAAACCAGTGGCATATGTTCTGCTAGAGCCATTTAAGTAGGGAATATTCAATAATGAATTTGAATAACACATATTATTAAAAAAAAGTAAAATAAAGTGAAAGTAAAACTTAGTAAGTTGTGGCCACCACAAGACTTTCTTTTATATTTTCCTATACAAATTCACTAAGTAAGTGCAAATAAATAATTTTTATCTTAGAGGAAACTAACACTAAATATCCAAAGAAAGACAGTTGTTTTATTGTCTATAAATGACATCTTAAAAAATGCATTTTTATAATAGTTATGTCACATATCAAGTTTCGTAAAGTTATGAGCTATAGAAGTTGAGATATAGCTTTCACATTGTCGAGGAAATTTGCAGTATGATAACCTATTGGTCGATAAGCACCCAAACTGAAGCAGCATAATATCTCACAATGGCCTTCACATACATCATGTTTTGTTTGATTATACGCAATAGAGCCTGAGATATAGCCTTCCCTTCAATTGTGGAAACCGCTGTATAGCAGCGCCACCTGTGGAGCGGTTGACACCAAAAGTTGACAGATAGTCATTTAGGTTAAGGTGCATCAACATATAAATTTATATGGAACTCTGTGCAGTAATTCCTGAGATATAGCTTTCCCTTAAATTGTGGAAATCGCTGTAAAGCAGCACCACTTGTCGGTCCATAAGCATTCAAATTGAATCAGCATAATGTCTCATGGTGGCCTTCTCTCATACCAAGTTTTGATTGATTATACGCAATAGAACCTGATCTGATATATAGCTTCTACTTAAATTGTAGAAATCGTTGTATAGCAGTGCCACCTGTTGATAGCTTGGCATCAAAAGTTGATAGCGCTAATTTAGCTCAAGGTGCATCTACATGTAAATTTATATGCAATTCTGAGCAGTATTCCCGGAGATTCAGTTGCCACAAAATTTTTGTCACACACACAGACAGACATTTTTTAAAAATAGTCAAATCGTATTCTAGACCTCTCAAAACGTGTAAATCCGTCGAAAACCGGAAATCTAAAATTTTTACGAATCCAATACTTTCTTCTATTGAATATAGAAAAAAAATAAAAAATTCTTAAAATATTTACGGGCGCTGGAAGCGGACAAACGGACAGTAGAATAGACAAATACACTAATTCAAATCATATTCACATTTTAAAAAATGGTCGAAAAAACGCTTAATGTAAAAGAAAATGCATTTCAGAAAATTTCCAATAATAACCCTCAGTGTAACTGAATAATTTTGTCTGACTCTGTAAATCTAATGCTAATCATACTACATTCTATAGAAAGTATTATTTTGTGCATTTGAATAACATGTTTCTATCTTCCACATGCACACCTTCTTATTTCCGCTAAGGGCACGGCTTCTTCTATTCCTCCTTCTTCCCTTTCATCCATTCCGCTAAAGGCACGGTCGCTAAGGGCACGACACCATTAAAACGAGTCGAAGAAGGAAGCGAAATAAGTATTGAGTTATATTACGATTTATAATATGATATGATATATTAGACCTATCGTCCAGGGTTAGTAGGCATTTTCGTTGAAAGAAATAGTTTGTTCGTTCGGTGCAACTTGCACATTAGTCCCGTGAGGTACAACTTTCACATTAGTCCCTTGAGGTACAACTTTCACTTTAGTTCCGTCAGATACAACTTGCACATTAGTCCTCTTTAAATATAGTGACCAGCGAAGCTGTCAAAGCATTCGTTGATTCACTACCTCAATTGATTTTCTTTTCTTTTTCTTAAAAAAAAAAAAAAAAAAAAAAGATGAAATTCTGGCAAAAGCAGAATTTAGTTTTTTCATAATTTTATTTTTAACACTGGATTCAATGCTAGAGTGTAAGTGGAGGACAACATAATAAAATAGGTTCGAAAATTTGCTTTTTGAACAATAAAATTGGCGGTTGTAGAAGGTAAAAAGAAAAATATTCAAGAGCGGCTTTTTTTTTTTTTTTTTTTTTTGGGGGGGGGGCGGACATAATCGCATGTGTCACTCACCCGACTTTCTCTTATCCTGAAATTTAATACTACCCGACTTTCTCTTATCCTGAAATTTAATACTATAAGTACAGATTAGAGATTAAGGGGTAAGATAATGAGTACTGTTATGCAAACCTATATTAAAACAATTCAAATTAGACTAACAACAAAAAAGAATGTTTTCGTTCAAAAATTTGTAGCCCTATATATCTTTTGAAGATTATGTACAGACCACTTGGTGCACATAAATATAATCCTATATTAATAACACACTGCATAACCTGAAGTACACTTCGATCAATTTTCAAGTATTGTCGTACTATAATCTAATTCTTTTTTGTAGCCCTGATATTTCTAATTTATTTTACCCTTTTTCCGCTTTCAATCCAGATTCGGTAGAAGGTTTTATATTTATATATACGCTGTGCTATAGAGTTTGTTGCACTATTTTTGTAGAAACGAATTGATGATATTAGCACTTTTGACGATGCTTAAATTTCTTATATTATTATGAAGCAATACACTGGTAAAATAGTGATAAAGGATCAAAGTCGTTGAGGTGGTTGGCCGTGAACATTGCACTGTTCACAATAATCCAAGATTCGTTGCTGACGTTAAAATGTTTTATTTATCTTCAACTTCGTAACAATATTGCTTATAATTAAATAATTCAACACTAAATAGATACATCAGAAATATCCATTTGAAAAGAATCAAGAAGATGTTCGTTTTCTAATACAATGTATGAATACATGAAAATGAACGGGATGGACACGGGGAGAGAAGTAATCCAAGAGACGTCTTTACAGGATCAGATTAGAGGCAGAAGTGATCAAATTGTTGGCTGGATACATTACACAAAACCACAAAATTATGATGCCAAGACAACACCCAACTTTTTCAGTTACAGCTAATTTAGTGTAACTTTTTAAAATATATTGGCGATTGATTTCTTAGCCAAAAAACCGTTATTAATTCGTGAGAATCTGGCAAACTAACCTTAACTCTTGACCACAAAAATTTTATCGTTAAATTCTTACACATAGACTTTAGTCGAAAAAGAATACGTTATTTCTATTTTTAAGTAGCAGATGTGAGATCTGTTCAATGTTCAAAAATGACATCAGGAAACATTTTATTCTGTTTTATTTAATTGAGATGAAACGAATTGTTCTCCACAGAATTAAGCGATTGAAACCTCATCTCTTGCTTTTATTTATTTTTTTTTATTAAAAGAAATAGAGATATAATGGCTTGCTCTTTTGGAATAAAGAATGAAACCGCATATATTAACTCGCTTTTTATACAGATAGAAAATGAATTGGGAAAGAATTAAATTTATCAGAAATGTAATACATAATTTAGAATATGTGATTTTTGATATCACATATTTCTCCCCTTCGTCCGAAAAAGAAAGAGGTGTTGCCCAGGGTTATCATATACAACATATATTCTACATATAGAACAGAAAAATTATATATATGTATAAGATATCAAAAGAAATATATATGTAAACAGTTGTATAACTTTGTATGAAATATATAGAGTAGCTACCATTACAAATCTTCCTTTTTTTTTAATATGTGCACATTTTCACTCATGTCCATCCCACACAGCACACTTCCTTGAAACAAGGTTGGCTTTCAAGTGAATTTACCATGACAGAGCAAAGTTGCTAATTCAAGGATATCTCAGACCAACTTCAAGTTTGGAAAATTACACATGCCAAATCAAGCATATTACTGGCTTAAAATTTCTTGACGTCAAGTAACGGTCTGCGCATGCTCTTCTTATTTGCATATAGTAGCCTTGCTGGAAGGGTTGTATCATATTGTTGTCATCTCGCGAAATACGACGCAAGTGCGGGTGACATTAAAGTGAAGGTAAATGATTTATTTTTATAATAATTTGTCTAAATAAAATAAAGCAAGCAGTAACGTTTCAATGTGTACACCATTTCCCAAAAGTTTAGACAATCAATAAAATTTGCATTAACATAAAAAGTAATAAGGTACAATTAAAATTTGTGAGATAAGCAACAAATAAAAACAGTTTTGCTGATATAAACATATGAATTATGATCAAATGTTTGAAATTATAAAATGTACATTAAATGATATAAAAATGTGCTACCCCAAAAGTATAGACACAATACAACATTGCATGTTTTCTTTTACATTCTTGTTCACAAAATAAAATATTTTTATTGTCGTCTGCTTCTATAAATGCAGAATAATTTTTTCCCTTTAATCGAAATATCGTCTGCTATATAATTAGCATTATAATTTAATGAGTTCAATGTATCCGCGATTGTAATGAAATGCTCGCCCTCTGGTGGGCTAAGGTGAAATTACAATAAACATGGTTTAATTCGAATTCCATACAGCCGCCATTGCTTGCCGATATTTAGTTTCACATATATTTATTGAATAAAAATGAATAAATACGGTAAAAAAGATAACACATACTTTTGTGTGCCACAGTGTAACTCTAAAGGATCAAGAAATCCAGAATTGAGCTTCCATTTATTTCCAAATGACAAATTTAAAATTTCAGTTACTTCGGCTAATGGAAGTAAAGAATTAATCAGATGATTTGAAATTAATATTTGTTCAACTTCAGTTAAAAATCTACTTCCGATCGAACTTTGAATAAACTGAAGTATTTTTTCCAAAAGCAATCAATTTTCCATAATGTAATGGCGGAGAAATTATAGTACGAATATTAAGTAGAATAACAAAGGAACACTAATGGAACACACGTGGCTATGTTTACTAACAACTGCAGTGTTCACAAAGCGCCGTCTATCGATCATTACAAACGCGGATTGTTTTGTTTGTGATTCGGAAAAGAGGTTTCCTGCGTATTCTGATAAAAAATGCCACGTTGTAAAGAAATTTCTAAAGATGAAATTATTAAGATTTTACAATTAAAAGTGCAAGGACAAAATCCTGTACAAATATTGAGAAGAACAAACAGATCCTTGAGCAGTATTTATAGAGTCAAAAGATCAGGTGGAACATGGAATACTCGAAAGCGAGTCGGAAACCAAAGAAAACCACGTTACGTGATGATAGAATGTTATTAAATAAAGCTTCAGTTGATAATTTATCTGTGCGTGCAATTGCATCAACTTCCAGAATTTCAAAAATCTTATCTCGTAAAATATATGAAAATGGAAAGCAATATACATGCGTAAATGACTTAAAAACTGCAATTGACAGAATGTGGTATGAAATATCTCCTTCTGTAATTCAATGCTTAATTAATTCTATGGAACAACGTGTATTTCATGTTATAAAGTGTCGTGGCAATACAGTTCAATATTAAAAGTAAGTTTTTAGTTACTTTTATAAATGTAAAGCCAATAACACTTACAAGTGTCTATACTTTTGGAACAGCACATTTTTATATAATTAATGTACATTTTATAATTTCAAACCTTTGATCATAATTTATATGTGTATATCAGCAAAACTGTTTTTGTTTATTACCTATCCCACGAATTTTAATTGTATCTTATTACTTTTTATGTTAATGCGAATTTTATTGATTGTCTAAATTTTTGGGACACAGTGTGTAGTGTATTTCGAGGAATTACTTTTACGTTAACAGATGCCATTTTATTAAATGTATTCCTTTTAGGGTGGTTTTTAATAGTTTACAAATAATTTTAACTCAACTTAATTATTCATAAGATAAAAAAAGGGGAGGGGGGAAAGAGAGAGATTCTGTTTAAAATAAGAGAGAAAAATCTTCGTGTGTCCGGCAGGTTCTGAATTAGAAATAATTTTTTAAATGTCAATTTATTGTTGGATTCTTAATACATTCTTGAATTTTAAATTAATTTCTTTCAGGCATGCCCCCCCCCCCCTTTCGGTAAGTAAGAAGGTAAACGTTTTTCTGATGCACAGGTGAGTTTTCCCCATAGGAACCTTCTTGAATTAAAAAAAAAGACTAAATTTTCTTTAGTAACGGAAAGAGGAAGGGAGGGGCAGAATCATGAATCGTGAATACGCAATTACCGGGACGTTACCCCTTGTAAAAATTAATTTGGATAACTCACCAAAAATCTTCATAAAATGTGATTGATCGTCCCAGAAATAAGAATGTATTAAGTTATCTACATCAGGTTAAGAGCGTCGAATAACTATCTTCTCCGACAGCCAAAACCCATATTTTATGGGGAAATTTATTTATAGAATTAATCATTACTTTATGCATTTTTTTTTTTTTTAAATCCATTTTAATAGTGGAAAAATTCACAATATTTAAATTTGTATATGTTTTCTAAAAGTAGTTTCATAAAGTATTTATTTTTGATTTTAAAAATACGAAAAATTAAGCAACTGCATTTTTCGCTTCTTTTTTGCTGTACGAGGAGTTATTGAAATTTAAAAGATAAATTTTTGGAAAACGAGAACGTATTTAACGGTTGTGTTTTTCCCAAAAGTGAAAAATCGAATTTAAATAAATACATTAGGTTATGAGTCATTCTGTAAATAAATTTCTGTATAGAATAACATGAGCTTTAGCTGTCGGCGAGGAATGCATGCCATTAAAAGCATGCTTGATAAACAATATTTGCTTCATGTATGCTGTAGAGTAGAGAAGAGAATTATTTCTCCGCAGCTGGCTTCCGGCGACGATAAGTAGAAAGTTCCTTTGCGTTTGATGTACAGTCGGCTGTAAAAGTGTCCGAGCACTACCAAAAATTCCTATGTAAAAAAAATGACACTTAATACAGTTTTGTTAAATAAATCCTTGTTGAGTTCTGTTCTTAGTCTGTCTATGAACATGATTCGACAAGAATTTATTTAACAAAACAGTATTAAGTGATTTTTTTTTTTTTTTTTACATAGGAATTTTTGCTAGTGCTCTGACACTTTTGCTGCCGACTGTATCATGTTAAAAACATGCTTGGCAAGTAAAATTTGATTCACTTTTGCTGCATCAAGTATAATTCATATTTGATGCAGCAAGTATAATTCATACTTTGTGCAGCAAGTATAATTCATACTTGATGTGTATTACTTGATTCGTATGAGCTGTGGCAAACTTAGTTCATGCTTGATACATATTACTTAATTCATGATTGAACTATCAAGTCTAAAGCAAGTGGGACAAGTGTAAACTAGGATTCTTGATCTTGACTTGCATTAAACTTACAGGCTTGAGATGTCAAGCTCAATGCAAGTTTCTTGACTTGAGTTGTCAATGTTGACGATAGCTTAATGCAAGTTCTCTGTGCTGTCTGGGATGAGAATATTCTCCAGTCATATTAGTTTTATTTCTTTTAAATATATGCTTCATAGTCCATTGCATATACGATTTTGTTGATATATCTATATGAATCACTGACAGTCCCAATGAAGCAGTAATATTGGATATCATGTACTTTTCTAACCATCTCTTCTGCTAGATTCATATAACTATAAATAGAATTCATATTACAATAGAAAATAATATATATAAATGCAAAAATGAAATATAAAGAAGCAAAATTATCTAAAACTAAATATACAATACACCAAATGATGTGTAAGAAACATCAGAAAAAATTTATCAGAATAAAAATATGAAAAATATGATGTGTGAATAACACCATAAAATACAAGCAAAAATGTGTTTTGGCCAATTCCAGCCAGGAAAGCTGTTCAATTGTGTTAGGCATCCACCATAACACGAACAACCCACCTTACTCTTGTGTGAATCACAAGTATATGACTCAGGCTTAGGGCCTTCGTCCTAGATGAATAGGGCATGTAAAAGACAGCTCCCCCACGCCATTAAGAAAATGCACGATCGGGAGCACCTCAAAAACAGGGACGGGAGATTTTGAAATGAATAAATAGAGAATTACTAGTTTAATAGCATACTAGTATTCCCACAATTGGATGCTCTCAACTGAGTTGATGATTCTTTGGGCAATAATTTTGAACGAATCATCTTCTCAAGGAGGGATAATTATTTCAAAAAAAAATTAAAAAAAAAGGTGTAGATTCAATGATTTGATATCTACAAAAATTATTAAAAAGTCATTCCAAGAAAATTGAGAGCATAAAAAAAGTCACGATCGGTAATATTCACACATTGACACATTTATGGAAATACATGTTGTTAGCATTGCAAAACGTTCAAATTATTCAAAAATGGGAAAATTCAAAATTTTAAATGATATATTATAACATTATGTTTTCAATGAAATGGCATAAGATATTATGCTTTGTGATGCTTCGTTCCCCACACCCAATAGTTGGCGCCGACAATTTACTTCTACTTTCGATTTATTTGTTCCTGTTTAGTAAAGTTGCAGACTTGACACTTTGAAGAATCACATTTGATTTCAACATAAATCAGTTTATTAATATGCACAAAACGACTATCTATGTACAAGGTACCACAAAATAAAAAAATAATAATTATAATAAAAAAAATAATTAACACGAGATTATTTTACATAAATTAAGCGAGGCTCAAATTCCACCTCCGTTCGCAGCCTTCCCTGCTGCCTCTCTCTTCCCTGAGAGAAAAAAAAAAAAAAAAAAAAAACATCGCAGTGTGCTTTTCACACCTGGCGGACGTGACGTCACTGATGACATCACACCCCCCACCCAAGATTGAAATTTGTTTCACAAAATGCAAATCTGAAATTACGTCAAGTGACGTCACAAATACTTCAACATAGTAATAATATACAAGAAAAAAAAAACATACTTAATACTTGAAACAGTTTTCCATAATTTCAGGCTTCTGCCTCTGAACTAAAACATATAAAAAGAATAATATATAGATTATACACAGCACAACATCAAAAGATTACCAAATATGGTGTCTGAATAGTATAGCTGAAAAATTAAAAAAGTGTCAAAAAGTTCTGAAAAGTTTTTTTTTTTTTTTTTTATGAATTGTTCACAGTACCTAACCTTGATAAAGCGTCTGCATTACTTAATTTCGATCCTGGACAATGAGTTATAGATATATTGTACTTTTGCAGTGCAAGGGCCCATCGTTGCAGCTTAGAAGATTGCGGGGCGTTCTTTGTAATAAAAGTTAATGGATTATGGTCAGTAATTAAATCTATTGGTGAGCCGAAAATCCATGTTTCATATTTCTTTAAGCTCCAGACTACCGCGTAGGCCTGCCTTTCTATAGTCGGCCAGGCCTGCTGGGTTTTGGTCAGTTTCTGGCTGGCATAGCTGATCGGGAACAGGACACCATCTTTCCTTTGGGATAGACATGCACCGATGCCAGTCGATGATGCATCACACTGTATGACGAACACTTGTCCTAGGACTGGGTGCCTCTACAAGACATCTCTTCAGTTGCTGGAACGCTTCCTCATGTTCTTGCATCCAAGTAAGTTCTTCTGGACTCTTCGTCTTCGTTAACTCGGTTAACGGATATGCCACCTCTGCGTAGTGTGGAACATAGTCACGATAATAATTACATAAACCAAGAAAACTTTTCAATTGTTTCTTAGTCTGAGGATTGGCTAACTTCTGAATGGCATCCACTTTCTCTGGATCAACCTGGTGACTGCCGGAACCAATAACATGTCCTAGGTACTTGATGTAATTTTTTGCAAATGAACACTTCTTTAGATTAACTGAAAAATTTAATTCCGCTAATTTTGCAAGTATTTTGTCAAAGTGTAACAAATGCTCACTAAAGTCTCTTGAATAGATCGCAATATCATCTATATACGCTCGAGAAAAATCTCGAAATTCTGACAAAGCCTGATTCATTACTCGCTGGAATGTCGCTGCAGCATTTCTAAGCCCAAATGGCATGACTTTAAATTTGTACTGGGCTCGGTGAGTTTTAAAACATGTCAAATCTTGACTGCGTCTTTCCATGGGAATTGCCCAATATCCTTTGAGCAAATCAATGGTGGATATTACATTGGCTCTACCGATGCAAAATAGCAAGTCTGTCTGATTTTCCATTGAGAAATCATCTGGCTTAGTGACGGAGTTGAGAGACCTAAAATCCACGCATAACCTTAGAGAGCCATCTTTCTTCATTACGCAAACTACTGGATGTGAGACTTCTGCATCACACACCTCTATTAACCCTAACGCTAAAAGTTCCTCAATTTGCCTATCTACTTCTGGTTTTAACGCCTCCGGAATTCGATAAACATATGGCTTTTTCCTTTCTGTATCATTTAATCGTATTTTATGCTCCCCTACCTTAGCTATTTGTACTTTATTTTGAAATAAGTTTTCATATTTACCCAATAAATTTTTTATCTCTTTCTTTTGCGAATCACTTAAATGACTTAAATTAACTTCATTAAGATTAAATGAATTTGAATAATCGTTTCTGCTAGGAGTGGGATGGACTTCCCCTAATTCTGATTCATTTTCGAATATTACCCCCACCGCTTGTACTCTAGGTATAAATTTTCTAATTTTACTTACATGAACGGTTTTAATATTCCCATTAGCTAATTTCACTTTATAAGAGTCAGTACTACAACGAGATACTATTTCAGCGGGTCCGGTCCATCTAGCATATAATTTGTTATTAGAATCGGGAATTAAAAGATAAACCTGGTCCCCAGATTGGAATTCCTTATATAATGCCCTTCGGTTGGCATATCTCGCGTACGCTCCCTGTTTTGCTTCAGCAGTCACTGCTGCTTCCTCCGCGGCCTTTTCTAAGTTTATTTTTAACTCTTGTAGATAATCAATTGCGCTCTTACCCATATTTATAGGAAGTGGAATTTCGCCCGCCCACGACGACTTTAACACCGCGAGAGGTCCTCTAGCTTCTCTACCGTACATTAACTTAAACGGTGATACTCCAGTAGTGGAATTAGGGATCTCCCTGTAAGAAAACAACATATATGGTATATGTTTGTCCCAGTTTTTAGGATCACTTCGTATAACGTGGTGCAACATGCGCTTCAAAACTTGATTATACCTTTCGACTAAACCTGAGCTTTCCGGATGCCCCGGTGTCGCGAACGTAGGTGCTGCGCCTAGTCTAGCATGAAATTCTTGCGTCAATTTTGATGCAAAATTTCTGTCCTGGTCGCTAGAAATAACCCGAGGTATTCCTGTTCTCATAAATATCTCTAATAACGCGTCACATGTCGCCTTGGCTGTAATTGTTCTCAACGGAACTGCCTCCGGCCACCTAGAATGTTGATCGACCAAACATAACACGTATTTGTGCTTTCGCGCTGATGGAGTTTCGATTGGACCGATTATATCAATCGTTACCTGTTCAAATGGAAATTGTGGTCTCTGAATGGGCGTAATCGGTATCTGGTCGCTCACTTTTTCCCTACTACGTAATTGACAATCCCTACACGACCTACAGTATTCTTCGATATCTCGCGACATCTGCGGCCAATAAAAAGAATAACGAATTCTTTCTTTAGTTTTTCGCATGCCTAAGTGATTTGCAAAAATAGACTCATGCGCCAATTTCAAAATTTGCTCTCTTCTAGTTTTTGGTACAACCAACTGATGTACATAATCCCCTGAGACCTTATCCTTATGATATAGTAAATGATCCATCACATAAAACCCATTTTTATTTTTTCTAGCATCTTCAAAAGCTTCGCGTAACGTTTCGCAAGTTTTCTGTTGCTTTCTAAAAATACTGACATCTGACAACTGACCTATATTTTCCTCTGACTTAGATTCATATTCATTTTTAACACAATTAATGATCAATTCTCCGTTATCGTTTTGCTCACTATTTTCTATAATTGGATCTTCGGAGCTCTCCTTTTCCCTTTCCACACCAGTACTATCCCGTTTAAATGCATCCGTACCAATAAAATTTTCCCCATCATTCCCAAGTACGTTTGAATTTATATACTTATTCTGTAATACCTCCTCATCTTTTCCTATGGCTGATTTTAGCATCTCATAGATAACAGGTGTTATTATACATGGATGGATACCAGTTTGTTTGTAACTGAGAACAAAATGTCTGCGTTACCGGATGTAAAATTGGGAAAGTTTGGTTTTAAAGATATAGGAAATGTCTTTAAATCAGCTACTACTTTATCTCCAAAAGCAGAAATTAGTTGTATTTTCGAAGAATCCCCCCTTTCAAAAGATTGTGGTATTTGATCTGAGTTAATAATAGGCATTTCTGCAGCGCTATCGACCAATGCTCGTATTTGTTTCCCCCCCCAACTAAATGTATACATATTCTAATGGTTGTGTGTCAACTATGTTACTATCAAAATACGCGGTTTTGACTTTTGCGATTAACCTATCTTCCTGATTAGAATTTACTGGCGTTGAATCCTTTCTTTGGGTTTGTGAAGCTCCCGTTTTATTTTTCCCTTTATTAAGCGGACAATATCGTAAATGAATTGTGCTTTTACAAAGTTTACACTCTTTCTGACTATTGTATTTATCATATCTTTTTCTCATGGGAGGTGGTACATATTTAACGTTAGTCTGATTTCCGAACCCCATTTCATTTTGATCGCGAAATTTTGATGGCTTATCATATGTCTCAGCGAAAGATCTATTTTTTGAGACAAACCAGTTATCACAGAGCTCAGCAATCTGTCTAGGTCGCAACCATTTGTCTAATTGCTGCACCCTGATATAACTCTTCGTTTCTGAATCTAATGCACTCAACATTCTATCGCTAACAATTAAATCATTCAATGTTTCAAAATCTGTTACCTTCCGTAATTCACAATAAAAATCCCAATTTGCTCTGAGACGACTACTAAACTGCATATGGTTTTCATGTTTCATCCTTTTAGCCGTAAGGAAATTGTCTAAACACGCTTCTGGGGTCGGCTGAAATTCTTTAAGAACAATCTCTTTCACCCTATTATAATGCTTCATGTCTTCTGCGTTTATATAAGTTAACAAGTGTGCAGCCCGTTCACCTAATAAATTAATTAATATTTCAACTTTTAAATCATCTGAAACATTTTTCATTTCGAATGCTTTTTCTAGCGATACAAAGAACAAATTCCAATTTTCCGGTTTCGTTGGAACCGCCAAAGTCAATGTTCGAACACTTTTTATTAGTGTCTCTAATGAATTAGAATTTAAGTTTACATGTTGTCCATCCCATCCTGATTCAGAATTTTTTATCAACCGCTTGAATCCTTGCAATCTCTAATTGAGCTTTCGCTAACTCTAGTCTTGTTTTCTCTATCTCTAATACTACGTTGGGCCCACCAGCGGCCGAGCGGTTCTGCGCTCAAAAGCTGGTAGATGGGAGGTGCCGGGTTCGATCCCAGGTCGCGCTCATCGACCTAGCCGTTCGGAGTTTTCCGTGGTTTCCTCCGAAACTCGCGTAAATACGGGCTGGGAACCCTTAGAAAGACCCCCACGGAGGGCATTCCCCCTATAGGTCTAGGACACATAAGGAGTCAATCGGCCTTAATCCTCCAACCAACTAATACTACGTTTTGTTCTTCTTTTAACTTATCCCTTTCCGCTCTCAATATTTCTAGCTCTTTTCTTTCCCTCTCTAATCGTTCATTAACTGTAGAATTTAAGATTTGCTTTACAAATTCTAAATCTGCTTTATATGCCTCACTTTTTTCTATAAGATTTTTAAGATCAACTATCTTGTGATCTTCATTTACACTCTGCCCTAACTCTTTAGCTACAATCATTAAATCTTCTTTCCGTAACCCTTTTACGTTAAACATTATGAATCCTATATAAAAAATATATTCTTATAATGTTTAATTCAAATTACTCTATTCTAAATCTAACATAAGTTTATTCAATTCTTATCTAAACTGAAAATTTCCATACATCTACACATTAATCTGCTTAACAATAACTACTATTTAAAACATTAAAATATCACAAAATACCTTTATCGTTTACCAAAGAAAGCAGAAATAATAAACAAAAAATCTACTACCATATTTCTCAAACTAAATAAAAAAGCAAAAAATCTCCTCTCAGATTTATTAAACTAAACAGAAACAAAAACAAATAAAATCTCCTACCTCTCTGATTCTCGAAATGGAGCGTGTGATGCTTCGTTCCCCACACCCAATAGTTGGCGCCGACAATTTACTTCTACTTTCGATTTATTTGTTCCTGTTTAGTAAAGTTGCAGACTTGACACTTTGAAGAATCACATTTGATTTCAACATAAATCAGTTTATTAATATACACAAAACGACTATCTATGTACAAGGTACCACAAAATAAAAAAAATAATAATGATAATAAAAAAAATAATTAACACGAGATTATTTTACATAAATTAAGCGAGGCTCAAATTCCACCTCCGTTCGCAGCCTTCCCTGCTGCCCCTCTCTTCCCTGAGAAAAAAAAAACATCGCAGTGTGCTTTTCACGCCTGGCGGACGTGACGTCACTGATGACATCACATGCTTTTTTTTTTTTTTTTGTTATGAACTTATTTATTTTTGAATATTAAACAATGTGTAATTTAAGTTTTTGACAAGTGTCTAAGATGCAAATGTGTGTAAATTGTAATTCTTATGTTCTTAAATAAATGTTAATATAACGTAAGAGTATATTTTTATAAGTTTGTCATAATTCCTTTTTTTTTTTTTTTAGAAAACATGTCAAATATATCGATTTGAATAAAAGAATATGCAACATTTTAGAGTAATACTGTTATGTCAATTGCACCCTTGAACATGCAAAAAGTGGGCTCGCCAATAATGGCATGCAATGATGCAGTAAGCACAACAAAGATCCTTTCCGCATACGAATCACAGCAAAAACGCTTACATATTCTTTTTTTTTTAAGCCATATAACAGAAATGCTGTTAAGAATATCTTTTGAGAAACTGATATATTGATTGTAAAATAAAATTTCACAACGGAACCTCTCCTGAAGAAGACGCCGTCAGATACGAAACAGCTGTTGCATACAGTTCCGTAATTAAGTGTAGAGAAATGCAATTTCGCCGAGAATCGAACTTGAAGAGAACAGGAGCCAGCACTTTGTTAACAGGGCAGATGAGGAAGCCATAGCCAGAAATAGCGAAACCCGAAACAGCACGATAAGGATAGAAGCTTATTCAGACTTTACTCAAGGCAGCACACGAAGTTTTTTTTTTTTAAATTTCTAGAAGTCTTTTCCTCCTCCCCGTGTCCATTTATTTTTATTTTTATAATGTCAGCAATGACCATTAGCACCAAAATTTGTGCTATAGAGTTTGTTGCACTATTTTTGTAGAAACGAATTGATGATATTAGCACTTTTGACGATGCTTAAATTTCTTATATTATTATGAAGCAATACACTGGTAAAATAGTGATAAAGGATCAAAGTCGTTGAGATGGTTGGCCGTGAACATTGCACTGTTCACAATAATCCAAGATTCGTTGCTGACGTTAAAATGTTTTATTTATCTTTAACTTCGTAACAATATTGCTTATAATTAAACAATTCAACACTAATGAGATACATCAGAAATATCCATTTGAAAAGAATCAAGAAGATGTTCGTTTTCTAATACAATATATGAATACATGAAAATGAACGGGATGGACACGGGCAGAGAAGTAATCCACGAGACGTCTTTACAGGATCAGATTAGAGGCAGGAGTGATCAAATTGTTGGCTGGATACATTACACAAAACCACAAAATTATGATGCCAAGACAACACCCAACTTTTTCAGTTACAGCTAATTCAGTGTAACTTTTTAAAATATATTGGCGATTGATTTCTTAGCCAAAAAACCGTTATTAATTCGTGAGAATCTGGCAAACTAACCTTAACTCTTGACCACAAAAATTTTATCGTTAAATTCTTACACATAGACTTTAGTCGAAAAAGAATACGTTATTTCTATTTTTAAGTAGCAGATGTGAGATCTGTTCAATGTTCAAAAATGACATCAGGAAACATTTTATTCTGTTTTATTTAATTGAGATGAAACGAATTGTTCTCCACAGAATTAAGCGATTGAAACCTCATCTCTTGCTTTTATTTATTTATTTTTTTTTTTATTAAAAGAAATAGAGATATAATGGCTTGCTCTTTTGGAATAAAGAATGAAACCGCATATATTAACTCGCTTTTTATACAGATAGAAAATGAATTGGGAAAGAATTAAATTTATCAGAAATGTAATACATAATTTAGAATATGTGATTTTCGATATCACATACGCATTCAAATATATTTTTATTTTCCAGAAATAAAATGAAATATTTTTAATTTCACGTGAATAATAATAAAAATTAGAGAGAAAAATAAATAGTTAACCTACAAAAGTTGGCGAGTTTTTTATTTTTAATCAGGAATTTGTATGTGGATAAATATTTTCATAGAGATATTTGGCATTAGTTTAATATATTTTTTTTTTCCTTTTTCTTACAGTGTTTGAAATTGTTTTCAGTTTTTGTCCAATTTAAATTACCAATGCTTGCCAAAACAAAATCTTGGAATAATAAAAAAAAAAAAAAAAAAAATAGGTCTTACGCTGTTACAATAATGATAATTTCATTTCATCAGTATCTCAACAAAATAAAATCTAATACAAATAATGCAAAAAATATTTTTATTTCTTCAATTCTTCTTCTTTTTATTTTTCTTAATTTAGAGTATTAAATAATATACGTTGCCGAAAAGTGCAAGAATTTTGTATACTTGTTATCAGTTGAATTAGTTTTCGAAGCTAATTAGAGGAAAATAGAAGAATGAAAGGGATTAAAAGTGTTTGATTACCAAATATGTTAGATAATGAAATGAAGTTCTTTTAAAAGCGTTATATAAAATCTCTTTCTACCACCTTTAACATTATTTATAACATTGGTGACTGCATGCAATTAAAGAGACCAACTGAAATCGACATGCTTCAGACAAGAATGCCATGAATAAAATTTCTTTTCTTTTTAATTTTTCAAAATTTCTTCCGTTAATAAGAAAATAAGTAGAAGCTCCTCTCATTTATCGAAATTAACGAATTTGAGTAAATTCAAAGTTCCAAATGTAACACTCTATTCTTTGCGTCGTTCCTTTTATTATGTAAATAATTTGTTGTACATTTTACTGTCTTTTTCTACCATTATTATTATTACTACTATCATTATGATTATTTTAACTTTCTCTTTGTTGTTTTCAACCTTCTCCAAAAAACTGCTCTGAGAGCAGTTACCAAAAATGTTTCAACGACTTTTGTTAAAGAATTTGGTGATCAGATCTTCGAACACGAAATTCTTTAACAAAAGTCGCTCAAACATTTTCGGTCATTTTTTAGCTGCTTGAATAAAATCATACACTATCTACCAATAAGTATTTGGATACTTTCGATTTCAGATTTTTTTTATTTTTTAATATCTCAAAGAGTGTTAGACGAATAATCTTGAAACTTGAACACGTTATACCTCATACTTTTTAGCAAAAGTTTTGTCCTGAAAATGAAAAGAGGACCGGTGAAAAAGTCAAAATGTTTTCAAACACCCTGTAAAAAGTAATGTTTGAAATGCATTTTGGCTGTAGCATGTGATTAAGAAGATTCTTCTAAATATCCGTATAAATTTTTATGAGGCTACCACATATATTCATAGAAATACAATGATTTCTTTAAAAAAATGCCACTTTTTTAATTATAACACGTAGCGTAATAAATCCAGTGCAAAGTCATTTTTAGAAAACTTGGCATACAACGTCAGACACAGCCTATTGCAATCAGACTGTAAAAATGTTAAATACTTTACAAATATGAGAATTTTTACTAAATAATTTTTAACTACGCATGCGCAAGCTTTTAAAAGATTACGCAATCAGAATGTAAAAATGTTAAATACTTTACAAATATGAGAATTTTTACTAAATAATTTTTAACTACGCATGCGCAAGCTTTTAAAAGATTACGCTTCCATAATTTAATAGCCAAAAGTATTGAGCTACTTATATGAAAACCCTAAACAAATATCGTGTATAAATTCAAAAAGTTATGAGTTGTAGAATGAACATAAATTTCAGTTCCTCTCTCTCTTAAAAAAATAAATAAATAAATAAATAAATAAAAGTTTAAAACTAAGCCATTAAAAAAAAAAAAAAAAAAAAAGGAAATTAAAGGGGACTAATGTGCAAGTTGTATCTGACGGGACTAAAGTGAAAGTTGTACCTCAAGGGACTAATGTGAAAGTTGTACCTCACGGGACTAATGTGCAAGTTGCACCGAACGAACAAACTATTTCTTTCAACGAAAATGCCTACTAACCCTGGACGATAGGTCTAATATATCGTATCATATTACATATCGTATTTATCGTAATATAACTCAATACTTATTTCGCTTCCTTCTTCGACTCGTTTTAATACGCATTTTTTATATGCATGAGCAGCCCCCGAAAAACAAAAACATTAAATCATTAAATTCATTTTTTTACTTATTTTTATTTCATATTATTTCACGCGCACTTTTTATTTCCTAATTCAAAATTATTAAAAAAAAGCTTTTTCGATATCGCTTGTAGCGATACTGATTATTATTAATTTTCTTTTCTTTTTCTTTCAATAATAATAATAATAATAATAAAAGATTTTGATGAAATTCTGGCAAAAGCAGAATTTAGTTTAGGACGGAGGACTATTAGTTTTTTTTTCTTCCCAATTATAACATCACTTTCAAATTATTCAATTATATTTTCGATAAATTTTCGATAAATGTCCAACTATCGAAAAATGATTTCGACAAATGTCCAACTATCGAAAACGACAACGCAAAAATCCCAGATTGAGACTAATAGGCCCTCAGTCCTAAAAAAAAAAAAAAAAAAAAAAAAAGGAATTTTATAGGGGGTTTTATCAATATTTATCAGCAAACACACCATTGGGTATAATAAAAATGTGAGTAAAATCCCTTATAGTTTAGCTTTTATTTTAAGAGAAGCTAAAATTCTGTTCATTTTATCTCTCACAATTTTGTGAATTTGCAAGATATTTGCTTGAGGCTTTCTTATAAGTAGCTCAATGCGCAAGCGAAGTGTGACGTCATTGACCTTCCGTGGACGCAAGAAAAAGATTTTCCATGTTAATCGCCCATTGGATTTTGTGTAAAAAAATATTAAAAATTGAATAAAATTATTTCCTGATTTTAATCCCCGTATTTGGGGGTACAGATATGTATTAGTTATCATGTGCATGTGTTAGATTGAGTTGTTTTGCTGTCAAATTGAAAAAATTTTAATTTTAAATTTCAAAACTCTGTCATCCTTGGCATTTTTTGTATTTGTCGATCAAAAACGTAATACGAAAATATACATGCCAGATGTATATTTTCGTAATATGTATTGTACGAAATATTGTTTCATATTATCCACAACTCTCTTAATATAAGTTGTTAAAATAACCATGATTTTTAAAAGGAATTAAATATGTTCGCCAAATAATTTGACGATTTTTTTTTTCCGCCACGGATGACAGATATGAAATCTATTCCGCTGTAACATGTGTGCATCTTATATCAGATACTTTATTTAGACATTTGAAAACAAATTTGACTTCTAATTATGATAGAATATTTATCAGTTTCCTTTTAATTAGTATATTAGTTGGATATTTATTGCGTAAATATCATTCTTTGAAATGAAATGTTTATGATTTCAATCGAATATGGAAGTTTACTGAGTTTTGAAATTTAAAATTCAAATTTTATCAATTTTACAGCACAAACAACTTAATTTAACGCATGCACACGATAACTAATATATACCCAAATATAGAGATTAAAATCGGGAAATAATTTTCCTCGATTTTTAATAATTTTTTACAAAAAATCCAATGGGCGATTAACATAGGAAATCTTTTTCTTGCATCCACGGACGGCCAGTTACGTCATCAATTCGCTTGCGTATAGGTCAAAGTTTGTCAATAAAACCATTTTTAAATTTATGAAATCAATGAAGGTAGTGAATCAACCAACGAGATATATAAAGTAGAGTGATAAATGGTAACCCTTGAGAAGGTCCAAGATGAGTCATGTGACATGCTCTCCTTGTACCTGTGTATTCGGTGGTTCCCTTGGTAACAGCTTATTTTCAGTAAATTTCTATGGCAACGGTTTGGAGATTGTTCTTCGTATAAGTCATAACCGCCAATGTTTTTGTTCACTTACGTAGTTTAATATTCTTTTGTTCTAAATCATTTTTATTTTACTTCTTTTTTATTTCGTGTAGTTGAACTTTAACCGACAAAATGCTTAAAAATAGTTGAAAAATTATTATTTGATGTTAAATTTAGCTCTTTAAAAGTTTAAATTTTCTTTTATAAACACTTTTAAACTTTGTTTTGAAAGATGAAAAAAAAGGTATTTTATTATTTATTAAAATGTGAAATATGTGTAAAATTATTTTAAAAACAATTTATTTCGGTCATAGGTCATGTTACCTAATAATTATGATAATTTGTCGAACTGGTATTTTAAATGCCAAAATAGCGATAAAGGGCCAAACACAGCAACCTATGGGAGCATGTCACGTGATTCATCTTGAACCACGGAAAGCTAATCTTTCGCCCATTGAATCAGCACTCTAATTTATATATCTCGTTGGTTTAAGGCTGTACATCAGTCAGATAGCTCCCTTTCTCCCTTCCCATGTTATCCAATAGGATTTTTGTTGCTTGGTTTTATAAAAATATCTCATTCAAAAATGAACTTTTTCGAATTCTGTTCTTTGAATATTACTCTTTGAACAGGCCGTCTTTTAGCTTCGCGAGCAATTTTTCGAAAAAATAAATTTAAATATTTTACTTAGAGATCCACACTTAGAATCCATAATTTACTTATTAAAATAAAATATTTAAATTAATTTTTTTGAAAAATTGCTCACTAAGCGAAAAGGCGACCTGTTCAAAAAGTAATATTCAAAAAACAAAATTTGAAAAAGTTCATTTTTGAATGAGATATTTTTATAAAACCAAGCAACAAAAATCCCATTGGATAACATAGGAAGGGAGAAAGGGAGCTATCTCACTCATGTACAGCCTTAAGCCGACGGATTCAGAAAATTCACACTTTTCATTTGGTACCTTATTTGTAACGAAGTTTTGATAAGATTTTTTAAAATTAATTAAAATATGAAAATAATAAACTGGTAATTTCTTTAAAACTGGACATTTAAATTTTTCATTGTTGCAAAAAAAAAAAAAAAAAAAAATACAAGTTATTATTATTATTTTTCTTCAGCATAAAATGAAATATGCTTTCACGCGAAATATAAAAAGTTATAAAATATTAAATTTGCTCATGCATATGAAAAAATGAAAATATGAAAATGAAGTAAAAATCAACCATAACCTTTTTTAATATACCTCAATTTTAGATTTTTTTTTTTTTTTTTTAAAGTATGTTTTTGGTACGGATGAATCACGCTTGGCTAGAAAGCTAATTCTGCATTATATTAAAGAGCTTTTCTTATTGATAATCCTGAGTAATTTTTAAAATTTTGATGTTGAAATAGATCGGACATTTTTCGTCAAGGACTCTAATTTAAGGAAAGCCATACTTTAAGCCAAGTTGCGCATCAAAAATATAAATAAAATATAAAACAGTGAAAAACAGAAAAGAAAGAAAAGGAAAGGAAAAAGAAAAGAAAAGAAAGAAACAGAAAAAATAATCTTATGAATTATGCATTTTTGTCTAAAACGGCAATAAAAATTCAAAAGTTGCCAAAGGGAACTATATTAACCCGTTAGTAGACGCTATAGACAGCGCCACCTATTACAGATTGTGCACTTTTTATTTAACTCTCACCAATAATTTTAAGAAGTGATGTGATCGACGTTCCTCCGATTTTATTCGTGTTTTATGTATATCGAGTGCTACTTCTAAAAATTTTTGGTGGCTATTGAATAAAAAAATCTGGCAATACTGAAGGATGGGCGGCAAATCGACCAACTAGCGACTACTAACGGGTAGGCTGTACCATGATCAGGTTTACATATTTAATTATTTTTCTATATACCAACTACTATTAACTAATTCAATTACTATTATAGCCACAAAAAATTGTCTCATGCAATAGACGTAGCCGATCATAGCATATTGTAATATTATATTTGGCGTGAAATTGTTGTCATTTTATGGTTGATCGAATAAATCAAATAAATATAGAAAATAACGTAAAAGAAAATATTATGTACCCCAGTTATAGTGCTGTTCGTATATAACTGGGATTCAAATATAAAATTGCTACTTCAATTTTTTCGATAATATCCGTTTCGAAACTGCCATCTGATAAGCACCCAAATGGAAGCCCACTGGTAAGCTATTGTCACAGGCGATAAGGGACAGACACCCGAGAGTCTGCGAACGCGTGGGTCGCTGCCGAAGGCAGCGAAGAACCAAAGCGGGCTTTAGAACAATTTCATGATCTATCTATTTATCTATCTATCTATCTATCTATCTATCTATATATATATATATAAATCTATATAGAAAAGAGTTTTCTTTAAATATAGTGACCAGCGAAGCGGGCAAACCTTTCGTTGATTCACTACCTTCATTGATTTCATGAATTTAAAAATGGTTAACAAACTTTGACCTATTAGCACGCACACAGCATCAGGCCGAGTTTTATACATTTCGAGTTTGAAAATATTCCCGCATTTGGAATTCGGTTCGTTCCCGAACCGGGGCTTTTCTAATATATCCTAAACTAGTATATAACCCCGTCAAAAATGACGGAATGTGAACGATAAATCTTAAAAACAATGTTTAGATCATGAAGATTAACACTTGATCATTTAAATGTATTTTCAGTTTTTGTTTATAAATCAAATGTGTTTCGATATTTTATAATTTTCGTTCTGAAATTAAAAAAATTCTACCCGATCGATAAATATGAATGACAATAAAAAAAAACTGCTGGTTGACAAAAAATATAGGTCCGAAAACACAACAGCAACAACACATCCCAGTGTTCCGTTAAGTGCTCCATTTTAAAGTCCTCATAATAAGAATAATCTAGTGTGTCACTCACACGACTTTCTCTTACCCTGAAATTTAATACTATAAGTACAGGTTGGAGATTAAAAGGTAAGATAACGAGTACTGTTATGTAAACCTATGTTGAACAATTCAAATTAGGCTTCGGAAGAGTTTTATATGATAATTAGTTCCGGCCCTCCTCAACCCTTCGTTTCATTAATGCACCTACATTTATACAGAATTTAATTCGGTTATTAAAAAATAATTCTGTTTTTTAAAAATTATTTATTAAAATTATTATTTAAAAAACTTATCTTGTATAAAATTATACAGACGATTTCCATATTAGAGAAATAGTATAACACTAAATATCCAAAAAAAAGTTGAATTTATTCTCAATATTAAAGTAAAAAAAAGAAAAAAAAAATGTTAAAAATGAAAGAAATCAATAACTTTGTTTTAAATTATCGTAGATCGATGGTTCAACCATTCGTTTTAAAGGTATTGGCGCGCTCTTTTGAAAGATACCCATCATGAAAATTTACTCCACTCGAGGGAGGACATCTACCCCAGGGGGGAAGGCGAGGCTCCTACATACACAAAAAAAATTTTCCCAGTTGACTATCTCTATTACAAAAAATATGTATTCGTTTCATTTGGTTTAGTGCAGTCTATAGATGTTAAATTCTACTTACCTGCAATTTCCCCCATAGACGTAATGTATTTCAATACTTTTGAATGTCCCTGTACACGAACCATTTGCTTCATCTTAACGAAAAGCTTACTGTAGCATCCCTATATGATACACATTTAGAATACCGAGTTTGGAATTTCTGCTACTATTTGTTCTTGAGATATGCTGATAACAGACACACAGACAGACAGACAGACACAGAGACCATTCGCTAAAAACGTGATTTTCGTATTCAGGGGACCTCAGAACATGTAAGTATAACAAAAACTCACGTTCAGAAATTTGATCCTAAAACAATACTTTCTCGACCCTATGGGTAAGAGGAAGTAAAAAACGATTCACTTCATTTTACCAAAATACTTTTTTTTAAGACTATCGAAGGTCCTGTTTCCAAATACGTAAGCGAAGTATGACGTCACTGACCGTCCGTGGATGCAAGAAAAATATTCCCTATGTTAATCGTCCATTGTATTTTTTGTAAAAAATTATTAAAAATCGAGGAAAATTATTTCCCGATTTTAATACCCGTGTTTGGGTATAGATATGCTATCGTATCCATGTGTTAGATTTAGTTATTTTGCTGTCAAATTGACAAAATTTTAAATTTCAAAACTGTGTCATCTTTGGCGTTTTTTGTATTTGGCGATTAAAAACATACTACGAAAATATACATGCCAGATGTTTATTTTCGTAATATGTATTGTACGAAATATTGTTTCATATAATTCATCGCTCTCTTAATATAAGTTGTTAAAATAACCATGATTTTTGAAAGGAATGAAATATGTTCGCCGAATAATTTGGCGATATTTTTTTTCCGCCAAGGATGACAGATATATTAAATCTATTCCGCTGCAACATATGAGTATCTTATATCAGACACTTTATTTAGACATATGAAAACAAATTTGACTTCAAATTATGATAGAATATTTATCACTTTCCTTTTAATTAGTATATTATTTGGATATTTATTGTGTAAATATCATCCTTTGAAATGAAATGTTTATGTTTTCAATCGAATATGGAAGTTTGCTATTTTATTTTTCTAAAGTTTTGAAATTTAAAATTTAAATTTTATCAATTTTACAGCAAAAACAACTTAATCTAACGCATGCACACGATAACTAATACATATCTATACCGAAATATGGGAATTAAAATCGGAAAATAATTTTCCTCAATTTTTAATATTTTTTTACAAAAAATCCAATGGGCGATTAACACAGGAAATCTTTTTCTTGCATCCACTGACGCCCACTGACGTCATCACTTTGCTTGCGTATTTTCTAACTATCTAATAATTACAGATACTCCATGCTAACCCAAATTCACCTTTACTCTATACTCCCAACCACTATCTCCCCCACAACATCGCCAAAATATCCAGGATCCAGCTAGGGACTTTCTCATTCTCAACCGAACATTTTATCTTGACTCGACATTATCACCTTAGACTACCCTACTTTCAATACTCATTTCAACTGGTGACCTTTATTTGCCCAACCAAACATTCTGTCCCAACTATAACTTTACACTAATTTCAAAACTAAAATCAACTGGCGACATTTACGTACTGAACTCGACGCCAATCATACCTTACAATGTAAACAAACAATGAAGTATGATAAAAATATTTAAAGGCTTTAATGCGTTTTTACAAATATTTTAAGATTTTTAAGGCTTTAATATGTTTTAGAAATATTTTAAGCGTTTTTTTTTAATGAAACAGTCAATGAGTCGTTCATTCGCAATTAAAGAGTTGTATTGGAATTTGTATTTTCTGAATGGCAACATTTTTGGTTTGTTTTTATTTAGCATTGCGTTGTTTATAATCATGAAGTTACATAATTCTATTTATAGGTTCATGTTTATAATAGCCAGTGATCCGTTATATTTAATTAAACATTTAAACATTACAATTGAATAGTTTTTCAAGGTTTTAGAGGGAATAACTAACAATATGTGCGATATAAAACATGTATGAAAATGATATGTATGTTTTCGTAAGTTGAATTGAACAAACGGAAAAAAAAAAAAATGGCTGCCAAAAGTCTCTGTTTTGAAGCGGTGTAAACCGGAATCGTGAATGACAGATGAGGGTCATTATATATATTAATGATGTCGATTCTTTGATTTAATTATACATCTTTGCATATCCCCTATAAATGAACGAGATTTTTTTTTTTTTTTTTTTTTTTTTTTTAATTACTATTACATGTTTTTATTTAAGTTGGTATGTTTTTTATTTATGTGTGGGATGCTGTTAATATATGCGTGAAATGCTGTTTATTCCTGTGTGTGGATCCTCTATCAGAACTGGATTTTCGCCTACTTGCTATCATTCGATTGAGCTGAAATTCGGTATATTTACAGGTATAGTAGCGATGGCAATACATGATCGAGTAAGAATGGATTTACGGGTGGGATACCTGGCCCTCTAACTCCAGTTCAGTTTTGTTTTTCGAATTTTAATCTACTTTCTTTCGCTCGGGTGAGGTGAAATTTTGCATACATGTATAATTCCCCTATCAACATAGACGCAAGTGGTAACGGGCGTGTCTAGGGGCTTTGGTCCCCCAATTCCTGTTTAAAATTTGCTTTCAAATTTTGACTTTCTATCATCCGCTTGAACTGAAGTTTTGCAAACATGCACATTATCCACATCCTTTGAATTAGAATTATTATTATTTTTTTAATGAGATATTTAAATTATATTACCATAAAGTTAAAAAAATAATTCATTATCTATGCGAGATGCAAAGATTTTCTCTCTTTTTAATTTTTTAAATAAAAATTTTAATTGTGGAGTCCAAATGACAAGAATTTGAGATTGTAGTTACGCTTTTTCAAGAAGCTAACAGAAACTAATGTAGAATTATGTTTTAAAAGTGTTTCTTTTTCTTTTAACCCATTTTTCGCTGGTGTTGCGTTCACGCAACACCAGATGTGATTGAGTTTAACAGTTAACTAAAAAAGATATTTTATATTAAGTATTGTTTTTAAGTAAGGAAAGGATAAATGTTTATTTTATTACAAAAATATCTGATCTGAAAAATAATTTTATATTTAAAAATAAATTTCAGACTAGAAGCACTAATCAATCTAAAACTTATTTAAACTTATTCAAATATGAAGATTTTCAAAACTTGTAAAAAAAGCGTTTCGTAATAAAATAATTACTTTTGAAGTCATCTGTAGAATTTTTGCTGTTTTATGCTCCCTCAAGGAAATTTCCGTAAACATTTATGTGTATTCATTCTATACTCTTATTCCACTGAAGTTGTACAAATACAACACTCTGTATTTAGTAAGATAAGACTAATTTTGATAATTTTATTTTAAACTGGCAAACCCATGCGAAATTTTCGCATTTCTTTCTTAAAATTTAAAACTCATAGATATTATATGGTTTCACCACGTAATTAAAATTTAAATTCACCAGTCACCAAATTATTATTAGAACCAAATTAATATTGTGCAATATTGAAACTAAAATATTACAAAGAAAGGTTTCGAAATAAAATTCATAACTGACGCCCCAATTTTTATACTTCCGCAACGCAGTACTGTTTTAGTATAGGACCCCCATGAACGAATTTTAAAAATTTGTCGCCATATTGGCGATGACTATTGATTTATTTATTTATTTTGACATAATAAAAAAAAAAAAAAAAGAAAAAAAAAAAAACTAATTCCTATTTTTATACTTTTTATAATCTGTTTTTTAGTCAATTTATGATAACTAGTATCGCCCAGTGGTCGAAACTCGACCATTTTTTTTTGCAAAGCGAGGCAAAGCAAAGTTATTGCCTTGTCCTAAACGGAATGAAATTGCAACACAGCTGCGGCAATTGTTTGCCAATATTCTCTCTAACTGAATCAGCAGAGTTTTACTTAATATAACTATTTCTCTCTGTAGATGTTAGCCTTTCCTGAAATGAGAGAAAATCACAACGTGAAAACGCCCCTTGTTGTGTGATACAGCCCAGAAGCTAATAGGTACCATGTCAAACCAAGGTCCAACCAAGTATCAAATTCTGTTAAATTAATTCGATTGGTTCATAAAGTACAGTGTTTGAACAAAAAAAAAAAAAAAAAAAGATATTTTTCAAAAATGGTAGAATTGAGTTCGGGAAATTTCAAAACGTGTAAACTTTATCGAAAACCGAAAATCTAAAACATTTCTGAATCTTATATTTTCTACTTATATATGCAGAGGAAAGACTAATAAATCCACTTTTTAAAAAATAAAAATAAGTAGTCAATTTCACTAATTTCACTTAATTAAAATGCAAGGAAATCTCAAAACGTGTAAATTCATCGAAAACCGGAAATCAAAAGTTTTTATGTATCTTCTACTTGCTTCTTCTACCCACAAAAGCTAGCAATAAAGACACTTTTTTAAAAAATAAGTAGCCAATTTCAGTTAATTGAAACGTAAAGAAAGCTCAAAACATGTAAATTCAGCAAAAAACGGATATCGGAATTTTTTCCGTATCGTCTACTTATACATGCAGCAGTTAGTAACAAATCCATTTTCCTTTTATTTAGTATATTAGTTCAATATTTATTGTTTAAATATCACCCTTTGAAATGAAATGTTTATGTTTACATTCGAAACTGGAAGTTTGCCATTTTTTTTTCTGGAGTTTTGTGATTTTAAATTAAAATTTTATCAATTTTACAGAAAAAATAACTCAATCAAACACATGTAGATAGTAACTTATATATAACTATGCGATTGTAATGAAATGCTCGCCCTCTGGTGGGCTAAGGTGAAATTATCATACCACTGGAAGCTTTCACGCTGAAACTATGATAGAACAACAAGAAAGAACAAAATACATACACGTGGATATTATATTTACTAACAACTGCAGTGTTGATAAAGCGCCATCTATCGTTCATTACAAACGCGTATACCCAAATATTGGAATTAAAATCGGCAGATAATTTCCGTTATTTTTTAATAATTTTTTACAAAAAACTCAATGGACAATTAACATAGAAAATCTTTTACATGGCTCCATGGACAGACAGTGACGTCATCACTTCGCTTGCGTATAGTGATGCTACATTATACAAATTACTGTGTCTATGGTTTTATTTGAGCTTTATGAAATTGCCAGATTTAACAACTTTCTACTTTTAGGTATTTTTTAATGTGAAGGAATACGTGTATAAAAGGGAAAAATTGGGGAAAATGCATAAAAAATAAATGTCTTTTTAAATACCTTCTTGACATCGTAAGAAAATAATATTTGTATTCGCACCTTCCGGCTAACCATACCTTTCGAATGATACCATTTTCAACCCTCTACTCCCATAATTAATATGTTAAAAAGGGACAACAAATTTTATGCTTGCCTATTAATATATAGATTCTTATTCTGTATATATCTTTAAAGTATTGTTAGGTTTAAAATGACGATTGCAAAGGTTCTTCAAATTCAACTTTTAAAAATACATTTTTCATAAAATACTCTTATCAGACAAATGTCGTCCTTTTTTTTTTCTTATTCTTATCAGATCATAGAGCTGAGTCCGCGTGCGTAAATATTGTCCATTTCTAAATATTATTTTTTATCCTCGCGTATTTTATTAATTACATCACTATCATATCGTTTCGACAAAATAAAATCGTAACTGGACCACGTTAGAGAAATATTATATAGATTATTGTTTTAAATGATCAAAATAATGAGTATGACTGTTTGTATTTAGAAAAAAAATCATTATTTCTAGTTTTGGCGGTTAATGGGTTAATACAGAAATTTATTTATGTAAAATATGATAATATTTCCTCAACCTTTGAAAATTAAAATCGTAAATAACGTTTTTAAAAAGTGACTCAAAGAAAGTGTAACACATAATCTTTCCTACTTGACTGTCCGTTGGCTTTTTTTTTTTTTAATTTTGTCGAGAGAGAGAGAGAGAGAGAGAATTGCGTTTTATTTCCTTGTTATTTTACATACGCATATCACCGTGCTTCCCCAAATGCCAGTGAACCCTTTCGTTCCATCTAAGAATAGCGGTACGTTATTTTGAATAGGTGGGCAGGTAATTGGAAGCGAATTTGCATGACGTCAATGGACTCGAAATAGACAGTTAAAATTTAGTCCAACTAATGTATATTTTTAATGACTTATTTTTCCAAGAATTCATCTTTGTGTCAGAATTTTTTTTCTTTTTAAATAGTCGTTATATGTCTAGACCTAGACATATATGTACGCACACACATATATAAATTAAAACAAGATTTCATTTAATTACTGTGCACGCCTCAAAGAATACATGTGTATATAAATAATTACTACCAATTTCTTTTTACTACCATTATTACTTTCTTCCATATGTAATATAGAGAAAGTATTGGATTCGCGAAAATTTTCGACCTCCGTTTTTTGACGGATCTACACGTTTTAGGATGTCCTGAACACGAATTGATAGTTTTTAAAAAATGTCTGTCTGTCTGTGTGTCTGTATCATTTTTTTGTGGACGCTGTATCTCACGAACCAATGAATGAAATTTAACCAAACTTGGTATTTAGTTGCACCCTGACATGAACTGGTGCCCATTAGATTTGGGGATCAATAGCTCAACAGGTGGCGCTGTGATCGCATTTTATGCAAATTTTTAACATGGCAGCATAGGACAAAATTCCGTATAAATGGGCATAATGAGAGTTATTTTAAACTTGTGATTGTAAAATTAATATGAATTATTGATAATAATAGTAGTTAACTAGGAAAAAAAATTTGTGCATGGGGGGGCATCGGTTCCCCCCCTGGGGGGGAAGTACCCTCCCGGGGGGGTTAAATTTTGAAGATGGGTATAATTCGAAAGATCTCATCAATACCTTTAAAACGAATGGTTGAACCATAAATCTGTGATAATTTAAAACAAAGTTATCGATTTTTTTTACTTTTAACAAAAAAAAAAAAAAAAAAAAAAAAAACTTTAATATTGTTACTGATTGAATATGTATAGGAAAATATAGAAGAAAGTCTTGTGGTGGCCACAACATACTAGTTTTTTAATTTCTGGAAAGCATGTAATGAAAATATAATTGATATCTAATTTCTCTTATTATTATTTTATTTATTTATGGTAAGAGATTATAACATTTATTTATTTGCTTTTTAACTATATAAGCTAACAAGCAGGCTTTGCCCGCTTCGCTGGACATTAAACTTAAATGAGTTGTCAAAATCCCATATCTTTATTAATAACCTAAGTTCTCGCTCGCAACGTGAAGAGTCTGGGTCCCCACTTCTTACTTTTCCTTCCTCAGCGGGTGAGTTCGAAGTTTTGCAAAATTCCACTAATGTACATAATGCGTACACTTAATCAATATCCACACACCAAAAATCGCCATTCTAAGGTAATTCAAAGCGAATTCAAATGGAAAAACATGTTTTTACACATGTTTATTGCTCTCCGACTCCGAGAAGGGGGGGGGGGTGATTTCGAATTTCGTGAAATCCAGTTACAATAAGTGCCGGATGCATACAAACAATTTACGCACCAAATTTCGTGACCACAGAAGTCTTTAATAGAAAATATTATAAATAAATAAATACAAAAAGCACAGCTTTATTATGGGACCCCTTTGGTGACTTTTAAATATTTTAAGCCATTTTTGCGATGAACTGAATTGGCTATCTCAATTGTGCAATTAAAGATCTTGGCAAGAAACGTCCTAGCTACTTCGGTGCCGAATTTCAAATTTTGAAAAAGGGATCCGTTACGAAAGCTGTTCCATACACAAAATAAATAAATAAATAAAATAAAATAAAATCTCTTTTCTGATATTTACAAAATAAAAATAAAAAATATTAATAAAATCCAAATTATAATCATTTACAATTAAGGGGAGAACATAAAAGAACCTCATAAGGTGCATAATAACAACAACAACAACAACAACAACAACAACAACAACAACAACAACAACAACAAATGTGTTTTACTGCAGAAAAGAAAAGTACTGTTTAATTAAATAAAAATATTAAACTAATGCTAAATATCTCTATGAAAATATCTATCCACATACAAATTCCTGATTTAAAAAGAAATCACCAACTTTTGTAGGTATTTTTCTCTCTAATTTTTATTATTATTCACGTGAAATTAAAAATATTTCATTTTATTTCTGGAAAATAAAAATACATATAAATATAAAACCTTCTACCCAATCTGGGTTGAAAACGGAAAAAGGGTAAAATAAATTAAAAATATCAGACCTATATTTATAAATTTGATACCAAATGAAAGGGGCAGTTTTTCTGAATCCAGGGGTGCAAACAGTTTTTTGATGCGACAATTAGATTTTTAAAAAATAACTAAAATATGAAATTTAAGTGGCAACGGAAAAACGGAAAAAGGGAGAAATAAATTAGAAATATCAGATCTATCGTTACAAATTCAGTACCAAATGAAAGGGGTGATTTTTCTGAATCCTGGGGTGTAAACAGTTTTTCGATACGACAATTAGATTTTTTAAAATTAACTAAAGTATGGAATTTAGATAGCAACACTACATTTCAATCTTTTCATAATTTGTAGTGCGAATCACGCGAATAAAAAAGTCTTTATCTTAAAAATTTATTTTTATATTTTATACTAGCACGCTTTGCCCGCTTCGCTGGTCACTATATTAAAATGATTTCTTTTTAATTGAATAATTGAAACGTTTAAGTAAATATATTTCGATTGGCGACAATTTTCGCCACAGCTTTAGTATGGGATCTCCTCAATGATATTAAATATTTTTTTTAGCTTCTCGAATCTATACAACAAAACTATTATTAAAACGAATATTCTCGAAAACAGTCCAATAGTAAAGTCCAATTATTTGACTATTCTGGAAACAGTTGAAGCTGTTACTCATATAGCAAAATTCGCTATTCGAGGAATGTTCTGGTATAATCTGAAAAACAGTCACTTGTTCCACAGGAGTAAAGCAAATAACCTCAAATATTCCGGAACATAAATCTTCGCAATCTCAAGAAAAATGTTCATTCGCTTAGAGCTCAATCCTTAAAGTACAATTAATCAGAATAGGTCCCTGAATAACTCTGATTCGCAGTGAGTACATATCCTCTCGCATAAATCAACTCACTCCTATTTATAACTTTTTGCGATGATTCTATCGAGAATCACATCCCCTATGATTCCATGGAGTCGGAAAGCTCGAGATCTGTGCTCCCGTGTGTCGGAGATCTTCGAAACTTGAGGAATTCTTAAGTACCATTTTTCATCAAACTTGGTTGCCCTCTCACCCAATATGGTCACCCACCCACCAAGTTTGTCGCCAAGGCTGACACAACTGAAAGTGAATGAATGAACTGCCCTTTTGTTTTCACTTCGCCTGTAAAACTGCTTACATTGCAACAGTGCTAATGATGCGGGACAAATAACTAATCCTTAATAACAATATGATATGAGCACTATTTCTGCCGCATCTTAGACAGCTAATATTTTTATGGTTATATATATTTCCCATTAAACGTATTCTTATTCTTATTCTTATTTCTTTATTTAAGTATTAATTTAAATTAAACAAATATTTCTGCCGGACAGCGTGCAGGTACAGTCACACACAACAGCTCGTATATTTGTACTATAAATTAGCGTAGTGATTATGGTATATAAAAAAATAAATAAATACTATTGTTGCGTACTTGGGGGTTCGTGAGATGTCCGAGAATGAAAGGCCAAACTTACAAAAATTCAGTAATTTATTCACAGAAAGTTCCAGAAAAATACAGGTCTATAAACCAAGTATCAGCTTCAATTCAACCAGTAAACACAGCTTAAACAACAGCTGTCAATAGCAAATCCACAGTACAAAATGTATAGCAATAACACTTAAAGCAAGTCTCTTTCAAAGAGGCTCAAAGCAATGCAAACATTAGCGAAGCTGGCTGAGAACTGAACTGACTGAACTTGCCTTGGCGGGAAAACGCTCCTTATATTCCCCTGTAGAAAAGTGTGGAAGGTTCCGGAAATTTCCGTATCTCATCAGCCAATGAGATTAGAGCTTCAATATTTGGTATATCCCTTATAAGGATTTTCTCGCCAAGGTCGCCAAAAAAATCGCCAAGGTGGGAAAAAGTCGCCAAATTTGGCACCAAATCCATCACCTGCCTTATTGTGGCTTTTTAATGCGTTTTTAAGGGAAAATAAGGCTATTTCAACGCTAAAACGACTAGAAATGCACAAAATTAGCACTTTATCAACTTACTAAGCCTCTTTAAAAGAATGTACACAAAAATAAACACAATTATTTACAATTTTGTAACACTGCCCCCCTCCCAAGGACTGCACGTTCCGGGCAGTGCAACCCTTGGTCAAGAGGCGAAACTAAACAAATTTACACAATCTGAAATACAAAAACTAAGTTGCTTATAACGTTAAAATAGAAATATAAATCAAGTGAAAAATATTTACAAAATTCACAAGTATGTACAAATATTTATATACAAATATTTACATCACGCATGCGCAAATTTTACCAGTATTTACATTTTAAATTTTAATACTACCGTTAATTGTGGTACTTGGCTAGCCTGTTATAGTGCACCACCTTCGGTTTTGATGAAGGTATTTTAGTGATTCGCACCACTACATCATTCAGCCTTTTTAAGACTGTGTATGGTCCGTCCCAGTTGCAGTGTAACTTGGGAGAGAGTCCTTTGCGTCGAACAGGATTCCACAACCAGACCTTCTCTCCTTCCTGGAACTCATGTTGTGTAGCCTTTAGACCGTACCTTGTCTTCATTTTCTCCGTTGCAATGTGAATCCGCTCCCGAGCAAAGTTGTGTACGTCCTCAAATCGTGCCTGGAGATCTTGGATGTACTCTTCTGGCAATGAAGGCGCATCGGGTGGACAACCAAACAGGAGATCACAAGGGAGACGAAGTTCACGTCCGAACAGCATCTTGGCCGGAGTATAGCCGGTGGTTTCATGGACAGCACTTCGATATGCCAGCAGGAACAATGCAACTCCAAGTCCCAATCTTGCTGGTTCCTTGATACTAGAAGAGAGAGGTTATTCAGGATGGTACGATTGAACCTCTCGACCATGCCGTCCAACTGGGGATGTAAGGGTGTTGTCCGGGTTTTGTCTATGCCGAGTAGTTGACACAGTCCTTTGAAAACAGCAGAGGTAAAGTTCCTACCTTGGTCGGTATGAAGTTGTAGGGGCGTGCCGTACCTTGACACCCATTGCTGCACTAGGACCTCTGCGACTGTGCCTGCCTCTTGATTGGGAATGGGATATGCCTCAGGCCACTTGGTGAAATAGTCCATCACGACGAGGATGTATTTATTTCCACTGGAGGTCCGTGGCAAAGGGCCCAAGATGTCGAGTGCAATCCGTTCAAATGGTGCTCCCACGTTATACCGTTGCAGTCTTCCTCGACTTCGTTTCTGCGGGCCTTTACGTGCCGCACAAGCATCACAGGATTACAACATTTCTCCACATCTTCCTTTGCCTTGCACCAGTAGAAGCGTTCCCGAACTTTCTTCAGAGTCTTCATTACCCCAAAATTGCCTCTGGTAGAGCTACTATGCAGTTGTTCTAAAACATCTGGAATTTTTTATCTTGGTAATACAATCTGCCATCTGAAGCTTTTCCCATCATCAGATTCCCACTTTCTGTATAATACGCCGTTTCTGATATGAAGAGAATCCCAAAGTGCCCAATAACTTTTCGTAATGGGAGTAAATCTGGAAATGTCCTGCCAAGTAGGTCTGTTACCTGTCGTCTCCTTCAGCTGTAATATTGGCTTTATGTCAGGATCTTCCAACTGGGCTTGTCTAAGTTCTTCGTCACTCCATGGATCGGTACCTTGATCTGATGGTGTTGAGACAGCAACTTGGCAAGCAACCGGGTTTATCGGCAGGTATTTCTGTTCGGCTCTAGAGCAGTACTTGCAGCTTTCCGAGCAGGGCTTCCGTGACAAGGCATCTGCATTACCATGTAGAGTCCCTTTACGATGACGTATCTCGAAGTCATAGTCCTGCAGGCATTGTATCCACCTGGCAAACTGTCCTTCCGGTTTCTTGAACTGGAGCAACCACGTTAAAGATGCATGGTCAGTCCGGAGCAGGAATCTTCTGCCATAGAGGTAATGATGGAAATGTTCTATGGCTTATACGATGGCGAGTAGCTCTTTCCTGGTGGTACAGTAATTTCGCTCTGGTTTAGACAGGCATTTACTCCAATAGGCAATGACATGTTCTTGACCATCAATTTCCAGCGACAGAACAGCACCGACACTCTCATGGCTGGCATCTGTATCAAGTATGAACTGTCTGTCGGGCTGTGGATACGTCAAGATAGGTGATGATGTTAAAGCCCCTTTAAGTCGCTTGAACGCATTTTCACATTCATCTGTCCACAGGAACTTCTGTTTGGCTTCCGTAAGCTTGTGGAGTGGTCTGACAATATTTGAGAAACCCTTGATAAACTTCCTGTAGTAAGTGCATAACCCCAGGAAACTTCGTAGTTGGTGTACGTTTTCAGGGAGACTCCAGTTCTCGACTGCAGAGATCTTCTCAGGATCAGTTGTCACACCTTCGGCAGAGATGATATGGCCGAGGTAGCTCACTTCACGACGGAACAAGTTACACTTGCTTGGATTCAATTTGAGGTTAGCCATTCTGAGTTTCTCCAGCACCTTTCGGATGTTTCGTAGATGATCTTCAAAGGTGCGCCCCACAATGATAATATCATCCAAATACACCAGACAGGCTTCATAGGAAAGTCTTTTTAGCACTGTCTCCATCGGGCGTTCGAAGATGGCAGGTGCATTACATAATCCAAATGGCATAACTTTAAATTGCCACAGTCTTTGTCCCGTGGTGAATGCAGTCTTCTCACGATCATCAGGATGTAATTCTACTTGCCAGTAACCGCTCTTCAGATCCAAAGTTGAGAACCATTTATTGCCAGCAAGTGTGTCTAATGTGTCGTCAATTCTGGGAAGAGGGTAACTGTCTTTCTTCGTGATGTCATTCAAACGACGATAATCCACGCAAAATCTTGTTGAACCATCCTTTTTTCGCACCAGTACTATGGGAGAGGCCCAAGGACTCGTTGATGGCTCGATGACGTCATTGTGCTGCATTTCATTTAGAAGTTCAGTGACCTCTTCCTGTTTAGCGAATGGAAGTCTTCTTGGATGTTGTTTGATTGGAGGATGATTTCCTGTATCAATTGTGTGTTGGGTGATGTTCGTTCTCCCGACGTCTTCAGGTGTTCGAGAAAAAAGGTCTTTAAATTCTTGGAGTAGCTTCTCCACAGCACACCTCTGTTCACTTCCTAATTCTGCATTCTTCAGTAGTTCCGTTGTTAATTGCCTAGAAGGTTTGGATTCGGTTGATTGCGTGGGGCGGTTGATGCATGTAACAGGAGTGCAGGTTGCTAACACCTCATCCTTCTTCACTCTCCAGACCTTATCGCTGATGTTTGCGACTCTCACGGGAATAGTACTCTTTGAGAGATCAACTAGAGATGAAGCTACCAGAACTCCTCTTGGGCCCTTGTCTATATTCGGGTATTCAGTCAGTCCATAGCGGAAGTATTGCTTGGTAGGAGGTGTTACTGAAACTATTGTCTCGGTGTGTGGAGGGATGGAAATTTCAGACTTGGCTGTAATCTGGCAAATTGGCTGAATGTCTTGATTTTCAGTGTTGAACACAGTTATGTCCTCCGAACTCGAATGCAGTTCATTATTCTTGAAGTCCAATTTAAAGTTAAATTTTCTCAGGAAATCAATTTCAATGATTACAGGATCTCTTATATCTGCCACATATGCCATGATGGTAACTGGCATTTCCAAAAGTGATGGTCAAGTTCATTTTTCCATATATTTTGACTTCGTCTCCGGTCACAGTCTGGAGTTTAACACAGGGCGGCGTCCAGATGATCTTCTCTTTTAGTTCTTGAGCCAAATCCGTTCTAATGATGGTCACGTTGACTCCCGTGTCCAGAATCATCCGGCAGGCGGTGTTGTTAACTTGGCCATAGACGTAAAGTCCATTATCGCCGCCACTCATCGATGAAACATGAAATACTGTAAACTGGGGCTCTTTAACTTCAGCCAACCTCCGCCCCGCGAGATGGTCTTCTCCTAGTTTCCCTGTAGTGATGGTGAAGCCGGGTGATTTCCTTTAGTTGGTCGTACTGGGCAGTTCCTCTTTACATGACCATCCCCTCCACAGCCCCAGCACTTTATCTTCCGATCCTTTATTTCCTTATTATTTTCCTGGCTGCGCAATCTCTTTAAGATCTCTGCGAGACTTCTCTTCATTTCATTTTCACCAGCAGGCGTATCATTTAATGAGACTGCTCTTATGGTATGGTGGTCTTTACGGGAGGCTTGTTGGGCTGCCTCTATCCTAAGTGCATAGCCTAAAGCTGATTCTACGTCTCTGATGCTGGAGAGTCTCAGCGCTTTTTGAATTTCTTGATCACGAACAGCATCGATAAAGTAATGAAGAGCTAAGTCGTTTCGAGTGTCAGCATGACAGTCTGAGAATGCTAGGTGTGACAGTTTTTGAATGTCCGCTGCCAGCTCTTGCAAACTTTCGCCCGTTTTCCGGTAACGAGATTTTAGCTGTAGGCGACTATAGTCCTTAGAACACTTCTCTCCGAACTGTAGCTCCAGTGCTCTAGTCAGGGCCTCGAAGTCGTTCCTTTCTTCTTTAGAAACTTTTCTCAGTATCTCGGCTGCATTTCCCCGTAATGCTGCTGCTAAGTGGACTGACTTGGCGGTAGAGTCCCAGCCGTTAGCTTCAGCTACGATTGAAAACTGCGTCTTATATACATGCCAGGAGGAACTGCCGTCGTAGGTGGATAGCTTAATAAATTCCTGATTCCGGATTCTTCTCTCTTTCTTTTCAGTTTCCTGGGGCATGGATTCTAACTTTTCTTCCACTTTTCTCTCTAGATCTTCTTCTATTCTCTTCAATTTACCTTCTATCTCTGAAAACCTTCCTTTCAGTTCCTGATCAAAATTTTCTTTAACTTTCTCCTCAAAATTCTCTTCTATCTTCATAAATCTCTCTACAAAATTTCTTTCTACTTTTATAACTTTCTCTTCTACTCCATCCATTCTATTTTCCATCACCGTTATTTTACCCTCTATTGATTCTTTCGCCGTTGAAAGCTCTCTCTTCATCTCATCTTGATTAGATTTAATTTCTTCGGTCAAACTGGCTTCCATCTTTTCCTGAACTGCTTTCATTTCCTTCATTTCTTCAGTCAGACCGTCTTTCAATTCTCTTTGCGATGTTTCCATTTTCTCCTGTACTTCTTTCATTTCCTTCATTTCTTCAGTCAAACCGTCTTTCAATTCTCTTTGCGATGTTTCCATTTTCTCCTGTACTGCTTTCATTTCTTTAGTTAATCTATCTCTCACTTCTTTTTTCCCGTTTCCATACTTTCTTTCATTTCTCTTTGTCCTTCTTTCATTTCATTCATCAGGGTAGTTAAGCTTTCTAGAAGTTTCTTCATCTCTTGCTCCATAGCTCTAGTTATCACCATTCACAGACAACCCCACTCCTGACACCAGAAATGCTGCGTACTTGGGGGTTCGTGAGTTGTCCGAGAATGAAAGGCCAAACTTACAAAAATTCAGTAATTTATTCACAGAAAGTTCCAGAAAAATACAGGTCTATAAACCAAGTATCAGCTTCAATTCAACCAGTAAACACAGCTTAAACAACAGCTGTCAATAGCAAATCCACAGTACAAAATGTATAGCAATAACACTTAAAGCAAATCTCTTTCAAAGAGGCTCAAAGCAATGCAAGCATTAGAGAAGCTCATTGAGAACTGAACTGACTGAACTTGCCTTGGCGGGAAAACGCTCCTTATATTCCCCTGTAGAAAAGTGTGGAAGGTTCCGGAAATTTCCGTATCTCATCAGCCAATGAGATTAGAGCTTCCATATTTGGTATATCCCTTATAAGGATTTTCTCGCCAAGATCGCCAAAAAAATCGCCAAGGTGGGAAAAAGTCGCCAAATTTGGCGCCAAATCCATTACCTGCCGCATTGGGGCTTTTTAATGCGTTTTTAAGGGAAAATAAGGCTATTTCAACGCTAAAACGACTAGAAATGCACAAAATTAGCACTTTATCAACTTACTACGCCTCTTTAAAAGAATTTATACAAAAATAAACACAATTATTTACAATTCTGTAACACTATGTAAACATTACCGTGCTACACAACTTTATTGAATCTCTCTCCCTTGGCGGCTTTTGAATTTTTGTCACCATATTAGTGATGATTTTTTTCTTTAATATAATTTCTTGTATAAAAGGGGGAATCGTATTTTGGTGATACTTTTATCGGATATCTTTTCGCTAATTTGTATGAAGTCTTCATATTCTGTTTATATTTTTAACGGTTTTTAGGCTGAAAATAGTGCTTGAAATAAATTTTCTATTTTTAAAACTACATCCCCCCCCCCCCATAAAATTATCTGTTCAGAGAAAAATAGATCATTTATGTGACTACTATTTCGGTTTAATTTCTTTAAATGGCTATTTCTAAATTAAACGTCTTGGCGAAAAACATTCGGTTTATTTCAACGCTAAAATTTAAAATCACCCAGTATGATCTATAAATAAAACTGATAAAATAAATATATAGTTCATAGAGTTTATTGTAGTAAAGAAACGCTACGCAGTAAAATGTGACGTTATGGGCAGTTTTTTTTTCTTTTTAATAACAACCTGACAGTAAAAATCTACAATAGTTAAAGGAAAAAAAAAAAAAAAAAAAAAAAAAAAAACATATAATAATACCATAAACTAATCAACACTTTATCAATGTGTGTAAAATTTTCAAAGTGATACTGAATGTAAACGTATTTTTTTTTGCTGACGAAAAAAAAAAAAAAAAAAAAAAAAAAAGAAACCGAACTTGTACAAATTTTTTGGCAACAATTAAATTAAGGATAAATTTTTAATGACTGGTTTTGCAGCTATTATGAAGTTAATATTTTCATATTTTAATTAATTAAAAGAAAACAAATCAAAAAATCGAAAATCAGGCTTTGAGGTGCACAAGGACCCCTCGGAGGGCACCTTCATGTCGAAACACCTGTTTGTCCGAGCTTCCGTCTTTGCGCTACGCTGTCCACACACACACAAACATTGCGTTATATATATATAAAGATTTTCTAATTTTTCTAATTTATTTTCCTCGTTTTAAGTAAACGTACTTTTTTTTTTTTTTATTCTGTCGAAAAAAAAATGGCAACAATTAAATTATGGATAAAATCAAAATGGCTAATTTATCAGAAATTAGAAGGTTATTATTTTCACATTTTAATTAATTAAAAGAAAACTAATCAAAAATTCGAAAATCGGCCTTCGAGGTGCATCAGGAGAGGTCATTACGAACCTCCATGCAAATTTGTGTAGCTCAGCCATCAGCCGTTTTCCTAAAAAGCTCTGGAAATACATACACAATGACACACACACAAACATCTTATTTTATTATATGTATAGATTTCCATTCAAAGCGTTTAGTGAAAAAATATTTATGGCGCATGCGCAGGCGTTTTTTACCCACAATTTAAACACTAATCATAATTTTGAAAATTTCTATAGATATAATTTTAAGTTGGGTGAAGACCTAAGTTTCTGCCAAGCGCCGTTGAATTTCGTCCAGCCGTTCTCGAGTGATGCCCGGACAAACGTGTTTTAGTCTTTTACCCCCCAGGGAGGAACGGGGGGGGGAATTTCTGAAAAGTTGATAGATATAATTTTAAGTTGGGTGAAGACCTAAATTCTTGCCAAGCGCCGTTGAATTCCGTCCAGCCGTTCTCAAGTGATGCCCGGACAAAACAAGCGACACACAGACACGATGACACCCACACACACACAGGCAAAATTTTCTGAAGTCATTTTTGGCTTCCATGGGGTGTGAAACGTGAAGATATCGCAAAAATTTTTCATTCCGACAGATTTACAGACAAAAGTCTGATTTTATTAATATAGATTTAAGCCGAAGAAATATCGTTAATAAATTCAGGGTGGGGATTTGGACATTTATTGACTTCCGGATTTTGACAAATCTGGACTTTTACCAAACAATTTTTACTGTACCTAATACATTAAACGGCAAATATCGATAAAAGTGCTGTTTAAAATATTTTTGATCATCTTGAAGCGCCTCATACTGATGAAACTACTAAAGATAAAAACATGTTAAATTGTTCTAAAACTTTCAAGCAAATTTGAGATTTTTTCTTCACTATCCCGCATTTATCCATTTGTATAAATAATTTGCCCAATTTACTCTATATTTAATAGAAGAAAGTAGTGCATTCGTAAAAATTAAACACACATCTTCTTTTATTATATGCAGAGATATACATTTGTAAACATTACTAAGCTTTTAAGCAGGAGTGTAATTTACAATATTTTAGTAAAAATTAAATAGTTGTTGAAACTACACTACCTACCAATAAGTATTTAGATACTTTCGAATTAATACATTTTGTCAAATACCTAAAAACGTTCTTTTGGAATCATCTTCGAACTTTGATAGCGTAAAGAACACGGTATACCTCATATATTTCAGCAAAAGATGTGTCCTGAAAAGGAAAAGGTAACCAGTAAAAAATTAAAGAAAAATCAAAACGTTTTGGATCACCCTGTAAAAAGTTATACTTGAAATGCATTTTGGCTGAAGCATTAAATTAAGAGAAAGTTTCTCATTATGTGCATAAATTTTTAAGAGGCTACCACATATGTTCACAGAGATATAACTTTTTTTTTTTAGTGCTAGAGGCCTATTTCAGTCGGTACAGTTGTCGAATTTTTATACGGCACACTTAATTAGTGCTAAGGGCCTAATTCAGTCGGTTTATTGAATGGGGATTTATTGAATGAAGTCCCCCCAAGGCACAACTTTGACATGAGTCCCCCCCAAGGTACCCCTATTTCAGTCGGTACAGTGTTGTCGAATTTTTATAATACACTCTTAATAGTGCTAAGGACCTATTTCAGTCGGTTTATTGAATGGGGATTTATTGAATGAAGTCCCCCCAAAGCACAACTTTGACATGAGTCCCCCCCCCAGGCTCAACTTTGACATGAGTCCCCCCAAGGTACAACTTTGACATGAGTCCCCCCCAAGGCACAACTTTGACATGAGTCCCCCCCAAGGTACCCCTATTTCAGTCGGTACAGCGTTGTCGAATTTTTATAATACACTCTTAATAGTGCTAAGGGCCTATTTCAGTCGGTTTATTGAATGGGGATTTATTGAATGAAGAGTCCCCAAGGCACAACTTTGACATGAGTCCCCCCCTAAGGTACCCCTATTTCAGTCGGTACAGCGTTGTCGAATTTTTATAATACACTCTTAATAGTGCTAAGGGCCTATTTCAGTCGGTTTATTGAATGGGGATTTATTGAATGAAGTCCCCCCCAGGCCCAACTTTGACATGAGTCCCCCCAAGGTACAACTTTGACATGAGTCCCCCCCAAGGCACAACTTTGACATGAGTCCCCCCCAAGGTACCCCTATTTCAGTCGGTACAGCGTTGTCGAATTTTTATAATACACTCTTAATAGTGCTAAGGGCCTATTTCAGTCGGTTTATTGAATGGGGATTTATTTAATGAAGTCCCCCCAACGCACAACTTTGACATGAGTCCCCCCAAGGTACAACTTTGACATGAGTCCCCCCCAAGGCACAACTTTGACATGAGTCCCCCCCCAAGGTACCCCTATTTCAGTCGGTACAGCGTTGTCGAATTTTTATAATACACTCTTAATAGTGCTAAGGGCCTATTTCAATCGGTTTATTGAATGGGGATTTATTGAATGAAGTCCCCCCAAGGCACAACTTTGACATGAGTCCCCTCCCCAGGCCCAACTTTGACATGAGTCCCCCCCAAGGTACAACTTTGACATGAGTCCCCCCCAAGGCACAACTTTGACATGAGTCCCCCCCAAGGTACCCCTATTTCAGTCGGTACAGCGTTGTCGAATTTTTATAATACACTCTTAATAGTGCTAAGGGCCTATTTCAGTCGGTTTATTGAATGGGGATTTATTGAATGAAGTCCCCCCAAGGCCCAACTTTGACATGAGTCCCCCCCAGGCCCAACTTTGACATGAGTCCCCCCAAGGTACAACTTTGACATGAGTCCCTTCCCAGGCCCAACTTTGACATGAGTCCCCTCCAAGGTACAACTTTGACATGAGTCCCCCCCCAAGGCACACCTTTGACATGAGTCCCCACAAGGTACAACTTTGACACGAGTCCCCTCCAAGGCACAACTTTGACATGAGTCCCTCCCCCAGGCCCAACTTTGACATGAGTCCCCCCCCCCAAGGCCCAACTTTGACATGAGTTCCCCTCAAGGTACAACTTTGACATGAGTCCCCCCCAAGGCACACCTTTGACATGAGTCCCCCCCAAGGCACACCTTTGACATGAGTCCCCCACAAGGTACAACTTTGACATGAGTCCCCCCCAAGGCACAACTTTGACATGAGTCCCCCCCCCAAGGCACACCTCCCCCTCATTGGGAAAAAGAGCAAAAAAGGTTGTTTTGCGGCTATAAGACAGTTTGGACTTCCAACGTTATTTGTTACAGTATCTGCAGCTGAAACACATTGGTTTGATTTAATGAAAACTTTATCATGGAATTTAGATCGTCACGAATTAACTAAAGAAGAATTTGTCGATATTAACAAGTTTCGCAGTAGGCCTCTGGCACTAAATTAAAATCTGTCAATGTCAGATTTTCATGTTTTAAATAATGAAATAATGTCGTGTCTGTATATTTTTATTTTTTATTTTATTTTATTTTATTTTTTTTAAACATTGAAAGAAAAAATTTAAAATTATAATACGTAGGGTATTAGACCCAGAGCAAAGACATTTTAAGAAAGTTTGACATACTTCATTAGACAGAACATACTGCAATCAGAGTGCAAAAATTTTAAATATCTCACGAAATATGAGCATTTTTACTAAATAATTTTTATCTACGCATGCGCTAGCTTTAAAAAAAAATTCATTTGCATAATTTAATAGCTAAATGCATTGAGCAAATTTTATGAAAACCCTAAACAAATATTGTGTAAATTTAAAGAGTTATGAGAGATAGAATGAACAAAATTTCTGGAACAAAATTTGTTCTTCTCATTAAGAAAAAAAAAAGTTTATAGGGGTTTTATCAATATTTATTTACAATCAGCAAACACTGTATTGCCATTGAGCATTGATTGAATCAAAATAAAAATATGAGTAAAAGCCTTTATAGTTTAGCTTTTATTTTGATTTCAATTACCATTTTGTTTTCAAATGGCGGCCACTTGAAAATTTCAAATCCACATTGTAAAAACCGTATTTAAGGCGGGATTTACTTGAATTTTGATGTATATATAAGGGTCTCAGCCGAGTTTATTAATGAATTTTATCCACCATATTTAACAAAGTGGCGGATATTTTGAACTAAGCGGGGCCACTTGAAATCAGACTACCACTTGAAAATTTATCACGATAACTTCCGAAATAATGCTCCAAATCGAACCAAATTTGGATAGCGACCTTATAAATGTCTGGGATGATATTGTTAACCAAGTTGCTCCGCCATTTTGTTTTCAAGTGGAAGCCACTTGAAAATTTCGATTTCACGTTATAAAAAGCGTGTTTAAGACCGGATTTGCATGAATTTTGATGCATACATAGACCGTACAAGGGTCTCAACCAAGTTTATTAATGAAATTTATCCGCCATTTTTAACAAAGTGGGGGATATCTTAAACTAAGTGGGGCCACTTGAAATCAGGTTACCACTTGAAAATTTATAATCACAATAACTTCCTAATTATTACTTCAAACCAAACCAAATTTGGACAGTGAACTTATCATACAAATACTTTGGATGAGTTCACTGGACAACTTGTTCCGACATTTCGATCTTGGATAAGTTCGCTAGGCAACTTACTCCGCCATTTTAATTCCAAGTGGCGGTCACTTGAAACTTGCCATTATGAGAGCGTTTTTAATACTGAATCAATTTGAATTAAATTTGAGTAGTGGATTTATCATTCAAATACCTCAGATAAGTTCGATGGGCATCTCATGCAGCTCACTTTTTTTTCCAAGTGATGGCCACTTGAAAATTTCTTATTACGATAATTTTTGAAATACTAAACCAATTCGAAACAATGTTGGACAGCGAATTTATCATACAAATATCTTGGATGATTTCGCTAGGCAAGTCGCTCCGCAATTTTGTTTCCAAATTGCTGCCAATTAAAATCTGGCTGTCATTTGAAAATATTTTATCACGATAACTATTTAAATATTGAATTAATTCTAACCAAAGTTGGACAGTGAACTTTTCGTAAAAAAGTCTTAAATGATTTTGTTGGGCAAGTTGCTCTGTCATTTTGTTTCCAAGTTACGGCAGCTGAAAATCAGAATACTGCTTGATAAATTGTCGTATAACAATAAATTTTGAAATACTTCACTGATTCGAAAAAAAGCTGGACAATGAACTTATGCTTCAAATATCTTAGATGAGTTTGTCAGGCAAACTCATGAAAACATCTTAAATGTGTTCGCTGGGGTACTTGCTCCGCCATATTGTTTCCAAGTGGCGGCCACTTGGAAATTCGTTATCACGGTAAATTTTGAAATATTTAATCAATTCGAACCAAAGTTGAACAATGTATTTATCAGTCAAATATATATGATTTCGGTGGGCACGTTTCTCCGCAATTTTGTTTCCAAGTTGCGGTCACTTGAACGCTGCCACTTCAGAATATGTTATCATGATAACTTTTGATATACTGAATTTATTCGAATCGAAGTTAGACAGTGGACTTACCTTACAAATATCTTGGATTAGTTCACTGACCCAAGCAGCACCGAAACGTTCTCTGAACGTTCAAAAATTGTTCTGCAAACACGTTCTAAGAACGTTTACTCTGAACGTGTTATAGACGTCTATCTGTCCATCTTGAAGACGTACAATAATACAGTTCAGAGAACGTTCAATGAACGTGTAACTATCACCATCGGTGTTATAGAAGCGTTCTGAGAACGTTCTATGTATACGGTCTCAGAACTTTCTAAACGTTTTTAGAACGTTTTCAAAACGTTATACACATTTTCAGAACGTTCTAGAAAACGTACTGTAAACGTTCTATACACGTTCTATACACGTTCTATACACGTTCTATAAACGTTCTCACAGCGTTATGTAAACAATTTTTGAACGTTCTTTGTACGTGCTAAAAATGTATTTCATGTATAATAAAATGGAAGAACTCGCAACAATTTTTCCGGGTCGAAAGAAGACACGGCCCTTCGTCAGACGAGCATAGTAGGCACGAGTGCTGATAATACAAGAGCTACGTTGGAGTTTTTTTTGAAGCACTTGTGTCAACTTTGTTCGGTTGATGAAGGATTGTGTCTTTTCTCGACCCGAAACAATTGCTTCGAGTTCTTGAATTTTATAGTGTGTATTCAAAGTTTTGCACTTGTTATTTTATTTCACCCCCCCCCTTTTTTTTTTTTTACCTTCCTTTCCTTATTTAACTTATTTATCTTTTCTTTTCTTTTTTTCCTTTTAGTGTAGTTATTTTATAATTTTTTTTTTTTTTTTTTTTTTTAAATAAATAATTGTCTTACTTTTATAAAATTTTACATACATGCATTGGAATATGGTATAACAAAAGATCAAGTATTTTGAATATTCTGGATAAATATTTGAATTCAAAAACAAATAAATAAATAAATTCAAGATTTGGAATATTTTGAAAATTTTTATGATATATGCCCCTTGCTAACTAATTATTATCCCCCCCCCCCTAGATTTTGCATCATTATAATTTAACAATAGAATATAACCATACTTGGATATTAATTTTAATATGTTAAGCAAAAAAAAAAAAAAAAAAAAAAAATTAAAAATATTTTTATGCCTAAATTTTGAAACTTACTGCAAACTTTTAGCATTCAAACACAAAAACATTTTATTAAATTTTAAATTATCAATGAAATCTCAAATTAATGCCAAGATATGTTACATATTCTATTTTTAAAGTATAATAATGTACAATCAATGGAAAACAAAAAATAAAAATTAGTTAAAAGAAGTACACAATTGTACTATATTAAAACAATAAACTGTTTTCTCGTTTTCTCTTTTTCCACATAATTCTTAAACAAATAAACACAGAAGTATAAAATTTGGATAGCATGTTTTTTTAAATACCATGAATCGAATTTTATATAACTTTAGCATAAGTAATAATTTTTAAACTAAAAATCAGTAATTTTTTCTCAAAAGTAAACTTTGAAAAAATGAAAAATTTCAGCATTTTTAGAAAAGAAAACTTAATGAAAAATGGTCATGAAGATGCATTACAGATAGATTAAAGATGTACGAGTATCCATATATTAGATTAAAACCGTATATTCTTGTAGTCTTTTTTTTTTTCTTTTTTTTTTTCTTCATTTTTAGGCGTGTGAATATTTTTTTAAAAATTTTACATAGAAACATGAAAATCGGATAAACGTTTTTGTTATTCTGCTGACGGTCACAGTTTTTATGCAAATTAGTAATTATTATTATTATTATTTTTTTTTTTTCAAAAATTCTGTTATTAAAGTAAAAGAAAAGTGAACAGAGAAAGAAAAATCAGGATTTTGTTTTTAACATTTGAGGGCATGTGCGTCTTCATTTGTCTATAATGCATCATTAACACAATTTTTCATTAAGTCTTCTTCACTAAAATTGTTGAAATTTTTCATTTTTTCTAAAGCTTACTTTTGAGAAAAATTAATAATTATTACTTTAAAATTATTGCTTGTACTAAAGTTATGTAAAATTCGATTAATGATGTGATAACGAACATGCCATCCAAATTTTATGTCCATGTGTTTATTTGTTTAAAAGTTATGCACAAAAGAAGAAAATGGGAAAGCAGTTTTGTTGTTTTAATTTTGAACAGCGGTGTACTTTAAATACGTTAAAAAAAAATAAAATAATAATATATATATCTTTTTTTTTAATTTAAATAGATTCAGTGAAATTTACTTAATATTTTCGTATTTCAAATCATGCGTATGTAAAATTTATTTGAATTATGAGTTTATAAATTTTACATACACCATGCAGTGACGTATAACAGTATAAAATGTGGTAAAAGTTTTTGAAAAATAAATAAATAATTAATTAAAAGTTTAATAATAAAATACAACTCTCTAAAAAACGTTCTTTGAAGGTTCTAAAATTGTATTATATATATATTGTTTGTTTTTATTTTCTTTATTATCATTTTATTTTATTTTTATTTCTTTATTTTAATTTATTTTATTTACTTTTCTTTTATCCTTTTTTTCCCCTCTCTTGTGATTTTTTTGTTCGTGTGTGTGAGAATAATTGACTTAATTTTGTAAAATTTTACATACATGCATTGAAATATAACAAGATCAAGTATTTTCAGCTTTCTGGAAAACTATAATAAAAAAAAATATTTAACTCAAAATGTTGATTTTTTTTTTGCTGTTTATTGCTGATGCATTACCTACTACCGTAGGTAATGAAAGTATTGAATTCGGTCTGAAAATTCGATATCGGGTTTTTAAGTTTTTATTTATAATGTGATGTGAAAAATTAATACTGATCCAATTCTTTTGAAAATTCGTTTAAATGTAGTGACCAGCGAACCGGGCATAGCCTGCTAGTGGTTACGTCGCAGTTGCGACCGGGACAGATGCGACCGGGGTTAAAATCGTAGCACTTGCGACCGAATTCTTAAATCTATGCACACCTGTTCATTGCAAGGTAGCTTTTCCGACCGCTATAATTAAAGGCATGGCAATCGCTGCGCCAATGGATATATCCCGCAAAAGATCACCATAATTCCCTTGGCAATGCACATTAGATTTAATGAACATTATTTCAAAACAATCTATTTGTTGTTGAATTTTTCTCGTCAAAAAGATTAAATATTTTACTATGCAAAAATCATTTAAAATATGTTATAGTATATATAACATAACCAAAATTCTATTAATAATTACAAAAATACAATGATGGTGCGCAATCATTTTTGCAATCATTATTATAAACTATCGTCGAATCCGGAGCATATTCAGATTTATTTATTACATATTCTTTTTAATAAAATTATAACTTTTACAAAAGTATATATATTTGAGTTAATGAAAAATTTCATTAATCTTCAAAATAAATAAATAAATAAATAAAATAAAATAAAATAAAATAAAATAATAAATAAATAAATAAAAATAAAATAAATAAATAAAAATAAAAATAAATGAAGAGAAGTATCTATGAATTACCAATGAAAGAAATTTAGCCATTGGTATTTAGTCAGACCCTGACTGGTGCTTATTAGATTTGAGGATCTATCGCTCAACAAGTGACGCTGTGATCCCATTTTCTCAAAATTTGTAACGTGGCAGTATTGGAAAAAATTTCGTTTAAATGTACATAATGAGTTATTTTTTACGTGTGACTGAAAAATTAATATGAATTATTGATAAGAGTAGTAGTAAACTAGGAAAAAAGGTTTGTGCATGTGGGATCGTTGCTTCTTACCCGGGATGGGGGGGGGGGGGGGATTATGGGTATCTTTCTGAAAACCTCGTCAATACCTTAAAGATGAATGGTTGAACAGTTGTGTGATAATTTAAAACAAAGTTATAGATTTTTTTTCGCTTAAAAAAAAAAAAAAAAAAAAAAAAAACGCATTTCTTTTGATATTGGCAAAAAAAAAAAAAAAAAAAAAAAAAAAAAAAAAAATTACTTTTTGTCGGCATTGAATCATATAATTCTGTCAGATATAAATCATCTGCATTTATAATGAAAAATAATTTTATAATTTAATAAATAATTTTCATTGCATGAATTTTCGATAAAATTATATAGAAGAAAGTCTTGTGGTGTGGCCACATCGTACTACATTTTTATTTATTTAATTTATTCACTTAAAGGTAAAATCTCTCTCTTTCTCTATATTTATTATTATTATTATTATTATTATATTTAAAAATATAAATACATTATAAAACATTACGAACAACAATAACAATAATAATCTTTATATATATAAGGCAATGTTTGTTTGTTTGTGTGTGTGTGTGTGTGTGTGTGCCTGTGTGTGGACAGCGTAGCGCAAAGACGGTAGTTTGAACAGTCACGTGTTTCGACACGAAGGTGCCCTCCGAGGGGTCTCTGTGCACCTCGAAACCCGATTTTCAAATGTTTGATTAGTTTACTTTTAATTAATTAAAATGTGTAAATAATAACTTCATATTAGCATTAAATTAGCCATTTAAATTTTAGCTAGCTATAATTTAATTGTTACCAAAAAAGAATTACACGTTCATTTTTTTTTCGGTGTAAAAATAAATGCATTTAATTAAATGTGAACAATAAAAAATTATACATCTCACAAGAACTGACGTCATTATCACTTTAAAAAAATTATACACATATTGATAAAGGGTTCATGATGGCCAAATATAGTTCATGATGCCAAAGTATGTTGTTCTAAATTGACTTTTAATTTTTAAAAGAAAATTTTATATATTTTTACTGCCAAGTTGTTGGAAAAAAAAAAAAAAAAAAAAAAAAAAAATCATAGATTTTTTTTTGTATAGTAACTCAAAGAAAAAAATAAATATATATTTATTTATTAAAAAAAAAAAAAAAAAAAAAAAAAAAAGCTGAAAGAATAGCGAAAAAGAAAACTCAATTAACTTAATTATTAAAAAACTCTATTTTTTATAATTAAATTAATTTTTTATTGTAATTTTTGATAAAATATTTTTTTAATATTTTTCTATAATAATTAATAGAAAAAAAATCTTTTTTAAGTAAATGTCTTTTGAAGTACATTTTTCGAATAATAGCCTAAAGGATAGTACTGAGAAAGCTCGGCTAATTTAATTAATATTTATTATATATATTTTAATGTAAAAATTTATGAATTAGATTATTTAAATAATATAAACTTTCAATAAATTCTTTGTTCTATAATCTTGACAAGTGATATCTTTTTATATTACAGAATATTTTGAAATAGTTTTTCTGCTAAAAGCTCAAACCGTAATATTAAGTAATCTGATCTAAATTCATTATTTAAAAAATATTTTTGAAAATTAAATAAGTTTTTAATTATATTATATTATTAATTATTTTTTTATAATTAGTGATTAAAATAACTTTTTATATAAAAAATAATTTTGTGGTGGTAGTTTAGGTGTTAAACCCGACTGAGAACATGAGGGTCGACAACCATGATCTGGGATCGAACCCGACACTTCCTGTCTACCAACGTAGACACTTTGGTACTGCTGGGTTTATTGATTAAAAGTCCAAATAATTGTATTCAGCAATTTCATCTAACTTAATTATAATAAATTACATTTTTAATAAATAAATTAGTTTTTTAATTGAATATTTCATTAAATAATTTTTAACTACCTCCCTCCCCCCACTTTGTTTTTTAAATAATTATTCATAGAAAATAAAATCTTTTAATATTAAAATTGTTTTAAAATAAGTTTTTCTATTAAAAGCAGAAACAGTTGTATTAAGCAATCTCAGCTAAATTAATTATTAAAACTTATATTTTTGATAATTAATTTAGATTTTAGATAATTAATTTAGTCTTTTATTAGAATTTTTGAAATAAAATAATTTTAATTAGATCATTAACTAGTTTTTTTTTTTTTTTTTTTTTTTTTCATAAGTATTCACAGAAAATAAAATATTTTAATATTAAAAGTGTTTTAAAATATTTTTTTTCTAACGAAAGCAGAAACAATTGTATTGAGGAATCGCAACAAATTTAATTATTAAAATTTATATTTTTCTTAATTCATTTAGTCCTTAGATAACTAATTTACTCTTTCTTTGAAAGTTTTTATTTAAATAAAACAATTTTAATTAGATCCTTATTTCTATAATCAGTTATAGAAAAAAAATATTTTTATGTTTAAGAGCATTTTGAATTAGATGTTTCATTTTAAAGCTCAAACAATAGTATTACATAGCTGCCAAGCCTTTTATGTCTCTCTCTCTTTATATACACTTGTTATTTGATTCCTTGTTTTGTAGTCTGTTTTTATAAAATTGAATTACAAGATAAGAGAAAGCCCTGTGAGTGCCACACCAGATTATTAAAGTAGGGAAAAGAACTAAAATACTAGCGCATACTAGCACCCCCTCCCACCTCAACACCTCAAGATACGCACCTGAATTGCATTACAATAATTGTATATTGTAAAAAAGAAAAAGAAAAAAAAAACTATTTTTTAAATTTCTTTACTTTTGTACGCGTTTGGGTTTTTTATTTAGTAAATAAATTCAGTTTTAACTCTTTTTAAGGAATTTAATCAGTGAAGCCCCTCCTTACACATAAACACATCTCCTGTGTTGCACCTGCTTTCAGATAGATCCGGTCGCAAGTGCTACCCTCAAACCAAAACGGTCGCAAGTGCTACGATTTTAACCCCGGTCGCAAGTGCGACACCACCCCTGCTAGTAATCAATATTGTGTTTTCCTACAATTTTAAGTTTTTTTTTTTTTTTTTTTTTTTTCTATGAGAGCAGTTGAGCAACATTTTTATCTTCATGTATAATTTACATTGTAGTACACTTCATTATATACAACTATTCCAGTTAGAAAATGTTGCTCCTTTGCGAACATATAAAAAATCTAGGTCAAGTAAAAAAAAAAAAAAAATCGGGAATTTTGCCCAAAAATGCAAAATTGTGTATCTTTCGGCCCGTGAGGAACATACAATTATTGGAATAATACAAATAATATTGATTGAAACTTAAAATGCACATGCTCCAAATTAATTAAATACAAAATTTTCATACGTGCAATCAATCTAATATTTTTCACAATTTCAGGGCCAAAAAAACTTCTTATGGACCCTCATCCTTTGGTTGGGTAAAGAACAACAATAATGCTTTCTTTGAATTTTTTTTCAAAGAAAGCATTATTCATTTGCTTATTTGTAGTAAATTTTTCTTTCTTTTTTTGGGGGTGGGGGTGGAGGTGGGGTAAGAGTGTCTGAGCGAGTGAATGTTACTTCGCACAAGTGTTACGCTATGGACAACTAGAGAATAAGAGAAGTTGCGTGCATGTAAAATAAATCGGTGGGAGACTCACCGTATTTTTTAGGTAGATAGATTCCTTAATCTACCTATTTTACGATGGTCTTCATGACACGACTTCATGAAAATTTTTTCATATCTTCACCGATCATGATCCTTAGAACCCAAAACTACCCCCCCCCCCCCCGTTCAAAAGCAATATACATATGTATAACGTTTATTCCCATGTTAAGTGGTGAACACGATAACTGGAGTAATTTTTATTTAAATTTAACCAGATCGGGATATGTTGACAGGACAGTAAATATCTCGGTCGAGTTCGTAGATGGGGTATCCAGTTCAAAGGGGGTGGAAATTTTCATTTGCTCACAATTTCTTTAATATTGAAAATAGGAAAAAGCTTCATTCAAATCGGGCGAATTACCTCCTTACCCTGAAGAACAATTTTTGTATTTAAACTTTTTCGATAGCTTCAACTGCTTAAAAGTTACAAGTTAAAATGTGATATTTCGTCAATTGTGATGAAGCCGACATTTTCTTATAGCTTTAATTGCTTAAATTTATAATCTGATGCTTATGTCACGTGCAGACGATAATAAAAAAGATCACTGAAAATAAAAAAAAAACATAGTAACTGCTTTAATTAATCATTTAAAAATATAAAATTAAAATAATACGTTAGTCTTAATAAAAATATCGCTTGTGGTGAATAGTTTAGAACGCCGGTTTAGGCAAGAATTTAAAATTTAAGATTGAAATTGAGAGTAATACTTTACAGCTTCCATTGCTTTTTATCTTGTGAAAACAAGATATTGTTCTGTGAAGAGATATGAGGCTTTCGGGTGGGAAGAAAATATAATGACGCCAATGCTGCCATTCTCCATCGCCAAGCTCGCCAAATTTTGTCGTCAAGTCAAAAATTTCGTCGTCAACTATCAAATTTTGCCGCCAAATCACAAATTCATACCTGCGAATATTTTAATTTATTCCGGAGTATTTTTAGCCCCGCCTTTATTCCGCACCACTTATTTTTTAAAAGATTTTTTTTTCTTATTTTATCGAAGTTATATATTGGAGAAAATTTTTCTATAAATAAAGTGGTGCGAAATAAAGGCGGGGCTAAAAGTACTCCGGAATAAATTAAAATATTGGCAGCTATGCAAATTTCTTTGGTAAAACGCAAGTTTTGACACCAGAATCTAGCCAAATCATACTTTACTAAATTCGAAACAATAAATAACTATCCAAAAACCGCTACCACTTACTGTATTTGACTTGACCATAGCAACGCCAAGCTCAACGGTGCTTGCCCATAGTGAGGTCACAAGTGCATTTTCACGTTTCTATTATTTTTTCTGTAAAAGACAGATATTTAACCAACAGTTATATGGATTTTAAATAAAATTTATAATTTTAATTCAACTTGGGTGGGGAGGGGGCTGTAGCCCAATAGCCCCCTCCTGGATTCATCATTGCTGGGATTGTATATCTTTATGGCTTCAATTTGTTGAATGATTATGAGCTTGGATTAAAAAAAAAAAAAAAAAAAAAAAAAAAATGAAACATTTACTGACCAATAAATCTAGCCTGAAATTTTAAGTAGAATGAATAAAACACTTTTGTAGTTGAAAATTAAGTTTCTTGAAAACAGAATAGCGACGTAAATAATGCAATGTGTGGGAACAAAGCCATTGGCTAAGTATGCGTTAATGCATATGTAATATTTCTTTACTTTTTAACATTAACGTAAAGGAATCTACCTTTGCCTTTAAGCTTGTCAAAAAGGGATTTTTTTTTGTCTTTCTTTCAGGCAATAAATATTTGAAGAGTTTTTAAGAAGTTAAAGAGGATTTTTTGCATTTTATTCAATTCTCAATGTTGTATAAGGATATTAATAATATTATTATTCAAATGTACTTTTTTATCTTTGCTTTTTTTTTTTTCAGTTAATAATTATTTAGAAGGTGATTAATATCTCATGCAGTACAGTTAATGGTAAAAATTTAGTAATGTCAAGTAAAAATTTATTGATGAATGTCGCATAAATATATATTTAAAATTTACATTGTCATCAGGTTTTGAAAAATGCGTATTCTTCTAAACTATTTTGCATACTTATTTCGCGAAATATTTTTACATCATAATCCCAGAGTCCTTTTTCTTCATTTTTTTTTTTTTTTTTTTAAACCGAAAAGTTCATTTTTTATTGATACCTTTTAAATCTCCTATAATAGTTTCAAATTGTACGTTGGGGTCAATTACAAATTTACTGCTCAAGTGTTCGTAAGTTTTATTTTCTGATAGATTGATACTTCACAGCAAATTCTCTCAGATACAAAGGCTGGAAATAGCAACAAGATAATGGATAACCAAGGACACATCGCTTTTGTCGATTAACGCCGGGTGATGCCTATTGAAAACTAGTGCAAAAAAAAAAAAAAAGAGATCACGGAAAAACTCCTTTCGTTATGTAATCTATTAGAAAGTTTTTTTTTTTTTTTTTTTTTTTTTTTTTATGTGTCACACATTTGTAACTTAGAATTTTCGACGAGATCACTTTAGTTACATGCACGGACACAGACAGGTTTTTCATCTGAAAATAATTTTGAAGCTTCATTAATTGCAAAAATATATATCTGTTGTTTTAACAACACGTTAGCGTCTTCCTGTTCCTGTATAAAAATAATCTGGTGTGTCACTAACACGACTTTCTCTTATCCTGCATTTCAATACTATAAAGATAAATTGCTGCATACGTCTTAATATCAATAACGCAAGATAATAAAATTCAATGTACTTTAAAAATAGTCTAAAATTGGTTTAGGAATAGTTTTATTTGACATATAATTCAATGTGAGGGGGCCTACCGTCTCCCATTCAACAGTAATGTCTACAATTATTTCACCCCCCCCCCCACACACACACATGCACACACATACACAGAAAAAAAAAAAAAAAAAAAAACGCTGTTATTAATTTGACTTTAAACTTACCAATCTTGATAAAATTTCTAAGTGGAAACCTTATACGAACTTCAAAATATCAAATTCGAATTTCTTGCAGTTATTTGTTTTTAAGTTATGATAATAACAGATATGTATATAGATTAACCGTAAAAAATGGACTTTCGTAATCAGGGCACATCAAAACGTTTTATAATACAAAAAAAAAAAAAAAACCAAAGTTGAAAATTTAACTTCAAAAAATACTTTCTTTACAGTATGGGTATGAAAAATTAATTTTCCTTCCTGAGTTATGTTCGTCGACATTAGTAAAATGCAGCAAAGCACTTCTATCAATTACATTCAATAAAAAAAAGAAAGTTTAGCTCAGTTTTGGGTAATCCTATATATTGTCTATTACCAATATGCACTATAAACAATACTGTGTACTTAAATTTAGTCTTAATTGAAAAACATCTAACACAAAATGAATTTGTGTTAGATGCAATTTCCAAGTATAGCCTCAATATATCCAAATATTTTGGGAACGAAGAACCCTGTAAACGAATGATGAATGATCTCTATATCACAGTCTACACAAAACATGTTTTTATGCATGTAGAAAACATTGTTCATTCCGTTTTATTTAAGTCAGCTTATAGATGTTACACGGTACTTACCAAAAATTTTACCATAGGCTTAATATATTTGAATTCTCTTGGATGTTCCTGTACACGAACCAGTTACTTGATCTCAATGAAAATTTTAGTGTAGCGTTCTTTCATGATATACATTTAAAATACCCAGTTTGGAATTTCTGTGATAATTTTTTTCTTGAGATATGCTGACTACAGACAGACACACATAGACACAGAGTCCATCCGTTAAAAACATGATTTTGCGATTTAGAGGACCTCAAAACGCGTAAATATAACAAAAACTCAATTTCGAAAATTTGACCCCAAAACTCTATTTTCTCTAACATGTATGTGGATAACAGAAAGTAAAATGAAAACTGTTTGATGTATAGATAGTAACAGCTAAAAACCAACACGATAAAAGTACTAATAAATAAAATAAATTTTAATTATCACTATATCATTATGCTTAATAAAAATTTAAGTAAAAAAACATTTTTTAAGGTTAGAAGCTTTTTATTGTGGAGCCCTAAAAAGCATAAAATAAAAATTTATTGTGGCAGAGACATACTGTACGGAAAGGAAAGTTTCAAAACTAAGAAAATTTTAGAGAAAAATATAGATATTTCACTTTTGCAAGAGATGAAAAATTTTAAATATTCAAAATATTTTAAAAGACATTCGAGACCAATATCCTCAGTTATTAGTTTTTTGTATAATTATTCCTTAAGCCATAAATTTCAATGTCTCGAAAGCTTTTAAAAATATTTTGAATATTTAAAAATTTTCACCTCGCGCAAATATCCTTATTTTTCTCTAAAACTTTCTTAGTGTTGAAACTCTTATTCCTTTACAGCATGACTTTGACACAATAATTTTTATTTTATGCTTTTTAGGGCACTGCAATACAAAGCTTCTAATGTAAAAAAAAAAAAAAAAAAAAAAAAAATGCTTAAATTTTTATTTTGTGCTTTTTCTCTATACATAAAAAAGTTTCTGTGGTTGGCGTCCTTTTTTTTTTTTTTTTTTTTGTTTGCGACAGCAACTTCTCGCAGAGGGCAGGGTTCCCCGCGTCATGAGATATATCAGTGCATTCCGACTACTTCAAGAAAGGCATTTCAGTTGCTTAGAAATTTCTATCATTTTAATTAACGAAATTATTAACTAAAAACGTCTGGTTTATAAAGGTACTCTACTTGCCACCGTAGAAGAAGTTCCTTTTACGACGTTATTTTTCTGTCATCACATCATTTTCCACGGGAAAATTAAAATTTTATCCACGGTGTAAAAAATAATAAAATTAATGTGAATGTTGCTGCTAAGAAAAATATTTCTATTACTGGAAAATTTCTTATGCTGTTTATAAATTTTTTATATGTTCTTTCGCGAATAATGATCGTGATTTTTCATTATCCATTATAGGCCAGCATTTAATTTGTTGATAATTTTGATATCTAAATCTGTATTATAACAGGTTTTTTAAAAAGTTACTGAATTTAGGTTTGGAAACTTGATTTCCAAAATAGCATTTTTTATGAATTGGATCATTTATTCTTTTCTTAAATTATCATTCTTGTGAGCACGATTTCTTTTGGTTTTTAAAGTATATTTATCTTTTTTTTATTAAAATAATAATAATAATAAAAATAAAAATAAAGACATTTAATATTCAGTATTCTATTCTATTTTTGCCATTTTATTTAACGAAAAAAAAAGGCCTATTTTCTGAAAAGAAGGTGAATGTATTAGATTTTTTTTTTTTTTTTTACGTCAGTTGTTTAGAGGGAGAGAAATGTTTTTGGAATTTTTGGGAAAAATGTGGGATACAAGTTATACTTTTGATCCACAACTGGATTTAGCGATTTTTTTTTTTTTTTTTTTTTTCGCCATTTTGAACGATAACAGCATCAGGGGCGCGCCGGCATTGTCAGGCGCCTGTGTGTAGAGTTTTTGTTGGCGCCCTATATTATCTTAAAAAAAAAAAAAAAAAAAAAAAAAAAAAAATCGCTCTGTAAAATTAAATACTGAAAACAATATAACTGCAAATATAATGACGCGAATTTAATTATGTAGAAAAATCTTTCTCTCGTAAGATATAAATTAGAAACATATAAATTTACAAATGCATAACATATAAGAAACTTCCCGTATATTTAATAAAGAAATAAAAATTTTTTTTTTTTCATTTACTTATTTATATTTAAGAATAAAAAATTATTATTTTTTGAGTATTATGCAGATCATAATGATCCACACTGACTCTATTTTCCGAAAATATCGACATTATTGTGATAAAAAAAAAAATAGTTCACAAAGAAACAGGCTGATAAATTGTTAGTTGTACAACAAAAGTATAATCAAATAATATTCTAGAGAGAGTAAAAAAAGAAAAAAAAAAAAAAAAATCATGTAAATTGCGTTAAACATACCACAGAGCAGAAATTTCACTGATTCAGAAACAAGAGTCGATAGCATTAAAGCGCAGACGGTCGCCCAAAAAATTGCCTAAACACAATTGAGCTTTTTGGAAATATCGTTTCTCTTTTTATACTCTCGATAGGCGATTGTGATTTGGCGAACTATCGAGTTAACTTCGTGGCAGAAACTAATGAATTGACCCAGAAAATTGCAGAACTGTCGCTCTTTTGAAGATAGAACTTTTAAAATTTGGCAATCCAAAACTACCATTTCTCGGCAAATTTAGTCGCCAAATAGCTAAATTCGTCGGCTGCCAAACTTCTTGTCAAGTTGTCACCAAAACCAGTTTTCAAAAAAGTGGATCTTTGTTTTAACTTTAACTGTAAATCGTTTTTTACTGCGAAAACACCTGCGATGCCGGAAAGAGCTTTAAGCATTTATAAAAACATAATGACAATATATGAAAGTCAGTCTTGTACTAATGCGGCGCATTTGAACACGTAAATGAACTTAATACTTTGTACAGATAAATAAAATTTATAAATATGTATAAATTAAGAGCCCACAACAAGAAATAAAAATCCCTTAGTGTGTTCAAATTTTCTCACTTTCATTATTCAAAACTGTCGTAAAAACTTTAAATCAAACTAATATACGACTATTGATACTACGACAAGTTTTGTATATGTTTATTATGCAAGTTTTTCTTTATTATAATGAAGGACCAATAAATTTATAAATACATAAAATAAGAATATATAAGAAATATTATTTGGTAAAGACATGGATTAAAAATATTTATTAAAAGAGAAACTATCTTGTGAAATGAATTTTTTCCGCTATCATTATCTAAAGTTTTTAAGTAACATGTATGTGAAATTGGCTACAATTATAAGTGTCTCACCAGTGGTGACCCTATTAAATTAAAGTATATTTGTAATAAAATAAAGTGAAAAAAAAAATGTTACAAACACTCAATTACAGAAGTAATTTTTATTCTAATTTCATGAAGTTAGAAGGTAATAATCACAATTCTTGCTATAATTATTTAAAAGTTCTCAAAATAATTTCGAAAGAAGTGTTTTTCTTAAGTTTGGAGGGCACATGGTAAACCTAATCTCTCTGTATAATGCTAAGAATTAAAAGTCTGTTTTAAACTATTCTGATGCGTTTGTACTCTTTAAAAATGTCTTTTTCTTTTCCTTTTATGAAAAAAAAAAAAAAAAAAAAAAAAAAGTTGGAAATCTTATAAGAATTAATAAGCTATAAAGGAATTAAATGAAAATTTAAACAGAAAATATTAATTAGTGAAATGCGTTTTATTTGCTATAATTTTTGAAAATTCTGGGATAGTACTATATGCATCCAATTGTTCCAAAATATCTTATTCTATCGATATAAGTGAAATACAGCAGAACCTCGATCCATCGTTTTTCATTGGGTACGTGAGGAAAAAAAAAAAAAAAAAAAAAAAAAACGATGAAAGCGGGAAAACGATGAATGCAGGTTAAAATCAAAACACAAATAAAACAATATTTATGAAATAATACACGCTATATATACAGTATACTACTAATAAAAACTAATTTGTTCCTCCCCAAACTGTTAAAAAAATAAAAGCAATGTTGTTGAACATTAAGTGATATTTATTTTTAAAAATCAGTAATTTTATGTTGGATTTTTCGTTCATTTCATAAATTAAACGGGGATTTTCCAGATTTATTTTTCCATGATTTTCTGTAATTTCACGTGCATATAAAAAAAATCGTACATTTTCAAAAGCCGTAATTACGTCAGACACTCTTGGCACTGGCGTAGGCTCAGCCTCGGGAATGTAAAAAAATGTAGTAGCTGACCATACTGGATGCATCCATTTTCCTCTTTACATAAAGTAGAATAACGTATTTTCCAAGCAACAACACACGATCCCGATCCGTATTCAGTAATTCACAGATATAAATTGCAATATCTGCAGAATCCCCGTTCTTCACCTAAAACAGCATAAGGTTGAATAGTTGAGATTGGTTGGTTTTTACATCGTACTAGTGCTACAATATGGGTAAATGGCGACAGTCTGGAACTCATCTTTGAGAATGGTCCGGAGACACGCTATCACAATTTTGATCCTCCGTGGAGGTGGAAAAGAGTTATTTTAGCATAAAAGAAGTAATTCCGGTTTGAAAGCCATATAGAACTGCTTGATTTTCAATTTCATGTCCGCCAGAAGAAAAATTTACAACGATGAATGCGGGAAAATGATTTTTTAAAGAACGATACATGCGGGTTCCGTTAACATTATTTAAATGCAATTTGTGCAGGGACCATAGAAATAAAACGATGAATGCGGGAACGATAGATCGGGGTTTCACTGTATTTGAAAATCTGAATATTATTATTATTATTGTGTAAGTAGTTTCTAGCTATTTTAAGCTTGAACAAGAGTAAACGGTCATGATATTGTCATAGATTATTAACGCTTTCCATTTTTACTACTTGTTGCATTGTATCGTTTAACCTTAAATATACCTTTCTTACGTGATCACACAACGGACATACCAATGGACAGAAATATAGACTATATTCATAATTACTCTTAAACGTTGTTGGGAAATGTTAAAAACGCTTAACACAAACGTAAATGCATAACTGCAGCAATTTCCAATTACAGCCCATAATTTATCTGAATATTGTAGTGTGGGCCTGTATTTTAGCATATGAATAATAAATGTCAATTTCATAATGGTTCGTGCAGTAAAAAATTGTTTCAATATGTTTTATAAAAAGCCTTTCATAAAACACAGTGCATTGGCATTCTTTTGGGTGTCCCTGTACACACACTATTGGTGGTATTTATACCATTTTAAATTGGGGAAATGCCACACTGAACTTAAATAACGTAGATAATTTTAAAGAAATTCTAACAGTATTTACGGACGCTAGAGATAGACAGACGGACAGAAAGACAGACAGATTAATTCAAACCATAATTACTCTTAAATATTATTAGAAAGTGTTAAAAACGTTTAATAAAAACGAAAGTGCAATTCCAGCAACTGCCAATTATTGTCCTTAACACATTGTTTACCACATATTTTCCTGTTTTCTATTTCTAAGTCCCGCCCTTTTCTATTTCTTTAAAAGTTATACTGTTCCACGAAAAGAACTTTTGTATTCGTGTATAAATCGCTTAAGTTTTATCCTCGGCAATCGACACGGTAATTGCTACCGAAAAATTTAAACACAGATAACACTCAATGAATTGAACACGAATACACAAAATTAATTTTAAAAATAATATTTTATTTTAGAGGCACGCCTAAAGGTGGAGCTGTCACCGGTCAACAATCTGTTAATGCATCTGAATATTTTTGTATGGGTTTGTAAATCTTAATGTTAATCATACTGGGTACATGACACTTTGGTTCCGTCACTTTAGTCTCGCCACTTTGGTCCCGCCGTTTTGGTACCCCCACTTTGGTCCTACTTTTTTGTCCCGATATCAGGAATAATCAAAGTATTACAGAAAAAAAAAAAAGCGAAATTATTTTGCCTATTTCAAATTTTTGTCATTTGACTTGAACACATGGGAGTAGTAAAAGTCAAAATTATTATTATTGTTATTATTATTATTTTGCAATAGAAAGTTGTAGTAACAAATAAAACTGAAAAAAAGTCTAAAATTTTGAGATTTAGATTTTTTCTTTGTACGATAGAGGAATAAGGACAGCAAATAAATGAGGGAACTTCGGGCAAAAGAGAACTTAGAGACGAATGTTTTCAATTGGAGAGTTAAATATCTACAACTTTTGTTGAAAATGATGTAACTGTAGGACACATGGAACAGAAAATTTGTTATTTCGGATCGAATTTTGAATGATAAAGGTATTAGTTATCAGTGCAGATCTAAGCATTGTTAATTTATCCAAGTCTGCAACTAAAAGTCATCAGTTTAATTAAAATACGAGGTTTTTAATATATAACTCTGTAATGCGGCTCTTAATTATCACATTTAGAGTGTTCGAATGCAAAATTTGTAGGAAATCAATGCTTTATCCAAGCATCCCCTAAATGTTAGAGTTTAATAATAAAAGAAGATACGAGGAACCCAAATAATCTCAGGATTAATTTGTACAGATCTGCTAAACTTGAGTCATTTTCTTCTCTGTCAATCCGGATATATTTGTCAAACACAGAAAATAGTTACATATCGCACAGAATTCGAAAAGCATTTTTATTCCATTATAATCCCTTACGATATTGTTTAAGAAAATTTCCATTAAAAGCCCCTCTTCCCCACCCCCCTCTTGTATTTTTCAAATGCGCTGAAAGAAAACAGTGAAATTTCTTTTTATTGTCTGTGGAATAAACGCGTGTGAAACGATTCCCAAGGTGCTTGTTTTTAGTCATAGAAACATATCAGACACACACACACACACACACACACACACACACACATATATATATATATATATATATTAAACACAAGATTAAATTAAAAAGATAAAAACATTTACATTAACATTTTCTGAACCTTGATGCTTGCAATGCGCACAATTGATTAAATATTGGACTACTTACATTTTTTCCTTTTTAAAATAAAATCATTGTAATTGAAAGAAAAGTAAATTATATACATATATACACGATTAACATAATTAAATATCACGGATAAACAAACATGCATTTTATTATCATTATTAATATAACACATATTTTGAAATAAATTCCTCTTAGATTAATGATAGAAATTAAATCACAATCAAATTGAATGAAACGTATCTCTTTCTCTCTCTCACACACATATATATTTATGAATAAATTCATATGTAAATTCAAAAACTTCATAAATGATCACAAGCTTATGCCTATGAAGAAGAGTCTATGATGGGTGCAGGTCAATAATTAGTTCTTTGAAAGAAATAGCATTCTGTCACTAAAAGCAAATTATATTTAATATCCTAAGGTTTTCTTTCTTTCTTTTTCCCTTTTTTTAAACAAAAATTTCCTGTATTTTATAATTTTAAAATTAATTCAGACTTTATCAATAAATATAATCAAATGGGGATTCTTTTTTAATAAGAAGGTGCTGTTGTTATTGTTAACAATACTTTTAAAATCACAAAATTTTGTCACTGATAGTAAATTAAAAATCAAATTACAAATAATTTAAGTTAAATTGAAATCAAATGAAAAAAAATCTAGAGTGACTCCACTCGACTTTCCGAACATTGAGTAATTAACGGTTTTGTAGATAAAGTAAAGTAAGAGGAGTTGTTAAATAAACAAAAGAGAAAATTATAATAGGGTGTTTGGGTATTTTTCTTTATATAGTACACGATGTTTAATTTAACGCTATTTTACCAAACACGTAGATCATAATGATAAAGAATAATTCATTGTGTCCTCGTAAAAACATAAAAATGCTAGATTCACCAAAATGCTTATAGTTAGTGCAACAGTGACTTATAATATTTATATAAATTTTCAGCTCCATCGGATAAGGCATTTAGACGCTATCGCACTTTAAAGTTTGAGCCCATATGCCGCAATTATAAAGAAATTTGCATTTTGTCCCTGTAAAAAGAACCATAAGTGCTAGATTCTCTAAAGTTCATAAAGTTCGTGTGACGGTGACGTATAACATGTATATAAATTTTCAGTTAATTTGAATAAGGAGTTTAGTCGCTGTCGCACTTTTAATAATTTAAGCCTGTAGGTCTTGATGAACAATTATTAATTGTGTCCCTGTAAAACTCGTTAAGTGCTAGAATCACCAAAATCCATACAGTTTGTGCGATATTGACCTATAACTCGTATATAAATTTTTCACTCAAACGGATAAGGCATTTAGATGCTATCGCACTTTAAATAATTTCACTCCATAGGCCATATAAGTGTACAGAATTATTTGTTGTGTCCCTGTAAAAAAACTAGAAGTGCTAAATTCACCAAAACCTATATAGATCGTGAAACTGTGACCTATAATATTTGTATATTTTTTTTTTTTGTCCAATTGAATTAGACGTTTAGACGCTATCGCACTTTTTAAAATTTAGTCTCATAGGCCGTAATGATAAAGAATTTTTCTTTGTGTCCCTGTAAAGAAACTATAAGTGCTAGATTCACCAAACTCTATGCAGTTCATGCAACTATTACCTAAAATATGTGTATAAATTATTTTCTCAGTTTAATAAGGCATTTTGACGCTATCGCACTTTTTAAAATTTGGTCCCATAGGCCATCATGATAAAGAATTTTTCTTTGTGTCCCTGTAAAAAAAACTATAAGTGCCAGGTTCTACAAAATCTATGCAGATTGAGTAACTGTGACCTATAATATGTGTATAATTTTTTTGCTCAATTGAATAAGGCGTTTAGATGCTATCGCACTTTTAAAATTATGGTCCCATAGACCATAATGATAAAGAATTTTTCTTTGTGTCTCTGTAAAAAAACTATAAGTGCTAGATTCACCAAAACCCATAGGGTTCGTGCTATGGTGACTTGCAACATGCGTACCAACTTACAAGCTCATTCGAACAGAGCGTTTAGACGCTAGCGTGTTCACACACACATATATCCTCGTAAAAATAGTGAATACGGACTCAGGGGACCTCAAAACGTATAGAAACATCAAAATCTCAAATTCGGATATTTGACAAGATTACAATGCTGTCCTTACATACGTATGTTTGGAAAGTAAAAATCTCAATAAAAAAAAAAAAAAAAAAAAAAAGAAAAGAAAAGAAAGTGGAATTGCATTTTTAAAAATATTTAAATACATTAAATGTTCGTAAAAAATTAAAACAAAATTCTCCGAATCTCAAAAGCTAGGGAGCAATCTGTGAACGCCGCACCTCTGATTTCGAGAGTACTCCAAAACAAGAACTGAAAAGTTTGGTACGAAAGTGTGGCAACAGTGTGTGCGTATGTGAATCAAGATGGACTAACGTTCCATTCTATATGTTGTTTTTAAAATACTTTATTTGATGTTAATTTATGTGTTCGTTATGTATTTTATGTTTGTGCCGTAAGTAAAAGTAAAATCTTTAAAAGTAAACACAGCGTGATCAGTGTCTTAATGTGTCTGAAGATGCTTTTACAGGAAGAAAAGAACCAGGTGCGAAAAAGAAGTCGCCACAATTGGCGCAGTCGCCAAGGATATGTGAAATAGCTAGTGCACGTATGGATTATTTCATGATAGTGATGAAAAAAAAAAAAGGGTATGTTTTTTTTTTTTTAATGTTCCATCAAGAGTCATATTTTGTATAAGTTTATGTTAAATAATTAGGATTAAGCATTTAGATATTTTGTTCCGATTTTGTATTCCAACAAGGTAAAGAATAGGTAAATGGAAATTAAATATTTCGTAATGTTGAAATAATAATAATTCTAGTGTTTGAAAAATGAAAAATAGAAATATATTTGTTTATTTGTATTTAAAAAGCCGGAAAATAGTAAAAAGAATGGTGAAAAGAATATATTTTTATGCTATGCAAGATCATTGTTATTAATTTCTGTGTGTTCTTTTTATTCATCACGTGATTTAGAATAAATAAGATTTCATTAAAGCAGATTGTGAAAAAAAAAAAAAAAAGGTTCTGTTTTGATTTATTTGTTCTGTTTTATTGAATGATTGTTTATTTGTTAGACATTTATCTTTATTATTATGGGAATATTAATGAAATATCTCAGTAAAAAACTAGTGAATTATTCTTGTGAACGTCCGGTTTTGTTTATTTTTTTTTTCTTTGAGGAATGAATCGGAAATTGTTTTTTTTTTTTTCTGTTTAAAAGTAAGTTTGATTAAAGGTTGCTATAGCAACATGATTTCTAATTTATTGAAAGCTGGTTATGTAATAAAGTATATTCTGATTTATTTAATGAAAGAGTTGATTGTGTAAACATTTTTTTTAATTTGTTATTTCGATACATATTTTTTTTTTCATTTTTCTCCTTTTATGTATGCATTCCGACTTAATGATTATTTTATTTAATTTGGGGGAAAATGTTGTTTAAGATAAAAACTAAGATGTCAAATCTGACGTTCTTAGGAACGAAAACAATAGGGTTTGTGATTATAAATATAAGAAAATTTATTTTATTCACGGAAAATTTGAACTTGATTTGATTTCATCCATCCGAAGATGGCATTTTTGGGTAAAGGGAATAAAAAAGATTTGCAAGAAGTTGCTACTGAGCTTGGAGTGGAAGGAGCTCAACATTTAAAGTTATATGAGTTAAGAGATGCTATTTTGGCTTCAAAGAATTACGATGAAGAATTTGTTAAAGAAACATTAGCGAACGTACTTGAAGCACGGAAGAGGAAAGAAGAGATGGAGGAACGCATAAGAAGGGAAGAAATAGAGGAACGTAAGAGGAAAGAAGAGATGGAGGAACGCATAAGAAGGGAAGAAATAGAGGAACGTAAGAGAAAAGAAGAGATGGAGGAACGCATAAGAAGAGAAGAAATAGAATTGGAAAAAATGCGTTTGGAAAATGCAAGAATAGAACTTGAGAAGAAAGGAATTACAAATGAAACTTCTGAGAAAATGCGCGTAAAATTACATAACATCTTTCAAAAATTTGATCCTAAAACATGCGAAATTAGTCTGTACCTATTTAGTTCTTTTTGAGCGGCAGGCAAAACGTGCCGAAATTAAAAGAGATGATTGGGTTTCTCATCTCATTGGGCTACTGCCATACGAAATCGCGGAAGTTATAGCTCGGGAAGACGAAGAAATCACGAATGATTACGGAAAAGTAAAAGAGTTATTGTTAAAGAGATATAAACTTACTCCTGAAAGATTTCGACAACTTTTCATTAAGCATACTAAAAAAGCTGATATCACATGGCGAGATTTTGCTTACGAGTTGAAAAACTATTTTACTGAATGGATTCGGGGATTAGAAGTTAACACATTTGAAGAATTATATGATTTGATTATTACAGATCAAATTAAAAGGAAAGTACCTCCAGAAATTAAAGAACATTTCATCGATGAATGGTCATTGTTTGTTTAAGTCATCTGAAATTATTTCCAGTAAATTAGATGATTATGAAAATGTCAAAGTGACTTTCAATAAAAAAACGAAAGAAATTTCTCATAAAGAAAATTGGAATCTTCCATCCAAAGGGGCGAATTTCGGAAATAACAATAGAGATGAGAAAAGGGTTTTTACTAAGCCACAGCAAGAACAAAGAGACATTCGTCCGAAATTCTCCTGCTATTTGTGTGGAAAGGAAGGCCATATGAAAAAATCCTGCCCCAAATTGAATTCAGCAAGTACATCTAACGTGAAAACAAACAAAAAGAGTCAAGAAAGTAAGGGCCTTAATAAGGTCAGTGTTAATCTAAATAGCGCTTGTTTCGAGTGGGAATTTCCAGTCAACGAGAAAGATGGCGAGCTTCTGAAAGTGGATTTAGGAATCGGAGGCCAAAAATTTCAAGGCATCGTGGACAGTGGTGCAGAAATCACCGTACCTACGAAAATCAGTTGTACCTGAGGAACGCTTACAGTCAAGTGGGAAAATTCTTTTGAGACCTGCTATAGGTAATCCAGTGGAAGCACAACTTGTGTCAGTTCCGCTTAGTCTCCATACAGATGAAGAAATCATTCCATATGTTCAAGTGCATGCTGCAGTAGTAGAAAGGCTGCATGAGGAAGCTTTAATCACTCCCAGGGTATATGAATGGTTGAAGGAACAAAAGCGTTCTTATTTGGGAGATGATACAGGAATCACTTCAGTAAAAGAAGCTAATGAACAATCCTTGTTCAGTGTGGAGGGAAGGTCTCCCGAAAACATTTCTTTAGGGGATAAAGTGAATATCCCGAAGAAAGAAGTCGATGAACAATCCTTGTTCCATGTGAAAGGAAGAAATCCTGGAAATTCAAGGGTTGAGGTTAATATCACCCCAGTGGAAGAAAACAATGAACCGTCCTTGTTCAAAGTGGAGGGAAGGTCTCCCGGAAACTATTCTTCAGAAGAAGAGGTTGAAGTAATCACAATAAATGAAGTCGGTGAACAATCCTTGTTCAGTGTACCTGAGAATAATTCAAACGACAATTATCTTGGGGATGAGGCAATTAGTACTCCACTCACAGAAGATAATGAAAAGTGTATGTTCTGTATGGAGGGAGAAAGTCACGAGACTATTCGAAAGGCAGAGCTAAACAACAGCGAGTCGCATCATCCAGAAACCAAAGTCTTTAATAACTCAGTAGTTAAACAGACATTGACCGAAACCGATAGTAAGGATGAAAGAAATGAAAATATCCCTGTTCCACAAGCACAAGTGTTTAGGGATGAGCAGTTAGCCTGTCCTACATTGAAAAGGTGCTTCGAAGAAGCTAGGCAACATAAAAACGGTTTGTGGATTGAAAGAGGTTTATTATATCATATGGGTAAAGTAGGCGGACAGAAATATATTCAATTGGTCGTACCGGCAAGCAGAAGAAAGGACATTTTGAAATTAGCTCATGAAACTCCTACTGGTGGACATCTGGCAGCTAAGAAGACCAGAGACAGAATTGCAATGTCTTTCTGGTGGGAAGGAATGCCAAAAGAAGTTAAACAATTATGTGCTTCGTGTCATGATTGTCAAATGCGCAGGAAAGGAAAAGTAAACGATAGAACACCTATCGAAGCTGTTGGAAGACCAGAACTCCCATTTCAAGTGGTTAATGCCGATATTTTAGGCCCAATAGAGCCAAAGTCATCACGTGGCCATCAGTATGTACTGTGCGTTATGGACCAGCATAGTCGTTGGCCGGAAGCAATACCTCTGAAGTCTTTAACAGCAAAGGCAGCCTGTGATGCATTTATAGAAATATTTGTACGAACTGGAATTCCTCGAGTAATTGCAATGGATAACGGAAGAAATTTTGCTGCACAGCTGACAAAAGAGTTTTTAAAACGATTGGGATGTGTTCCTAAATTTTCCACTCCAGGTTATCCACAATCGAATGGTTTAGTTGAAAGATGGATAGGAACTATGAAATCCATGCTACATCATGCAATTAAATCACAAGGTCGAGGCTGGGATAAACAGTTGCCATTCTTGTTATGGGCATACAGAGAAGTGCCTAACGCTACAACGGGTGTTGCTCCATTCCTACTAGTTCATGGGCGACCACCTGTAGGACCTCTAGCCATCCTCAAATCAAGTTGGGAAGATGAAGTCGTACTTCCTCAAGGGATTGGAGAATCTGTAGCTGACTACCTGTTGAAACTCCGGAAACGTTTAGAAGACGCGACACAGTATGCGAATAGCATAGCTCAAGAACAGCAGCAGAAATATGTACATTATCATAATTTACGGTCAAAAGATACCGAATCTTCTGTTGGGGATGAAGTTGTAGTGTTAATCCCTGATTCAACAAATCGTCTTTGTTCAAAATGGAAAGGACCAGGAGAAATAGTAGAAAAGAAGTCTCCACATTCTTTTTATGTCAAACTACCTGATGGAAGTGTTCGACATCTTCATCAAAATAAATTGCGTAAATATATTCAACCTGTCAGAGCTGTAGGAATTATTTACGAAACAGATGAAGAGTTTGGAGATATACAACATGCGCCCGTAGAATCACGGCAAGTAACAGATGAAGAACTAAAAGCTGATATAAAATCAAATTCGATATCAGCAAAGCAACGTAAACAGCTGTTGAATCTGATTAAAGAATATCTAACAATATTTGATGGGGAATTAAGGAAAGCCAAAGTTTCTCCACATGTTATCCAGTTAAAGTCTGGAGTAGAGAGGAAACAACCTCATCTTTATAAAGTTCCAGAAACGTTAAGATCTAATATAGAAAAACAGATAGCAGAATTATTGGAAAAAGACCTGATAGAACCCTCTTCAGCAGAAATAGCATATCCATTGGTATGTGTAGCCAAGAAAGATGGAACTGTCCGACTTTGAGTGGACTACAGAGAGCTGAACTCAGTTAGTAAAATTCCACCTTTTCCTATGCAGAATTCAGAAAATCTTAGATTTAAAGCTGGTGGAGCTCGTTACTTGACAACTTTAGATCTCCTTAAGGGATATTGGGAAATACCCTTAGCAGAGCAAAGCCGAGAATTAACCAGTTTTGTATCTCCAAAGGGTCAGTATCAGTGGAAGGTGATGCCATTTGGGTTATCTGGAGCACCAGCAACATTCCAAAGAATAATGAATCAAGTATTACGACCTCATAGTGACTACGCAGAAAGTTTTCTTGATGATATTATCATATTTTCTTCAACCTGGGAAGATCATCTTAATCATATTAAATCCATTTTAGAAACTCTGAAAAAATTGAATTTTTCGGCAAATTTAAAGAAATGCTCGTTTGCGATGTCGAAAGTAAAATATTTAGGACATGTTGTAGGCTCAGGAGAGCACGGCCCAGATCCGGACAAGATATCAGTTATTAAAGATTTGAAAGCCCCTAAAACTAAGAAAACATTGAAGTCACTCCTACGATTATTTAACTATTACAGAGACTATGTGCCTCGGTATGCCAATATAGCGAAACCTTTAACGGACTTAACTCGAAAAACTGTGCCAAACGACCTTCCATGGTCAGAAGAAGCCGAAAGCGCATTTAATTCGTTAAAGAATTGTTTGTGCTCTATAACATCTCTGTATACACCTGATATGTCGAAACCTTTTGAAATCGATACTGATGCTTCAGTGACCGGAATTGGAGCCTGTCTAATGCAGAGAGATGAGCAGAATAAACTGAAACCTATAACTTTCGCAAGCCAAAAAACTGACCCCTGCTCAATCAAAGTGGAGCACTATTGAAAGGGAAGCTTATGCTGTAATATGGGCATTAGGTAAATTCGAAATGTGGACTTATGGAACCACTATTATCTTACACACGGACCATAACCCTTTAAAATATTTGACAAAAACAGTTCCTAAGAACGCCAGATTACAAAGATGGGCATTGGCTCTATCTCGCTATCAAGTGACTATTGCTCATAAGCCAGGAAGCAGTAATACTATTGCAGATGCTTTATCACGCATTCATGAATAAAGTCATAAGTTAGTTTAATATTGTATTTGTTATTACATATATATATATGTGGGTGTTTATTTTGTTTCTTATATTCAAGTATATTAATTCATTAAGATTATTTAAAGTGCATAAGAAAATCCATGTCAGGATAAATGTTTATTCATATATATTATATATATATTTTATTTCTATTATGTGTTTAAATGTTACTTATTTTATACCATAGAAAATATTTAAATTTTAAGTGAAATATAAATGTTATTGCTCTTGATGGAACATTGCATATTAGGTCAAAGATGAGACAATAATTAAGAATTTAAAAGGACAATTAGACTTTCATGGACAGTTATATAAATTATCCACAAATTTTTGTTAGTAGTTTCACTGTGAAGGCCATTGTCCCTCAAGTGAAACTGGAGGGAAGGTGTGAACGCCGCACCTCTGATTTCGAGAGTACTCCAAAACAAGAACTGAAAAGTTTGGTACGAAAGTGTGGCAACAGTGTGTGCGTATGTGAATCAAGATGGACTAACGTTCCATTCTATATGTTGTTTTTAAAATACTTTATTTGATGTTAATTTATGTGATCGTTATGTATTTTATGTTTGTGCCGTAAGTAAAAGTAAAATCTTTAAAAGTAAACACAGCGTGATCAGTGTCTTAACGTGTCTGAAGATGCTTTTACAGGAAGAAAAGAACCAGGTGCGAAAAAGAAGTCGCCACACAATCGTAATGTCGAAAATTTATATATTTATCTATAAGATATTCCTTAATTAAATACATTCTAAGAGCACTTCAATTTTCCCGTATCAATAAATATGCTATCATATTAAAAAACTGATATATATTTAAAAGATAGAAAAAAAATTAGCGGAACCAAAACGGCAAGACCAAAATGGCGGGACCAAAGTGTCCTGTTTTGTTATCATACTATATTCTATAGTAAACATTTTTTTTTTTTTTTTGTACATATGAATAATAAATATCAATTTCATTCTGTTTTTTGAAAAATAAAGTTATTAAAATATGGCCTATGGAAGGCATTACAAGGTTACATTTTCTCATAGAAAGCAATGCTTTGGCATTCTTGCAATTTTTCTTGTACACAAATCAGTGCTGTCTTTTCTCCAGTTTCAGTGTGGAATGTCGCATAGTAAACTGTAATAACATTTAATAGTTTTAAGGAATTCTATGAATATTTAGGGGGTTAGAGCGCGAACGGATAGACAGACATGCAAACCAAAGTCTTAAACTCTTTTCAATTTTGCTGGAAAGTGTTAAAAAGGTCTGTTTCGCAGATGTTGCAAGTACTGGATGGCAAAATAACCCTCAAAACACATACATACTTCGGATATATAGTACTTAAGTAATTAAAATAAATATATTGAATTCTCTGATTTAAAGTGGACTTATTGTCTTTAATTTACAATAATAAAAGAAGATGCTCTTGTGTATGTGTTTCTGTAAGATCCCGGAAGAAATGGTAACGGAAGAAATGGTAACGAAAAGAATGGTAAACGGAAAAATGGTATTCCTGATTATCGGAAACTTCCTATAAAATTAGTAATAAATATCATTATTGTATATATGTCTTATTGTATATATATTAGTAGAGAAAAATCTATGTTAGAACAATTTTCGGTCTTTTGACCACAGCATCTACATTCCCTTTCCACCCATTCAAATAAAAAAATAATAATACTTTCTACTTTCTTACGAGAAATGTTTTGTATCTCCCCTCCCTGCTCCCCAAATATTTTTTCACTTGCTTTAACTTAATATTTTAATTTAAGAAGATTAATTTTTGAAGGAATTTTAGCAAATATTCCATACAGACAGCAAACTCTTAGAAAATTATTACATTTTTAAAATAGTTAATATTAACTTTCTTTTGTATAGATTACTCTCATCAGTATTAACATTTACCATAAAAGAAAATAATCTAATAATTATTATTTTTTGTTTTCATAGAAGAAAGTACTGGATTCGTAAACATTTCTTACTTCCGGTTGCCAACGGATTTACACATTTTGAGATGACATGAGCATAATTTCTCCATTAAAACTAGTATGAGGTGGTCACCGCAAAACTTTCTTCTATATTTTCCTGTACAATTCCACTCACCACAAACTATTTATCAAAATATTTTATATGATGAATGTTGACTATTTTCCTCCAAGAGAAGTAAAAGATTAACTGTCGATAAAAGTCATTTTTCTACAATATTCTTTTTTTCTTAAAAGTGAAAAACATCGATAAATTTTTATTTAATTATCATAGATCTATAATTCAACCATCGGTTTTAAAGGTATTCACGAGTACTTTTGAAAAATACCCATATTTAAAACTTACACACACTCTCCGGGGATTTCCCTCAGTGGGGGGGGGGGGGGTGAGAGGAGAATGAAGCCTGTGCACATGCAAAAACTTTTCCTGGTTGAATATTGCTATCATAAATATTTATATATTTTTTGAAATTTCACAATAAAAAGTTAGAAACAAATTTCATTATTTATATACGTTTATACAGAATTTTATCTTATACAGCTATATTAAATAAAAAAAAAAAAAAAAAAAAAAAAATGGCAGTGCCACTTTTAGAATGTAATTTATCCCCAAATGTAATCAGTATTGATTTACGACTTGGTCCAATAACATGTAAAGTTTGATTAAATTCCGCCCACTGGACCTATAGAGGTGAAAGCCCTTCAAGTGAGCCTTTCTAAGGTGTTCTAAGCATACTTACGCGAGTTACAGAGAAAAACATGGAAAACTCCCAATGGCTAGATCGATGAGTGTGACTGAGATCAAATCCTGCATTTCTCATCTACCAGCTTTTAGTGCAGAACTGCTCGGCCACTGGTGCTGCCAGGAAGGTGGAGGGAACGAAAGAAATTGTTTTTATACCACTTTCTTCTGATCCTATTTTATATATAAACTTCGAGTGCTTTTCCACAAAGCTTGATGATAATTATATAAAAATAATCTGGTGTGTCACTCACACGACTTTCTCTTACCCTGAAATTTAATACTATAAATACAGGTTGCATATTAAAAGGTAAGATAACGAGTACTGTTATGTAAACCTGTATTAAACAATTCATATTAGGCTTCTGAAGAGTTTTATATGATAATTAGTTCTGTGTGAGGGGGGCGGTAGCCGCCCTCAACCCCCCGTTTTATTATTGCACCTATATTTATATAGAATTTAATTAGGTTATTAAAAAATAATTCTGTTTTTAAAAAATAATTTATTAAAATTATTATTTAAAAAAAATTATCTTTTATGATAATGCAGACGATTTCCATATTAGAGAAGTAGTATAACACCAAATATCCAAAAAAAGTCCATTTTATTCTCAATATTAAAAAAAAAAAAAAAAAAAAAAAAAAAAATGCGATTTTTTTTCTAATTTTTTTTTTCGTTAAAAGTAAAAAAAAAAAATCGATAACTTTGCTTTAAATTATCGCAGATCGATGGTTCAACCATTCGTTTTAAAGGTATTGGCGAACTCTTTTGAAAGATACCCATCATGAAAATTTACTCCCCTCGAGGGGGGACCTCCCCCCCCCAGGGGGGGAGGCGAGGCTCCTACATACACCAATTTTTTTTTCCCAGTTAACTATCTCTATTACAAAAAATATATATCCGTTTCATTTGGTTTAGTGCAGTCTATAGACGTTAAACTCTACTTTCCTGCAATTTCCCCCATAGACGTAATGTATTAGAATTCTCTTGATTGTCCCTGTACACGAACCATTTGCTTGATATTAAGGAAAATCTTACTGTAGCATCCCTATATGATACACATTTAGAATACCAAGTTTGAACTTTCTGCCATAATTTGTTTTTGAGATATGCTGATAACAGACAGACACACAGACACACACACACACACACAGACATACACACAGACCATTTGCTAAAAACATGATTTTCGTATTCAGGGGACCTCAAAACGTGTAAATATTACAAAATCTCGCGTTCGAAAATTTGACCCAAAAACAATACTTTCTCTACCTTATGTGTAAGAGAAAGTAATATACTGAAATCAGTCAAAAAATTATATGAAGAACCTTCCTCCTCGCAGCCCCAATTCGATCTTATTTATCTAAGAACCTCTTTTTTTTTTTCTCCCTTCTTTCTACACAATGTTTCATTTAAGGAGAGAGGGAAAAAAAAAAATGCGTAAAATATATTTTTCATAAGTATTCTTTGTCAGCCTCACCTCTTAAACCTCACTTTGCAGCGATTTTTCTTATTTCGTTAAAATCAGTGAAATTTAATATAAAATAAAAATCATTGTTTTCCCTTCTGTCACTCCAGCCCTATCTCCCCTAAATATATTTAGCCCATAGTCCACTTTTTCTTTCTGAATTTTTAAGTATTAATTGTAGGTACACAGTTTGATAGAAATCTCAAAATAAAGTTAGAAAAAAAAAAAAAAAAAACAATATTTCCATTTGCAACCTGCCCCTCCCCAAGATCATTTCATATAAACTTAGTCATTACAATATATTTTATAAATTACTATGTAAAAATTATACAAAGTTTGATTGAAATTTAAAGAGAAAAAATCAAAAAATCATTTTTTTCCCCCATCTTCCCCTCCCCTACTTCCTAAGTATATCATAATTCTACTGTGTTTTCTGACAGTTAATAATTATATAACCAACAAAATTTCTTTAAAATCACTAAGTCGTTGAAAGTCCCTTGAATAATTAAATTATTTTCATTTTCTGTCATTTTCTATCATTATTTACAAGTGTTCTCGTCTCTGACAAACTCATCAATATTTTATAGACGTATCAGAGTTTTGACAGTATCAGCTTTGTTTAACCCATCCAAGACCTTTAATTAAACAATGATTTTTTTTTCCCTCGCTTTCTTTTAGAGGATTTTTATAAGACTTAATTTTGTTTAGCATATTGAGAATAATAAATTATATTAAATAAAAATTTTTTTGATACATTCCTTTGTTTTAAAATAATTTCCTGCAATAGTCAATTTTATAAATATGCATATTAAATTATTATACAAGTTTCAAATATTAAAAAACCAATTTCAATACAGTGGCTCAATTATGGACAGACAAAATTGAAAAATATAGCTTAAAACAGTTTTTGCTATTTTTTTTTTCTAATTTACAGGAAAAAAAATCTAATATAATATTTAAATACAAATAAAACAACAACAACAACAATCATAATAATTTTCCCCCCTTTGTGAAAAAATAAATAAATAGTATATAAACATAAATAAATGGCCTGCTTGGAAATTTATGCAGCATATTTCTAAATAGGCCATTTCTTTATGTTTATGTAGTAATTTAGGAAATATTAATTTAAAAACTTTTTAAGTAAATAAATATTTTTTAGAAAATTATTATGGTAGATAAGTGTAAAGTCTGAAATATTGAATCATAAAATAAATATTATTTTTAATTTATGGCTTAACTTGTATGGAAAACATACGCTTTTAAGGTCTTTTTAATTGAGAAAAGCAATAATTTAACAGTAAATATTAACATGAATTCTTTTTCTCTTTCATTCAAAAGTTCATGTATGTTGGAGCACACATTATGATTAATTTAAACATTAAGTAAGCTTCCGACATGCCAAAAATTTCATCATTACATCCGCTTACCACTATTTCCGTTACCATTTTTCCTTTACCAATTTTCTGTTTACCATTTTTTCCGTTACCATTTTCTCCTTTACCATTTTTTCTGGTTACCGTTTCTGTACAACCATGCAAAATCCATTTTCATTTCAGACTTTTATCAACATTCGAAAACATCTGTTTATATAGAAAAAAATTCTTTCAAAGGGATATTTAAAGTTTTTTTTTTTTTTTTTTTTTTTTTTTTTGTATTATTCTATTTTGAACTGGGGAAGTAAAATCAGTTTTTGAATTTCTCGAGTTTTAGACTGATTTTTGACAAAAATTTGTAATCATCCATGTTTAACCAATTTGAGTCTAAAATTAAAAAAATTTCTCAATCCGTTAAGAAATGAGAAATTTAGACAAATTTAAATTAATTTTATTTAGATTTATTTCTTGCTGAAACTCTTTTTTTTTTTTTAAAGCTAGGGCCATGGAAAACAGTGATACTAGAATTTTGAGGATGAACAATCGATTGTGTATATTTTCTAAGCTGTAAAAATAATGGGGAGGGGGGGGGGGGTAAGTGAACGATCATTTACAAAGCCAGCAAACAGGCTGCTGTAGGTGCCTGAAGCAGAGGTGGGGGGGGCATTTACTACTGTCATATTTTTCAAGGATGGCGAACATGGCCAGAATTTTCAAGGATCACTTGCACGGTTAGCTAACAGGTTGTTATAAGCATCCATAAAAAGGGAGGGCGCTATAGTAGCCACCATGAAATTGTTTGTTAGGGTCAGACTTTTCAACCCTAACAGCACATCTTTCCCCGAGGACATCCTAAGAATATCCTGTGGGTAAAAAGACATACAAAGGACATACACAGGTTGTTTTTGGGATAAGTGTGCTGTTAGGGAAGTGTCACGAATCAGCTGCCTGGCAAAGGCGGCTACTTAGAAAAATGATTGACAATATAAAATTTCCATACATAAATCGTCTGCGCCAATATTTGATTTTCGTAAGTTAATCTTACAAGGAAACTCTTTCAAGTGATAATCACCGATTTCCTTCAAAAAATTACAGAATATAGTTTATGTTGCACTTAATTCACTGGTAAAAAAATTAGCTGCTGAATCGCAACAGGAAAGCCGCAAAAAATTATTAAACTTTACGTTTTGAACGTCAAATATGAAAAAAGTCATCGCCAAATCACATTAACCTTCCTTAAATGATGCCAAAGAGCTTAAGTATAGGAGGGTAGTATTTTCTATCGCGCTAAGGGTTACTGAAGCAAGGAAGCCATCCCCTCCGCGGAGGATAAAAATTAAGATGGCATGTCTCCGGAACATCTCTAAGTGCAAATATAAGGCAGTCTTTAATTTCCCACTGCGTAGCTATAGTGCGACGTTAAAGCCCACCAACACTCAAGATATTTTTCTGAAATCTAGAAATTTCTATTTAGAAAAAGTTACGTTATGTTTTATGACCAATATTTTCAATTATTTTATGAAGCAGGAGAGCCATCCCTTCTGTGGAGGATCAAAATTGCGATGGCATGTCTGCGGACCACCTCTAGAGGTGAGTCCCAGACCGTCGCCAATTGCCCATCTGCGCAGCACTAGTGCGACGTAAAACCCAATCAATCAACCAACCATCGATTATTTTATGTAATGTTTCAAAATTGCATTTATTTAAAATAATGCAATTTCAATTTCAGAATTACTTTTACATTACTTCAGCTTATATATAATCTGGAGTAAATTAATGTTTGAAGCTCTCGGCATGTGCATTTAGGGTTACATACAAACGGAACACTTGCAACTTCGATGACGTACATTCTGCAAGTTTTTTGCAAATACAGTCGGCAGCAAAAGTATCCGAGCACTGGCAAAAATTCCTATATCAAAAAAATTACACTGAATGCAGTTTTGTTAAATAAATCCTTGTCGAATCCTGTTCTAAGTCAGTCTAAGAACACGATTCGACAAGGATTTATTTAACAAAACAGTGTTAAGTGTGCGTTTTTTACATAGGAATTTTTGCTAGTGCTCGGATACTTTTGCTGCCGACTGTCATACATTTGGAACGCTTGCAAACGGAAGTGTTTCATTTGTATGTACCCCTTATATAAATTTGCAGACGATTTAAAAACTATTCTGATTTATAGGTTGGTTGGCTACATTTTACGTCGCACTAGTGCTGTGTAATGGGCAATTGGAGACCAATATGAATTATAATATTTGATTGAACATTTAATTATTTGAATAGTTGATTGAAATTTATATTCAAATAAATAAATCAAAATTAAAATATTTAAGATATTTGAGGTTGAGTAGGTTTTAAGTTTTGATTCGCACTACAGCTATGCAAAGGTGACAGTCTGGGACATATTCCTAGAGATGGTCATTAGATGTGCTATTACAATTTTGATCTTTTACGGAGGGTTTATTTAAAATTGGAAAAAATATGTGCATAACTACTACTTTATGGCTTCTTACATTTCTGGCAATTTATTTTATATATGTTTACGAATAATAATATAAAGAATTTTGTAAAAATACGCATTAGAATTTCATAAGGTTGGCTGGGTTTTACGTCACACTAGTGCTGCGCAATGAATTTCATAGGGAATTTTATAGAATTATTAACTGCGAAATCTTTTTGTTTTAAAAATAATTGTTATGCTGAATGCAGACCCTCTGTGGCCGAGTGAGTATGTCACCCTTGCTAATCGCCTTCAAGTGTAAAAGAGTGGGTTCGATTCCCCAGCTGACCCAGGGTGTTTATTTTTATGTTTTGTATTTTAATCCGGTTATGTTATATCTATCCTCATCTCGACGAAATTTACAGGGTTATGGGGCGGGGGATGCCGAGTCAAACATACAAATCGGATGTATAATTAAAAATAAATAACATACAGTCGGTAACAAAAGTGTCTGAACACTAGCAAAAATTCTTATGTAAAAAAAGTACACTTCATACGGTTTTATTAAATAAATCCTTGTCAAATCCTATTCTTATCCAGTGTAAGAGCATGATTCGATAAGGATTTATTTAACAAAACCGTATGAAGTGTACATTTTTTGCATAGAAATTTTTGCTAATGTTCGGACACATTTGTTACCGACTGTACGCAGAATGGAATCATTTATAACCTGCAGATGTCACCGGACCATCCTCAGAAGCTCATCGCAAACCGTTGCCAATTGCCCATAGTGCAGTACAAGTGCGACGTTAAACCCAATCAACAAACAAGTCGAAATTTAGGGTAGAATCATAAATCGTCTCCAATTGCTGATTGCGTAGCTCTAATGAGATAATGGATCCACACAACTCATAGTCTGTTGAGTTGCTTGTTCATCGAAGGTTGGTACTGCCCAATAAAATGATCAGACTTATAAGAAAAAAATGTGGTCGGATACGAAATGCTTTCATTTTAGTAAAAAAAAAAAAAAAAAAAAAAGTTTTGTGTTTTAATATATAATGTTTTATTTTATTTAAATTTATATAAAAGTCTTGATCATATATTTTTTAAATGACGTTACTAAAAACTCTTGCTCTTGCAATTGTTAATGCTCTTGCAATTGTTATTGACACAGCGTATTTAATTGAAATATTAAACATTATTTAGAATTTCGACTAAGTAAGTCTCAATCTGGTAAATTATCTGGTTTTTAGTAACTATTCTGAATTCTCAAGTGCTCGACAGCGTATGGAGTTCGTTTGGCTATCAAATAGAAAGAAGAACATCTACATCTATTAAATCTTCATTACAATGAAATTCCGAAGAATGCAGTCGCCAAACAGGCGCTTTTTTGGAAATATTGCAGACATGCTTGCATTTTTAATAATTTTTTATAGCTTATCTATTGCGACTCAGCAGCTAATATTTTAGGAAGATGCTATTCATGATTGAATCTTATGCCAGAATTTTTTTCAAGAAAATCGGCGATTATCACTTCAAAGAGTTCCCTTGTTAGTATTAAATAATAAACATTCTTTATTTTGTGAAGTGTTTAAGAAATGCAAAACGCAGAATGGCATGCTCTTTTCATTAAGTAAACATTTCCTGAATATAATCTAATGTTTTATCAAAAATGCTTGAAAAAAGATAGAAAAAATTCCTCTAAACGAAGTCTTCAGATTTCTTACATTTTCATTTTCATTTTGCAATCAAACTACTTACATTGTCTTTTGAACTTGCGTGAATAGTCGCCACAATAGTCACATGGTATCGAATCAAATCCAGTTTTATAAAGCAAGTGCTTTTTTTTATTTTTATTTTTTTTTTAAACATATTAACTCTTCGGCAGGCGCCTTTTACTTACCTGACTGCCGCCTGTGTACGCCGCACATATAGCACACCGGGTCGGCGCGTTCCTGAACGGCATAAATAATTAAAACTAAGCTTAATTAATTTTGTACATTAATAATGACGCTGTTTTGAAAAACGCGTTTTGCTTTTGTTTACGCTTGGAATCCATGACAACCATTTGCGAAAATGGCATTTCGCCATAATCACCAAAGAAAAATCGCCAAATGCACTTGTGGACCAACACTATGTTAATTCCCGGGAAGCATATCTATATATTAATAGGCAAGGATAAAGTTTGTGGTCCCTTCTTAACATATTAATTATGGGAGTAGAGGGTTGAAAATGGTATCATTCGAAAGGTATGGTTAGCCAGATGAGGAGAAAACAAAAATTATTTTCTTACGATATCAAGAAGGTATTTAAAAATACTTTTATTTTTTATGCATTTTCCCCCATTTTTTCCTTTCATACACGTATTCTTTTACATTAAAAAAAAAAACCTAAATGTAGAAAGTTGTTAAATCTGGCAATTTCATAAAACTCAAAACCATAGACACAGTAATTTGTATAATGTAGCTTTGTAGCATCACTATACGTAAGACTGAGTTCTAACCATACGCAAGCGAAGTGATGACGTCAATGGCCGTTCGTGGAGCCAAGAAAAAGAGTCCCTATGTTAATCGTCCATTGGATTGTGACAGCAACTTCTCGCGGAGGGCAGGGTTCTCCGTGTCGTGAGATATATCAGTATATTCCGACAATTTCAAGGAAGGCATTTCAACTGCTTAGAAATTTCTATCATTTTAATTAACAAAGTTATTAACTAAAAACTTCGGGTTTATAAAGGTACTCTATTTGCCACCGTACAAAAAGTTTCTATTATTACGTTTTTTTCTCTGTCTCTGACGCCACTTTCCTCAGTAAAATTAAAATGCGATCAATGGTATATATAAGAAAAATTGAAAAATTGGCATCTTTGAGATGCTCGAGAGAAGAAAAAAATTATTTAGATAAGCGAAACGTTTGAAAATAACCAATATTTTAAAAATATTAAGTAAAAATTTAATAAAGATGAAATGAAAATTAGTTTATATTTTTATTTTAGTTTATATTATTGGCTTATATTATTATTTCATATTATTAGTTAAGTTTATACTATTAGTTTAGTTTATATTATTAGTTTTTATTTTAAAGTTAGGCGAAAAAGATTTAGTATATCATGATTATGTTAAACAACTATTGATATAGAGTTAGAGGTTAAGCCCAGAAATTTTTAAAATGAAATTTGCGAGACAAAAATTTATATTAGTTTATATACAAAGATTTAGTTTTTTAACTCAAAACATATTAAAAGGATAGATTTTTACTATGACCAATTTAGCGATTTTTAACATTTAAAAATGGAGAAGCTCGTACGTTTTTCGCCAAGGAATTCATTTACGCAACTACAATAGGCATTTTAACTCTAGCCATTTTAGTTCCCCATCATACTATAGGTATGGGGAACTTAGGTAATCGTGAATTAGTTCTCCATCATACTATAGGTATGGGGAACTTAGGTAATCGTGAAAATTTTCGACCTCGGTTTTTTGACTTTTTTACACGTTTTCAGGTGTGAGGAATCCGAAAATGACAAAATTTCTATGGTGTCTGTCTGTAGGGTGTCTGTTAGTCTGTTAGTGTGTTAGTCCGTTAGTTTGTTAGTCTGTGTACACGATATCTCAAGAAAAAATTGTCGCAGAGAGGTCAGATCAGTTTTAAAATATTACTTTCGACACTGGCAAGAACCCTATTCATTTGCAACATTCGATTTTAAAAACTTCGTAAGTTATTAGAAATTTACGATTTTCTTAACATGGGAGAATAGGACAAAAATTCACTTAAACGTGCATTAAATGGAAACTTTTTACTGTAAAAATGTCAGATCAGTTTTAAAATATTCGTTTTGATGCCGGAATAAACATCAGTAACTTATAAATATGCTACTTTGAAAATTTCCCACGTTATTGGAAATTTACGAATTTCTTAACATGGCAGTATAGGGCAAAATTTCACATAAACATCAATTCTGAGCGATATTTTCATCGTAAAGATGTCAGGATACTTTTGAAATATTATTTAGAACACTGGCATGAATATTAATGACTATGCATTTTTAAATATAAAAATTTCGTAAGTTATTGGAAATTTACGAATTTCTTAACATGGCAGAATAGAGCAAAATTTCACATAAACGTCAATTTTGAGGGATGTTTTCATCGTAAAGATGTCAAACCACTTTCGAAATATTATTTAGGTTACTGGCATGAATATCATAGACTATGATTTTTCCAATTTAAAAAAATCGTAAGATATTTGGAATTTACGATTTACTTAACACGTCAGAATAAGGGAAAATTGAGCATAAACTTCCATTTTGAGGATCATAAATACATTAGACAACTTCAAAATTACATTTATGATATTTTTTTGAACATGATTGAATACAAATATTCTAATAGGAAAATTTCGTAAATTATTCGTAATTTACGATTTTATCAACATAGCAAAATTGTAATTTTTTCATATAAATATGAATTTTGAGGATTATTGCATTGGAAATAGTAACATGAAACATAAACAACGGAATTGACCCAGATAAAATAAATTAATAGATTAGAATAAGATAAATATGTCGAAGTGAACGCTGGATATAGCCTATTAGGCGGGGATTTCTTTCTGTGACTGTATCAAGCTTTGGTCAAATTCATTTTTTTTAACATGATTATAATATGTCTATGCACTAGAAATTTATGAGACCATAAATATGGTGGGGAACTGAGCAGAGTCCACCTATGCCAACTAGTTTTAAATATAGAAATAAATTATTATAAAATGGTACAATAATAATGATAATAATAATAAAATCCGAAACCTATTTTTGTTTTTTAAGCATTGATATAAAACTTTGCAGAAAACAGAATTTAATTTAATACAACAGGACTTTTTTTTTTTTTTTTTTTTTTTTTTTGTCTATTTTTCAATATAAAAGAATGTAGTAACTGCATTGCTAAAATATTTTAGTTACAGCTAATACAAGGCCTCACTGGCAGATTTTAAAATTTCATTTATTTAGACGATGACTTAAATTTTTTATCGCAATTATGCATGTCAAAATTTTCGCGAGAAACGTCTAAGCTACTTCGGTGCCAAAGTTAAAATTTCATCAAAAGGTTAAAATTTACTATTGACCATTGTTTTAGCATAATTTTTTTCAATTTTATTTTAAATATTTTCTAACTTAATTCAAGAGGGAAAAAAAGAAGTTTTTTTTTTTTTGGTCTAAATGTACAAATTATCTCCATGTAAAATACAGGGTGTTTATAAAGTCCCGGACCCATTTTGATGTTTAATAACTCATAAAATAATAAAGATAGATTAAAATTAATAACATAAATGGTTAGATAGACTCAAAAAGTTTCATGACCCTTGTCAATGAACCTCCACGTGTGCCCCCTTCGTCGCACGGAGAATATCAATTCGATAGTCAATTTCACGCCAGGTAGCGGCAAGCATGTCGGCATTCACAGAGGCTATTGCGGTTGTAATTCTGACTTTTAGGTCATCAATGTTCGACACTCTCCTCCTGTAAACATTGTCCTTTACAAATCCCCAAAGGAAAAAGTCCAGCGGCGTTATATCAGGTGATCTGGGTGGCCAAGGAATTGGACCTCCTCGCCCAATCCATCTTCCTGGAAAATGGTCATTCAAAGAACTAAGAACGATGGTACCCCAATGAGGTGGTGCACCATCTTGTTGCAAAAAGACATGTGGCTGAAGCTCTTCTAGTTGTGGAAATACGAAGTTTTCCAACATGTCTAAGTATACGACTGATGAGACCGTCTTTGAGACCGTGATTGTGGTGTATGCATTCTCCTTAATATCCGCTCGAATAAAACATCTCATACAAAACAAAAGTACTACATAGAACAAACACATCAAAAGTAAACATAACATTGCAATAGTTGCCAAAAACAAAGAGAGAAAAATGCAATTAATAAGCAGACGATATTTAGAAAAGTACAGATATTTAGACTGGAAAACGAAATTATCTGAAATTAACCACACGCGCAGACGATATTTACAAAAGTAAAGATACTCAAACCTGAAAAGAAAATATATGAGTTATTCCATCAATAAATGCCATAAGTTTGTTTATATCTTCATTATTTTATGAGTTATTAAACATCAAAATGGGTCCGGGACTTTATAAACACCCTGTATTATCCGTTTCCCGTTCTGTTTATTATCAGAAAGAAAATGGCTAAAGTAGTTTTTCATGTGCCATTGATGTCTCTATAAATTAAATTAAATTAAATTATCCAGTATCATTATATTTCAGTCGCTACTTTTTAGTTTGCGGGGCGCAAACAAAAAATCGCCAATTCAATATTATCGCACCAATATTATCGAATTTTATAGTATTGTTATTTATATTATTATTGCTATTTATATTCAAATCGCATATTGCATTCTTTACCAATAAACCTTTCTCTTGAAAAAAAAATAGACTGCATCTTCTTCAGTTGTGGGTAAATCCCAAACTTTCATCATTTTTGTAAAACAAAAATTCAGGTATAAGAAAGAATGTTAATGTATTTTACTTCGTAAACAAAAATGTTCCGATACGTTCTAATGTTCTAAAATGTTCTAATGTTAACAAATGGCGATTTTTCGTTTGCGCCCCGCAAACGGAAAAGTACCTTTCAGTAACCATACGCATTTTTTATTTTCTAAATTCAATATTACACAATATATAGGTAAAAAAATCAAGGTGTAATCAGTACATATCTAGAAGATGTAGCCAACAAATATTCAGAAGCCATCATCAACACAAGTTCAGGAGATATCTCCAACAACTCTTAAGGTGTCCTGATCAATATATATCTAGTAGATATCGCCAACAAGTATTCATCAATACTTATTCAGAAAATATTGTCAATAAATATTCAAAAATCATCCAGCTCATGAATGGTGATTGTCTATCTCGAATACTTCAAACCGGAAATTCGTTTTTACAATACAATCAAGGATGAATTTTTCACTAATCAGTAAGTTTCGAAAAATGTGATTTTTTTTTTTTTTTAGTGCTAGAGGCCTATTTCAGTCGGTACAGTTGTCGAATTTTTATAGGTCACTCTTAATTAGTGCTAGAGGCCTATTTCAGTCGGTTTATTGAATGGGGATTTATTGAATGAAGTCCCCCCAAGGCCCAACTTTGACATGAGTCCCCCCCAAGGTACCCCTATTTTAGTCGGTACAGCGTTGTCGAATTTTTATAGGTCACTCTTAATAGTGCTAAGGGCCTATTTCAGTCGGTTTATTGAATGGGGATTTATTGAATGAAGTCCCCCCAAGGCACAACTTTGACACGAGTCCCCCCCCAGGCCCAACTTTGACATGAGTCCCCCCCAAGGTACCCCTATTTCAGTCGGTACAGCGTTGTCGAATTTTTATACGTCACTCCTAATAGTGCTAAGGGCCTATTTCAGTCGGTTTATTGAATGGGGATTTATTGAATGAAGTCCCCCCAAGGCACAACTTTGACATGAGTCCCCCCCAGGCACAACTTTGACATGAGTCCCCCCCAAGGTACAACTTTGACATGAGTCCCCCCAAGGCCCAAATTTGACATGAGTTCCCCCCCAGGCCCAACTGTGACATGAGTCCCCCCAAGGCCCAACTTTGACATGAGTCCCCCCCAAGGTACAACTTTGACATGAGTCCCCCCCAAGGTACACCTTTGACATGAGTCCCCCCCCAAGGCACACCTCCCCCTCATTGGGAAAAAGAGAAAAAACGTTGTTTTGCGGCTATAAGACAGTTTGGACTTCCAACGTTATTTGTTACAGTATCTGCAGCTGAAACACATTGGTTTGATTTAATGAAAACTTTATCATGGAATTTAGATCGTCACGAATTAACTAAAGAAGAATTTGTCGATATTAACAAGTTTAGCAGTAGGCCTCTGGCACTAAATTAAAATCTGTCAATGTCAGATTTTCATGTTTTAAATAATGAAATAATGTCGTGTCTGTATATATATATATATATATATATATATATATATTTTTTTTTTTTTTTTTTTCCCGGTTTAACTCAGCATTTAATACTAGCAAACCCGTGCGAAATATTCGCATTTTATTTCTTTTCTTATTTACCTTTAAAATTTGAAACTCATAAATGTTATACCAATTTCACCACCTAATTAAAATTTTAATTTACCAGAAGCTAAATTATTAATAAAACCAAATTAATATTGTACAATAGTGAAATCAAAATCATTCAAAGAAAGTTTTCCAAATAAAATTCATGGTTCACGACCCAATTTTCATACTTCCACAGGCAGCACAATTTTAATATAGGACTCTCACGACGTCTTTCAAATTTTTGTCGTCATGTTGGCGATGACTTTTTATTAGTTTTGGTACTTTTTTTTTAATAAATAAATTAAATTAAATTAATTAATTCCTATTTTGATTATATTTTTTATGATTGTGTTTTTTATTTAATTTATGACACCAAAGTTCATATTCTGTATATATCTTTAAAATATTGAATATATATTGATGGATAAAATTTTAATAGATTTATTAAAATTAATTAAAATATGAAGATAATAACCTGGCAATAACTTCAAATTTCAACATTTAAATTTATAGTTGTTGCCAAAAAAAATTTACCAGTCGTTTATTTATTTATTTATAGCATAAAATGAAATATGCTTTCACGCGAAAAATAAAAAAATATATAAAATAATAGCAAACCCGTGCGAAACTTTCGCACTTTATTTCTTTTATTATTTACCTTTAAAATTTGAAACTCATAAACCTTAAGAAAAATTTCTCACCCAATTTTAAAGGAGTGGATCGAGACAGCACATTTCCTCCTTTAGAATAGACATATAAATTTTTAATTGTTGCCTTTATATTAATTTATTCAACCATAAAATAAAATATGCTTTCACGTGAAAAAAATTAATAATAGAATATTAATATTTTCTTTTGGCATCCAAATGCTTTAAAATGTTGAATAGATATTTTCTTTTTTAAGAACGCCTCCTGCAACCTGAAACCCCCGTTATGAATTTAGATCCTTTACTAAAAATAATGAAATAGAAAACGAAATATGTGATGGGAAAACACGTAAACTTGTGTCGTATCATGCACGTATGTACGCTTCGCGCACATTAAAAAAAAAAAAAAAAAAAAAAAAATCATCACTGGACATCCTAACCTTGCTGTGCATGAATCTGAGAACACGTGTAACTCGTTTTCGCAGCAATCTGTATTTCGCACATGAAAAAAAAAAAAAAAAAAAAAAAAAAAAAACATCACTGGACACCCCTACCTCGCTATGCATGAATCTGAGAACGCATGTAACTCATTTTCGCAGCAATCAATATCACGCACACTAAAAAAAAAAAAAAAAGAAAGAAACATCACTGGACACCTCTGCCTCGCTGTGCATGAATCTAAGAACGCATGTAACTCGTTTTCGCTGCAATCAGTATCACGTACATAGCTCCCCCTCCTCCTCCTCCCCCCCCCCCCGAAAAAAAAAATCAATGGATACCCCTACCTTAATGTGTATGAATCGCAAAAGTGCACGAAATTACGATACTTACGTATTATCCTTAAGTATATGCATGAACAAATTTAATATTTTATTTTATTTATTATTGTTTTTTTTTTTTTTTTTTTTTTTCACGTGAAAACATATTTTATTTTATGGTTGAAAAAATTAAAATAAAGGCAACAATTAAAAATTTAGATGTCTATAGAGCATTTCCTCATGACGTCTGGTGGTTGGCAAAAAAGCGCGCTCGACTTTCCCGCGCCCCGCCCACCATTGATTTTCCGTTGGTAGTAATCAAGTTTTGCCAACCACTCATAAAAGTTGAGATGTTTGTTTACAAACAAGGAACTGCCCTATTCTAAAGGAGGAAATGTTCTGTCTCGATCCACTCCTTAAAAATTTAGATGTCTATTCTAAAGGACGAAATGTGCTGCTTCGATCCACTCCTAATTTTAATTCCGCAGAAGCCAAATTATTATTAGAAACAAATTAATATTGTGAGATGAAAGGCTAATGATAATCAAACCAATATCATTCACGAAGGACTTAAAATAAAATTCATGTTTAACGACCTAATTTTCATACTTCGTGAGGCAGGACAGATTTAGTATAAGACCCTCATGACAATTTTTAAATTTTTGTCTCCATGCTGGCGATACATTTTAATTAATTAATTAATTAATTAATTTTTGCATAATTTTGTGTTAAAAAAACTTAGAATCTATTTTGATTATACTTTTTATTATTGAGTTTTTTAGTCAATTTATGACAAAAGTTCATACGGGGATTATACCATTAAACTATTGCTAGATTTAAAATGACGCTTGCAAAGACAAAAAGGCTGAAAAATAATTTGCGGTTCAGTGGTATTAACATTTTAAGAACATAAAGAATCAAAATTAATATGCCGGATTGCTTTGAAACAAGAGAATGAATAAAAATAGAACGATGCATACTTTTTCTGATGGTATTTACAAATTAAATACATTATTTACAAAAAGGAATACTTAAAGGAACATAATTCCCAAATCTAATAAGCTCTCATAGTGAGAGATCGAAAATTCTGTCTTCGAACACAGCCGAAGCATCCAAAAATCTGAAACTAAACTTATTGGCTGTTGCCAAATTCTTTTAACAAAATATAGGTTCTTTTTCCTTTCACTGGCGACGCAGCGCCGTCTAAAGGGAATTGATTTTACTATACAACTCCCCGCCGTGAACTCTTACAGAGTTCACAAATCAAAAATCTCATTAAATCAAAAATAAATCTCAAATCCGAACAACTTCTCATAATCATAAATTGTTCAAATTTCTAAGTATTCAATGAACCTTATGCACGAGCGGCAACGGCTGCGGGTATTTACAGATTTAAGCGGCTGGTATTGGCTGATAAAGAAGTAAATAAAAGTTTCGAGCTCAGCGATTGGAGTAGAAACTTTTAAATGCCCGCAATGACGCGCTGTGCATAAGGTCCATTAGTACTAAATCACATAATCATTTTTTTTTTTAAATATCAACAATTATCTAATATTAAATACAAATGTAAACAATATTTAAAGTACTATAACCAAATCAACAAAAGATCAAATCAAAATATTAAATTGAAATGTCAATATTAAACATAAAGCAAACACATTATTATTTAAACAATTAACTCTTAGTTATCAAATGTAAACAAACTTAAATATAAAGATAATAACACATGCAAAAATTAAAATACAGATACTAAATAATACTAATTAAAGTTTCAAAAAAAAAAAAAAAGAGAAAAGTCTTTTTTCCAGCCATAAAGTCTCAAACCACCTCTAAAGGATACAAATGTTCAATAGTTCTTTTCAAAATACCATTACCTGTTCTTACTTCATAGGATCGAATTTGATTATCCCTTCCGACGATTGTTTTTTGGATTATACCAAGTTTCCACAAAAGTTTGTTTTTTGAATCATCACCAATTAACACTACATCTCCTACTTTCAGTTCAAGTTGTGCAGTAGGATTCTTTAAAGCATGCGCCGTCTTCAAATCCAATAGGTATTGGCTTTTCCATCTATTCCACAACTGCTTTAACAACAGTGATTGGTATCTTTTACGTCTTAAGGCAGATATTTTGTTTGAAGCACCTTCAATAATGTCAGCAAATTTCACTGGGTAGGTGATTTCTTTACCAAAATTTAAAAAGTGCATAGGAGTTAAGGGGCTCGGTTCTCCAGGTTCACTATACACGTAAGTTAAGGGGCGTAAGTTGAGCACTGTTTCTACTTCTATAAGGAGAGTAGACATTTCATCATAATTCAAGAGGGCTTTGCCGATGACTTTGCGCAGACAGTCTTTGACGGATCTAACTAATCGTTCGTAGAACCCGCCCCACCACGGGGCCCTTTCTACTATATTTTTCCATATGATTCTTTCATTCGCAAAAAATTTTAAAAGTGAATCATCAGAAAGAATTTGATACAAATTTTCTAGCTCTTGTTTCGAACGCTTGAACGTTTTGGCGTTATCCGAATATATAACTTTACAGTTTCCTCTTCTCGCTAAGAAACGTCTGAAGGCCAACAAAAAAGAATCAGTTGACATGTCGTGTACGAGTTCTAAGTGTAACGCTCTGGTTACTGCACAAGTGAACAACACTATATAAGATTTTTCAATTTCTTTAGCATTTTTAATGTAGAGAGGCCCAGCAAAGTCAATTCCACATATGGAGAAAGGGGGCGACTCTGTTATTCTGTCACGGGGTAGTGGAGCAGTGATCTGATGGTCTGGAAAGGTATTTCTTACATATAATACATTTTTTCAGGACACTTTTAACTAACTGGCGACCTTTGGGAATCCAATATTTAGACCGTATTTTTGACAATGTTCCAGATACTCCTCTATGCATTATTTTTTCATGTTCATTTCGGATAATCAAGGTAGTCAACCACGACTGTTTGGGGAAAATGATGGGATGTTTTTCTTCTAGCTGTAAATCACTAAACTCTAATCTCCCGCCGAGCCGCATCATTTTTTCATCATCTAGATAAGGAGTTAAGTTGCTAAGGGGAGAATTTTTATCAATAATTTCTTCATTTATTAGCGAGTGAAATTCATTTTTAAAATACAACTTTTGTTCATTCGATATCAAATGTTTCTCAGCTTCTATTAGTTCTTCGGTTGTCAATGTATTGTTAAGTTCTGGAATTTTTTTGATTCTCTTAATAAATCTTTTTAGCCAAGCTGTAACTCTGATTAATTTTTCTAAACTTCTGTATTTTCTGATATCAATGGGGTTTTCTAGCTGTTCTGTCATGCAATTGAAAATAAGTGTTTCTTTTATCTTTTTTCTATATTCTAAGCTTTATACATCTAGCTTTTGTTTATTATCAGGCTTAGGCCAAAGTTCGTGGGGTGAACTGAGCTATTCAGGCCCATTTAACCACAATCTATCATTAATTAATTTTATGACCTTTGCACCTCTGGATACAATGTCGGAAGGATTAGACGAACCGGGACAGTAATTTGAAGGAGATGTCAATTCACGAATATCTTGTACTCTGTTTTGCACAAACGGCTTAAACTTTTCTGGAGAACCTCTAATAAAAAAAAGCGATCATTGAGTCTGTCCAGTAAAACGTGGGTATATCTAATTTCAGAGCTCTCAAAATATTATGACCTAGTTTAGCTGCCAACAATGCAGCTGTGAGTTCAAGTTTAGGTAGCGTGAGATTTTTCAAAGGCGCTACTCTATTTTTGGAAGCAACGAATATCGTTTTACATTTTTCATTCGAGATTTCTTTAATTCTAAAATAGGCAACAGTGCCGAATGCTTTGATACTAGCATCTGAGAAAACATGTAGTTGCAAATCACCGATGTTAAATTCTGGAAAATCAGAAAAATAATATCTCGGCACAGAAAATTTAGAAAGATGAGTTACTTCATTACACCAGTCTTTCCATATTTTTTTCAAATCTTCAGATAATGTATCATCCCAATCAAGAGCAGTCTTCCAGATCATCTGCATAAGGCATTTAACTCTTAAAGTGTAGGGCCCTAGGAAACCGATAGGGTCATAAATTTTGCCTAGTACTTGTAAAACAAACCTTTTAGTATTTATCTGTTTAGAAACGAGGTTTATTAAATCCCTACAATCAAAATAGAGAGTGTCTTTCAAGTTATTCCACCCTAAACCCAAAACTTTATTAGGGGGATCATTTTCTTGAAATATTTTAGAATCCTTGCTAACAACATTTTTTTGTACCCAAAATTCATGTAATGGTGTCGAGTTTGTATGAAATTTGTGAAGTTGCATACTCGCGTCTTTAAAGATACTAAGTGAGTCTAGACTTGCATTTAAAGCCTTCTCTACTGATGGGTGGCTTCCTATTATGTCATCTACATAAATGTTTTCATTTAAAAAACTAACAGTCTCCCTATGTGTGTCGCTAAAATTTTTCAAATGATGTTTTATCGTCGCAGCTAATAAGAAAGGACTACAATTAAGTCCAAACAAAACTCTAGTGAATCCAAAAATCTGAAGGGGAGAGGTGCCTTCGTGAGGACTTTCTGTAAACAAAAATCGTGTTACGTCCCTATCTTCCTCGTCTATCAAAATTTGTAAAAATGCTTGTTTCTTGTCCGCAGTAAAGGCTACGGGATAAAATCTAAATCTAGACAAAATGTCAAAAATATTTTCATAAAGATTAGGTCCAATATATAGACAATTATTAAGAGAAAGATTATTGTAATCATGTGAAGACGCATCAAACACGATTCGTAATTTACTTGTTGTACGATCTGTTTTTATTACCGCTCTATGTGGTAAATAAGAGGTTGTAGAATTTTCCTCCAAATCCGTAACAGGTTCTATAATCCCCTCTCTCAAATAATCCTGTAAAACATTGTTGTATTCAAAAAATAAATTTGGGTTTCTACAAAATTTGTACTTAAGTCTCGAAAATCTACTTTCAGCGATTTCAAAATTATTTCGTAATTGTGATTTACTAATTTTCCAAGGGAATTTAACTTTATATCGTTTATTTTCCTACTTAATTTCCGATTCAAAATTTTCATAATTTTATTTTCGGAAAGGTCAAATTTTTCTTTCGGATTAATAATACCCGAATTTTCCAAATTCCGATCCAGAAATTTCATCCGTAACTAACGCTTCAATTTGAATATTATGATCAGGTTTATTTTTATTCACGAGCATTAATTTAACTACTAGTATCGCCCAGTGGTCGAAACTCGACCATATTTTTTGCAAAGCGAGGCAAAGCAAAGTTATTGCCTTGTCCTAAACGGAATGCAATTGCAACACAGCTGCGGTAATTGTTTGCCGATATTCACTCTAACTGAATCAGCAGAGTTTTACTTAATATTACTATTTTTCTTTGTAGATGTTAGCCTTTCCTGAAATGAGAGAAAATCGCAACGCGAAAACGCCCCTTGTTGTGTGATACAGCCCAGAAGCTAATAGATACCATGTCAAACCAAGGCCCAACCAAGTATAAAATTCTGTTAAATTAATTCGATTGGTTCATAAAGTACAGTGTTTGAACAAAAAAAGAAAAAAAAAAAAAAAAAAAGATATTTTTCAAAAATGGTCGAATTGAGTTCGGGAGATTTCAAAACGTGTAACTTTATCGAAAACCGAAAATCTAAAACTTTTCTGAATCTTATATTTTCTACTTATATATGCAGAGGAAAGAATAATAAATCCACTTTTTAAAAAATAAAAATAAGTAGTCAATTTCACTTAATTAAAATGCAAGGAAATCTCAAAACGTGTAAATTCATCGAAAACCGGAAATCAGAAGTTTTTGTGTATCTTCTACTTGCTTCTTCTACCCACAAAAGCTAGCAATAAAGACACTTTTTTTAAAAAATAAGTAGCCAATTTCAGTCAATTGAAACGTAAAGAAAGCTCAAAACATGTAAATTCAGCAAAAAACGGAAATCGGAATTTTTTCCGTATCGTCTACTTATACATGCAGCAGTTAGTAACAAATCCATTTTCCTTTTATTTAGTATATTAGTTGAATATTTATTGTTTAAATAACACCCTTTGAAATGAAATGTTTATGTTTACATTCGAAACTGGAAGTTTGCCATTTTTTTTTCTGGAGTTTTGTGATTTTAAATTAAAATTTTTATCAATTTTACAGAAAAAATAACTCAATCAAACACATGTAGACAGTAACTTATATAGAACTATACCCAAATATCGGAATTAAAATCGGCAGATAATTTCCGTTATTTTTTAATAACTTTTTACAAAAAATCCAATGGACAATTAACATAGAAAATATTTTTCATGGCTCCATGGACAGACAGTGACGTCATCACTTCGCTTGAGTATAGTGATGCTACATTATACAAATTACTGTGTCTATGGTTTTATTTGAGCTTTATGAAATTGCCAGATTCAACAACTTTCTTCTTTTAGGTATTTTTTAATGTAAAGGAATACGTGTATAAAAGGGAAAAATGGGGGAAAATGCATAAAAAATAAATGTATTTTTAAATACCTTCTTGACATCGTAAGAAAATAATATTTGTATTCGCACCTTCCGGCTAACCATACCTTTCGAATGATACCATTCTCAAATCTCTACTCCCATAATTAATATGTTAAAAAGGGACAACAAATTTTATGCTTGCCTATTAATATATATATGCCATAGGTTTTTTCTAACGGTGTTTTACTTCCAAATGTGTATACTTTCAATTTTTCATTTCTAATCACTTTTAAATTTAGTTCATTAGCAATAGAACGACATAAAAATGTTCTACTAGAAGCTGAATCAAGAAGCAAACGGATCGTTTTCTCTTTCGTTTTATTTTTAATATTTACGGAACAAGTTTCTAACAAAATTTTATTTTCCTGATTTATAGAAGAAACAGTAGAAACTATTTCCTGTTTGGATTCTGAACCAGAAGGAACATTTATTTTTTCCTGAGGTTTATGTTTAGATTTGTAACAGAGAGTTGTATTATGTTTATAACCACATATTCTGCATTTAATGTCGCTATGGCATTCCGCGATACGGTGCTTTTGTTCCAAACACAAAAAACAACGGCCCTGAGATTTCAAAATATTCTTCTTCTTTTCAATATCGAATGCGAAACAATTTTCTGACGCGTGATTCTTTTTACAAAAAATGCATCTGATCTGTTTATTTTCTACCGTTGTGATTAATTCATGCGCAGACGATAATCTGCTGCCGTCTCGATTACTCAATTTATTACTTTTTATTTGTTCGTTTGTTTTATTTTTTGTGGATAATGTTCTTTCCCGCGAAATTATTTCCGTTTGTATGAAATCTAATAGTTCTTGAATTTTAATTCCATGTAAATCAGATGCGTGCTTTCTATTGAATTCTAAATTTAAATCGGACGGTAGTGTCTTTAGAATTACTGCGATTAACATAGCACTATAATTATTCTCATCAACTTCTAACGAGGATAATGATCTAATATTTATCTCGATTTCTTCATGTAATTTTTTTAATCTAAAAATATCTTTGGATTTATAAACGGGTGCTAAATTTAACAAATTATTCATGTGGTGGTTAATTATCATATCGCGTTGTCCGAATCTTTGTTTAAGAATTTCTACGGCTTTGTCATAATTTTATTCCGAAATCTCTAACCCGTGTATGGAATTTAAAACCGTCGAAGTTAAATAACTTTTTAAATAATTAAATTTCTCTACCTTTGACAAAGCTTCGTTGTCATGAATAGTAACTTGAAAAGCATTCCAAAATCTCATAAATTGGGATAATTCACCGCCAAATCTTTGAATAACCAATTTTGGTAATTTAACAAATTTGTTATTCTCACTTAACGGTGTACTTCTATTCTGTAATGTACTTGAAACATTTGAATTTACACCACTATTTTCGACTAAATTTACTTTTATTTTTTTTTTTTTTGCTCTAAAAATAGCGGTCGCGATTTTATCCTGATATTCATAACATACGTTTTTTTCATTTTCCTATTCTGTTAAAGGAATTAATTTTTCTATTTCCCTATCGGCTTCCTGTAGAAGCCCATTTTTTATAGTTAGTTGATTAAGAGCTTCTTCTAAATCTTCAACATTTAAATGTTCTTTTAAATTTAATTCTATACTATTCACTAACTTTGTCACACTTGTTCGCAGAATTTTTCTATTAACTTTATACTTCTCCAACTCCATTGTAAATTTTCATAAAATTTCTTACCTTGAGCCGTCTTCGCTCTAAGAGTCCAATATCATGATGGCACAAATATTAATTTTAATAATCGAATTTAACACAAGCCTCGTTACTTTCAAAAACAACATTCTCTTGCCGGCACTGATGCATCAAAATGAAAAATAATTTGTGGTTCAGTGGTATTAACATTTTAAGAACATAAAGAATCAAAATTAATATGCCGGATTGCTTTGAAACAAGAGAATGAATAAAAATAGAACGATGGATACTTTTTCTGATGGTTTAATGATTATAATAAAATAAAAAGTTCTATTTACAAATTAAATACATTATTTACAAAAAGGAATACTTAAAGGAACATAATTCCCAAATCTAATAAGCTCTCATAGTGAGAGATCGAAAATTCTGTCTTCGAACACAGCCGAAGCATCCAAAAATCTGAAACTAAACTTATTGGCTGTTGCCAAATTCTTTTAACAAAATATAGGTTCTTTTTTCTTTCACTGGTGACGCAGCGCCGTCTAAAGGGAATTGATTTTACTACAAGGCAACCTTTAAAAATACATTTTTTCTATAAAATGTCGTCATAAAATGTCGTCATCGTACAAATGTCGTCATTTTTTATTAGATCACTGAACTGAGTCCGCGTGCTTAAATATTGCTTATGTATTATTTTTTATCCTCGCGTATTTTATTAAGTCACTATCGTATCGTTTCTATAAAAAAAAAAAAAAAAAAAAATCGTAACTGGACCACGTTAGAGAAATATTATATAGATTAAATTTGCTCATGCATATGAAAATATGAATATGGAGTAAAAAAACAACCATAACCTTTTTTAATACACTTCAATTTTAGATTTTTTTTTCTTTTTTTTTTTTGTTTTGTTTAAACGTTTTTGGCACGGACGAATCGCGCTTGGCATGAAAGTTAATTCATTGATAATCATGGGTAATATTTTAAAATTTTGATGCTCAAATAGGTCGGATATTATTCGCCAAGAACTCTTCTTTTGTGAAAGCCACTTTAAGCCAAGTTAGTGCATCAAAAATATAAATAAACTATAAAATATTGAAAAACAAAAAAGAAAGGAAGAGAAAAAATAATAACATAAATTATGTATTTTTATCTAAAATGGCGATAAAAATTCAAAAGTCGACAAGGGGAGCTATATTAAGGCTGTACTATGATCAGATTTACATATTTAATTATTTATTTTTCTATATACCAACTACTATTATAACCACAAAAAATTGTCTCATGCGATAGATGTAGCCGATCATAGCATATTGTAATATTATATTTAGCGTGAAATTGTTGTCATTTTATAGTTTATCGAATAAATCAAATAAATGTAGAAAATAACGTGAAAGAAAATATGTACACTACGTATCGTGTTTTTCATATGTAACTGGTGTTTAAATATAAAATAGCTACTTCAATTTTTTCGATACTGTCCGTTTCGAAACTGTCTTCTGATAAGCACCCAAATGGAAACCCACTGGTAAGCTATTGTCACAGGCACCCAAGAGTGTGCGAATGAGTGGGTTGCTGCCGAAGGCAGCGGGGACAGGAAGTATATGTTCATATTCTGTATACATCTTTAAAATATTGCTAGGTTTAAAATGACGCTTGAAAAGAGTCTGAAGAAACAATTGTTAAAAATTCCTTTTTTTTTCGTAAAATAATCTCATCAGATAAATGTCGTCATTTTTTCTTATTAGTCCATTGAGCTAAGTCCGCGTGATTAAATATTGTTCATGTATAAATATTTTTTTATCCTCGCGTATCGTATCGTTTCGACAAAAAATAATTGAAACTGGTCCACGTTAGAGAAATATTATATAGATAGTTTAAGAAATTAAATGGTAAAATCAGATATCGACGGGGCATCTTGGCAAATTCATGGTGTAATACAATAATTGGCGAAAAAGCAAAATCGCTATCTGAAAGAAATTGTCCTGTCGTACTACTACTACAATGTTTAAAATAATTGCAATAATCACATAAGATATTTATTTTCAACGTATCTGACTAAATCATTTTCTAGGAAAAATGCACTTTAAAAAGTTGCATCTTTACTGTTGTAAGCACTATTTTAAACCTTGCTGTACATTGAAAATAAATGCAGAGTGCATATTGTCCTAAATTAAAGAAAAAAAAAATTTCAAAAGTAAAAAATATAGGCATTAGAAAAAATAAGTTCACAATTTCTTTAATCAAGCAATAATCCCCGAAAAATTCATCGTCAAACAGTGACAAAAATTTAACAAGTGGATCATATCCCCGCTGCTTTCGGCAGTAGCCCACTCATTCGCAGACTCTTGGGTGCCTGTGCCTGTTGTCTGTGACATTAGCTTACCGGTGGGCTTCCATTTGGGTGCTTATCAGATGACACTTTCGAAACGAGCAGTATAAAAAAAAATTGAAGTAGCAATTTTACATTTGAATCCCAGTTACATATGAACAACACTATACGTGGTGTACATAATATTTTCTTTCACGTTGTTTTCTATATTTATTTGTTTTATTAGATCAACCATAAAATAACAACAATTTTCCGCCAAATATAATATTACAATGTGCTATGATCGGTTACGTCTATCGCATGAGACAATTTTTGGGGTTATAATAATAGCTGAGTTAGTTAATAATAGTTGGTATGTAGAAAAATAAGTAATGAAATATGTAAACCTGATCATGGTACATCCCCTTGGCGACTTTTGAAATTTTATCGCAACTTTAGGCAAAAATACATACTTTATGTGATTATTTTTTCTGTTTCCTTTTCTTTTCTTTTTCCTTACCTGTTCTTTCTTTTCTGTTTTTCAATATTTTATAATTTATTTACATTTTTGATGCGCTACTTGACTTAAAGTGGCTTTTGCGAAAGTGGAGTGCTTGGCGAAAAATGTCCGATCTATTTCAGCAACAAAATCTTAAAAATTACTCAGGATTATCAATAAGTAAAGGTCTGTAATATAATGCTGAATTAGTTTTCATGCCAAGCGCGATTCATCCGTACCAAAAACATACTATTTAAATAAAACAAAAGAAAAAAAAAAATCTAAAATTAAGGTATATTAAAAAAGGTTATGGTTTTTTCACTCCATTTTCATATTTTCATTTTTTTATATGTATGAGAAAGTTTAATATTTTATAACTTTTTATTTTTCGCGTGAAAGCATATTTAATTTTATGCTGAAATAAAAATAATAATAATAATAACTCGTAATTTTTTTTTTTTTTTTTTTTTGCAACAATGAAAAATTTAAATGTTCAATATTAAAGCTGTTACCAGTTCATTATTTTCATATCTTAATTAATTTAAAAAAAAAACTAATCAAAATTTCGTTACAAATAAGGTACTAAATGAAAGGGGCGATTTTTGTAAATCCGTCGGATTAATTAGCTATCGATCGGACAATTAGATTTTTTTTGATTAACTAAAGTAGGAAAATTTGGTGGCAACTTGCGTCAACACACAGACAGTGTCCAAGGAAATCTCTAGCCGTTTATATATATAGATAAGTGATACGAACCGCGGGTTGGTGAGCGGAGCGAGCAGAGGGCAGAACCCCCGAGTATTTCTAAATAAAAAAGAAAAAAAAGACTGCAGATTTTAGTTATTCTGTTTATCGAAACCACTTAAAGTTTTTGTCTTATATCGTTTCTTTATTATTATTTGTACTTTATAAAAATTATGAACAAAATTAAAAAGAAAAGAAAACTGCTCAGATTTGGGTAGTGTTCATCGTGAATTTACATATGCATCATTTCCGTTAGCCTAGTTCAAAGCGTTGTTCCATCTGTTGCTTGAGCTGCCAATAATACGCAGTACATGAATAATGGAAATTCTTCGGTAGATTTTTGCGGCTAACCCACCTATTGAATAATGATGACCTTAGACATACTGCTGTTATCCCTCGTTACTTTCTCGGCTTTACCCTTTGCTTCCAAAAACATATCAATAGATGAAAGTCGAATGCATACTTCATGCTCGATATGCGAAATGATGGAGTAACATATGGACAATGGTGATGGACAATCTGAAACATCTGTTGAAATATTCGGCGTCCAGCTGCTCCTGTATCTGGGCTTCAGCGAAAAATGTATCATGACACATACGAGAAATATCATCACACATTACATAGTTTAATGCAAGATTTTAATAATATTAGATAATCAGCAAAAGTACGAAATATAAACACTAATTTAAGCAAATTCAAAGATTCTCCGTATAATTTCCCTATTGAATGAAATATTATTATGTATTATATATTCAGCTATTTATATACACAGTAAAGCACCTTTTATAAGTATTTCAAGGGACTGACGTAAAAGGACGTATAAATGAAAAGACGTATAATCGAACTTTTAATAATAACACTTTGATTACTATAAATTTATTGACACTTAAGCAAAATTTATGTGAAAATACTAATTAATAAAGTTTCCTACGTTAGTAAATGTATATTATACTTTTTTTAAAGACAATAATTAATTTAAAAAAGATTATCAAAAGTGAGAAACATCATACTATTAATGACTGGGTACTAATTACATATATAATGTATTGAGCATTTATTTATATTACATTTCTTAAATAAATGAATTGTAAAAAAAAAGAAAATTATACAGACACGACATTATTTCATTATTTAAAACATGAAAATCTGACATTGACAGATTTTAATTTAGTGCCAGAGGCCTACTGCTAAACATGTTAATATCGACAAATTCTTCTTTAGTTAATTCGTGTCGATCTAAATTCCATGATAAAGTTTTCATTAAATCAAACCAATGTGTTTCAGCTGCAGATATTGTAACAAATAACGTTGGAAGTCCAAACTGTCTTATAGCCGCAAAACAACGTTTTTTCTCTTTTTCCCAATGAGGGGGAGGTGTGCCTTGGGGGGGATTCATGACAAAGGTGTGCCTTGGGGGGGGACTCATGTCAAAGTTGTACCTTGGGGAGGACTTATGTCAAAGTTGTGCCTTGGGGGGACTTCATTCAATAAATCCCCATTCAATAAACCGACTGAAATAGACCCTTAGCACTATTAAGAGTGTATTACAAAAATTCGACAACGCTGTACCGACTGAAATAGGGGTACCTTGGGGGGGACTCATGTCAAAGTTGTGCCTTGGGGGGACTTCATTCAATAAATCCCCATTCAATAAACCGACTGAAATAGGCCCTTAGCACTATTAAGAGTGTATTATAAAAATTCGACAACGCTGTACCGACTGAAATAGGGGTACCTTGGGGGGGGGGGACTCATGTCAAAGTTGGGCCTGGGGGGGACTCATGTCAAAGTTGTGCCTTGGGGGGGACTTCATTCAATAAATCCCCATTCAATAAACCGACTGAAATAGGCCCTTAGCACTATTAAGAGTGTATTACAAAAATTCGACAACGCTGTACCGACTGAAATAGGGGTACCTTGGGGGGGACTCATGTCAAAGTTGTGCCTTGGGGGGACTTCATTCAATAAATCCCCATTCAATAAACCGACTGAAATAGGCCCTTAGCACTATTAAGAGTGTATTATAAAAATTCGACAACGCTGTACCGACTGAAATAGGGGTACCTTGGGGGGGGGGACTCATGTCAAAGTTGGGCCTGGGGGGGACTCATGTCAAAGTTGTGCCTTGGGGGGGACTTCATTCAATAAATCCCCATTCAATAAACCGACTGAAATAGGCCCTTAGCACTATTAAGAGTGTATTATAAAAATTCGACAACTGTACCGACTGAAATAGGCCTCTAGCACTAATAGGCCGTGGGCCATAACTGGATATCGTTCAAGTCCGTTTCAATCATCGAGGGGCAATTTCAATTTAATGTTAAAATTAAAAGAACATTCAGTTATCTACAAATTCGCAATGTTCTGGTCTGAAGATGTGCACAATATTTTAAAATTGATTAAATAAATTCTACAAATTTGACGTTTTTGCGGTCCTGCCATTTTACCTGCTTTTAGAGATAGCAAGATTCACTTCTCGTTTCTTTGCTTATTCTCCAATCAAAACCGGTAATTTTTTTTCTTCTGGCATTTCGATCCAATGACAGCTGATGTTAGTACTCGCGCTAGCGCCCCGCTTCATTTGATATGTTTTGTTTATGTTTACATTATCTTGAGTCAATATTCATTGACATTTTCATACAATTCTACTATTGTTTTCTGTTCATGTATTTTTGAGTATTATTTACATTTAATAGAATGTGAGAAAAAAATGGCATAGTGTTTGCATATCGGGAATTAGATAGATACATTAAAAAATGTAATATTTTTCTCAAATAAGATGTAAAGTTTCTCTTGACATCATTATCCTGCGTATTATTAACATTTTGATCGAATTCTGTTATCACTCTTTTTTCCTATATTTTTAAGTAGAATTATTACAGATAATATAATATCAGAAGAAATTACTTTTTGTTTGCACATCGGCGATGACATACATTCAGAGGTAAAGTGTTTTTCTCAAATAAGCTGAGCTAAAGTGAGATTGTGTGTTGATCAATGGAAAGTTTTAAATATTCGTGAAAGAAAAATATCTACCCATTTGCTGCTTCTTCCAATTAATGAACTGTTCCAATTGCCTTTAGACAACAGCATAGATTACCACAAAAAGGGTTATACAGTAAGTTTTACTCTGAAATGTAATTAAATTATTGGCGAAACGTTAGTCGAGGCCTCCATGTGGAAATTAAAAAAGATTTTCTGTTCTGTTTGTGTGTATGTCTGTTTTATGATAGCGGCCGCAAAAATCATGCTATTGATTTGGAATTTGGTACACATGTTTATGAATCACACAGAATTAGCTGTATAGTTTTAGGTTTGTATTCCATTTGTAGTTCGTGTACAGGGACACACCAAAGTTTTTCTTAACAAATTGTTTCGTATCATTACGGTCTACGGGGGGGAATTTCGTTTAAGCGAATTTTAACTTCGCTACTCTGCATTCAACAAAATGAAATTAGCGTACATTATTGATATGCTTAAATTGATCTTTTCCATAGAAATTAAATATGTGTGCTTAGGCTTCATAATCAATGTACAGGACCTTACAAAAGTATTCCGACAATGTCATATAATCATCCAAATTTTGTCAAATTTCGAACAATTATTTTTGAAAAACATAGAATAAGTTGAAATGCTTTTACTGGTGCTCTTTCACAGAGAAAAGCAAAAGAATTTCATAACATTAGAACTTATGGGTAAATTTTTATCTAAACGCATTCTAACGCGTTTATGCTGCATTCAGTAGAATTAACATATGTTATAAACATACTTAAAAACATGTTTTATCTCTCTCTTCAAAAGAAAAAAAAAAAGGAGGTATGTATAACCTAATTTTATTTACAAGACCATACAAAAGAATTCCGATGACATTCTGTAATCATTCAAATGATGTCAAATTAGGTTGAAATATAAGTGAGTTATAATAATTTAGGTGTACTATTTTTATTGGCGTATATAATAATGGTGGCTCTTTTATCTATAAAAGAATATCGTACCATTATGGTCTATAGACAGTATGTATTAAAAATGTATTTTAACATCGTTACATTAAATATTATAAAATGTTATTAAAATGTTTAAAAGCGTGTTTTTCTGTGGAAAATTCTGGGCATAGAATTGATAATTAGTTTAAAGAGTTACACAGGGTAATCTTTTTGCATGAAATTTGGTACATGTATTTATGATTTAAATACCTGTACCAAATCATAGTTTGCTACAAGATTATGTATCAAATAATCTAATAGTCTTCTATTTATAAGGAATTAATAGAAGGTTGTTATTGGGAATATATATATATATATATATATATATATATATATATATAGAGAGAGAGAGAGAGAGAGACAGAGATATACAGCGGAAAGTTGAAAAGGGGTTTTATGTAGCGAGTTTGTTTATGTAGCGTGTCGTCATATATCTTTATATACATATATATATATATATAAAGCGAGAGAGATGCATGTTAGGACTCAGCCGAAGAGACAGAAAGCGAAATACTTGTATTAGATTAGGGATAAAACCAATGTTACTGATGTCATTTCTAGAAGTAAGATAAAATGGAGCTGGGTTAGTTATTTAATAATTTTAAAGATAGTTATTTAATAATTTTAAAAATCTTTAATATTCATCTGATTAGCTATTCTTAACTATAAGTATTAAAAATTCTACTGTGTATTCAGTTGATTCTTTGATCAGTATTCTTCAATCATTCCTGTGTTCCTCCTTTTACCATGCTTTCTGGGAAAAATCCGTCTTATTTAGAATGGAAAATAATGACAGATCGCGAAATTTTAAAAATTTTAGTGAAGTTGAAAAGACGTATAGCCGATATTAACGGCGTATAAACGAACAATTTTTGTATTAAAATGAACAGGAATGAATCGGGACTTCACTAATACGACGTATAAACGGTATTTTACTGTATATTCACCTAATTTATATGCGATTAAAAAGAAAAAAAAATCGATATTGAAATTTATTTGTTCATTATTATCATCACTGATTTGAGATTTTGAGATTTTTGTTGTATAAAAAAGTTACTGTAAAATACATTGAGGCTAATAACCCATTAATAGACATTAGTTATTTATCCATCTTTCGGTTACTGTCAATTCATTAACATTTATAAACATTTTCATTCAGAAATGTGCTAAAGAAAGAGAAATTTCTGTGAAAAAATTGTAAAAGGTCATCAAACAAAATTAGCAAAATTTTTCAGAAAATCGCAAAAGTTTCAATAGGTAAAACTCTAGATTATGCCATCAAAAGAATTTTAATTGTTTTTCATTAATTTTATTAAAGAAGTGAAAGGAAAGCCAAATATTACTGTTATAATTGATGAAAAGTTTAATTGTTTCTATTCAGTTCAATAAAATAATTCATTAAAATAATATATATAATCTATATAATATTTCTCTAACGTGGACCAGTTTCAATTATTTTTGTCGAAACGATACGATACGCGATGATAAAAAAATAATATTTATACATGAACAATATCGCACGCGAAATTAGCTCAATGGACTAATTAATATATATAATGACCCTCATCTGTCATTCACGATTCCGGTTTACACCGCTTCAAAACAGAGACTTTTGGCAGCCATTTTTTTAGTGCTAGAGGCCTATTTCAGACGGTACAGTTGTCGAATTTTTATAATACACTCTTAATTAGTGATAGAGGCCTATTTCAGTCGGTTTATTGAATGGGGATTTATTGAATGAAGTCCCCCCAAGGCCCAACTTTGACATGAGTCCCCCCCACAAGCCCAACTTTGACATGAGTCCCCCCCAAGGTACAACTTTGACATGAGTCCCCCCAAGGCCCAGCGTTGTCGAATTTTTATACGTCACTCTTAATTAGTGCTAGAGGCCTATTTCAGTCGGTTTATTGAATGGGGATTTATTGAATGAAGTCCCCCCAAGGCCCAACTTTGACATGAGTCCCCCCCCCCCCCAGGCCCAACTTTGACATGAGTCCCCCCAAGGTACAACTTTGACATGAGTCCCCCCCAAGGCCCAGCGTTGTCGAATTGTTATACGTCACTCTTAATTAGTGCTAGAGGCCTATTTCAGTCGGTTTATTGAATGGGGATTTATTGAATGAAGTCCCCCCAAGGTACAACTTTAACATGAGTCCCCCCCAAGGCCCAGCGTTGTCGAATTTTTATACGTCACTCTTAATAGTGCTAAGGGCCTATTTCAGTCGGTTTATTGAATGGGGATTTATTGAATGAAGTCCCCCCAAGGCACAACTTTGACATGAGTCCCCCCCAGGCACAACTTTGACATGAGTCCCCCCCAAGGTACAACTTTGACATGAGTCCCCCCCAAGGCCCAGCGTTGTCGAATTTTTATACGTCACTCTTAATGGTGCTAAGGGCCTATTTCAGTCGGTTTATTGAATGGGGATTTATTGAATGAAGTCCCCCAAGGCACAACTTTGACATGAGTCCCCCCCAAGGTACAACTTTGACATGAGTCCCCCCCAAGGCCCAGCGTTGTCGAATTTTTATACGTCACTCTTAATAGTGCTAAGGGCCTATTTCAGTCGGTTTATTGAATGGGGATTTATTGAATGAAGTCCCCCCAAGGCCCAGCGTTGTCGAATTTTTATACGTCACTCTTAATAGTGCTAAGGGCCTATTTCAGTCGGTTTATTGAATTGGGATTTATTGAATGAAGTCCCCCCAAGGCACAACTTTGACATGAGTCCCACCCAAGGTACAACTTTGACATGAGTCCCCCCAAGGCCCAGCGTTGTCGAATTTTTATACGTCACTCTTAATAGTGCTAAGGGCCTATTTCAGTCGGTTTATTGAATGGGGATTTATTGAATGAAGTCCCCCCAAGGCCCAACTTTGACATGAGTCCCCTCCCAGGCCCAACTTTGACATGAGTCCCCCCCAAGGTACAACTTTGACATGAGTCCCCCCAAGGCCCAGCGTTGTCGAATTTTTATACGTCACTCTTAATAGTGCTAAGGGCCTATTTCAGTCGGTTTATTGAATGGGGATTTATTGAATGAAGTCCCCCCAAGGCACAACTTTGACATGAGTTCCCCCCCCCCCAGGCCCAACTTTGACATGCGTCCCCCTCAAGGTACAACTTTGACATGAGTCCCCCAAGGCCCAACTTTGACATGAGTCCCCCCAAGGACCAACTTTGACATGAGTCCCCCCCAAGGTACAAATTTGACATGAGTCCCCCCCCCCAAGGCAAACCTTTGACATGAGTCCCCCCCAAGGCACACCTCCCCCTCATTGGGAAAAAGAGAAAAAACTTTGTTTTGCGGCTATAAGACAGTTTGGACTTCCAACGTTATTTGTTACAATATCTGCAGCTGAAACACATTGGTTTGATTTAATGAAAACTTTATCATGGAATTTAGATCGTCACGAATTAACTTAAGAAGAATTTGTCGATATTAACAAGTTTAGCAGTAGGCCTCTGGCACTAAATTAAAATCTGTCAATGTCAGATTTTCATGTTTTAAATAATGAAATAATGTCGTGTCTGTATAATTTTTTTTTCCCGTTTGTTCAGTTTAACTTACGAAAACATACATATCATTTTCATACATGTTTTGTATCGCACATATTGTTATTTATTCCCTCTAAAACCTTGAAAAACTATTCAATTGTAATGTTTAAATGTTTAATTAAATATAACGGATCACTGGCTATTATAAACATGAACCTATAAATAGAATTTTGTAACTTCATGATTATAAACAACGCAATGCCAAATAAAAACAAACATAATCTGTTGCCATTCAGAAAATACAAATTCCAAATGGACAACTCTTTAATTGCGAATGAACGACTCTTTGACTGTTTCATTAAAAAAAACGCTTAAAATATTTCTAAAACATATGGACAATATTCCTGTGACGTCACAGTAGGTAAAATCGCTGAACACGTGGCCGATATTTTGTAAACAAACTAGATTCAAGATGCTATTTTATTGTTACGCATAACATTTTCCGAAATATTTCTCCAGTGAAACTTAATAATCGGATATCTGTTCAAACAAGAACAAAAGAGAAATGTAAACAACTGAATCGAATGATAAAGTTAAGACTCTTCCATATCGTAAAATTGCAGAACATTTTATGTACACACACCCACACACCCACCCACCCACACACACATATATATATAATGGATAAAAGATTAATAAGAACATTTTATACAGACACGCATATATATATAGACATCAAAGCTTAAATAATTAGAATTTCAATCACTTTAATAAAGGAATTTATTAAATGGAACATCCATTTAAATTTGTTAACATCGCCACAGTTCACATGGCAACTTTTAATATTACATATGTTGATTAATATTAAAGTATATTACTAAAACTGGATTAAAAACAAAACAAAGGTATCACTATATCACTCTTACTTCAATTTCATATAATCTGTAACTCTTATAAATAATATTGCAAGATAAAAATTTTCAAGCCACAATGCTTTTCTATGGTAGAGTTGAGGATTGTTTGCCTAACCAGCTGATATTCTTGTAGCCTCGAACCCAAAGTGGGAATATGGTCCATTAAAGCCTTAAAAATCTTAAAATATTTGTAAAAACATATTAAAGTCTTTAAATATTTTTATCCAGCTTCATTATTTGTTTACATTGTAAGGTATGATTGGCGTCGAGTTCAGTACGTAAATGTCGCCAGTTGATTTTAGTTTTGAAATTAGTGTAAAGTTATAGTTGGGATAGAATGTTTGGTTGGGCAAGTAAAGGTCACCAGTTGAAATGAGTATTGAAAGTAGGGTAGTCTAAATTGATAATGTCGAGTCAAGATAAAATGTTCGGTTGAGAATGAGAAAGTCCCTAGCTGGATCCTGGATATTTTGGCGATGTTGTGGGTGAGATAGCTGGTTGGGAGTATCCGCGTTTGTAATGATCGATAGATGGCGCTTTCCCAACTGCAGTTGTTAGTAAATATAATAGTCACACGTGTATTTATTATTATTCTTTCTTGTTGTTCTATCATTGTTTCAGCGTGAAAGCTATCAGTGGTGTGATAATTTCACCTTAGCCCACCAGAGGGCGAGCATTTCATTACAATCGCGGATAGAGTAGAGGTGAATTTGGGTTAGCATGGAGTGTCTGTAATTATTAGATAGTTAGTTAGAAAATACGCAAGCAAAGTGATGACGTCACTGGGCGTCAGTGGATGCAAGAAAAAGATTTCCTATGTTAATCGCCCATTGGATTTTTTGTAAAAAATTATTAAAAATTGAGGAAAATTATTTCCCGATTTTAATTCCCATATTTCGGTATAGATATGTATTAGTTATCGTGTGCATGCGTTAGATTAAGTTGTTTTTGCTGTAAAATTGATAAAATTTAAATTTTAAATTTCAAAACTTTAGAAAAAAAATATTGCAAACTTCCATATTCGATTGAAAACATAAGCATTTCATTTCAAAGGATGATATTTACACAATAAATATCCAACTAATATACTAATTAAAAGGAAAATGATAAATATTCTATCATAATTTGAAGTCAAATTTGTTTTCAAATGTCTAAATAAAGTGTCTGATATAAGATACTCATATGTTGCAGCGGAATAGATTTAATATATCTGTCATCCTTGGCGGAAAAAATATATCGCCAAATTATTTGGCGAACATATTTTATTCCTTTCAAAAATCATGGTTATTTTAACAACTTATATTAAGAGAGCGATGAATTATATGAAACAATAGTTCGTACAATACATATTATGAAAATAAACATCTGGCATGTATATTTTCGTAGTATGTTTTTAATCGCCAAATACAAAAAACGCCAAAGATGACACAGTTTTGAAATTTAAAATTTTGTCAATTTGACAGCAAAATAACTCAATCTAACGCAGGGATACGATAGTATATCTATACCCAAATACGGGTATTAAAATCGGGAAATAATTTTCCTCGATTTTTAATTATTTTTTACAAAAAATACAATGGACGATTAATATAGGGAATCTTTTTCTTGCATCCACGGACCACGGACGGTCAGTGACGTCACACTTCGCTTACGTATTTGGAAACAGGATCTTCGATAGTCTTAAAAAAAAGTATTTTGGTAAAATGAAGTGAATCGTTATTTACTTCCTCTTACCCATAGGGTCGAGAAAGTATTGTTTTAGGGTCAAATTTTCGAACGTGAGTTTTTGTTATACTTACATGTTCTGAGGTCCCCTGAATACGAAAATCACGTTTTAAGCGAATGGTCTCTGTGTCTGTCTGTCTGTCTGTGTGTCTGTTATCAGCATATCTCAAGAACAAATAGTAGCAGAAGTTCCAAACTCGGTATTCTAAATGTGTATCATATAGGGATGCTACAGTAAGCTTTTCGTTAAGATGAAGCAAATGGTTCGTGTACAGGGACATTCAAATACATTACGTCTATGGGGGAAATTGCAGGTAAGTAGAATTTAACATCTATAGACTGCACTAAACCAAATGAAACGAATACATATTTTTTGTAATAGAGATAGTCAACTGGGAATTTTTTTTTTTTGTGTATGTAGGAGCCTCGCCTCCCCCCCTGGGGTAGATGTCCTCCCTCGAGTGGAGTAAATTTTCATGATAGGTATCTTTCAAAAGAGCTCGCCAATACCTTTAAAACGAATGGTTGGACGATCGATCTACGATAATTTAAAATAAAGTTATTGATTTCTTTCATTTTTAACATTTTTTTTTTTTTTTTTTTTTTTTTTTTTTACTTTAATATTGAGAATAAATTCAACTTTTTTTTGGATATTTAGTGTTATACTATTTCTCTAATATGGAAATCGTCTGTATTATCATACAAGATAACTTTTTTAAATAATAATTTTAATAAATTATTTTTTTTAAACTGAATTATTTTTTAATAACCGAATTAAATTCTATATAAATGTAGGTGCATTAATGAAACGGGGGGTTGAGGGGGGCCAGAACTAATTATCATATAAAACTCTTCCGAAGCCTAATTTGAATTGTTTAACATAGGTTTACATAACAGTACTCTTTATCCTACCTCTTAATCTCCAACCTGTACTTATAGCATTAAATTTCAGGGTAAGAGAAAGTCGTGTGAGTGACACACTAGATTATTCTTATTATGAGGACTTTAAATAGAGCACTTAACGGAACACTGGGATGTGTTGTTGCTGTTGTGTTTTCAGGCCTATATTTTTTGTCAACCAGCAGTTTTTTTATTGTCATTCATATTTATTGATCGGGTAGAATTTTTTTAATTTCAGAACGAAAATTATAAAATATCGAAACACATTTGATTTATAAACAAAAACTGAAAATACACTTAAATGATCACGTGGTAATCTTCATGATCTAAACATTGTTTTCAAGATTTATCGTTCACATTCCGTCATTTTTGACGGGGTTATATACTAGTAAGAAAATAATTACAAGATAAAAAGAACTTTTATATACCATGTTTTTAAATTTTCTGTTGAATCATATAAACGCTACTGAAGGCAGCGGGAACCCGGAACAATTAGATAAAAGTATTAAAAAAATTCCTTACTATCGTGTTTGAGCTATTATAAAAGTTTCAATTGGCTATCTAGCAGGGAAGTTAGTTAAAAGTTGATTGCAAGCTTTGTACTGGTAACGCTGCCGAAGGCAGCAGGGTCACGAAGCAATTGGTTAAAAATATTTTTAAAATGCATTTTCACCGTATTCGGAACTATTTTGAATGTTTCGAATGTCTAGCTACTCGGGAAGTTAGTTAAATAAATAAAAAAATCATATACACGTTGAATCATACGTTGAATCATATAAACGCTTCCAAATACAGTAGGGACCTGAAACAGTTGACTAAAAGTATTCAAAAAAATGCATTGTCCCCGTGTTCTGAGCTATCCTGGAAGTTTCAAATGCTTAGCTAGTCGGGAAGTTAGTGAAAAATCGATTGCAAGCTTTGTACTGGTAACGCTGCCGAAGGCAGCAGGAACCCAAAGCAGTTGGCTAAAAGTATTTAAAAAATGCATTTTCACCGTGTTCTGAACTATTGTGAAAGTTTCAAATGCCTAGCTAGTCAGGAAGTTAGTGAAATAAATTTTCTGTTGAATCATATAAATGCTGCCGAAGGAAGTAGGGACCTGAAGCAGTTGACTAAAAGTATTAAAAAAGTATTGTCACCGTGTTCTGAACTATTCTGGAAGTTTCAAATGCTTAGCTAGTCGGGAAGTTAGTTAAAAATCAAATGCAAGCTTTGTACTGGTAACGCTGTCGAAAGCAGCGGGAACCCAAAGAAGTTGGTTACAAATATATAAAAAATGCACTTTCGCCGTGTTCTGAACTATTCTGAAAGTTTTAAATGTCTAGCCAGTCGGGAAGTTAGTTAAATAAATTTTCTGTCGAATCATATAAGCGCTGCCGAAGGCAGCGAGACCTGAAATAGTTGACTAAAATTATTAGAAAATGTATTGTCACCGTGTTGTGAGCTGTCCTGAAAGTTTCAAATGTCTAGCTAGTCGGAAAGTTAGTGAAAAATCGATTGCAAGTTTTGTACTGATAACGCTGCCGAAAGCAGCAGGAATCCGAAACAGTTGGCGAAAGGTATTAAAAAAATGCATTTTCACCGTGTTCTGAACTTTCCTGAAAGTTTCAAATGTCTAGCTAGTCGGGAAGTTAGTTTAATAAATTTTCTGTCGAATCAGGCAGCGCTTATATATGATAATATGATGACCTGAAATATTTGACTAAAATTATTAGAAAAATGTATTGTCACCGTGTTGTGAGCTGTCCTGAAAATTTCAAATATCTAGCTAGTCGGGAAGTTAGTTAAAAACCGATTGCAAGATTTTTACTGGACAAACAATCAAACAAACAAACATACAAACAAGAATCGAAGTTAATAAAAACATGGTAAAATGACGACATTTGTCTGATGAGATTATTTTACAAACAAAATGTATTTTACTATGTTTTTATTAACTTCGATTCTTGTTTGTTTGTTTGTCTGGTACAAATTTTGCAATCTATTTTTAACTAACTTCCCTACTAGTTAGACATTTGAAACTTTCACAGTAGCTAAGAACCCGGTGACAACACAACATTTCGAAGTCAGATTTTTGGATTTTCGAATAGTTTTCTTTAAATTAATTAAAATATGAAAATAATAAGCTCTTAATAGCAATAAAATAGCCATTAAAATATTAGCTATAATTCAAGTTGTTGCCAAAATAAATAAATAAATAAATAAATAAACAAATAAATAAAAATTACGAGTTCATTTTCTTTCAACATAAAAATAAATACATTTAATTCAACGTGAGCGTTAAAAAATTATAAAAAGTTAAATTATGCATCTCACAAAAAATGACGTCATTATAATTTTAAAATTTTATACACATTGATAAATGCTAATGTCGCTTTTGTCACGATGTTAATATACGTTGTTCCAAAAGAAGAAATATTTTAGTTTTAAAACAAATTTTTTTTTTTTTTTTTTTTTTGTTCACTATTATTATTTTACTGAACTGAGTCCGCGTGCTTAAATATTGCTTAAATATTATTTTTTATCCTCGCGTATTTTATTAACGATTCATCAGAAAATTTAAAAACATGGTATATAAAAAGGTTTTTCTATCTTATAATTATTTAACAATTGTTTCTTCAGAATTTTGCAAGCGTCATTTTAAACCTAGCAATATTTTAAAGATATATACAGAATATGAACTTTTGTGTCATAAATTGACTAAAAAATACAATCATAAAAAATATAATCAAACTAGGAATTATTTTATTTTATATTATATTATCTATTTATTTATTTATTAAATATATTTGTAATTTCAAATGTTTGCACTGATAATATTATATTACTATATTTATATCATTTCTAAGGTAATGCTGCATATAGCACTTTATTTGGAAATTAAGCTTTTTATTAGTTTATATATATATATATATATATATATAGTATATTAATTATTTGTTATGTCATTATGTGTATGCACAATGTTAGCTATTATTTAAGCAGATTTTTAATTTTCAAAAAATTTCTTTTTCGGTTTGATTTGGGTGGTCTTCGTTTTTGATCAGAATAATTGTTTGAATGCTGGAATTAAATCATCTTTAAATTTCAAATGTTTGCACTGATAATATTATATTACTATCTTAATATATATAAATCTCGTGTCACAATGTTTGTCCTCAATGGACTCCTAAACCACTTAACCGATTATAATAAAATTCGCACACCATGTGCAGTTCGATCCAACTTGAGAGATAGGATAGTTTAAATCTCAAATTATAGTCGCAATTTTAATTTATTGCTAATTATTTGTCTGTTATTATTTGACAGTCACAATTATCTGTTAACTCCAAATGATTCTAACAGATGTCGATACCTTTCGACTGGGTTGAAATGAAAGCTGAAATATATTTGGTGCTGCCATCTACACAAAGAATCTTCAACTTTTTAACCTATTAATAAATTTCGTATAATTCAATTATTTCCACTTTTTAAATTTTTGGTGTTAGCATAGCCGGCCACGTGTTACTTAGACTGAAGTGTAAATTGAATTCATATTATAATGAAGATAATACAGTGAAATTAATCCTGTTTTTTACTTATTTGTGCTTCATTGATCAAAACTTTATAATTTAATCTGTATATATATATAAATTACGTGTCACGATGTTTGTCCGGGGTAAACTCCTAAACTAAGGAACTGATTTTGATGAAATTTTGCACACTGTGTGCAGTTTGATCCAACTTGAGAGATAGGATAGTTTTTATCTCAATTTATTGTCACAATATTGTTTTATTGCAATTATTTGTTAATTATAGACCTTTATTAAAGTTGCTCCAAAATATCTGTGAGTTCCATTAATTTAATTGTTGCAAAAAAAAAAAAAAAAAAAAAAAAAAAAAATACGAGTTCATTTTCTTTCGACATAAAAATAAATACATTTAATCAAACGTGAACGTTAAAAAATTATAAAAAGTTAAATTATGCATCTCACGAAAATTGACGTCATAATCAATTTAAAGATTTTATACACATTGATAAAGTGCTAATGTAGTTCTATCATAGATATAGTAATATATATAGATCTCTCATCCCCATGTTATCGTAGAAAGATTTTTGATGCCGAAAAAAGATAAAAAATAAAAGCTTTGGAAACAGCCATTAAGTGGTATTGAAAAAAAAAAAAAAAAAAAGAAAAAGAAAAGAAAGAAAGAAATATGAATTTGAAACTGTATCTGGAGTCTTCCATTCCCCTTTAGCAAATAAATTATTCATAAATTTTATTTGCTAAAATATTAGTATGTATTCCCGTGTGTATTCACTCGGGGAAAGACGGCCATATTTTGGTAAAAACGTCGTCTTTTCCCAAATGAAAAGGAATAACTTTTTTCTCCCCAATGATCACTCTATTCTATATATGCTATACTATATCTATGAGTTCTATACGCAAGCGAAGTGTGATTCACTGACCGTCTGTGCAGCCAAGAAAAAGATTTCCTATGTTAATTGCCCACTGGATTTTTTGTAAGAAATTATTAAAAATCGAGGAAATTTATTTCCCGATTTTAATCCTTATATTTGGGTATAGATATGTATTAGTTATCGCGGGTGTTAGATTGAATTATTTTGCTGTCAAATTGACAAAATTTTAATTTTAAATTTTTAAACTCTGTCGCCCTTGGCTTTTTTTATTATTATTATTATTATTTGGCGATCAAAAGCGTAACACGAAAATATACATGCCAGATGTATGCATTGTACGAAATGTAATATGTATTATTCATTGTACGTATGTATGACATGTAATATGTATTGTACGAAATATTGTTTCATATTATTCATTACTCTTTTAATATAAGTTGTTAAAATAACCATGATTTTTGAAAGGAATTAAATATTTTCGCCAGATAATTTGGCGATATTCTTTTTTTTTCGCCAAGGATGACAGAAATGAAATCTATTCCGCTGCAAAATATTAGTATCTTTTATCAGATATTTTATTTAGACATTTGAAAACAAATTTGACTTCAAACTATGATAGAATATTTATCATTTTCCTTTTAATTTGTATATTATTAGTATATTAAAATTTAAAAGCATGGTATATAATTTTTTTTTTTTTTTTTTTTTTTTTAAATCTTATAATTATTCTTATCTTAATCTTCAATGTTTCCCATCTTGATTGACTTGAATTTACTATTAAAATTTTAACATACTCAAAAACTTCTCATCACTTCGTTAAAATACACTAAACTTTTCCAAAATCTTTTTGTATTTAAAATGATACATGTATTTACTTTAAATGTCCAATATTTCATAAGATTTCCAATTTTAAAGTTTTAAAATATTTATCAAATTTACTTATTTTTCTGGTTTAGCCTTATTGTTTTCCCTTTTATAACTACAGCTGTTGCCCTCTTTAAAATATTTAAAATGATGAGGTCATTTAATAGTAAAATTATCCATTATAGCATATATTATATTTCACTCCTCCATAAAAATTGATTTTAAAATCGTCTGTTTCTTTTATACTTTTATTTTAATAGAATTTTAATAGAATTTAATTTATATATTAGTCATTTTAGCAATTTTATCCAAAGTAGCATTAGAAATAATATATATCACTTCTCCATTAAAATTTATAGGACCCTACAATAAAATTAATTTGTGCTTAATATCAACACTACGAAAATTTTTATCAATCGCTTCCAAATTTTGACCTAAGTTTCAAATCTCAACCCTGTGGGTTTTTACATCGGCTACATCGTTTTCGTCTTTGTTCGTAAATAATAATTTAACTGTACTAAATAGTTTACAGCCGTATAATTCAACGTATAACTTAGTCGCAGCAACGCGTGGCCGGGTCTGCTAGTATGTATATATATATATATATATATATATATATATATATATATATGTATACCAAAATTAATAAAAAGTCATCGCCAATATGACGACAAAAAATTAAAAGGCGTCGTGGGAGTCCTATATTAAAATTGTACTGCCTGTGGAAGTATAAAAATTGGGTCGTGAGCTGCTAATTTTATTTGGAAACCTTTCTTTGAATGATTTTGGTTTCAGTATTGTACAATATTAATTTGGTTTTATTAATAATTTGGCTTCTGGTAAATTAAAATTTTAATTAGATGGCGAAATTGGTATAACATTTATGAGTTTCAAATTTTAAAGGTAAATAAGAAAAGAAATAAAATGCGAATATTTCGCACGGGTTTGCTAGTATAATAATAAAATAGAAAATTTCAATAAAATGAATTGTTTCACAATAAGCAGGAAAAAAAAAAAAAAATAATAATCTGGCGTGTTACTCATACGACTTTCTCTTACCCTGAAATTTAACATTATAAATACAGGTTGCAGATTAAAAGGTAAGATAACGAGTACTGTTATGTAAACTTGTGTTAAACAATTCATATTAGGCTTCTGAAGAGTTTTATATGATAATTAGTTCTGTGTGAGGGGGGCTACTGCCCACCTCAACCCCCCGTTTCATTCATGCACCTACATTTATATAGAATTTAATTCGGTTATTAAAAAATAATGCTGTTTTTAAAAAATAATTTATTTAAATTATTATTAAAAAAAATTATCTCTTATGATAATGCAGACGATTTCTATATTAGAGAAGTAGTATAACACTAAATATCCAAAAAAAAGTCCATTTTATTCTCAATATTAAAAAAAAATACGATTTTTTTTTTCCTAAGTTTTTTTTTTTTTTTTTTTTTTTTTTTCCCGTTAAAAGTAAAAAAAAAAAAAATCGATAACTTTGTTTTAAAATATCGCAGATCGATGGTTCAACCATTCGTTTTAAAGGTATTGGCGAGCTCTTTTGAAAGATACCCATCATGAAAATTTATCTCCCTCGAAGGCGAGGCTCCTACATACACAATTTTTTTCCCCAGTTAACTATCTCTATTACAAAAAATATATATTCTTTTCATTTGGTTTAGTGCAGTCTATAGACGTTAAACTCTACTTACCTGCAATTTCCCCCATAGACGTAATGTATTAGAATTCTCTTGATTGTCCCTGTACACGAAACATTTGCTTGACCTTAACGAAAAGCTTACTGTAGCAATCCCTATATGGTACACATTTAGAATGCCAAGTTTGAACTCTCTTCCATAATTTGTTTTTGAGATATGCTGATAATAGACAGACACACAGACACACACACATACACACAGACCATTTGTTAAAAACATGATTTTCGTATTCAGGGGACCTCAAAACGTGTAAATATAACAAAATCTCACGTTCGAAAATTTGACCCAAAAACATTACTTTCTCTACCTTATGGGTAAGAGAAAGTAAAATACCTATTTATAAAGATTTCGAAAGTGATTTAGAACCTTAAAATTTTTTTTATCTGTACACATTTTTAAGGAATATACCAACACTAATTGTAATCTTACATATTTTTTTTTCTTTTTTTGCAGCCGATAAACGTAAAGATTGCTACTGTTGCTATTTAGTTTACTTTACAGTGTAAAACGTTTATATGTATTTCGTGTAACAGTGATCTTAACTAAGCAAAGGGAAAAAAAAAAAGGAATCTTCTAAAATATAAAATTTAGAATATGTTTTAATTGAAACACTTGAAATTTTTAAAAATCTTGTAGAATGTTTAAATTTTACGTTTAACTCAAAATACTCATCTTTAATATCCACACTTTTGAATAGAATAATTCAAAAATATAAAACTTTCATTCAAAAAATTTATGCATAAATCAGTTATTTTTTGCCAATTTATTTGTTATTGCAAAAATGTTTTATAGTAAATTAATTATTGTTATTATTATTTGCTTTGTTTACTTTTTGAATGTTAATCGAAAGTATACGAAAGTATTCTCAAATCATCATAGTCATATTTTTTAGGTTCAAGTAATTTCTCGAAGAATAACAGGTCAAAACTGGAAAAATCTGTAGAGGAAATCTGAGATTCAGATTTCCTCTAAAGATTTTTCCAGTTTTGGTCTGATATTCTGCCTTACTTTCGCCCCACCAGTGGCAGAGCGGTTCTGCACTCAAAGCTGGTAGACAGAAAGTACCAGGTCACTATCACCGACATAGCCGTTCAGTGTTTTCCGTCGTATTATTCTAAATTCATGTAAATACGGTCTAGGACCCCTCAGAAAGACTCTCACGGAGGTCCCCCCCCTCTTCCTTAGGCCCGGGTCTCTAATGTAGAAACCTGGATTTACCCCAAAAGCGACATCATCATCATACTTTCTTTTTAAGAGGCTTATTTGTTTATTTATTTCAAAGCTGAAAAGAGTCATGTGTGTATGAAGTTTTATTATACTGCTGTTACTAAAATTTTGTTTAAATTCATAAAATCAATTTACTTTTGTATGTAAAATAATCTGGTGTGTCACTCACACGACTTTCTCTTACCCTGAAATTTAATACTATAAATACATAAAACATAAAAACACAGCACTTTACACGTTAAAATTCAAGTCAAGAGACTTAGTTTAAAAGTTTACAGTATACAAGTTAAAAGGAAGAACATCATGACGTTTCGTCCAAGCATAGTTACTTGTGGACATCCTCAGGTCTAGTTCGCTTACTGCCAGCGTCTTGATCTTTTAATATATCTAGAATGGGTTGCCATACTCTCGCCAATTCCTTAGAATGTACATAATTGATGGCGCGATGGAATGTACATAATCAAGACGCTGGCAGTAAGCGAACTAGACCTGAGGATGTCCACAAGTAACTATGCTTGGACGAAACGTCGTGATGTTCTTCCTTTTAACTTGTATACTGTAAACTTTTAAACTAAGTCTCTTGACTTGAATTTTAACGTGTAAAGTGCTGTGTTTTTATGTTTTATCAATTTGATCTATACACGTGTTGAAAACAATTACTCATCCTATAAATACAGGTTGGAGATTAAGAGGTAAGGTAACGAGTACTGTTATGTAAACCTATGTTAAACAATTCAAATTAGGCTTCGGAAGAGTTTTATATAATAATTAGTTCTGTGTGAGGAGGCCTCCCCAGAGGGGGAGGCGAGGCTTCTACATACAAAAAACTTTTTCTCAGTCGACTATCTCTATTACAAAAAATATATATTCGTTTCATTAGGTTTAGTGCAGTCTATAGATGTTAAACTCTATTTACCTGCAATTTCCCCCATAGACGTAACGTATTTGAATACTTTTGAGTGTCCCTGTACACGAACCACTTGCTTCATCTCAACGAAAAGCTTAGTGTAGCATCCCTATATGATACACATTTAGAATAGCGACTTTGGAATCTCTGCTACTATTTGTTCTTGAGATATGCTGATAACAGACACACAGACAGACACACACAGAGACCATTCTCTAAAAACATGATTTTCGTATTCAGGGGACCTCAGAACATGTAAATATAACAAAATCTCGCTTTCGAAATTTGACCCTAAAACAATACTTCCTCTACCGTAAGGGTAAGAGAGAGTAAAAATAGAACTTACCTTAAAACGGTTTATGGCGATTTACAACACACTGATTATGAACTATTTTTATGTTAATCCAAAAAGACTGGTACTTTAGTCCATGGGAATAAAACTAGGAATAAAATAAAATCAAACTCAAAATATTTTAACCATTAAAACATTTTTTCTAAGAATAATTTTAAATATAATAATAAATAAGATAATTTTCCAAAAATAACTTTTTATTTCAGAAATATTCATATTATTTTATTAAAATAGACATTTTAAGCTAAATATTTTGATAACAAGCACGAAAAATGCTAGTATTTAAAATTATAGAGCGCACGAAACTGAAGAGTCATGTGGGTGCACTAAAATGGATTTGACTGCATTCATTGCTAGCAAAAGAAAGGTTCTTTTGTGAGCTTATGCGGCTCAATTGAATTTTCGCAATGGGATTTAATATTCTTGGTCAGTTCTTTTGAAGCGATGTTTTTTGATAAAAGGTAACCCTTTGTGGAGAAATCTTGAAAATTTCACAGACATTTTGCATCACACAAAGTGAAATGCTCTTTCAATGCAATGACTAGCATTTTTTATATTTTTTTCCTTTCCTTTATTTTATTTTATTTTATTTTTTCAAAAACCTATTTAGTTTGTCGTTTTATTCTCTTCCACATTTTTACTTTATGTTATATTCAATAGAAGAAAGTATTGGATTCGTAAATATTTTTTACTTCTGGTTATCGATGGATTTACACGTTTTGAGAGTTCCAGAACACGATTTGACCATTTTTAGAAAATGTCTGTCTGTGTGTGTGACAAAATTTTGTGGTGACTGTATATAGGGAAATACTGCACAGAATTACATATAAATTTATATTTAGATGCATCTTGACCTAAATTAGTGTCTATCAACCTTTAGTGTTAAACGCTCAACAGGTGATGCTGCTATACAGCAATTTCTGCAATCAAATAGAAGGCTATATTTCATGTTCTATTGCATTTAATGAAATAAAACTTGATATGTAAAAAGATCATTATGTGATATTATGCTGATTTAATTTGGATTTGCTTATCGATCAACAGGTGGCGCTGCTATAATGCAAATTTTCCCGAGAACGGGAAGTCTATATCTCAACTATGGCATACAAATGTACGAAACTTGATATATGAGATAATCATTATGAAAACGCATTTTCTAAGAGGTCATTTATAGAAAATAAAACTATCTTTCTTTGGATATTTAGTCTTAGTTTCCTGTAAGACGAAAATTGCCTGCATTCATTATGGTAGATAATTTCATAAATAATAGTTTTAATAAATTATTTGTACTGAGAGAAGTCGAATAGGAAAATATAGAAGAAAGTCATCTGGTGACCATAACATACTAATTTTATATTTGTTTAAAAAAAACTTCTAAGGTAACACTATTAGGAAAATAAAACGAGGAGAAATTATAAGAGAAAAATAGTTTTATGTATAGTTTTTAAAAACTATCATGTGTACCCCAAACAGATTGAAAGTATATTCATTCAGTATCGTGTGGTTTTTTGCTTTCTTCTGTAAATATTAGAAGAAAGTCGTGAAAATTTTCGAATTCCGGTTTTTGACGGATTTGAGGTATCCTGAGCACGATTTGACTACTTTTACAAAATGTCTGCCAGTCTGTGCGCTAGGATCCTAAGCCTGAGGGGGAGTACCCACAGTGGAAGTCTTTTTTTTTACGGGGCAACCAGTATTTCGCATGTTTCGGAGAAAGCAACGGGAAACTCCGAGCTGCTAGTCCGAAGTTCACGATCTGGTGTCTAACCCGTCACCACACGTCTACCAGCTTTGAGAGCAGAACCTCTCGGCCACTGGTGAGACTTGTATCTTTCTGTGTTTGTTTATGTGCACCAAAAATTTTGTGGGCACTGTATCTCAGGAAACTATAAACGAAATTTAACCAAACTTGGTATTTAGTTGAACCTTAACCTAAGCTGACGCGGATTACATTTGAGGATCAATCGCTCAACAGGATGCGCTGTCATCCCATTTCTCCTAATTTTTCATGTGGCAGTATAAGACAAAATTTCATATAAATGTGCACAATGAAAGTTATTTTTAAGGAATGGTTGTAAAATTAATATGAATTATAGATAATAGTAATAGTAAGCTACTAAACATTTTTGTGAATGTAGGAGCATCTCCTCCCTTCGTGGGAGGGAATTCCTCCCACCCATCCCGGAGTGGTGTAAATTTTCAATATGGGTACCTTTCAAAAGAACTAATTCATGAATAGTTCTCAAACGATTGGTTGAGCCATAGGTCTGGGATCTCAGTCACTCAACACAGCCATGGCGATTCTGTGTGAGATAGGGTCACAGATCTTGGTGTGCAAGTTGGTTTTTTAACCGTGACCTGAACTAAGATGGGATTTTGAAAGCCCCCTCCCCCCCGCGTCCCGTTTTCTTTTGGGGTAGGGCAGGAGGCAAAAACACGTCTGCAAGCATAATTCGGCTCCAAATTACTTTACGATAAAGAAATTGCACATGGTAAAACTGGACTTCAGTCAAAAAAAAAAAAAAAAAAGTGCAATTTTGGAATTTTTAATTTTTAAGAAGGGGAGGGGGGAAATTTTACAAAATCTGGAATTTACTCTACCAAAGATAGCACAAAAATGTTGAAAAAAGTCGTACATCTTCTCCAGGATATTTCCAAAATCCTAATTTTTTTTTTTGTGATTTTCGATTTTGGGGGGATTACGCGGGAGAAAATTCGAGACCCCCCTTTTAGCGCTAAATTTGTCCTGGGAAATCTAAGAGAGCTGCCGTCACGAATTTTAGATCGTGGATTGTTTATATGTATCTGATACTCATTGTAACGGGGTTTTATAGAATTCCCCCTTCCCCCTTGGGGGCAGATGGGAGAATAAACACGATTCCAAGCGTAATCATGCTCAAAATTATCTCAGTGAGATTAATTTTTGTGTGTGGGTTGATTATGCCTGCCGACCACACACTATAAAGGGATTTTGTGAAAATTTCCCCATTCGCCCTTATTTAAGGGAGCGGAGGGGGGGGGGGGTAAAAAAGTTTTCAGAAAAGTAATGCTGCTTCAAATTATTCCAGCAAGGCGATTTTTTGATGTGTTGATTGGTTATGCTTACCCAATACACACACTACAAAGGGATTTTGCGAAATTCCTCTCCTTACCCCCCCTTGGGGAAGTTGAGGGGAAAAAGTACGTTTCCTAGCTTAAATTTGCTTTAAATTATTTTAGAAAGGCAATTTTTCATGTGTGGGTCGGTTATACGTATCCAAAACGAAATATAAGGAGAGTTTACGAAATTCTCTGCCCGTTCCTCCTTTAAGAGTGGGGACAAAAGCACGTTTTTAAACATAATCCTGTTCCAAATTATCTCAGGAAGGCGATTTTTTGATGTGTCGGTTAATTATGTGTATTGTATATTGTATGCAAGACATACTATAAAAGGATTTTGCGAAATTATCCCCCCACCCCCCCGCGTTGGGCGGGCGAGGCAAAAAATACATTTTGAAGCTTAAATCTGGTTCAAACTGCCTTAGAATGCTGAATTTTTGTGTGTGCTTGTTGATTAAATGTACGCCATAGGTGAAATTTCGGAAAACTTTTAATTTTACTCCCGGGGAATGAGACCCGGGCTCCTCATGTTGCGAGCGGGAAAACTTCTACCGAACGCAGCGGAAACTTTAACTTAGGTTTCGACTGTTTATTATTATTATCATTATTAATGATATGGAATTTTAAGAATTCATTCAAGTATAGTGAGCAGCGAAATGGGCAAAGCCTGATAGTAGTTTAATAAATAATTTGTATTGATTGAATTTGTAGAACATAAGAGAGAAGAAAGTCTTGTGATGGCCACAACATACTAGTTCCAATTGCTGTTAACATCTTACATGAAACATATTCACAATAAAATTATTGAAAAAAAGAAGAAAAAAAAAAAGCTTATTTTATAAATACAGCTTAACTCCAAATTTAAACTAATTGCTTATCAAAAATTCATTTTCCTTCTCTTTAAGTGATTTGTAAATTTTAATAATGCGAAATAGGATGTTGACTTTTGAGAAAAAGTTGATTGATTTATTTATAACGACAATCAATGTTTGATGATAATCTTTTTACATTCAAGAAAGATTTCTTTCATTCGAAGGTCTGATATAGATAAAGATATTAAATGTGTTAAAATTTCAGGGTAAAGTATCAGATCATCAGTTATAACGATGCTCTCTCATTACATAACTGTTACTGATGTAAATAAAAGTTATGAAGTGGCACTTCTACATTTAAACTTCATTTTCAAACCGTACAGTATTTATTATTCACTAAAACGTATTAAAAATAACACAGAGATTTGACCCTAAAACAATACTTTCTCGACCCTATGGGTAAGAGAAAGTAAAAAAAAAAAAAAAAAAAAAAAAATATGACTGCATTTAAAGTATCTTTTAATTTTTTATCCTCTATATCTTTCTGCACACTTATAAGATTTGAAGTATATAATAATGGTTTTATTTTTAATAATTATCACTATTAGATAACATTTATGGATTTAAATAACTGTTTCAGCTAAAATAAGGATTATAAAAAAGAAGTTAAAATATTACATAAGTGAAAATTAACATTATAATAATTGTTTATTGTAAAACGTTAGGTTAATTACGAAAGTAAACAAGTTAATTTATCATATCTAATTGAAATTGATTTTAACTGGTAATATTACATAAAATTAAATATTACCTATCATAATTACATAGATGCCAATATTTTAATTTATTCCGGAGTATTTTTAGCCCCGCCTTTATTTTGCCCCACTTTATTTATACAAAAAAAAAAAAAAAAAATCTCCACTATATAACTTCGATAAAATAAGAAAAAATTATCCTTAAAAAATAAGTGGTATGAAAAAAAGGCGGGGTTAAAAATACTCCGGAATAAATTAAAATGTTTGCATTTATGTAATTATTGATATTTTTAAAATTACTCAAATCGTCTCTTAATTTTTCAATATTGGCTATATCAGGGCCCGAAATTTCAACTTAGATTACACTCGCTGAGAAAAAAATGTTACTCGCCACAAAATATGATTAACGTACATTATATTTTACGTATAAGGTGACCAGAATTTTTATTGGAAAAAGAGGACAAAATACGCAATGTCGTTTATTTTATAAGAAAATAGACGACATTCAATTTTGAAAAAGAGATCATTTTAGAGGACACAAAATTTGAATCAAAATTATTATGAAAACCGATTCAAAAGCTACTTTACACAAGTGGTGAAAACATTTTTATCTATGAATTTGGATCAGTACACTTTAATTTAAATTAATAATAATATACGGTTACAACAGGAAAAATGCCTAATTTTTACAGGTGTCACTAGAGAATATAGATTTTTTAAAATTATTATTAATTTTTTTTGCTATAGGCATTTTTTTTTTTTTTTTTTTTTTTTTTTTTTGTACTTTTATGCAGTTACATAAAAAGAGTTGGTAAACATTTTTTAAAATTAAAATCATAATCATAAAAGAAAAAAATAAAATTGGTAAATGAAAAAAATAAAATTAATATTTCGCAGATGAAACGATTTGTTTTAACAAACAGTCATTCTTTTTCAACATTTTATAAAATAATCTTTAAAAAATCTGGTGTGTAACATCCACACGACTTCCATTACCCAGTACTACACACATTATAAACATTTTATATACATTTTTGATTTAAATAAATAACAAAATTGCTCTATATCGTTAGAGTCGTTTTTGAGATACGGACTTACGGTCCCACCTCCGGTTTCCGATGTCCCACTTCCGGTTAAACTCAATTATTGACAGGAAAACAATAATTACATACAAAAGCATATTTAAAAGTGAGTTAAAATGGCGAGTTTGAAAAAAATCCGTACAACCGTTTTTAAAGGAACGCCTTTGCGAGGCCTGAAATTGAGCTATTTATACAGGACGCCTCTCAATTTTCCTGAACTAACCACCTATATCATTCGAAAGGACATCTAATAGAGTGTTTATATAGCAAGTTTGAAGAAAATCGTTAGAGCCGTTTTTGAGATACGGACTTACGGTCCCATTTCCGGTTTTTCAATTTTCACCAAAATTTGGAAATTTCATCTGTACACCAGACGTATTTCAATTCTAAAGTTTCGTAGCTCTATCTTTATTAGTTTCTGAGCTATAATAGCCAGAAGATTCTTCACATATATACATACACACACACACACACACATACATACATACACACTGACCAATTGCCAAAAACCACTTTTTTGGACTCAGGGGACCTTAAAACGTGTAAATCAGGTGAAAACCCGATATCGAAGTTTCAGACCGAATACAATACTTGCATTACTAATGGAAGTAAAAAAGAGTTAAATTGAACACGCGTCATTTGCTAATTATATTGAAAACACCTTATAAACACGTAAAATTAAATTCTATTTAAAAGATGTCAAAATTTTATCCGAAGCTTTTCGCTTTTAAATAGTAAAGCATCATCAGGGATTTTTTTTATTACTCTTTCCCAATGAGCGGTTTTTTTTAATATTTTTTCTTTCACAGTCAACAGTTAAGTCTTTTAATTACGTGAATAGCAGCAAAGTCAATTTGAAGTACAGTGAAGGTTGGATCAAGGAGCTAAGAAAAATAAGAGAAGCTGGAGTTATTGAAAAATTACATGAGGCTGTGGTAGGAGAAAAACCAAACTGAACTGGCAGAAATAAACTATTAACTATTTTATAATACTTAATTATAAATACTTAATTATACTATTTTATAACTATTTTATTCACGAAGCTATTGTAGGAGATAAACCAAAATGAACTGGCAGAAATGAACTATTAACTATTTTATCTCGAAAGTAATGCGCCCATTTTCTTCTGCTGCGACTATCCATCGCACAGGGTTGCCGCTTACACGGCAGGGTAGGTGGAGTCTTGGGACCACAGCGCCACCAGCGCCAGTCGGCTCCGAGCTCCTGCAGAGTCACAGTGCCTATTTCAGTGAACCCTTGTGTGAGTACTCGGTCGAAATCAAGATGAAACAAACTTTCGAGCAGAATTGTTACAGTATTGTGAGGACGATCCGACTGTTTTGGACAATGTGGTAAGTGATGACGAATCTTTTACCTTCTTGTACGACTCAGACACAAAAAGACAGAGCGCAGAAGTGCACACGACGTCGTCCCCACGCCCGAAAAAGGCAAGAATGAGCAAATCGTAGGTCAAAGTGATACTTGCTTTTTTCGAATCCAAGGGAGTGATCCATTTCGAATTTGTTCCACCTGGCCAAACAGTCGACACCAAATTCTACGTCGAAGTACTGAAAAGGCAACGGGTCAACCGCGTCAGGTGTGAGATCAAGAATTCCTGAAAGCTGCACCATGACAATGCTCCCAGCGTCTCAACGCTTCCCCAGCTGCCTTACAGTCCGGATTTTTCCCAGTCCGACTTCTTTTCGGTCCCGAATATTAAACAATTCCTCAAATGACAGCATTTTGGAAACATTGGAGAACATCAAGGCGGCTACGAAGAGGTTACTAAAGGACATTTCTGTGACGGACTGCCAGGACGCATATAAAGCATGGAAATCGCGTCGGAACAAGTGTGTTGAAGCAGGAGGGATGTATTTCGAAGAATAATGAGTAACTGTACGAATCAGTTCAATAAATTTCTAAAAATAAAAATGGGCGCATTACTTTCGGGACAGACCATGTATAAAGGTAATTTTTTTCACATATCTACATTTTGTTCATTGAAGAAAACAGTCGCTTTGTGGGAGCGTTTTTGCCAGGAGGACATAAAATGAATCCAACTAACTTTTGCATATTTTAGTGAGGTGGTGGTAATTTTATAATTAAGGCCAATTGCCTGCACTATGGCTCTAGGTCTGAGTAGGAGAGACCTCCGTGGGGTCATTCTGAGAGGTTCTAGCCTATATTTACGCTAGTTCCGGAGAAAACCACGGAAAACTGCTAATGGTTAAGCCAACGAGCGTACCGGTTATCGAACCCAGCGCCTCACGTATACCAGCTTCGAGAACAGAACCTCTCGGTCACTGTTGGGCCTATTTTTATGAGGAGTATTATTCATGCGAAAGTGAGAACACACATCAACCCACCGCATATCAACCGGAGCACCACCTTCTTAATGATTTCATGACAATTTCAATAATGGTTCCGTGATCTGGTTCAAAGGACCGTAGAAATATAGGGAATACTTTTATTTCTTTGTGATTCGAAAAAATCTGAATAGACATAAACCATAATGTGCTTTGGTAAGTTTATTAGAAAGTTGTTCTTTTGCGAACCTAATGCAGAAAAAAGTTAGTGTTCACCGTTCGATACAGCCAACAGCCGATTGAGCTTCCCAGATCTGCGAAATTTTTGAAATTAAGGACTAAATCCTTTTCATTTGAAAAAGAAGACAGAGGGTGAAAAACATAAAAAAGAGGACTTTTTAGTCCTGTATTTTTTTTTTTTTTTTTTCATTTAAAAGGGCAGAGTGTTGAAAAAGAAGACTGTGCTCTTAAAAAGAGGATGTGTGGTCACCAGTGGCGTATCGTGGATGACGATTTGATTTGGGTATGCTCCATTCGAGTAGTTAGAAACAGTACATTAAAAAAAATATTCAATCGTCTTATATTATATTTACTAGCAGGCTTTGCCCGCTTCGCTGGCCACTAAATTTAAAGGAAACTCGTTTCTATATAGCTTTATAAAAATAAAATAAAATAAATTACTGAAATTGTTCAAAAGCTCGCCCCAGGTCCCTGCTGCATTCAGCAGCGATTTGGTCATCAACTGCAACTCGGGCGCTTGTCCCTATTACCTGCGACAATAGTTTACCAATGAGCTTCCATTTAGGTGCTTATTATATAACAGTTTCGAAATAGATAGTATCGAAAAAATTGGAGTTTCCCTTTTATATTTGAATCCCAGTTACATGTGAGCAACACTATACGTGTTGTTCACATGTAACTCGGACTGGACTCAAACGTAACTGGGTTTAGACAACATAATATTTGCTTTTACGTTATTTCATATGTTTTTTTTTTGTTTATCCAATCAACCATTAAATGACAGCAATTTCACGCCAAATATTACAATATGCTGTGACCGGCTACGTCTGTCGCATGAGACAATTAATTTTTTGTGTTTATATATAATTCATGGGTTGTAAACCTGATAGTACAGCCTTAATATAGTTCTCTTTGGCGGCTTTTGAATTTTTGTCACCATTTTAGACTTAATCGATTGTAACAATAAGACTTAATCCCTTGTAACAATATGCTATGAGCGCTATTTCTGCCGTATTTTAGACAACTAATCTTTTTATGGTTATATATATTTTCCCTTTAAACATATTTTTATTTATTTATTTAAATATTAATTTGAATTTTTCAAATATTTCTGTTCGACAGCGTGAGAGTGCAGTAACACACAGAGGTTCATTTGTTTGTATGATAAATTAGCATAGTGATTATTATATAAAAAAATAAATAAATAGGTAAACATTATCGTGTTACACAACTTTATTATGTCGCTCCATTGGCGGCTTTTGAATTTTTGTCGCCATATTAGCGATGGATTTTTTTTTTTTTTTGTATGAAAAGGGGAAGACTATTTTGCTAATAATTTTATCAGACTCTTTTTTGTTTATACATAAGAATCCTTTATATTCTGCTTATATTTTTAATGCTTTTTAGGTTTAAAATAGTGCTTGTTGAAATAAATTTCCTATCTTTAAAACTGCATTTATTCTGTAAATTTTGTGTAGAAATAAATCATTTATGTTTTTCTATATTTGATGCGCTACTTAGATTAAAATGGCTGTTGCTATATTAAACTTCTTGTCGAAAAACATTCGGTGTACTTCAACACCAAAATTTAAAAAATCGCCCAGCAGGATCTGTTAATGAAGCTGATAAAATAAAAATATGGTTCATAGAGTTTAAATAATCTATTTAAAAAAATTTTTAAAGCCCAAATTATTAATCTATCGTATCACATACATAGAATATATAGTAATAATATATAGATTGATCATTGGGGACAAAAAAGTGATTCCTTTTCACTCGGGAAAAGACGGCGATTTTACCAAAATATGGCAGTCTTTCCCCGAGTGAATACACACGGGAATATGCACGAATGTTTTAGCAAATAAAATTCATGAATAATTTATTTACTAAAGGTGAATGAAAAGCCCCAGATATAGTTTCAAATTCATTCTTCTTTTTTTTTTTCCTTCAATACCACTTAATGGCTGATTCCAAAGCTTTTTTTTCGGCATCAAAAATCTTTGCACGATAATATGGGGATGATAGATCTATATATATTATTATATCTATGATCACATAAATCTTTTCGAAAATAGAATAAAACTTAATTTGAAAAAAAAAAAAAAAAAAAAAAAATTTGTTTATTAACCAAAATAATTGATGAAATTTGAAATGCAAGTTGGTCTTGTGGGGTACAGGCTGTATGTTATATTTTTGTGATCGTGAGAGAAAATTTAAAAGAATTTGAAAACTGCAATTTTTAATCCCTTTTAAAAATCATGTGACTTAATGTGAAGCAGATTTTTCATTTTTTTTCTCCTAACGGTTTCCATACAATCTTCTGCTGTTGCCACCTAAAATTCATACTTTAGTTAATTTTAAAAAATCTAATTGTCCGATTGATAAGCTGTTTAATGCATCGGATTTAAAAAAAATTTCCCTTTCATTTGCTATCTTATTTGTAACGATTCGACTGATATTTCTAATTTATTTTCTAATCTTTCTGATTTATTTTCCTCATTTTAAATAAGTGTACGTTTTTTTTTTTTTTTTTTTTTTTTTTAATTATTATTATTATTATTATTATTTTGTCGAAAAAAATGGCAACAATTAAATTATGGATAAAATTTTAAAATTTAAATGTCTTATTTATCAGAAATTAGAAAGTTTTTATTTTCACATTTTAATTAATTAAGAAAAAACTAATCATCCGATCCGCGTTTGTAATGATCGATAGATGGCGCTCTCTGAACTGCAGTTGTTAGTAAATATAATAGCCACGTGTATTAATTATTGTTCTTTCTCCGCCATTACATCATGGAAAATCGATTGCATAGTATGATGATTTGCAGTGGTGTGATAATTTCACCTTAGCCCACCAGAGGGCGAGCATTTCATTACAATCGCGGATTGATAAGCTGTTTAATGCATCGGATTTACAAAAATTTTCCCTTTTATTTGGTGTCTTATTTGTAACGATGCGAGTGATATTTCTAATTTATTTTCTAATATTTCTGATTTATTTTCCTCATTTTAAATAAATGTACGTTTTTTTTTAATTATTATTATTATTTTGTCGAAAAAAAAATTGGCAACAATTAAATTATGGATAAAATGTTAAAATTTAAATGGCTTTTTTTTATCAGAAATTAGAAGGTTATGATTTTCACATTTTAATTAATTAAGAAAAAACTAATCAAAAATTCGAAAATCTGACTTCGATGTGCACAATGACCCTTCGGGATGCACCTTTGTGTTAAATCTCGTGACTGTCCGAGCTACCGTTTTCGAGATCAGTGAAATACACATACAAATATTGCTCATTTAATAGTATAAGATGAGAAAATGATTGTTGTACGGTCATAAATTCATAGGGTCAGGTGGGAGTAATATGGATAGAAAAACACCATTTTTGAAAATAAGTGATACAAAATTTATATAATATTTCAAAAAATATAATACAGTCGAACCTCGTTAACGTGAATCTCAAGGGGGAAGAAAAAGTTGTTCATGTCATGTTATCAGTAGATCATGCTATGAGTAACTAATCTCCATTTTGACGGGGATTGTGGAAACAGTTCATGCTAAAAATAATTCACGTTAAGCGTGTTCACGTTAACGTGGTCCGACTGTAATTTTTTTTTTTTTTTTAATGCATATGTATACAGTTGGGGAAAAAAAATTCGCAACACTCGACGTAACTTCGTTGCTAGTCGATGCTCAAAAATGTAATAGGTATCATTCGACGTGGAATTGTGTGTACTTTTAGAAAATGATGTGAAATTTAGAATTGGGGGCCGTCTACTTATTAAAACGCACACCAACTTTGGTTCTTTTCAATGGTAATACCATATTTTTATTTTTTATTTGAACTCCAGGGGTCTTGGCAATGCGAAAAAGTATTTTGGTTGCATATTTTGCTTTTTTTTTTTTTTTTTTTTTTTTTAATACAGTTATAAGCGTTTAAAGTCTGAAGGTGCTATTTGTAATGCAGAATTAAAATTTAGGTAAAATTCTGCATTCCATAACAAATATTAATATTTAATTTTCTCTTTTGTTAAATAAATAAATAAATATAATAATAATATATCATTTAATTCTAATATATTAGTACTAGTATCGCCCAGTGGTCGAAACTCGACCATTTTTTTGCAAAGCGAGGCAAAGCAAAGTTATTGCCTTGTCCTAAACGGAATGCAATTGCAACACAGCTGCGGCAATTGTGTGCCGATATTCACTCTAACTGAATCAGCAGAGTTTTACTTAATATAACTATTTCTCTCTGTAGATGTTAGCCTTTCCTGAAATGAGAGAAAATCGCAACGTGAAAACGCCCCTTGTTGTGTGATACAGCCCAGAAGCTAATAGGTACCATGTCAAACCAAGGCCCAACCAAGTATCAAATTCTGTTAAATTAATTCGATTGGTTCATAAAGTACAGTGTTTGAACAAAAAAAAAAAAAAGATATTTTCCAAAAATGGTCGAATTGAGTTCGGGAAATTTCAAAACGTGTAACTTTATCGAAAACCGAAAATCTAAAACTTTTCTGAATCTTATATTTTGTACTTATATATGCAGAGGAAAGAATAATAAATCCAGTTTTTAAAAAATAAAAATAAGTAGTCAATTTCACTTAATTAAAATGCAAGGAAATCTCAAAACGTGTAAATTCATCGAAAAGCGGAAATCAAAAGTTTTTATGTATCTTCTACTTGCTTCTTCTACCCACAAAAGCTAGCATTAAAGACACTTTTTAAAAAAATAAGTAGCCAATTTCAGTTAATTGAAACGTAAAGAAAGCTCAAAACATGTAAATTCAACAAAAAACGGAAATCGGAATTTTTTCCGTATCGTCTACTTATACATGCAGCAGTTAGTAACAAATCCATTTTCCTTTTATTTAGTATATTAGTTGAATATTTATTGTTTAAATATCACCCTTTGAAATGAAATGTTTATGTTTACATTCGAAACTGGAAGTTTGCATTTTTTTTTTTCCCTGGAGTTTTGTGATTTTAAATTAAAATTTTATCAATTTTATAGAAAAAATAACTCAATCAAACACATGTAGACAGTAACTTATATATGACTATACCCAAATATCGGAATTAAAATCGGCAGATAATTTCCGTTATTTTTTAATAATTTTTTACAAAAAATCCAATGGACGATTAACATAGAAAATCTTTTTCATGGCTCCATGGACAGACAGTGACGTCATCACTTCGCTTGCGTATAGTGATGCTACATTATACAAATTACTGTGTCTATGGTTTTATTTGAGCTTTATGAAATTGCCAAATTTAACAACTTTCTACTTTTAGGCATTTTTTAATGTGAAGGAATACGTGTATAAAAGGGAAAAATGGGGGAAAATGCATAAAAAATAAATGTATTTTTAAATACCCTCTTGACATCGTAAGAAAATAATATTTGTATTAGCACCTTCCGGCCACCTTCCGGCTAACCATACCTTTCGAATGATACCATTTTCAACCCTCTACTCCCATAATTAATATGTTAAAAAGGGACTACAAATTTTATGCTTGCCTATTAATATATAGATATTAAATCTAACCCATTTCCTGTAATCAAAAGTAAAGGAAACGTTCAAAAGGTGTCTTCAAAAAATATTTTAAAAAAAAATATGTGTGATTCTACTCTTCATAAAACATCAGAAAGTGAAAAAAATATTGGCAGAAATGAATTACAGCGACCTCAAAAAATTATCAAAAGGAAGCATATTTGGTGATTTCACACTGTTAGGTGATTGATTTTGAGTACTTGGCGGAGAAGCAAAACACGGTTCTGTTCGTACACGGCAATCTCGGTGCTAGCGAACTTATCGCCTAACAGCGCTAAATCGCCAAAAATGCTTAATTTTGATAATTTTTTGTGGTCGCTGTAATTCGTTTCAGCCGATAATTTTTTCACTTTCTGGTGTTTTATGAAAAGTAGAATCACATATATTTTTTTTCAATACTTTTGGAAGACGAAACATTTTGAATGTTTCCTTGTCAGTAAAAAAAAAAAAAAAAAAAAAAAAAAAAACATTTATTTCATTTCGATTTTTATTTTTTATTTTCCCATTGGTCTTCGTAGATGATACAATCACAGAACAAAATTTCCTTATGCTTCCAGTGAATTATTTTTATAAAACAACCCTTAACGTTTTTGAAATACTCTCCTTATTATTTTAAATCGTCTCTCCAACCTTCAGTATAAATAAAGTATAAAATTTTATTTACAATATTATTTTCAAATCGCCAATATGGGAAATTTCCGGCTATTGTGTAACCTTGGCACGAAAAGACTTCCTAACGGTTTTTAATTTGCATTCTTAATTAGGCTGCCTTGAAAACAATAGCAGGTGCATATTTTTCTCTTTTCGAGATGCATAAATTTATGTTTAATCACTATTTCTGTGTATTGGGAATTACTTAATGATTAACGAGTATCTGTATTTTTTTGTTGTGAATTAGAAATGTCGTGCATGAGGATTGTTGAATGTCAACATCAAAACTATCTTATATTTTCGATTTTGTTATCCAAGTATATAATAATAAAAAAAATTGTGGAACGAACATGGAAATTTCCTTCATTTATGCAAGCTTCAACAACAATGGGCCTCTGTGGTCCAGACATTTTCTTATTCTTCTAATCAACGGCCAATATTCTTAGAATGTGCCAAAAAAAAAACCTTGGTGCTCTAAATTATGTGATCCTGGGACAACCTACGATACATTTTAAAAGTGGAAATCGGCTCAACAAAAAATGAAGTTCAACGGTGCCTCTCTGTTCTATATACGGATGATCGGTGATTGCGAATACATTCTTCTCCAGTCGATTCGAACCGACGAATATTTTATGAGATTTCAAGTTTTGTGTTTCTACAATTCAAGTAAATTTAGTAAATCTTCGCATTTCGGTCTTCCGAAATTTTTATTTGAAATGTCATAGTTAAATTTCAAGTCCGGCCAGCTGTAATAAGCTGTAGGAGTTCTGCTTTTATACTCCTCTCCTCAGTATCTCGCTTCGTGTTTTCAAAACGAAGGTCAATGCTTTGGAGCGATTAAGGCTTACCTTAGATTATGTGTAATTCTTCTTCTTCTATTAACGAAATTTTTTATCTCCATAAGCTGCCAAGAAAAGTCTACAGTTTCAGTATTACGGCGTATTACGTTCCATCATATTTCTGTGTTTCTTGCGTGTGCATTTAAAGAGTGCAAAATAAAACCAGTGTTAAAAAAGAAAAGAAATATATTTATGAAAAATTAGTTGCTGAAGATTAATTCTGTAGATATTAAGTGGATAAAATCGTAACAATAAGATTAAAGATTTAAATATATGGTATAACAATAACAAGGTATACATACGTAATAAGTATATGCTTCTGCTTTGTCGACAGCCGTATTTTGTTTTACAATCCTTTCCCTTCTCCTCCTTTTCATACCATTTTTTTATTCTCATTTTATTTTAATTATATTACAAATTTCACATATTTTTTTATGTTGTATAAACAAGTATTATTTAGGTCTTGAAGATTCTGTTATGGATATGTAGAGTAAGAACTTTTTTTTTTTTTTTTTTTTTAGAAGGTTTTTAATTGAAATTGACTTGGTCATCGTGTCTTCGTGTCACGCTAGTAAACAAGGCGCCTTCATTTTAAGTAAATATAAGCAATTTTGTTTGTGGTTCTGTGGCTCAGTTGGTAAGAGCGTCCCGTTAGTAGCTCGGTGGTCATAAGTTCGGTCCCCAGAAAGTCCAGCGTGTTAATTTTTGCAGATAATTAGTAGAAAAGGTGTCAACTGACACAAGAAAACGTTTCGTTGCTTACACTAAGAATTTTTTGAATTTTTTTAAGAAGCATTTTTTTTTTAATTTATTTATGGGGAAAACACAAAACATTTTAGATATTAAAAAAGCACAAAATAAAATGTTTTAAGTAAAAAATACATAAAAAAATATTTTTAGAAGCTTTATATGTATATATGTATATTATATATTACTATTATATGAAATTGGATTTGTCATCGGCTTTTTGTCACGTTAAAAAACCAAGACGCGTCCATTATATATATATTTAAAAAAAAAAAAAAAAAATGTAAGCAACTCATTGTATCTTTTAATAAATCAGCTGGTTACAACGTCATGTTGATAGTGCGAGAGTCGTGTGTTCGATCCTCACCGGGCCGAGGTGTTATTTTTTACAAATAATTAATAGAAAAAGTGTCAATTGATAAAAGAAAATATTTCGTTGTGTACACAGTATCCTAATAATGTTTGAAGATTTCATTTAAATAGCTTTTTATCTAGTAACTAAAAAGCACAAAATAAAAATTTAAATAAAAATAAAGAAATAAATAAACAATTTTTTTGAAGCTTTTTATTGAAATTGTATTTTGTTATCGCGTCTTCATGTCACGCTAATAAATAAGGCACCTCAACTTTAAAGTAAATATCAGCAGTCTTTATAGTCACTCGTTGGCTCAGTTGGTTAGAGCGTCAAGTTGCTAATGAAAAATATAGATATTTCACTTTTGCAAAACATGAAAAATTTTAAATATTCCAAATATTTTAAAAAGCATTCGAGAAAAATATTTCTTTTGTATAAGTATTTGTTAGATTTTTCTAGAATGTTCTATGATTTTTCTTGACAGTTCTTAGGCTTTTGTTTAGAGCGTCATGCTGATAACGCGATGGTCCCGGATTCGGTCCTCGAAAGACGATATTGTACTTTTTTTGCAGATAAATAATAGAAAAAAAATGTCAATTGATAAACGAAAATTGTCTACAAAATATCCTAAGAAATTTTAATTAGTAGCTTTTTCCTTAAGCTTTTTCCTTTTTTGTAACTAAAAAGCACAAAATAAAATTTAAGTAAAAAATCATTTTTTAAAGTAAGAAGCTTTTTATTGTGAAGCCGTAAAAAGCCTAAAATAAAATGTATTCTGGCAAAGACATGCTACAAAGAAATGAAAGTTTCAAGACTAAGAAAATTTTAGAGAAAAATATAGGTACTTTCCTTTTGCAAGAGATGAAAATTTTATAATGTTCAAAATATTTTAAAAAGCTTTCGAGACATTTGAGATTTCTTGCCTAATGAATGATTTTACAAAAATTAATAACTAAGAATATTGGTCTCGAAAGCTTTTTAAAATATTTTGAACATTAAAAAATTTTCATCTCTTGCAAAAGGAAAGTACCTATATTTTTCTCGAAAATTTTCTTAGTCTTGAAACTTTCATTTCTTTGTAGCATGTCTTTGCCAGAATACATTTTATTTTAGGCTTTTTACGGCTTCACAATAAAAAGCTTCTTACTTTAAAAAATGATTTTTTACTTAAATTTTATTTTTTGTGTATAATTCTTTATGACTGACATTTTTCTTATTAATGACAAATATTTTCTTATAGTATTAATATTTTCAAAATACTAAGAAAGAATATCATATCTATATTAATAAAATCAGACTTTTGTCTGTAAATTTGTCGGAATCAAAAAATTTTGCGATATCTTCACGTTTTACACCCCATGAAAGTCGAAAATGACTTCAGAAAATTTTGCCTCTGTGTGTGTGTGTGTGTGTGTGTGTGTGTGTGTGTGTGTGTGTGTGTGTGTGTGTGTGTCATCGTGTCCGAATGTTGCTTTTTTTGTCCGGGCATCACTTGAGAACGGCTGGACGGAATTTAACGGCGCTTGGCAGGAATTTAGATCTTCACCCAACTTAAAATTATATCTATCAACTTTTCAGAAATTCCCCCCCGTTCCCCCCTAGGGGGTAAAAGACTAAAACACGTTTGTCCGGGCATCACTCGAGAACGGCTGGACGGAATTTAACGGCGCTTGGCAGAAACTTAGGTCTTCACCCAACTTGAAATTATATCTATAGAAATTTTCAAAATTATGATTAGTGTTTAAATTGTGGGTAAAAAACGCCTGCGCATGCGCCATAAATATTTTTTCACTAAAATGCTTTGAATGGAAAAATAAAATATAAAAATAATTTTTTAAATTAAAGACTTTTGTATTCGCGTGATTCGCACTACAAATTATGAAAAGATTGAAATGAAGTGTTGCCATCTAAGTTTCATACTTTAGTTAATTTTAAAAAATCTAATTGTCGTATCGAAAAACTGTTTATACCCCAGGATTCAGAAAAATCACCTCTTTCGGTACTGAATTTGTAATGATAGGTCTGATATTTCTAATTTATTTTTCCCTTTATCCGTTTTTCCGTTGTCACTTAAATTTCATACTTTAGTTATTTTTTAAAAATCTAATTGTCGCATCGAAAAACTGTTTGAACCCCTGGATTCAGCAAAATCGCCCCTTTCATTCGGTATCAAATTTATAAATATAGGTCTGATATTTCTAATTTATTTTACCCTTTTTCCGTTTTCAACCCAGATTCGATATGGAACAGCTTTAGTATTGGATCCCTTTGGCAAAATTTGAAATTCGGCACCGAAGTAGCTCGGACGTTTCTCGCCAAGATCTTTAATTGCACAATTGAGATAGCCAATTCAGTTCATCGCAAAAATGGCTTAAAATATTTAAAGTCACCAAAGGGTTCCGATACTTAAGCTGTGCTTTTTGTATTTATTTATTTATAATACTGTCTATTAAAGACTTCTGTGGTCACGAAATTTGGTGCGTAAATTGTTTGTATGCATCTGGCACTTTTTGTAACTGCATTTCACGAAATTCGAAATCCCCCCCCCCTTCTCGGAGTCGGAGGGCTATAAACATGTGTAAAAACATGTTTTTCCGTTTGAATTCGCTTTGAATTATCTTAGAATGGCGAATTCTCGTGTGTGGATATTGATTAAGTATACGCATTATGTACATTAGTGGGATTTTGCAAAACTTCGAACTCACCCGCTGAGGGTGGGGAAGTAAGAAGTGGGTAAGCTGTGCCGAAGACAGTGGGGACCCAGACTCCTCCTATTGGGAGCGAGAAAACCTCTACCAATCACAACGAGAACTTAGGTTATTAATAAAGATATGGCATTTTGTCAACTCATTTAAGTGTAATGTCCAGCGAAGCGGGCAAAGCCTGCTAGTTATATATAAAATTGCTTACCGTGAACTTGTGTTCTTGCTTATATTATTTTCTAACCGAATTAGAAATTTTAGAAATATGTTTCGAAAGTGATTACATATATATATATATATATATATATATATATATATATATATATGTATCAATAAATGGCAAGAAATATTATATTATGTCATATATGATACTAGATGATGATATGGTGATAAATATTCTTCTTGATGTGAATATTTTTGAATAATTATAATGAGAAAATATATATGCGTGTCATTCATAAAGTTTCCATTAATCAAGTTATTTTCTAAAAAGTATTTTTCTATTATTATTATATATTTTTTAAATGTATATATGTATATATATATATATATAAATTTTGAGAGAATGTTTAATATTTATAATATGTAAGGTGTCTCATAAAGATATTTAAGTGTTTTACTAATATATATATATATAAAAACTGTTTGCTTTCTTATTTGCAATATAGATACAAATTTCACGGTATTTCACCATTTTTCATTCTATTATTTTTCTATTTTGAGTTTAAAACTGGTAATTTTTTTAGCTGACATTAAATTTGATTTGCATATATTTAGATGTTTTTGAATATAATTTGATTACATTGATTATAATAAATATATAATATAATCATATTTAAAATGTAATCACAACTGATATGTTTCCTTGGTAGGAATATATATTTAGTTCATGGTATATAAATTAGTGTGATGTCAGTGATTGTAGGTATTTAGTTACAAAAAAGAAAAGAAACAAAGTATATTTCATATAATGCAGTGATATAAAACTTGAAATGCCAAACACCAGAAAGAATTCGAAAACATATTTGAAACAAAATAATATGGAAAGCAATATAAACCCCCGTCAATTTAATATTCTCATTCAGCCTTTTGCTGGGGACTCGGCTGTCCTTGTTTTTTTTATTAATCAAATCAAGGACATCTGTACAATAAACAATCACTATTTAATACCCGTCAAAATTTGACGGATGATGTGCAACTAAAATCTCTTCACGCCATAAAGTTTAAACACCCTTGCTTTAATATTTCACATTGCTCTTAACCGGTTTAAAACCCCCTGCCCAATTTCCCGTATTTGTAAAACCACTTTTATATAATCCAAAATATTACCTTATCTTTATATATATATTTCTTTTGTGCGTGTGTATGTCACTGAACTCCTCCTAAACGGCTGGACTGAGTTTAATGAAATTTTTTGTGTGTCTTCAAGTGGATTCGAGAATGGTTTAGATTTACAAATGAAAGTTGTAACTTAATTAGTTCTTTCTTAATTAATTTTTAACCAACTCTTTCAACAACTTTTCCACCTAGATGGCGTGAGTTGTCGTAAACACGATGTCAGAATTTATTTAATGTTGAAATGAAAAATGAATTTTTAACCGTATCTTAAGAAGTGTTTAAAATATTTTTTCAAAATTAATATTTTTAGAATCGTAACCGTATCTTACGAAGTGTTTAAAATATTTTTTCAAAGTTAATATTTTAGAATCGTAAACACGATGTCAGAATTTATTTAATGTTGAAATGAAAAATGAATTTTTAACCGTAAGTGTTTAAAATATTTTTCCAACGTTAATATTGTTAAAATGTTAAAATTAGTTAAAATGGTATATTCTTTTAAAAAATTCGTCAATATCCGACGGAGTTATTTTATGTTAAAATGAAAAATGAATTTTTAGGCCATTATTATTTGTGCAGATGGAAAATGTACTAAAAGTTTTCCGAAAAATTTCACGATCACAAATGTTGACGGATATCCAATATATCGTCGAAGAAATCCTGATAATGGCGGACAATCTTATCATCTATGGCGGTCATCTATGTCAACAACATAGATATTGACATTGATAACCGTTGGGTGGTCCCATATTCGCCTCTGCTGAGCAAAACATTCAATGCTCATATTAATGTTCAGTTCTGCAGTTCAGTGAAGAGCATCAAATACATTTGCAAGTATGTGAATAAAGGCAGTGATATGGCTGTATTTCGAGTTTAAAATACCAATGTGAATGCTCCTCCGGTGAATAACAACGATGAAATAACACTTTACCAAATTGGCCGGTACGTCAGCTCCAATGAAGCTGTTTGGCGTATCTTTGGTTTCCCAATTCATGAACGGGATCCAGCAGTTCTTCATTTAGCCGTCCATCTTGAAAATGGCCAGCGCGTATATTTCACGAGCGAGACAGCGATTGATCGTGCTATAAATCCACCAAAAACTACACTCACCGAATTTTTTGAATTGTGTAATCGTGCGGATTCTTTTGGTGCTTTTGCACGGACATTACTCTATTCAGAAGTACCACGCTATTTCACATGGGCTCCAACAAAAAAATGGATGCCCTGCAAGCAAGGCACGCCGATTGATGCATGTCCCGGTTTATTCAAATCAAACACCTTGGGACGAGTATTTACAGTCAATCCAAGGCAGACTGAGTGCTTTTATCTTCGACTGTTATTGGTTAATGTCATCGGCCCTTTGTCATTTCAAGATTTACGTAAAGTGAATGGACAACAGTATCCAACGTATAAAGATGCATGTCTTGCACTCGGCTTGCTGGAAGACGACAACCAGTGGGAGTGTATGCTTGCTGAAGTAGGACTGAACTGTACAGCAAAACAAATTCGTCTACTATTCGCTATAGTGTTGACTACATGTTTCCCGGCTCGAGCAGAGACATTATGGGATAATCACAAAGGTTCAATGACTGATGATATATTGCATCAACATCGTTCACGGTGCAACGATCTAACGATAGTATTCAGTGACGCTATGTACAATGAAACATTGATTGCTACTGAAGATCTTTGCATTATCATTGCCAACTTACCACTCAGTCATTTCGGTATGCATTTAACAAATCAACGAATTGAATCTCAAGTCAACGAATTGACGTCAACGAATTGAATCTCAAGATACAACATTTGTTACCAGGAGACTTGGTGTCATACAAATCTAATGATACAGTTTGCGATGCCACCGAAGCTGTAAATTATCCAAAAAAGTTTTTAAACTCATTGGATTTACCAGGCATGCCACCGCATATTTTACAACTGAAGGTTGGATCTCCGGTTATTTTGCTTCGTAATTTGAACCCACCACGGTTGTGCAACGGCACGCGATTAGTCATAAAAAAATTAAGGAAAAATGTTATCGAAGCCATCATTTTAAATGACAAATTCCGAGGTGAAAATATATTACTACTCCGAATCCCTATTATACCCACAGATGTGCCAATTCCATTTAAACGCCCCCAATTTCCAATTAGATTGGCATTTGCAATGACTATCAATAAGTCTCAGGGCCAAACGATGTCTGTCTGTGGCTTAGATTTGAGCACATCATGTTTTTCACACGGACAATTATACGTGGCTCTCGAGTGGGCAAACCATCCAGTTTGTTTGTATTGGCGAAAGATGGGATAACAAAAAATATTGTACACTCTGTTGCATTAAGGGATTGATATTGTTTTTTAGTAATATTGTTATAAGTAGCGATATGAATATAATTTTAAAGAATCAATTTTAATAAATAAAAAAAATAAATGATTGGTGTTTTGTTATTTTTATATTTTTTCACCGTTCACAGCGCTCCATACATCTTCCACTTATATACCACATCCTTACACACTTACAATAAGTTAGTTATTTTTTTCTAGCAAAATATTCTCTAGAAATAATTTATATGACAAAACAACGTTTGTCGGGTCAGCTAGTTGTATTCTAAAAATTAACTGCAAATCGGAATAAAGTTAAAATTTGTTTTCACTGGAATAGTATTATAACACATTATTCTATCAAAATAGTATATTTCAACAAAAGTATACTGTTAAAAATAAATAAATAAATAAATTTTTACTCATATAAAATATCAATATTTTAATGTTATTCTTTCCAAATTATTTTTACTCTAATACAGTATCGAAATGAAATATCAGAAATTATAATAATTAGATAAATAATAATAATAATAATAATAATAATAATAATAATAATAAAAACCTTTGATTTTAAATATTTATCTCCATCTTTTCTGAACAAAGTTTTCAACTGATGAAAGTTAACTTTTAAAGAACAATAAACTTTGATAATTTGTTAATTTTAAACGATTTTTTCTTTTTCTAAGAAATGAAAAAAAAAAAAATAATTTTAAGAATATGTTATAATATATTGACATGGCAACAGATGGCGCCACATTCAGTGTACAGAAATTTTCGGCGAGCTAAAATGCATACGAATGCATACGAACCGATGCCGATACGTATTCGCGAATTGCTTTGTTTTTAATATGTATACTTCCTTGGAAAATATGAATTAATCGTGTGAATTATTTTTATGATTGAGCCACGGAGTAATATTAACTTTAATTAGGCGTTAATGAGCTTTAATTAGGCGTTTGCCATAGACATACCAATATCGTCTGCTTCTAAAATATTTAAAAATCATTACGTCTCGTAGTTAAATTAAATTTTAATCACATTAAAAACTGAGACAGATAATATACACTAAAAATATACATTTTAAAATATTAAAAACACAAAACTCAAATTTAAACGTTTCGAGCCTTTTACAGGCGGGGCCGTGCCCTTAGCGACCGTGGCTTTAGCGGAAATCTATAAACCCTTGCCCTTAGCGGAAATGTTATCCCCCCTCGGTGGCGTGCTTTTAGCATACGTGCCTTTAGCGGAAATGTATAATAAATTTCAAAATAAATTAATAATAATAATAAAAAAAAAAAACTCTTCAGTTTTCCTTCACACTATATCCGTATTTAACACTGGCTGTATTTTGCTTCAGAAGTAACCTGTCGCAAAAACAGGTATGCGTACTGTAGAATATCTGTTATTTGAGGGAACGGTGATCTGTAACCATATAAAGTTTAATGAACCACAGTACTCCATACGAAAATGTACATTACTCCTATTTTATGATTTTATTATGTTTTTGAAAATATAATTAAGCATTAGACCTTTTAAAACTACAACAAAAACGAAAAATCAGGAGGTACACATTGATTATCAGCACTTTCCAACTGCACTTACTCGTTATATTGTATAACATTCAATGTTTTTTGTCTATATTATCACACAATGGACAGACAGAAAGACAGACATATAGACTAACTGAATTCATAATCACTCTGAAACACTGTTGGAAAGTGTTAAAAATGCTTAACATAAACAGAAATGCTGCTCTTAATTTCCTATTTGTACCCCTTAATGTATTGTAACATTTTTGGGTAGCTCTGTAAATCTGAAGGTTAAGCATACTATAGTTTATAGAAAACATTTTCTTAGCATAATAACAATAAATATGAATTTCTTTATGGTTTTTTGATAAAGTTTTTTAAATGTGATTTACAAAAATGTCTCCCATAAAGCGCAATGCATTGGTATTTTTTGGATGTTCATGTACACAAACCAGTGGCATAGGTTCTGTTAGAGCCATTTTAAGTAGGGAATATTCAATAATGAATTTGAATAACACATATTATTAAAAAAAAAAAAAAAAAAAAAAGTAAAAATTAGTAAGTTGTGGCCACCACAAGACTTTCTTCTATATTTTCCTATACAAATTCACTAAGTGCAAATAAATAATTTTTATCTTAGAGAAAACTAACACTAAATATCCAAAGAAAGACAGTTGTTTTATTGTCTATAAATGACATCTTAAAAAATGCATTTTTATAATAGTTATGTCCCATATCAAGTTTCGTAAATTTATGTGCTATAGAAGTTGAGATATAGCTTTCACATTGTCGAGGAAATTTGCGGTATAGCAATGCCACCTATTGGCCGATAAGCATCCAAATTGAAGCAGCATAATATCTCACAATGGCCTTCACGTTATCGTGGTTTGTTTGATTATACGCAATAGAGCCTGAGATATAGCCTCCTCTTCAATTGTGGAAACCGCTGTATAGCAGCGCCACCCGTGGAGCGGTGGACACCAAAAGTTGACCGATACTCATTTAAGTTAAGGTGCATCAGCATATAAATTTATATGGAACTCTGTGCAGTAATTCCTGAGATATAGCTTTCCCTTAAATTGTAGAAATCGCTGTATAGCAGCACCACTTGTCGGTCCATAAGCATTCAAATTGAATCAGCAGAATGTCTCATGATGGCCTTTTCTTATACCAAGTTTTGATTGATTATACGCAATAGAACCTGATATATAGATTCCCCTTAAATTGGGGAAATCGCTGTATAGCAGTGTCACATGTTGAGCGATTGGCATCAAAAGTTGATAGCGCTAATTTAGCTCAAGGTGCATCTACATGTAAATTTATATGCAATTCTAAGCAGTAGTCCCGGAGATACAGTTGCCACAAAATTTGTGTCATACACACACAGACAGACAGACATTTTCTAAAAATAGTCAAATCGTGTTCTAGACCTCCCAAAACGCGTAAATCCGTCGAAAACCGGAAGTCTAAAATTTTTACGAATCCAATACTTTCTTCTATTGAATATAGAAGAGAGTAAAAATAAAAAATTCTTAAAATATTTACGGGCGCTGGAGGTGGACAAACGGACAGTAGAATAGACAAATACACTAATTCAAATCATATTCACATTTTAAAAAAAATGGTCGAATAAACGCTTAATGTAAAAGAAAATGCAATTCAGAAAATTTCCAATAATAACCCTCAGTGTAACTGAATATTTTTTCGTGACTCTGTAAGTCTAATGCTAATCATACTACATTCTATAGAAAGCCTCATTTTGTGCATTTGAATAACATATTTCTACCTTCCACATACACACCTTGTTATTTCCGCTAAGGGCACGGCTTCTTCTATTCCTCCTTCTTCCCTTTCACCCATTCCGCTAAGGGCACGTTCCGCTAAGGGCACATTCCGCTAAGGGCACGGTCGCTAAGGGCACGACACCTTACAGGCTCCTCATCAGTAAAAAAACATCAAATGTAAATGTTGAGATGAACAACAATCATTTCATCTCAATATTTACATTTGATGCTTTTTTTACTGATGAGGAGCCTGTAAAAGGCTCGAAACGTTTAAATTTGTGTTTTGTGTTTTTAATATTTTAAAATGTATATTTTTAGTGTATATTATCTGTCTCAGTTTTTCATGTGATTAAAATCGTCTGCTTCCTCTATCATCGGTATTCTGCATAAAAAAAAGGAATATTCCTGTTCCCAATTGGTTCAAAATCTTCTCGCACATGCCCACATCGTGCGATTTTGTTCTTACAGAATATGCTTTGTGTTTTAATATTATTGATGATAATTTAAAATCTATTTCTCTTTTCAGAGCCCACCTCTCGGGCACTGCATTACAGTATTACTGTATGGACCCATCTTTTAGAGAAAACTAAACTATAGATCAAGTTATTGAAAAATTTAGGGAATATTTTAAGATCATTACTCCTAGTGTTAATATCAATCACTCCAAAATTTGACTTTGTTGCTCTCTGAGACGGTAAATAATTTAGCTCACCTACTCAATACTATTATTTTGACTGTATACCCCGACTTAAGGGATAATGAGGCGCTTTATGCAATAAAAATAACACATTTAATGGCGGAGTTGCCATATTCCATTAAAACTGTTTTGCTGAAGGAAAATGTTCAAAATTTTAATGATACTGTCAAGAGAGCCCAACAAATTCAACAGATAGAAATTTCCGCGACTGTGACTTCTAATCCACCAAACGAGCAAATTAATTTGCTCAATCAAGAATTTAATCTAAGAATTAAGTAAATTTTTTTATAACAATCATAAATTTAAATGTCCAATTTGAAGTTGCCACCAGGTTATTATTTTCATATTTTAATTAATTTTTAAAAAATCTAATCAAAACTTCGTTACAAATAAGGTACCAAATGAAAGGGGTGATTTTTCTGAATCCGTCGGACTAAACAGCTTATCGATCGGACAATTAGATTTTTTAAAATTAACTAAAGTATGAAAATAGACAATAAGACTTCTTCACACATAATAAATTTTAAGCCAGCACAACCGGTTTTGTGAAAGGACGTAGCCTTCCTTCATCAGGTGCAAAAAAAACCCGTGCTACTGCCTTGGAGGCAAAAGCAAGACTGAAAGCAGGGCAAAATCCAGAGGGGGAGGAGCAACACAAACAACCAATAGGAAGCATCATGCAGGTCCAATCAGAGAGGAACACACATGCACACACAAAAACAAAAGGAGGGAGGGAAGGAAAAAACAATTTATTTTATTTTATTTTTTAATGATTTAGTTATTTATTTATATTATTTATTTATTTTTTAAATTAATATTATACTAATAAGTAAATTTAATAAAATTAATTAATTTATTATTATTATTTTTTATTTATTTATTTAGAATTATTTAATTATAACTATTATTATGTTATAAACATAATGAAGGAAATTATTTAATTGAATTAAACAAATTTTTCCAGACTGTAGACAGCAAAGTGGAATCAGATTTTTCATTGACAATTTTATCACGATTAAGGTAAATAGCTAAATTTTCCAAAAAATCCAGTTCGGAAATGCGTTTGGCATGAAAGATAATTTTGGCACTCTTAAAATTAAAACTATGATCAAATTCCCAACTGTGCTTCGCAATATAAGATTTAGAAATTTCTTGATTAACAACATACCGAGAATGTTCACGTAAACGACATCCAAGATTTCTTTTTGTTTGACCAATATAAGATAAATCACAATTATTACAATTGACATTATAGATACCCCACTTATGAAGCTCGGGAACAGGGGATTTAGTTGAAGGGAATTGGAATTTATTGACAGGTTTAAAAATAACGTGAAAATTGAAACGCTTCAAAACTTTGGCTAATTTAAAACATAAGGGGGGGGGGGGATAAAAAGGCAAGACAACAAGATTATCAGGTTTAATTTTATCTTCAATGGAAAGAGTAGAATTATAAGTTGGCCTACCGAACTTTTTGATAGCTTTATCAATTATAGAGGGTCCAAAACCTCTTTTAATAGAGACGGACTTTAAATAATTGAGTTCTTCTTTAAGAGAAGAAATATCAGAACAAATTTTTAGGGCACGATACACGTAAGTGTAAAAGGTGCCAATTTCTTGTTTAGCCGGATGATTAGAGAGAGCATGGGGAGGGTTAGAAACAGAGAAAGGTTTCCTGTACACAGGGGTTTTAAAAGAGGAATCGCATCTAGTAACTAAAACATCAAGAAAGGGAAGTTGATTACAATTTTCTAACTCAAAGGTAAACTGAATATGGGGATCAATAGCATTAGCAATATTAAGAATGGCATAAACATCAAACGGATTTTCAACAAGAATGAAAGTGTCATCTACGTAACGTAACCAGCATTTTAAATTTAACATCTTTAATAATTTTTCCTCAAAATAATGCATATAGATATCGGCAAGAATAGGAGATAAAGGATTACCCATACTTAAACCATCACACTGTTTATAAAATTTGTTATTAAATTCAAATTATTCATTTCCCAAACTACTTTTGAATTTAATAACAAATTTTATAAACAGTGTGATGGTTTAAGTATGGGTAATCCTTTATCTCCTATTCTTGCCGATATCTATATGCATTATTTTGAGGGAAAATTATTAAAGATGTTAAATTTAAAATGCTGGTTACGTTACGTAGATGACACTTTCATTCTTGTTGAAAATCCGTTTGATGTTTCTGCCATTCTTAATATTGCTAATGCTATTAATCCCCATATTCAGTTTACCTTTGAGCTAGAAAATTGTAATCAACTTCCCTTTCTTGATGTTTTAGTTACTAGGTGCGATTCCTCTATTAAAACCTCTGTGTACAAGAAACTTTTCTCTGTTTCTAACCCTCCCCATACTCTCTCTAATCATCCGGCTAAACAAGAAATTGGCACCTTTTACACTTACGTGTATCGTGCCCTTAAAATTTGTTCTGATACTTCTTCTCTTAAAGAAGAACTCAATTATTTAAAGTCCGTTGCTATTAAAAGAGGTTTTAGACCCTCTATAATTGATAAAGCTATCAAAAAGTTCGATAGGCCAACTTATAATTCTACTCTTTCCATTGAAGATAAAATTAAACCTGATAATCTTGTTGTCTTGCCTTTTTATCCCCCCCCCTTATGTTTTAAATTAGCCAAAGTTTTGAAGCGTTTCAATTTTCACGTTATTTTTAAACCTGTCAATAAATTCCAATTCCCTTCAACTAAATCCCCTGTTCCCGAGCTTCATAAGTGGGGTATCTATAATGTCAATTGTAATAATTGTGATTTATCTTATATTGGTCAAACAAAAAGAAATCTTGAATGTCGTTTACGTGAACATTCTCGGTATGTTGTTAATCAAGAAATTTCTAAATCTTCTATTGCGAAGCACAGTTGGGAATTTGATCATAGTTTTAATTTTAAGAGTGCCAAAATTATCTTTCATGCCAAACGCATTTCCGAACTGGATTTTTTGGAAAATTTAGCTATTTACCTTAATCGTGATAAAATTGTCAATGAAAAATCTGATTCCACTTTGCTGTCTACAGCCTGGAAAAATTTGTTTAATTCAATTAAATAATTTCCTTCATTATGTTTATAACATAATAATAGTTATAATTAAATAATTCTAAATAAATAAATAAAAAATAATAATAATAAATTAATTAATTTTATTAAATTTACTTATTAGTATAATATTAATTTAAAAAATAAATAAATAATATAAATAAATAAATAAATCATTAAAAAATAAAATAAAATTAATTGTTTTTTCCTTCCCTCCCTCCTTTTGTTTTTGTGTGTGCATGTGTGTCCCTCTCTGATTGGTCCTGCATGATGCTTCCTATTGGTTGTTTGTGTTGCTCTTCCCCCTCTGGATTTTGCCCTGCTTTCAGTCTTGCTTTTGCCTCCAAGGCAGTAGCACGGGTTTTTTTGCACCTGATGAAGGAAGGCTACGTCCTTTCACAAAACCGGTTGTGCTGGCTTAAAATTTATGGTGTGTGAAGAAGTCTTATTGTCTATTTATCGTTTGTACACAAGTTTTGCATTTCGTTTTGGAAAAGTATGAAAATTAGGAAATATGGAATCCAAAGTACAGAATTTGAATTTCCTACAGTTATTTGTTGTTAAATTATGCTGAAAATTCATATATATATACAGATCAACCACTAAAAATTTGACTTTCGTATTCAGGAAGCCTCAAAACGTGATATTATATAGAAAAAAATCGATTTCCAAAAACTACTTTGCTACAGTATCGATATGAGAAATTAATTTTCCGTTCTGTTTCAGCAGTGCTCTTCGATATAAAAAAAATGCAGCAAATCACTTACGTCGATTACATTTAGTAAAAATAATGTCTGCCTTAATCCTGTATATTGTCTATAAACTATATACACATGACTTTGTGTACGTAAATATAGTGTTATATGTAAAACACGTAACACAAAATAAAATACTCTTCCAGCAATTGTCAAGTATAGCTCAAATATATCCAAATACTCTGAGTAACTCTGTAAATGAATGGTTGCTATACCACAATCTGCACAAAACATGCTTTTATGCGTATAAAAAATCTGTTATTTTTATTTTGTTTAGGGCAGCCTATAGATGTCACGTCACACTGTACATATGAGAAATTTTGCTCACAGACGTAATGTATTTGAATTCTCTTGGATGACCTTGTATACAACACTTTGTCTGATCACAACGAATAGCTTAGCTTAGCAATAGTAATGCACTTCATCAGTTGAATAAGGGAGTTCCTGGTAGAATAACAAGAGAGCAATTGGCAGAGAGTAAGGCTATTATAGTTACTAGGAAAAATTGAGTCACTATAGGATTTAACAGCAGTACGGTTATAAATATAATGGTTGGCGTCTGCATGAGAAACACCAAAAGAACAACTAGGATACTCATTAAAAAAACGATGATAACATATTGGAAATTTACCGCGGTTGATGATAATCTGACTAAGGAAAAAGTCCGACCAGTTACGAGAAAGTGAAACTTTTGGAATTAATGAAGAATTAGACGATTCAGACCAATTAATTTGCCAGGCTTCTAAAGCGACTTTTAAAAGTTTCTTCTTAACACGAGAGTAGGAGGTTTTGCCATAGTAGGAAATTGGATAACTGGTATCCATTTCGGCTTCATTGTCAACTAATTCATTTCCAAAGGTACCAGCCACATAAGCACGAATCCAAAAGAAAGTAAAATGCTTGTAATTATTAATATAGGGATTGGACCAATTTATAAATATCCATGACTAAATTATTATACTGAGTATAGTTGTTTAAAGCAGTGAGAACACTTTTGGAGTCAGATATGATATAGAAATTATTATGAAAAGAGGAAATACCCCAAAGCACAGCGTTATAAATAGCGAAGAGCTCTGAAAGAAAAACGGAAGAATTATTATTAAGGTGAAAGGCAGACTTAAAAATGACATTATTATTAAGCATAACAATTAAAGCTTCGCCATATTGGTTATTCAAACCTGAGCCATCGGTATAGATATAAATAGCATTTTCGTTCAAAATATTTGGATTGAAAGTTAAACGATAATAATTATTAGCAAAATAATTAGTAGAATCAGTATTAGTAAAATCGTTGTCGTTACTATTTATATTGAAATTGTAATAATTCAAATTATAATTAGAATAATGTTTTAAATTATATGAAATAAGAGCAATGTCGGCGCGAAATACAATGGGGAGGATACCAGCAATAACATTAAGAGTTTCAGTTGGGGCAGTTTTGAAGGCACCAGTAACTGGAATAAGAGCAGCACGTTGAATTTTAATTATCTAATTTGATTTGCGAACTGGGTTGCTAAGCTCCTACCAAACAGAGGCTGCGTATAAGATAATTCTTTCAATGACGGTATTACAAATATATTTTAACACATTGCGATTAAGCCCCCAAGTTGCGACGGCATAACCTTTTAAGTTTTTGGATTTTGCTTTGAACCGCATCGGCTTTCTTTTCAAAATGGGAATTAAAATTTAAAGTATTATCAAGATAGACTCCCAGGTAAAAGAACCCATCGACAATTTTAATAGATTTATTATACAATTTGATATATCAGTGTAAATGTGACGCTTATGGGCAGTTGAACGTTTCGGAAAATAGATCAGATGAGATTTAAATTATAATCATTAACCCAATTTTCAAGTTTATTTGAAATGGAGTTACCTTTTTTCATCAAACTACTGAGGCTGGTGTCAGCAATGATTAATAGAATATTATCTGCGAAGGCAGATAAAATTCTGCTGGAGTTACTAGGAAGTTGGAGTTACTAGGAAGATTTATATTGAAGGTATCGTTAACTGTAAGAAAACAAAATAGAGGTGAAGAAATTGCCCCTTGAGGCACACCCCAACATTGTATATGAACTAGAAAACGTAAAATAACTATTGCCAAAGGTGACAGTGCGATTATTGAAATAATCAAGACAAATATTATAAAGATAATCAGGGACATTTAAAAATTTAAGTTTATTGAAAACATGGTGCCAGCGAATGCTATTAAAGGCATTTTTATATCAAAACTAATAATTGCTATATGAAGATTGTTTTTACGGTAATACTGTTTGCAGGTGTATAAGACAAATCTGTATAGTGGTAAAAACAATCATGCCCATTATATAACAATTATTATTACATAAATTATAAAATAATCATGCACATAATCCTGCCTATAAATCATCACACATAAATTTTGAAACACTTTGTTATATTACTTGATATAATTAGTATGAGAATGAACGTTATTAAAAAATATAAAATTTCCACAAGAAACTAAAACCATATAAAATGGAAAATTTTCTGTATATTACGAGATATAATTATACTAAAACATAGAACGAACCAATGAAAGATTAAATAGATTCTGCTTGAAAAATAATTAATCGCTCATAAATTATTAAACACTTTCCAATATTTATAGGGAACGAAATGGACATTGTGAACGGAACTACCGAAATCTATTACGAACAGATTCAATTTTTGAAAATTTAAATGTGATATGCCTTTTTAATTAAAAAAAAAAAAAAAAATCGGTTGTATTATAAAACTGCATCATGTGGCAGAAAATAAATAGATTAAAATAAAATAAAATAAAAAACAATACACGCGGGTTTAAAAGTTTCATATCTGTCTGGTTTTATAAAAAATGCTGCAAAATGTCTCGCCTCAGGCGACTTTATTTTCGTTATCATGACGGCGATTTATTGCTATTTTAAAATTCAGCGAAAATTATTCCTTTCGTTTTAGAAAGAGATATTATTATGTTAAAAAAAAAAAAAAAAAAAAAAACATAAATTTATTATTTTTCATTGGTAATCCTCATTTTTACATTTTTAAAAATCAAATAAAATATAAGTAGTGGAAAAGCGTAAAGAGAAAATATGAAAACGCGGAAAATCTTAATTTAATGTTTTAACGTGTGGCAAATTGCACTAAAATGTAAATTCGAATGTATGTGGGGGAGGCACGCAAAACTGAAAATTTTCTGATTTAAGAAGGCTTCTATTGCTGCTTTACTTTTCTATAAAAACTGTAAGTTTTTCAGTGGATGTGTCCAAATTTTAGGTCTACTATACAAAGTTACACCATTCAACCATTCGCAACGAAAATTGTTACACTTATCAATCAGGACAATAATCTAGCTAATGGCGTATTTTTTAGTTCAATCGGATAATACATTCAAAAGATATTAATTAAAAACCTCATTTTAACTTAAAAGTTATACATATATATAAAAAAAGAATCATTATTATTATTTTCAGACATAAAGGAAAATATATTTATTTATACATGAAGATTATCAAGATAGACTCGCAGGTAAAAGAACCCATCGACAATTTTAATAGATTTATTATACAATTTGATATAGCAGTGTAAATGTGACGCTTATGGGCAGTTGAACGTTTCGGAAAATAGATCAGATGGGATTTAAATTATAATTATTAACCCAATTTTCAAGTTTATTTGAAATGGAATTACCTTTTTTCATCAAACTACTGAGGCTGGTGTCAGCAATGATTAATAGAATATTATCTGCGAAGGCGACTAAGTTGGAGTTACTAGGAAGATTTATATTGAAGGTATCGTTAACTGTAAGAAAACAAAATAGAGGTGAAGAAATTGCCCCTTGAGGCACACCCCAACATTGTATATGAACTAGAAAGCGTAAAATAACTATTGCCAAAGGTGACAGTGCGATTATTGAAATAATCAAGACAAATATTATAAAGATAATCAGGGACATTTAAAAATTTAAGTTTATTGAAAACATGGTGCCAGCGAATGCTATTAAAGGCATTTTTATATCAAAACTAATAATTGCTATATGAAGATTGTTTTTACGGTAATACTGTTTGCAGGTGTATAAGATAAATCTGTATAGTGGTGAAAACAATCATGCCCATTATATAACAATTATTATTACATAAATTATGAAATAATCATGCACATAATCATGCCTATAAATCATCACCCATAAATTTTGAAACACTTTGTTATATTACTTGATATAATTAGTATGAGAATGAACGTTATAAAAAAATATAAAGTTTCCACAAGAAACTAAAACCATATAAAATGGAAAATTTTCTGTATATTACGAGATATAATTATACTAAAACATAGAACGAACCAATGAAAGATTAAATAGATTCTGCTTGAAAAATAATTAATCGCTCATAAATTATTAAACACTTTCCAATATTTATAGGGAACGAAATGGACATTGTGAACGGAACTACCGAAATCTATTACGAACAGATTCAATTTTTGAAAATTTAAATGTGATATTCCTTTTTTATTAAAAAAAAAAAAAAAAAAAAAAAAAAAATCGGTTTTATTATAAAACTGCATCATGTGGCAGAAAATAAATAGATTAAAATAAAATAAAATAAATAATCTGGTGTGTCACTCACACGACTTTCTCTTACCCTGAAATTTAATACTATAAATACAGGTTGGAGATTAAGAGGTAAGATAACGAGTACTGTTATGTAAACCTATGTTAAACAATTCATATTAGGCTTCTGAAGAGTTTTATATGATAATTAGTTCTGTGTGAGGGGGCTACCGCCCCCCTCAACCCCCCGCTTCATTAATGCACCTACATTTATATAGAATTTAATTCGGTTATTAAAAAATATTTCTCTTCTTAAAAAATAATTTATTAAAATTATTATTTAAAAAAATTATCTTTTATGATAAGGCAGACGATTTTCATATTAGAGAAGTAGTTTAACACCAAATATCCAAAAAAAGTCCATTTTATTCTCAATATAAAAAAAAAAAAAAATACGATATTTTTTTTTTTTCGTTAAAAGTAAAAAAAAAATCGATAACTTTGTTTTAAATTATCGCAGATCGATGGTTCAACCATTCGTTTTAAAGGTATTTTCGAGCTCTTTTGAAAGATACCCATCATGAAAATTTACTCCCCTCGAGGGGGGACTTCCCCCCCAGGGGGGGAGGCGAGGCTCCTACATACACAAAAAAATTTTCCCAGTTAACTGTCTCTATTACAAAAAATATATATTTGTTTCATTTGGTTTAGTGCAGTCTATAGACGTTAAACTATTTTCCTGCAATTTCCCCCATAGACGTAATGTATTAGAATTCTCTTGATTGTCCCTGTACACGAACCATTTGCTTGATCTTAACGAAAAGCTTACTGTAGCATCCCTATATGATGCACATTTAGAATACCAAGGTTGAACTTTCTGCCATAATTTGTTTTTGAGATATGCTGATAACAGACAGACACACAGACACACGGACACACACACAGACACACAGACCATTTGCTAAAAACATGATTTTCGTATTCAGGGGACCTCAAAACGTGTAAATTTAACAAAATCTCGCGTTCGAAAATTTGAGCCTAAAACAATACTTTCTCTACCTTATGGGTAAGAGAAAGTAAAAACAATACACGCGGGTTTAAAAGTTTCATATCTGTCTGGTTTTATAAAAAATGCTGCAAAATGTCTCGCCTCAGGCGATTTTATTTTCGTTATCATGACGGCGATTTATTGCTATTTTAAAATTCAGCGAAAATTATTCCTTTCGTTTTAGAAAGAGATATTATTATGTTAAAAAAATAAAATAAAAAACATAAATTTATTATTTTTCATTGGTAATCCTCATTTTTACATTTTTAAAAATCAAATAAAATATAAGTAGTGGAAAAGCGTAAAGAGAAAATATGAAAACGCGTAAAATCTTAATTTAATGTTTTAACGTGTGGCAAATTGCACTAAAATGTAAATTCGAATGCATGTGGGGGAGGCACGCAAAACTGAAAATTTTCTGATTTAAGAAGGCTTCTATTGCTGCTTTAGTTTTCTATAAAAACTGTAAGTTTGTCAGTGGATGTGTCCAAATTTTAGGTCTACTATACAAAGTTACACCATTCAACCATTCGCAACAAAAATTGGTACACTTATCAATCAGGACAATAATCTAGCTAATGGCGTATTTTTTAGTTCAATCGGATAATACATTCAAAAGATATTAATTAAAAACCTCATTTTAACTTAAAAATTATATATATATATATATATACATAAAATATCATTATTATTATTTTCAGACATAAAAGAAAATATATTTATTTATACATGAAGATTATCAATATAGACTCCCAGGTAAAAGAACCCATCGACAATTTTAATAGATTTATTATACAATTTGATATAGCAGTGTAAATGTGACGCTTATGGGCAGTTGAACGTTTCGGAAAATAGATCAGATGAGATTTAAATTATAATTATTAACCCAATTTTCAAGTTTATTTGAAATGGAGTTACCTTTTTTCATCAAACTACTGAGGCTGGTGTCAGCAATGATTAATAGAATATTATCTGCGAAGGCGACTAAGTTGGAGTTACTAGGTAGATTTATATTGAAGGTATCGTTAACTGTAAGAAAACAAAATAGAGGTGAAGAAATTGCCCCTTGAGGCACACCCCAACATTGTATATGAACTAGAAAGCGTAAAATAACTATTGCCAAAGGTGACAGTGCGATTATTGAAATAATCAAGACAAATATTATAAAGATAATCAGGGACATTTAAAAATTTAAGTTTATTGAAAACATGGTGCCAGCGAATGCTATTAAAGGCATTTTTATATCAAAACTAATAATTGCTATATGAAGATTGTTTTTACGGTAATACTGTTTGCAGGTGTATAAGACAAATCTGTATAGTGGTGAAAACAATCATGCCCATTACATAACAATTATTATTACATAAATTATGAAAATGCCTATAAATCATCACGCATAAATTTTGAAACACTTTGTTATATTACTTGATATAATTAGTATGAGAATGAACGTTATAAAAAAATATAAAATTTCCACAAGAAACTAAAACCATATAAAATGGAAAATTTTCTGTATATTACGAGATATAATTATACTAAAACATAGAACGAACCAATGAAAGATTAAATAGATTCTGCTTGAAAAATAATTAATCGCTCATAAAACACTTTCCAATATTTATAGGGAACGAAATGGACATTGTGAACGGAACTACCGAAATCTATAACGAACAGATTCAATTTTTGAAAATTTAAATGTGATATTCCTTTTTAATAAAAAAAAAAAAAAAAAATCGGTTTTATTATAAAACTGCATCATGTGGCAGAAAATAAATAGATTTAAATAAAATAAAATAAAAAACAATACACGCGGGTTTAAAAGTTTCATATCTGTCTGGTTTTATAAAAAATGCTGCAAAATGTCTCGCCTCAGGCGATTTTATTTTCGTTATCATGACGGCGATTTATTGCTATTTTAAAATTCAGCGAAAATTATTCCTTTCGTTTTAGAAAGAGATATTATTATGTTAAAAAAATAAAATAAAAAACATAAATTTATTATTTTTCATTGGTAATCCTCATTTTTACATTTTTAAAAATCAAATAAAATATAAGTAGTGGAAAAGCGTAAAGAGAAAATATGAAAACGCGTAAAATCTTAATTTAATGTTTTAACGTGTGGCAAATTGCACTAAAATGTAAATTCGAATGCATGTGGGGGAGGCACGCAAAACTGAAAATTTTCTGATTTAAGAAGGCTTCTATTGCTGCTTTAGTTTTCTATAAAAACTGTAAGTTTGTCAGTGGATGTGTCCAAATTTTAGGTCTACTATACAAAGTTACACCATTCAACCATTCGCAACAAAAATTGGTACACTTATCAATCAGGACAATAATCTAGCTAATGGCGTATTTTTTAGTTCAATCGGATAATACATTCAAAAGATATTAATTAAAAACCTCATTTTAACTTAAAAATTATATATATATATATATATACATAAAATATCATTATTATTATTTTCAGACATAAAAGAAAATATATTTATTTATACATGAAGATTATCAATATAGACTCCCAGGTAAAAGAACCCATCGACAATTTTAATAGATTTATTATACAATTTGATATAGCAGTGTAAATGTGACGCTTATGGGCAGTTGAACGTTTCGGAAAATAGATCAGATGAGATTTAAATTATAATTATTAACCCAATTTTCAAGTTTATTTGAAATGGAGTTACCTTTTTTCATCAAACTACTGAGGCTGGTGTCAGCAATGATTAATAGAATATTATCTGCGAAGGCGACTAAGTTGGAGTTACTAGGTAGATTTATATTGAAGGTATCGTTAACTGTAAGAAAACAAAATAGAGGTGAAGAAATTGCCCCTTGAGGCACACCCCAACATTGTATATGAACTAGAAAGCGTAAAATAACTATTGCCAAAGGTGACAGTGCGATTATTGAAATAATCAAGACAAATATTATAAAGATAATCAGGGACATTTAAAAATTTAAGTTTATTGAAAACATGGTGCCAGCGAATGCTATTAAAGGCATTTTTATATCAAAACTAATAATTGCTATATGAAGATTGTTTTTACGGTAATACTGTTTGCAGGTGTATAAGACAAATCTGTATAGTGGTGAAAACAATCATGCCCATTACATAACAATTATTATTACATAAATTATGAAAATGCCTATAAATCATCACGCATAAATTTTGAAACACTTTGTTATATTACTTGATATAATTAGTATGAGAATGAACGTTATAAAAAAATATAAAATTTCCACAAGAAACTAAAACCATATAAAATGGAAAATTTTCTGTATATTACGAGATATAATTATACTAAAACATAGAACGAACCAATGAAAGATTAAATAGATTCTGCTTGAAAAATAATTAATCGCTCATAAAACACTTTCCAATATTTATAGGGAACGAAATGGACATTGTGAACGGAACTACCGAAATCTATAACGAACAGATTCAATTTTTGAAAATTTAAATGTGATATTCCTTTTTAATTAAAAAAAAAAAAAAAAAAAAAAAAAAATCGGTTTTATTATAAAACTGCATCATGTGGCAGAAAATAAATAGATTTAAATAAAATAAAATAAAAAACAATACACGCGGGTTTAAAAGTTTCATATCTGTCTGGTTTTATAAAAAATGCTGCAAAATGTCTCGCCTCAGGCGATTTTATTTTCGTTATCATGACGGCGATTTATTGCTATTTTAAAATTCAGCGAAAATTATTCCTTTCGTTTTAGAAAGAGATATTATTATGTTAAAAAAATAAAATAAAAAACATAAATTTATTATTTTTCATTGGTAATCCTCATTTTTACATTTTTAAAAATCAAATAAAATATAAGTAGTGGAAAAGCGTAAAGAGAAAATATGAAAACGCGGAAAATCTTAATTTAATGTTTTAACGTGTGGCAAATTGCACTAAAATGTAAATTCGAATGCATGTGGGGGAGGCACGCAAAACTGAAAATTTTCTGATTTAAGAAGGCTTCTATTGCTGCTTTAGTTTTCTATAAAAACTGTAAGTTTGTCAGTGGATGTGTCCAAATTTTAGGTCTACTATACAAAGTTACACCATTCAACCATTCGCAACAAAAATTGGTACACTTATCAATCAGGACAATAATCTAGCTAATGGCGTATTTTTTAGTTCAATCGGATAATACATTCAAAAGATATTAATTAAAAACCTCATTTTAACTTAAAAATTATAAATAAATAAAAAAAAAAGAATCATTATTATTATTTTCAGACATAAAAGAAAATATATTTATTTATACATGAATAACAACAAGGAAACAGAACTTTACCAAAACCTAAATTGGCTTACAAGTCTCGCAAAATCGACGTCATTACATATTTACAATTTTTATATATATCGCGAAAGTTTTACTTCAATTTTATTACTCACGTGTAAATAAATTTCTTTTTTATGTCGAAAAAAGGCCAAAAAAAAAAAAAAAAAAAAAAAAAGAACGTGTAAACTATATTTTTTAAAATTTAAGTTGACTGTTTATTATTGGTTTATTTGTTTAAGTTTTCACATTGAGTTCAGATTGTTATAATTTGAATTTTATTGCGATGATATCAGTGAATCATTTTATCGCTTTCTTTTTATTTCATAAAATTTTTCTTTCTTAATTCCAATGTTAAAATAATTTCTGTGCTAAAATTCGATAATCATACAAATAACTAAAACCTACATTTAGTATCTATACATAAATTAAACTGTAATACCTAAAAAAAGAAAAAAAAAAAAAGCGTCTGTAAAGGTTTTTTCTGGCCACAGGTTACATTAATTAAAAAAAAAACTCAGGGAAACGAAAAGCGAGGCGCTTTGCTAAGTGTTGAAGGAGAGCTTCTATAAAACGAGAAGAAACTAACTGATAGCGGCAAATTAAGTGTAAGTAGTGTGCAGAAGCTCAACGGACCGGAAAATTAGAAGAATCTAAAGAACATTCATTAGCTTTGCGTCAGGAACATGTTAAAAGACATGCTGCTAGAACACGAGAAGTTGATGAAAAGAGACATGTCAGATAACATGCAGATAATAAATAGACAGCAGTTAAAAGGCAAGAAGAATGTGAAGAATAGGCAGATGTCAGGTGTCAGGAACATGCTGTAAGAGAAGTTGCTCGAAGTTGGAGAAGGAGTTGGTAATCGGGAACAAGCTAAGTATCATGCAGATGCTCAACACTCCTAACCCTTCCCTGCACAGAGTAATTCTATTCATTTAAAATGAACAGCCATCGGAATCCAAGAACGATATTAGAAGACAAAAAATAAATGAAGTTTTACCTCTATATTATAGAAGAAAAATACTATAAAAAATTTCTGGGATGAATTTTTTCACTTGAGACTTAAAATTAGGTGTTGCCACAGCGGCAACACTGTGTCGAAAAGGGTTAAAGCCTGGAAGACAAGAAAGAGCAGAAGAGAAACGTCGATTTCGAATTTAAGCTGAGGCTGTAGGCTATGCTCATATATTTTTCTTACGGTCAATTTTATGTTGGGTGTTGCCTTTATGAGCTTTTAACAATCTTCATATTTATGTTTCTGTAAGCAAAACGAAAATTATTCCTTACGCAAATCCGTCAGCATTATTTATCCAACACTTTGATTGAGTTAAGAATCTATTTATTCAAACTTTCAGTCGCAATATCATAAAGCTTTAAGATTTTTTATTTTTATTTATATTTTTATTCCATCTCATACTTTTTCCTCCCCCCCCTCCCCTTTGTTATTTTTTTAATTGAAAACTTTTTAAATACCACTACAACCCTTAAAGCGCCGGGTAGACCTGCTAGTTCACATAAAGAGAAATCCGTTTATGTGTCTGACTGCGAATGTTCCAGAGCTCAGACACTGATCACCGAGCTACAAAACTTCGCAGAAGTGTAGCATGGACTCTGCAAGGGTATACCTCACCATTTTTTTTTTTTTTTTTTTTTTAAATTTTAGAATTTGAATTTTTTTTAATTAACTTTTGTTGTTGTTGTTGTTATATTTTCTTAAATGCTTTTATTCTTTCATTTCAAGGGCTTCCGTTCCTTACTTCAATTTTCCTTAGCAACGGCTACATGCAATTCATTTTTTATTTATTTAATTTCTTTTCATTCTTTTATCGTCGATCATGTGATTACATTATAGTTTGCATATGACTGCTGTTTTAATATGGAAATACTGCATCGATTTTGTCAATACCGATACCTTTCGATTGAGAAGAATTTTCTCATCATGATGATATCTTTTCCTAAGCGATGTGAACGTCATATTTGTTAAAATTAAATAAAATGAGATATTTCATTTCACAGGCCTCATAGTCCTCCTATATTTCCAATTTTTCCTATATTTTCGCAATTTGGCAGATATTCTCCTTTATTTTTACACCAACTCCTATATTTCCTTTTTTTTTTTTTTTTTTTTTTTTTTTTTCGTCTACTGTTAGATGATATCTAGACTGTAAAAATTTACTCTACAAATAATACTCTGAAGATTTATGAACTAATTTCTTTTCTCTGCTTTCGATGAAACAACTGATAATGGAAAAAAGCAATTAAATATACTTATAAAATTTTGGAATGAAGAGCGTAACCAAATTGTTAGTAACTTCCTGCATGCTTTTGAACTGGGTCATGCTATAACAGATATTTTGAAAATCAAGATATATTTGACACTTGTACTTGATAAGTTAACAGTTAATAAATTGTTATCTGTAAGCTCTGATGGACCACCTGTTAACCAAAATTGACTTGAAGAAATTGACAGTGAACTAAATGATAGAGATTTTCTGCCTCTTATAGTTCTTGTAACTTGCATATTGTGCATAATTCCTTCAAGAATGCAATGACTCAAGAAGTTAGTCACTGGGATATTGAAGATTTTTTGGATACTGTGTTTAAATTTCTTCATAAATATTCGGCTTACAAAGAAGATTTCCGAGGTGTCCAAATCGAAGTTGGAACTAAGAAAGAAGGAATTATGAGATTTGTAAATAATAGGTGGATGACACTGATGCCAGTCATTACTAGAATTATCAACCAGTGAGAAGCATTAAATGAATATTTCCTGAAATTTATACCAGAAAGTAAGATCAAGAGCCAGTTGCAATCCCATTCATATCGATTCCTGAGAACTATTCTTACTGATTCTACCACTTTGACACATTTACATTTTTAACTAGTATGTTGTGGCCACCACAAGACTTTCTTCTATATTTTCTTATACAAATTTCCTCAGTAACAATATAAAAGAAAAAGAAAAGAAAGAAAAAAATTACGATTTTTTTTCTAAGTTTTTTTTCGTTAAAAGTAAAAAAAAATCGATAACTTTGTTTTCAATTATCACAGATTTATAGTTCAACCATTCGTTTTAAAGGTATTGACGAGAACTTTCGAAAGATACCCATCTTGAAAATGGGGGGGGGGGGGGAAGCGATCACCCCACATGCACAGAATTTTTTTCCTAGTAAACTACTACTATTATCAATAATTCATATTAATTTTAGAATCACAAGTTAAAAATAACTCTAATTATGTACATTTATACGAAATTTTGTCCTATACTGCCATGTTAAAAATTAGAAAAAATGCGATCACAGCGCCACCTATTGAGCTATTGAGCTCCAAATGTAATCAGCACCAGTTTATGTCGGGGACCAACTAAATACCAAGTTTGGTTAAATTTCGGTAAAAAAAAAAAAAAAAAAATACGATTTTTTACTTTCTTCTATATGTACTATAGAGAAAGTATTGGATTCGCGAAAATTTTCGAACTCCACTTTTTGATAGATTTACATGTTTTGGGATGTGGAGAACACGAATTAATAGTTTTTAGAAAATGTCTGTCTGTCTGTCTGTCTGTCTGTCAGTATCATTTTTTTGTGGACGCTGTATCTCACGAACCAAAGAATGAAATTTAACCAAACTTGGTATTTAGTTGCACCCTGACATGAACTGGTGCTGATTAGATTTTGGGATCAATAGCTCAACAGGTGGCGCTGTGATCGCATTTTATGCAAATTTTTAACATGGCAGCATAGAACAAAATTCCGTATAAATGGGCATAATGAGAGTTATTTTAAACTTGTGATTGTAAAATAATTATGAATTATTGATAATAGTAGTAGTTAACTAGGAAAAAAATTTTGTGCATGTGGGGGCATCGGTTCCCCCCACCCCCCCGGGGAAGTAAATTTTCAAGATGGGTATCTTTCGAAAGGTCTCGTTGTTAATAGTAATAGTTAACTGGGAAAAAATTTTTGTGCATGTGGGGGCATCAGTTCCCCCCCACCGGGGGGGGTACCCACCCGAGGGGGCAAAGTTTCAAGATGGTTATCTTTCGAAAGGTCTCGTCAATACCTTTAAAACGAATGGTTGAACCATAAATCTGTGATAATTTAAAACAAAGTTATCGATTTGTTTTACTTTTAACAAAAAAAAAACTTAGAAAAAAAAAAAAATCGTTTTTTTTTTTTTTTTTTTTTTAAACGAAATTTTACCAAACTTCGTATTTAGTTGGTCCCCGACATAAACTTGTGCTGATTATATTTGGGAATCAATAGCTCAACAGGTGGCGCTGTGATAGCATTTTATCTAAATTTTTAACATGGCAGTATAGGACAAAAATTCGTATAAATGTGCATAATAAGAGTTATTTCACACTTGTGATTGTAAAATTAATATGAATTATTGATAATAGTAGTACGTAACTAGGAAAAAAATTTTGTGCATGGGGGGGCACCGCTCCCCCCCCCCCTAGGGGGGAAATACCCCCCGAGGGGGGTAAATTTTCACAATGGGTATCTTTCGAAATATCTCGTTGATAATAGTAGTAATTAACTAGGAAAAAAATATTGTGCATGTGGGGGCATCGGTTCCCCCCCCGGGAGGGGGCAAAGTTTCAAGATGGGTATCTTTCGAAAGGTCTCGTCAATACCTTTAAAACGAATGGTTGAACCATAAATCTGTGATAATTTAAAACAAAGTTATCGATTTTTTTTACTTTTAACAAAAAAAAAAAAAAAAAAAAAATCGTAATATTTTTTTATTTTCCGAACAGTATAGTGAGAAAAGTATTGTAATCATGTCAAAAATCCGAATTCGAGATTTTGATGTTTCTATACGTTTCGAGGTCCCCTGAGTCCGTTTTCACTATTTTTACGATGATGTATGTATGTGTGTGTTGTGTGTATGTATGTATGTGTGTATGTCTGTGAGTGAACACGCTAGCGTCTAAACGCTTTGTTCAAATAAGCTGAAAGTTGGTGCGTATATTGCAAGTCACCATAGTACGAACCCTATAGATTTTGGTGAATCTAGCACTTATAGTTTTTTGACAGGGACACAAAGAAAAATTCTTTATCATTATGGTCTATGGGACCAAAGTCTAAAAAGTGCGATAGCATCTAAACGCTTTCTTCAATTGAGGAAAAAATTTATACACATAATATAGGTCACAGTTACTCAATCTGTATAGAGTTTGGAGAAACTGGCACTTACAGTTTTTTTACAGGGGCACAAAGAAAAATTCTTTATCATTATGGCCTATGGGGCCAAATTTTTAAAAGTGCGATAGCGTCTAAACGCTTATTTAATCTGAACAAAAAACTTGTACACATGTTATAGGTCACAGTTGCACGAACTGTATAGACTTTGGAGAATTTAGCACTTACAGTTTTTTTACAGGGACACAAAGAAAAATTCTTTATCATTATGGCCTGTGGGACCAAATTTTTACTTTCTTCTATATTCAATAGAAGAAAGTATTAGATTCGTAAAAATTTTCAACCTCGGTTTTTTGATGGATTTACAGGTTTTGAGAGCTGTAGAACACGATTTGACCATTTTTAGAAAATGTCTGTCTGTTTGTCTGTCAGTCTCAGCGTGGGTGTGACAAACTATTGTGGCAACTGTATCTCAGGAACTACTTCACAGAATTTCATACAAATTGGTATGTAGTTGCACCTTGACATAAATCAGTGCCTATCAACTTTTGGTAAAAATTGTCTTACAGGTTGTGTTGCCATCCCGCTTTTTCTAAATTTTTAACATGGTGGTATAGTACAAAATTTTGTATAAATGTGCATAAAGAAAATTATTTTTTAATAATCATTATGAAATTTACTAGAATTATTTATAATAGAGATAGTCAAGTGGGAAAAATTTTTTGTATGTGTAGGAGCCTCGCCTCCCCCCCCCCTGGGGGGGGGGGAAGTCCCCCCTCGAGGGGAGTAAATTTTCCTGATGGGTATCTTTCAAAAGAGCTCGCCAATACCTTTAAAACGAATGGTTGAACCATAGATCTGCGATAATTGAAAATGAAGTTATCGATTTTTTTTAATGTAATATTGACAATAAAATTTACTTTTTTTTGGATATTTAGTGTTATACTACTTCTCTAATATGGAAATAATCTGCATTATCATGGAAGATAATTTTTTAAAATAATAATTTTAATAAATTATTTTTACTGTGTGAATTTGTATAGGAAAATATAGAAGAAAGTCATGTGGTGGCCACAACACACTAGTTAAAAGTGCGATAGCATCTAAACGCCCAATTGAGCTGAAAATTTATGTGAATATTATAAATCACTGTTGCACTACCTATAAGCATTTTGGCGAATCTAGCATTTATAGGTTTTTTACAGGGACACTACGAAAGTTCTTTATCATTATGATCTATGGGCTCAAAGTTTAGCAGCGTTAAATAAAACATCGTGTAATATATGGAGAAAAATACTTAAACACTTTATTATGGTTTTATCTTTTTTGTTTTTTAACAACTCCTCTTTCTTTACTTTATCTACAAAACTGTTAATTACTCAATGTTCGGAAAGTCGAGTGGAGTCACTCCAGATTTTTTTTTTTTTTTATTTTTTTTGAATATTGTTACTGATTGAATATGTATTACTTTTAACAAAAAAAAAAAAAAAAAAAAAAAAAAAGAAATCGTGTTTTTTTTTTCTTCTTTTCTTTTTTTTTTTTTTTTTTAAATATTGTTACTGATTGAATACGTATAGGAAAATATAGAAGAAAGTCTTGTGGTGGCCACAACATACTAGTTTTCTAAGTGTTTTTTTGTTACGAGTAAAAAAAATTGATAATTTTGTTTTAAATTATCACAGATTTATAGTTCAAACATTCGTTTTAAAGGTATTGACGAGACCTTTCGAAAGATACCCATCTTGAAAATTTACTCCCCTCGAGGGGGGACTTCCCCCCCAAGGGGGGTGACGAGGCTCCTACACAAACAAAAATTTTTTCCCAGTTGACTATCTCTATTATAAATAATTCTTGTAAATTTCATAATGATTACAAAAAAAAAAATAATTCTCTTTATGCACATTTATACAAAATTTTGTCCTATATCACCATGTTAAAAATTTAGATAAAGCGGGATGGAAACGCAACCTGTAAGACAATTTTTACCAAAAGTTGATAGGCACTAATTTATGTCAAGGTGCAACTACATACCAATTTGTATGAAATTCTGTGTATAAGTCCCTGAGATACAGTTGCCACAAAATTTTGTCACACACACACACACACACACACAGACAGACTGACAGACAGACAGACAGACAGACAGACATTTTCTAAAAATGGTTAAATCGTGTTCTACAGCTCTCAAAACGTGTAAATCCATCAAAAACCCGAGGTCGAAAATTTTTACGAATCCAATACTTTCTTCTATCTATTGAATATAGAAGAAAGTAAATATCGATAGAAATTTTTTTGAAAATTATGAAAGTAGAAGAACCGTTGGTTCATATTCTTTATAATGAACTTTTTAAGCTAGTAAAAAGTCCTTTCATCAATTTCCAAATTTACGACAATACATTTTTACTTTCACAAGACATGTTTTGTCTATATCACACGAGAGATTTTTGCTCAACTTTTTACTAAACGCAACATTATATCCAACACACTCAGCCTGACCTTGTTCAAGGAAGGACAACACATTTTCAGATGATCAAATTTTTTGAAGCCGTTTACAAAAAGGTGACTGTGTTGAGTGTGCTCATCAAAATTGACCAATAGGAGGAATAGACATAATTTTTTCCTGGAATACCTTTAGAGAAGGGAATACATCACACTATCAGTTCGGGGGAACCCTAGGGACAGCTGATCGGTTTCTCATTCGTTCAGCTTCCCCAACTTTGAACGACGCTGAGTGAACATGTTGTGTATAATGTTGTGTTGAGTATATATGCTGCCGTGTGATATGCCCATTTACTTACCAACATTACTAACTTTTAAAGCTTGACTTAGTTGGACTTTTAGAGGAATGGAGTAGTTTCATTCTTTTGTAAATAATATTAATATAGAATAATAGTGCCTTTCAGAATTGTTTGATAAGTTTATTGACTCTTTGGTTTGTTTACACCCCCCCCCTCAAAAGAAAAAGCTTTGTTTTTAAATAATATTGACCAATTTGGCAACTTAAACCTTAAGTGACAGACTTGTCACTTGTTACCTTAAGTGACAGATTTGTCACTTAAGGTAATAGTCTCTGATTTGGAGGCCCTTATCAAAGTGAATGCGCAGGCCCATGCACTGAAATCCTTGATCTAAATCAGATTCCGCAGGTGAGCAAAATTCCAGTTGATCTAATTTTTTCATATATGAGATTAAATGATGGCTATTTTTCTAAAATGTGTTAATAGAATCGTACATACGTTATTGTATTTTTGAAATTATAGGATGTTTATTAAAAATTGAAGTAATATAGCTGCCAACTCTCATGAAAAATTCGGGAGATTCCCGAATTTTGAGGCAATCTCCCGAACTCCCGAAAAGCATTAATTTCATGAATATTTCAAAATCTAATTTTTCTCTCTCTGTATTCCCCATGCTGACGTTTCAGGCATGTGATTTTTCCGCGAATTCACGGAAATCCGCGATTTTTTTTTAATAAATTCGAATACCGCGAATTAATTTCTTCCGTTTTTAAAAAAGTCGCGGATATCGTTCGTTTTAAAAAAAGAAACCCCATGGAATGATCGGCGATCAAATGTTCTGTGAAAGCTCCCGATTCCTAATCTTTCTCCATCCACAACATAAATGTCAATATTCATTTCAAACTTGCTTTATGAGATTCTAGAACCTGTAAAGAAATAAAATCATTATGTTACCGTGAAAGACCGAAATTGGAGAATGTCGACTTTCACCGGTGAATGTCAACAAACACCAAATACGTCGGTGAAAGATCGAATATTTCATTACATTCTTGTACATTCGGACCCTCACCGGTGTATGTCGACAATCACAGATATGCTCTGGTGGAGGTCGAAAAGAGAGGAGCAGACAAAGAGGCGACTGGCTGTTTCCCGCCAAATCCTTTGTTCTGCTTGGAGTCAGTCAGCTTTGTCAGTCTTATGCAAGGTTTGATGGTGAGAGCAACGTTTTCTTAATTTTTTTTTCCGATACCCTAATTTATACAGAATGGGTACTGCAGTGAATCGTGATCTTTTTCTTGAAAAGTTAAATGCATTAATTGCGGGTAAACGAGAAGACAATTGTTTTTATTTTTCTCAAGAAAAGTACTCTAAAATACTTTCTGAAGTGGTTTCTGCTAAAACTAAGTGCAACACACCTTTGGATTACAGACGATTTTAAAAATTAATGATGAAGAGAAGTTAATTGTACCATTAAAACCAGGAGAAACGAATATACAGTATTATGTTACCAATGAGGAATTGTTCAGTATACTATATGAAACTCACACCAGAATAGGCCACGGAGGAAGAACACGTATGCTTAAAGAGTTGCAAAATAAATACAAAAATATTACATATGAAGTTGTAATGTTGTATTTAAATTTATGCAGACAGTGTCAAATGAAACACAGTGCACCTAGGAAAGGTATTGATGTGAAACCAATGATCAGTTCTGAGTTAAACTCAAGATGTCAAGTTGATCTGATAGATCTGCAGTCAAACAGAGATGGCGAATATAAGTTCATAATGGTGTATCAAGATCATTTAACCCGTTAGTAGTCGCTAGTTGGTCGATTTGCCGCCCATCCTTCAGTTTTTCCAGATTTTTTTATTCAATAGCCACCAAAAATTTTTAGAAGTGGCATTTGATACACATGAAACGCGAATAAAATCGAAGAAACGTTGATCACATCACTTTTTAAAATTATTGGTGCGAGTTAAATAAAAAGTGCGCAATCTGTAATAGGTGGCGCTGTCTATAGCGACTACTAACGGGTTAACTAAGTTTGTCCAGCTGCGACCTTTGAAAACTAAGAGGGCGGAAGAAGTAGCGTATCACGTTCTTCCAATATTTTTAACATTTGGTGCTCCAGCAATATTGCAATCAGATAATGGTAGAGAATTCAGTAATCAAGTCATATCCGAAATATGCGCTATGTGGAAAGATGTTAAGATAGTTCATGGAAAGCCTCGGCATAGTCAAACACAAGGCTCAGTTGAAAGGGCCAATCAGGATATAGAGAATATGCTAACTGCATGGATGAACGATAACCATACAAATAAATGGTCAGAAGGTCAGTCCCTTTGTCCAATTTGCCAAGAACACTACATACCACGAAGGAATACGCCAAAGTCCTTATGAAGCCATGTTTGGCATTAAAGCGAAAAGAGGCATAGGATCGTCTGTTTTGCCTAGCGAACAAATCGCAAATATCGAAACCGAAGAAGAACTTGAAGAAATTGCCAATACTTTTGAAACCGAAGAACAGCTTGAAGAAACTGGTAATACTTCTGAAAAAAATTTGAGTGGTGGTCATACCGAAAACCATATTCCAAAGAAAAATATTGAAGAGGACTTGCAATCTACCACGTCTTCACATCAAGTTCTGACTGAAAAACACGAGTTAATTTCTATAAAAAGAGCGGCCGTGAAAGATAATCTTCTACTGCAAGCAACAAAAATTTTACGAACCTCACAAAAACAATTTCCTCCTGCTCAAATTGGTGATACTGTACGAATACAAGTCCCTGATATCGACCGCGGTCGTACAGATAACCGAAATGTGTTAGCGGTTGTTGTTGGAATAGAAGACTCCGACTTCTATAAACTTGCAAATGAAAATGGTACCCTCAAGCAGCTTTACACACGTAATCAGTTCGTAATTTGTAAAGAAAAGTTACTTTCCATTGATGAGATTCATTTTCAAGAAATTTCGCTGAGAGAAGCAGCTGAAGCTAATTCGAGAAGCGGTGGGCAAGGCTATAAACGCTGTCATTGCAAAAAGAAGTGTTCCACAAATAAATGCAGTTGTAAAAGCAAGGGCCTCTTGTGCAATTCAAAGTGTCATAATAGTTTCAGTTGTTGCAATAAATAAGATTTCAATCACATAATTTAGTAAGTTTTTTATTACTATTATTTTATTTTCTCATTTAGAACGTACTGTATAATTAAGTAAGTTTTTAACTTCTATTATTTTCCTTTCTCATTTTGAATGTACTGTGTGTTTTCAGTTCTTAGTCATTCCTCTCAGAAAGAGAGGCGAAAAATTTATCGCGACTGAATTACGGAGAAGAAAATATACATCTCGGACATGTTCAACATTCACCATTAGTGCATGGTGAATGTCGACATTTACTGGTGTAAGTCATAAATAAGGGTATTTAGCAAATATTTCGGACATACACCAAGCAACTATGTGTTTGTTGACATTCACCGGTGAAAGTCGACATTCTCCAGATTTCGGTGTTTCACCGTAACAATTACATATTTCTTGCTCACGTAATTATTTTTTGCCCCCCCTCCTCCTTTATTTATCTCCCAACTAGCGATTGACAATCAAATGTTCCGCAGAAGTCTTTTATTTCTCAATCTTTATCCATCTGCAACACAAATGATATTTATTTTAAAATTACTTTATTAGGTTCTAGAAGTAGAATTGAAAGAGTTTAATATTTCTTACTCTGTAATTATTTTTTTATTCCCCCCTTCCTTTCCCCATAACTGGATAGTTTTCAATGATCAATTAAATATTTATATGTCATACTTATACCAAATGTGTAAACATGGGGAAAAAATGAATAGATTTTTCAGGTAGGAAAATTTTTCCAAATCAATGTATAATTTCAATCTGGTTAGATTTTAATATAATCTAGTAGTATTTTAAATTCAGTAAGTTTTATTTATTTATATATATTTTTTTTCTCTCATATTATTTGCAATAAGAAGAAAGCCTCTAGATACTGCAACATTCCCCTTTTATTTGCTCCTTCTCTTTTCAACAATTAATATGTTATCAATATTCAATTTATGGCATAAATTATATGTCGTATACAAAGTCTCCCTAATTTTGATTCTCAGAGGTTGACAGCTATGAAGTTATTAGGGCTGTAATTCGGGACACACATTTTGGAATTTTATGGATAATGGTACTCGCAGTTTTGTTTGTGTACATGTGCTCCGAACTACTATGTATCCTATATTTCGTTCGAAATTCTTATATATTTTAGTTCCCCATCATACTATAGGTATGGGGAACTTAGGTAATCGTGAAAATTTTCGACCTCGGTTTTTTGACTTTTTTACACGTTTTCAGGTGTGAGGAATCCGAAAATGACAAAATTTCTATGGTGTCTGTCTGTAGGGTGTCTGTTAGTCTGTTAGTCTGTTAGTCCGTTAGTTTTTTAGTCTGTGTACACGATATCTCATAGAACAAATTGTCACAGAGAGGTCAGATCAGTTTTAAAATATTACTTTCGACAATGGCAAGAACCCTATTCATTTGCAACATTCGAATTTAAAAACTTCGTAAGTTATTAGAAATTTACGATTTTCTTAACATGGGAGAATAGGACAAAAATTCACTTAAACGTGCATTAAATGGAAACGTTTTACTGTAAAAATGTCAGACCAGTTTTAAAATATCAGGTTTGATGCCGGAATGAACATCAGTATGCTACTTTTAAAATTTCGCAAGTTATTGGAAATTTACGAATTTCTTAACATGGCAGTATAGGGCAAAATTTCACATAAACGTCAATTTTCAGAGATATTTTCATCGTAAAGATGTCAGACTACTTTTGAAGTATTATTTAGGACACTGGTATGAATATTAATGACTATGAATTTTCCAATATAAAAATTTCGTAAGTTATTGGAAATTTACGAATTTCTTAACATGGCAGAATAGAGCAAAATTTCACATAAACGTCAATCTTGAGGGATATTTTCATCGTAAAGATGTCAAACCACTTTCGAAATATTATTTAGGATACTGGCATGAATATCATAGACTACGATTTTTCCAATTTAAAAAATTTAAGTTATTTGAAATTTACGATTTACTTGACATGACAGAATGAGGCAAATTTGAGCATAAACTTCCATTTTGAGGATCATAAATACATCAGACAACTTCAAAATTACATTTATGATATTTGTTTGAACATGATTGAATACAAATATTCTATTAGGAAAATTTCGTAAATTATTCGTAATTTACGATTTTACCAACATAGGGAAATTGTAAATATTTCATATAAATATGAATTTTGAGGATTATTGCATTGGAAATAGTAGCATGAAAACTAAACAGCGGAATTGACCCTGATAAAATAAATTAATAGATTATAATAAGATAAATATATCGAAGTGAACGGTGGATAGCCTATTAGGCGGGGATTTCATTCTGTCACTGTATCAAGTTTTTGTCAAATTTATTTCTTTTAACATGATTATATGTCTCAAACTAGAAATTTATGAAAATATAAATATGATGGGGAACTGAGCAGAGTCCACCTTTGCCAACTAGTTTTCTTTTAAACTCCTATATTTTTTTCTATTAAACTCCGATATTTTTTCTTTAAGACTCCTATATTTTTTTATTCCTTTGCTATGACCCCTATCATTGGAAAATAACCAGTAATTTTTGGAAAAAATCCCTTGGAAAAGAAATGTTTTTTCTTCATTTAATTTATTGTTTTTATCGAAATCAAATGCCAAGCCAATACTAGTTGGCATAGGTGGACTCTGCTCAGTTCTCCATCATACTTATGTTCTCATTAATTTCTAGTGCAAGACATATTATAATCATGTTAAAAGAAATGAATTTGACCAAAGCTTGATACAGTGACAGAATAAAATACCCGCCTAATAGGCTATCCACCGCTCACTTCGATATATTTATCTTATTCCAATCTATTAATTTATTTTTTCAGGGTCAATTCCGTTGTTTAGTTTTCATGCTACTATTTCCAATGCAATAATCCTCAAAATTCATATTTATAAGAAAAATTTACAATTTCGCTACGTTGATAAAATCGTAAATTACGAATAATTTACGAAATTTTCATATTAGAATATTTGTATTCAATCATGTTCAAACTAATATCCTTAATGTAATTTTGAAGTTGTCTAATGTATTTCTGATTCTGAAAATGGAAGTTTATGCTCAATTTTGCCTTATTCTGACTTGTTAAGTAAATCGTAAATTCCAAATAACTTACGAATTTTTTAAATTGAAAAAAATCATAGTCTATGATATTCATGCCAGTATCCTAAATAATATTCCGAAAGTGGTTTGACATCTTTACGATGAAAACATCCCTCAAGAAGGACGTTTATGTGACATTTTGCTCTATTCTGAAATGTTAAGAAATTCGTAAATTTCCAATAACTTACGAAATTTTTATATTGGAAAATCCATAGTCATTAATATTCATGCCAGTGTCCTAAATAATATTTCAAAAGTAGTCTGACATCTTTACGATGAAAACATCTCTCAAAGTTGACGTTTATGTGAAATTTCGCCCTATACTGCCATGTTAAGAAATTCGTAAATATCCAATAACTTGTGAAAATTTCAAAGTAGCATGTTTATAATTACTTATGTTCATTTCGGCATCAAAACTGATATTTTAAAACTGGTTTGACATTTTTACAGTAAAATGTTTCCATTTAATGCACGTTTAAGTGAATTTTTGTCCTATTCTCCCATGTTAAGAAAATCGTAAATTTCTAATAACTTACGAAGTTTTTAAATTCGAATGTTGCAAATGAATAGGGTTCTTGCCAGTGTCGAAAGTAATATTTTAAAACTGATCTGACCTCACTGCGACAATTTGTTCGTGAGATATCGTGTACACAGACTAACAAACTAACGGACTAACAGACTAACAGACACTCTACAGACAGACACCATAGAAATTTTCTCATTTTCGGATTCCTCATACCTGAAAACGTGTAAAAAAAGTCAAAAAACTGAGGTCGAAAATTTTCACGATTACCTAAGTTCCCCATACGTATAGTGTGATGGGGAACTAGTAATATAAAGGATGGTACATTAGATTTTAATTAAAATTTATGACAATTAAGTTTATAATTTTAATTATATTTCTTTCATATTTTTCTTGGTTAAAATAATAAAGAGCAGTTCAGACCAGCAAATAGGATGACTATTAAGTGCAAATACAGGTGAGTTATAAGTTGAGGTTACTCTTTCCTCCTGATTACTCCTACTTCACCGGAATTATTGCAGAATAAGACTCTTCTTATTATGTATTTTTTATGAAAATGATGTAAAATCCATTTTTCTTCGCTTAACAAATTCGACTTTTTATTTATGTTTCAAAAACACTTGTAGCATATTTCCAAAAGTTTGAATATAGGTAATACTGAAATTATTAAATAATAGTCTATGTAAAACTTAAAATAATTTGAAATTAATGTCACTTAACGAAACAGAAAGTATTACTTAACTTATTTGACAGTATAATTATTGTTAAAATGTAATATGAAATATTATTTTAGCTATTTTCATTCAAATCATTTGTACAATCATATTGGATGAATATATATATAGAGAGAGAAAGAAAATTGCAAGTTCCTGGAAATACAGGGTTCATGCATCCATTATTGTACTTAGATGATTCCTTGAAATCCTTTGTTGTAATTTTTATTTCTGCTTTTCTTAAAATACCTTCATGACTTGCGTGTTGGTCATTATTGTGTCATTATGTCTGCCTTTCGTCTGGCCATTTTCTTTTTTCTTTGGATGTGTCTTTTAAAAAAGTTTTGCTTCCTCAGAAACAAAGAAATCGATATTTTGCAGACCGTATATACGTGATCAGTAACAGGAAGTTAGACTCAAAAATCTGCTGGAAATCGAAAATTTTACATTGGATTATTTTATGGGAGCTTGTCCAGGCTTGGCTTGTAAGAAGGGACATAATGTGGGCGCATTTAGCCCACTGAGTTATTTTTAACTTTCGGTAAATTAGATTATCATATGCCGTAAAAAACACGTTATACCTCATATATTTCAGCAAAAATTGTGTCCTTAAAAGGAAAAGGGATCCAGTAAAAAATTAAAGAAAAATCAAAATGTTTTGAACCACCTTGTGAAAAGTAATGCTTGAAATGTATTTTTGCTGTAGCTAGTGATTAAGAGGAATTTTCTCATTATCTGTATACATTTTTAAGAAGCTACCACATAATTCATGAAGATATAACTTTTTTTCCAAAACATTGCAAAAAAAAAAAAAAAAAAAGTTCACTTTTCTAATTATAACTCGTAGGATAAACCCACAGCAAAGACATTTTCAGAAAATTTTGCACACTTCACTAGACACAGCATACTGCAATCAGAATGCAAAAATGTTAAATGTCTTACAAAATATGAGAATTTTTACTAAATAATTTTTATCTACGTATGCGCTAGCTATTAAAAAATTTTATATGCATAATTTAATAGCCATATGTATTGAGTAACTTGTATGAAAACCCAAAACAAATATTGTGTAAATTTAAAGAATTGTGAGAGATAGAATGAACAGAATTTTCTTTCCAAGAAAAAAAAAATAATAAAAGATAATGATAGTTTTTTTTTTAATCAATATTATTTACAATCATCGAACAGTGTATTGCCATTGTCTAATAATACCTAATAATAAATTTAAACCAGCATGAAGATGCAGAACATGAAAATAATTTACAATGAATACGCTAGAGGTTGTGTTAAATTGGTAATATGACTGGATGTTTTGCATTATATTGAAAAGGCGAATTTTTCAATCGGCCTCCCACCCTAAGCAAGCCCTCTTTATCAATAAAAGGACAAAGTGAAGATAGAGAGCTTGTTTTTTGGAACAGATTATCCTAATTTTATGTAATTAATTTCATCTTTAAAATGTAATTGTTGAATATAAGGTATAACTAAATTACCTGCATTTCTCCTTTCAAGGCTCGCCTTTGTTAATTTTCAAATTGCCAACTCACTCGTTACAATTTTTCAGAAACCTTAAACATAAAGCAAAAATATCTACAATTTCAGTAAATGAAGAATATCTCACAAAAAGTAAATCAATTACACAATTTTTTACACAAACAGAAAAACATTGTTTAGAGTCCTTTTTCTCTTTATTAATAACTAGCAAGCTTTGCCCGCTTCACTGGTCACTACATTAAAATGATTTCTTTTTAATTGAATAATTAAAACGTTTAAATAAAGATATTTCGATTGGCGACGTTTTTCGCCACAGCTTTAGTATGGTATCTGCTCAGTGATATTAAATATCTTTTTTAGCTTCTCGAATCTATACTACAAAACTATTATTAAAACGAATATTCTCGAAAACAATCCAATAGTAAAGCTTATTCTTCGACTATTCTGGAAACAGTTGAAGCTGTTACTCATAAAACAAAAGTCACTATTCGATGAATGTTCTCGAACATTCTGAAAAACAGTCACTTGTTCCACAGGAGTAAAGCAAATAACGTCAAATACTACGGAGTATAAATCTTCGCAAGCTCAAGAAAAATGTTCATTCGCTTAGAGCTCAATCCTTAAAGGGCAATCACTCAGAATAGGTCTCTGAATAACTGTGATTCGCAGCGAGTACATACTTTCTCGTATAAATCAACTCTCACTCCTATTTATAACTTTTTGCGATGATTCCATCGAGAATCCCATGGAAAGCTCGAGATCTGTGCTCCCCTGTGTCGGAGATCTTCGAAACTTGAGGAATTCTAAAGTACCACTTTTCATCAAACTTGGTTGCCCTCTCACCAAATTTGGGTGCCCACTCACCAAGTTTGTTGCCAAGGCTGACCCTACTGAAAGTGAATGAATGAACTGACCTTTTATTTTCACTTCGCCTGTAAAACTGCTTTCATTGCAACAGTGCTAATGATGCGGGCAAAGAATTAATCCCTTATAACAATATGCTAAGAGCACTATTTATGCCGCATTTTAGACAACTAATATTTTTATGGTTATATATATTTCCCATTAAACGTATTCTTATTTTTATTTATTTATTTAAATACTAGCAGGCAACGCCCGCTTCGCTGGTCCCTATTTTTAAATGAATCACTATAATTACTGAATTCTCAAAATTGCATTAATTTTTATCACGTGAAAAAAAGAGAAACAAAATCTGATTAGGAAAAATGTTGCACCGGGTTCTCACTGTCTTCGGAAAAAATTCCCAAAATGCTCTAACTCTTATTTCTATTATTTTCCTCCTTCGCCCCCCCCCCCCCCCGTCTATCCTAATAATTTTACAAATTCGAAAATATCCGCAATCGATTTGTGAGTATCAAAACCTCTATGCGCCAGTTCTGAACGATCTATCTCTATTTTTATTTTTTTGCCCCTCCGCTCCCGCCCCTCCCAATAATTTAAAAAATTCGAAAATATCCACAATCGATTTGTAGGTATCGGAAACCTCTATGTACCAATTTTGAATGATCTAACTCTATTTTATTTTTTTTGCCCCTCCACACCCCCTTCCCGGCCCTCTTAATAACTTTACACTTTCGAAAATATCCCCATTCGACTTGCAGGCCTCTAAAACCTATCTGTACCAATTTTGAACGGCCTAACTGTATTTCTATTTGTTTTTGCCCCTAGCCCCCCCCCTTACTGCCCCACCCCTTTACCGCACCTCCTAATAATTTTACAAATTCGAAAGTATCCGCATTCGATTTGTAGGTATCGAAAACCTCTCTATACCAATTTTGAACGATCTAACTCTATTTTTATCCCCCCCCTCCCCTCCCCCCTTCTCGCCCCTCCTAATAACTTTACACAATCGAAAATATCCCCATTCGACTTGCAGGCCTTTAGAATCTGTACCTATTTTGAACGGCCTAACTGTATTTCTATTTGTTTTTGCCCCATAGACCCCCCTGCTGCCTACATGGGGGCTGAATTTCTAAAATTCCAGAAATTGGTTTTTAGATATTTTCATTAGCTATATTTTAGAGCAAAAATTTCACGTATATCTATTTTTTTGTTTGAGATATATAGGATTATGCGAAATCACGTTTTACACATGTGAAATCACGTTTTGCCCCCCCCCCCCGCCCCCCTTGGGGACCGAACTTTGAAAATTCCAGAAATTGGTTTTTAGATATTTGCATTAGCTATATTTTAGAGCAAAAATTTCACGTATATCTATTTTTTTGTTTGAGATATATAGGATTATGCGAAATCACGTTTTACACATGTGAAATCACGTTTTGCCCCCCCCCCCCCCTTGATGACCGAACTTTAAAAATTCCAGAAATTGGTTTTTAGACATTTGTATTAGCTATATTTTAAAGCGAAAACTTTACGGATATCTGTTTTTTTGTTTGAGATATGAAGGATTTTGTGAAATCACGTTTTTCCCTCCTTCCCCCTATGTGGGGCGAATTTTGTAAAATCGCTTCTTAGTGGATGCCTACGTTATAGAAAGAACATTGTCACAAAATTTCATGCTTCTAGGTCTAGGAGTTTGGTCTGGGCGATGATGAATCACCCCCTCACTCACTTACTCACTCAGCAGGGCCGTAGCGACCGCCCCCCGTACCTCCCGGTCGGGTGGGGGGGGCTCTCGAAAGTAGCGGGCCTCACAATTCGATTATTAAAGATCGAAGCAAATAGTAAAATTTATTGTATTTTTGAAAAAGAAAAAAAAAAGATATATATTCGTTCAAATTTTCTTCAAATATTTTTTTCAAGTTTTTAAAAAGCACCAAATCTTTTTCTTTGTACGGCAGAGAAAGTATTTTTTGGGTCGAATTTTTGAAACTGAGATTTTTATACTTGAAACATTCTATCCATGAAGCAATTAAATTAATAAAACAATTAAGATATATAACCTTTTACTTATCTTCACGTTACATCTTGGTATACTAGTTTCATTTGGGGCGCCCCAGCTTGGTCACTACCTTTGCTTTGGTGTTCGAAACTGTGGTCTTCTTGTTTTCTTGTTCTTTTAAAGACTTTTCGCCATTGGCGGTTAAGGATAGCACCTTCGTTGCCATTACAACTGTCAGAATTAGCTAAAATTTCAATAGACTCCCTGATCGCTGCGTATCCGTGGTTATTATAGTTGGCCAACTTTTTTACTTCATCAAATTTGATATTAATTTCTTCGTTTTTGTTTACTTGGGTTAAAGCTGTGGTTAATTTACCTGTTTTTATATCGTGTTTATGTTCTTTAATGCGAGTTTTTATTTTTCTCTTTGTTTTTCCTATATAACATTTTTCTTTATTTTGTTCGTTATTGTATGGTATTTTATAAATTCCTGCAGTTTCTAATGGTTTAGTTTTATCCTTGTCACTTCTTATTAATTGAAAAACGTTAGGGTTAGGTTTTATGGGTATATTTATATTATGTTTTGCTGCAGTTTTCTTGATTTTACTAGATATTCCACGGTCATAAGGTATGGAGGTAGTATATTTAAGCTTTGGTTTTTGAAAATTATTGATTTCATTAAGAGTTTTTAATCTTTTTCTAAATAATTTATCTATTAATTTATTAGAGTATCCTGCTTTTTGTGTGAATTGTTTTATATTTTTTATTTCATTTTTTAAAATTTTATTGTCTTTACAAATTACTATTGCCCGGTTGATATGGGATTGTATAGCATTAATCTTATATTTAAAAGGGGTTTTACTATTTTTATGGATTATTTCGTTACTGCTGTTAGGTTTTCTATAAACTTGTGTGGTTATTTTATTAGCATGGCGAATGATATTTACATCTAGAAAATTTAGCTGTTTATTGTTTTCTTCTTCTAAAGTGAATTTAATATTTGGATCTATTTTATTTAAAATGTTTAAGATTTCAATGGGATCTGTTTTTTGGTCAATTACTGCAAAAACGTCATCAACAAAACGAAACCAATAAAAAATTTTTTCTTTAAGTTTATTATCAAAATTATTTTCTATTGTACGTAATTTTAACTCAGCTAAAAAACCCGATATGGGAGACCCCATTGGGACTCCCTTGATCTGTTTGTAATATTTTTCATTAAAAGTAAAGTAATTTTCATTCAACAAAAAGTTGGTTGCTATGTTTAAAGTTTGGGCTATTGATGGGTTTGTATAATGTTCATCTATTTTTTCTTTTATTAGTTCAGTAATATTTTTTATATCTATTGACGGATAAAGGTTAACTACATCAAAACTTACAAATTTAAAATTTTCCTGTATTTCAATATCATAAATTTTACTTATAAAATCTTCGGTGGAGTTTAGGCTATGCTGCGAGGGGGGAAGTAAGTTTTTATAAATTTCAGCCATATATTTTTCTATTGTGTAAGTGGGTCCTTCGCTTTTGTTAACAACTGGTCTAATTTTGGGGGGGTTCTTGTGATCTTTATATCTGCCAAAAATTCTTGGTGTATTTGGTGCAAAATTATTTATTGTAGGTGGTTTGTTATCAGGCCAGGTTCCTTCTTTTATTATTTTTTGTGTTTTTTCAACTATTTTGTTAATGGGGTCTTTTTTTATTTTTTCCGTACCTATTTCATTTATAGTTTCTTCCATTTTATCTATGTATTCCTGTCTATTTAATATTGCTATTTTTCTGGTTTTATCTGTTAATGTACACGCTATTTTTTCATTTTTCTTTAGATTATTAAGTGTTTTAATGTCTTCTTGGTTAATTTTGTTGCTTTTTATAGTTTTGCTGATTTCTTGAATTGCTACGTTTCTAATGTCTATTTGGGCTTCTTCTGGAATATTTTCTATGGCTGATTCAATTTTTGCTATACTGTCTTTAATTTTGATAGGTTGGTCTAAAATAAACTTTTGTCCCATTTTTAATAAGCTATCCTGATGGCTATTTAATTTTAGGTCTGATAAATTAATGTACGGGTAATCATTTTGAGTGAGGGGTTTAATGTTATTTTTACGTATCCAATTGTACAATTTATTATTTTGCCTTTTTATAGTTGAATTTCTTTCTATTTCATTATAAATTCTAATTTTTTCTGATAAAATAGTCCATTCTTTTTCTTCACAACAGTCCTTGAGGTTTTTGTATAAACTATTATAAATTTCTTTACATTTATACATGTAGGATTTTCTATGTTTAATAATTTTATTGAGTAATCTTCTTTCAAATTTTATTATATCATTTTTATAACTTTTTAATAGTGTCTTATTTCTTATTTTCATAAAATTCGGTGTTATTTTGAAATATTTACAATCTTTTAGAAATTGGACATTTCTCTCGGATTTAATTAGTTTTTTACTAGCTTTTTTTACTTTATTGAAAATGCTTTGTACGTTCATCATGGGAGAGAAAAAAAAAAAAAAAAAAAAAAAAAAAAATATCTATATTTTTACAACGTTCCTACTAAACAGGAACGACATGAAGTAAATGGAAAAAATTTTACTTCATTAAAAAACTCATTACCACCCACCCATTAATTCCATATAAATATAAAATTAATTTTAAAATATAACTGTTTAATAATTTTATAATTTAAATTTTCCTACATTACAAATATAAGACCCAAATACCCTTAAACGTTCCTACTAAACAGGAAATATAGAAAAATATTTAATACTGAATCGATTTACAAAAAAAAAAAAAAAAAAAAAAAAAAAAAATTAAATATACATTTCAATTTGTAGTTTAATTTTATTTTAAATCTCTTCCGCTAAAAAATGATTGTTATTTATGGTCAACATACTCTCCAAAGCACAGCAGCAACAAAAAGTTTTAAAACATTCCTACTAAACAGGATATGAAAAGAAGTACAAAAGTACCAAAGTGGTTTTTCTATAGCGAAAAATCCAATAAAACTTCAATTTAAATTTTTTATTATTCAAATAATTTTATTTTAAATTTATGGGAAAAAAAAAAAAAAAAAAAAAAAAAAAAAAAATATATATATATAAGTAAAATATTGACTACGTGATTGAATAACCCTACGGTAAAACATGAACATAAGTTTTACGCTAAATAAGTTTCATCCTAAACGTGCACCAAAAACTACATATTAATAGTTTACTACATTTTTTTTAACGATACAAGAAATATACGTGTTTAATGTTTAGGCCTAACGATTAAAAAGAAACGATACATACTTATTACGTTTACTGAAAACATTACTAATAGCTTTAATACTTAAAGACAATTATAAAATTCAAGTTAAATTAATCATAATAAAAAACGAAATTAATTTATAAACAGCTTATCTGACATTGCAACTTGGCACGAGGTGAGCAAAAGGCCACTAAACTTTCTTTCCACCTTGATAAAACACAATAGTCCAGGTTCCGACTTGATATACTTGAAACATTCTATCCATGAAGCAATTAAATTAATAAAACAATTAAGATATATAACCTTTTACTTATCTTCACGTTACATCTTGGTATACTAGTTTCATCTGGGGCGCCCCAGCTTGGTCACTACCTTTGCTTTGGTGTTCGAAACTGTGGTCTTCTTGTTTTCTTGTTCTTTTAAAGACTTTTCGCCATTGGCGGTTAAGGATAGCACCTTCGTTGCCATTACAACTGTCAGAATTAGCTAAAATTTCAATAGACTCCCTGATCGCTGCGTATCCGTGGTTATTATAGTTGGCCAACTTTTTTACTTCATCAAATTTGATATTAATTTCTTCGTTTTTGTTTACTTGGGTTAAAGCTGTGGTTAATTTACCTGTTTTTATATCGTGTTTATGTTCTTTAATGCGAGTTTTTATTTTTCTCTTTGTTTTTCCTATATAACATTTTTCTTTATTTTGTTCGTTATTGTATGGTATTTTATAAATTCCTGCAGTTTCTAATGGTTTAGTTTTATCCTTGTCACTTCTTATTAATTGAAAAACGTTAGGGTTAGGTTTTATGGGTATATTTATATTATGTTTTGCTGCAGTTTTCTTGATTTTACTAGATATTCCACGGTCATAAGGTATGGAGGTAGTATATTTAAGCTTTGGTTTTTGAAAATTATTGATTTCATTAAGAGTTTTTAATCTTTTTCTAAATAATTTATCTATTAATTTATTAGAGTATCCTGCTTTTTGTGTGAATTGTTTTATATTTTTTATTTCATTTTTTAAAATTTTATTGTCTTTACAAATTACTATTGCCCGGTTGATATGGGATTGTATAGCATTAATCTTATATTTAAAAGGGGTTTTACTATTTTTATGGATTATTTCGTTACTGCTGTTAGGTTTTCTAACGAAATAATCCATAAATATTAAACAGTTATATTTTAAAATTAATTTTATATTTATATGGAATTAATGGGTGGGTGGTAATGAGTTTTTTAATGAAGTAAAATTTTTTCCATTTACTTCATGTCGTTCCTGTTTAGTAGGAACGTTGTAAAAATATAGATATTTTTTTTTTTTTTTTTTTTTTTTTTTTCTCTCCCATGATGAACGTACAAAGCATTTTCAATAAAGTAAAAAAAAAAGCTAGTAAAAAACTAATTAAATCCGAGAGAAATGTCCAATTTCTAAAAGATTGTAAATATTTCAAAATAACACCGAATTTTATGAAAATAAGAAATAAGACACTATTAAAAAGTTATAAAAATGATATAATAAAATTTGAAAGAAGATTACTCAATAAAATTATTAAACATAGAAAATCCTACATGTATAAATGTAAAGAAATTTATAATAGTTTATACAAAAACCTCAAGGACTGTTGTGAAGAAAAAGAATGGACTATTTTATCAGAAAAAATTAGAATTTATAATGAAATAGAAAGAAATTCAACTATAAAAAGGCAAAATAATAAATTGTACAATTGGATACGTAAAAATAACATTAAACCCCTCACTCAAAATGATTACCCGTACATTAATTTATCAGACCTAAAATTAAATAGCCATCAGGATAGCTTATTAAAAATGGGACAAAAGTTTATTTTAGACCAACCTATCAAAATTAAAGACAGTATAGCAAAAATTGAATCAGCCATAGAAAATATTCCAGAAGAAGCCCAAATAGACATTAGAAACGTAGCAATTCAAGAAATCAGCAAAACTATAAAAAGCAACAAAATTAACCAAGAAGACATTAAAACACTTAATAATCTAAAGAAAAATGAAAAAATAGCGTGTACATTAACAGATAAAACCAGAAAAATAGCAATATTAAATAGACAGGAATACATAGATAAAATGGAAGAAACTATAAATGAAATAGGTACGGAAAAAATAAAAAAAGACCCCATTAACAAAATAGTTGAAAAAACACAAAAAATAATAAAAGAAGGAACCTGGCCTGATAACAAACCACCTACAATAAATAATTTTGCACCAAATACACCAAGAATTTTTGGCAGATATAAAGATCACAAGAACCCCCCCAAAATTAGACCAGTTGTTAACAAAAGCGAAGGACCCACTTACACAATAGAAAAATATATGGCTGAAATTTATAAAAACTTACTTCCCCCCTCGCAGCATAGCCTAAACTCCACCGAAGATTTTATAAGTAAAATTTATGATATTGAAATACAGGAAAATTTTAAATTTGTAAGTTTTGATGTAGTTAACCTTTATCCGTCAATAGATATAAAAAATATTACTGAACTAATAAAAGAAAAAATAGATGAACATTATACAAACCCATCAATAGCCCAAACTTTAAACATAGCAACCAACTTTTTGTTGAATGAAAATTACTTTACTTTTAATGAAAAATATTACAAACAGATCAAGGGAGTCCCAATGGGGTCTCCCATATCGGGTTTTTTAGCTGAGTTAAAATTACGTACAATAGAAAATAATTTTGATAATAAACTTAAAGAAAAAATTTTTTATTGGTTTCGTTTTGTTGATGACGTTTTTGCAGTAATTGACCAAAAAACAGATCCCATTGAAATCTTAAACATTTTAAATAAAATAGATCCAAATATTAAATTCACTTTAGAAGAAGAAAACAATAAACAGCTAAATTTTCTAGATGTAAATATCATTCGCCATGCTAATAAAATAACCACACAAGTTTATAGAAAACCTAACAGCAGTAACGAAATAATCCATAAAAATAGTAAAACCCCTTTTAAATATAAGATTAATGCTATACAATCCCATATCAACCGGGCAATAGTAATTTGTAAAGACAATAAAATTTTAAAAAATGAAATAAAAAATATAAAACAATTCACACAAAAAGCAGGATACTCTAATAAATTAATAGATAAATTATTTAGAAAAAGATTAAAAACTCTTAATGAAATCAATAATTTTCAAAAACCAAAGCTTAAATATACTACCTCCATACCTTATGACCGTGGAATATCTAGTAAAATCAAGAAAACTGCAGCAAAACATAATATAAATATACCCATAAAACCTAACCCTAACGTTTTTCAATTAATAAGAAGTGACAAGGATAAAACTAAACCATTAGAAACTGCAGGAATTTATAAAATACCATACAATAACGAACAAAATAAAGAAAAATGTTATATAGGAAAAACAAAGAGAAAAATAAAAACTCGCATTAAAGAACATAAACACGATATAAAAACAGGTAAATTAACCACAGCTTTAACCCAAGTAAACAAAAACGAAGAAATTAATATCAAATTTGATGAAGTAAAAAAGTTGGCCAACTATAATAACCACGGATACGCAGCGATCAGGGAGTCTATTGAAATTTTAGCTAATTCTGACAGTTGTAATGGCAACGAAGGTGCTATCCTTAACCGCCAATGGCGAAAAGTCTTTAAAAGAACAAGAAAACAAGAAGACCACAGTTTCGAACACCAAAGCAAAGGTAGTGACCAAGCTGGGGCGCCCCAGATGAAACTAGTATACCAAGATGTAACGTGAAGATAAGTAAAAGGTTATATATCTTAATTGTTTTATTAATTTAATTGCTTCATGGATAGAATGTTTCAAGTATATCAAGTCGGAACCTGGACTATTGTGTTTTATCAAGGTGGAAAGAAAGTTTAGTGGCCTTTTGCTCACCTCGTGCCAAGTTGCAATGTCAGATAAGCTGTTTATAAATTAATTTCGTTTTTTATTATGATTAATTTAACTTGAATTTTATAATTGTCTTTAAGTATTAAAGCTATTAGTAATGTTTTCAGTAAACGTAATAAGTATGTATCGTTTCTTTTTAATCGTTAGGCCTAAACATTAAACACGTATATTTCTTGTATCGTTAAAAAAATGTAGTAAACTATTAATATGTAGTTTTTGGTGCACGTTTAGGATGAAACTTATTTAGCGTAAAACTTATGTTCATGTTTTACCGTAGGGTTATTCAATCACGTAGTCAATATTTTACTTATATATATTTTTTTTTTTTTTTTTTTTTCCCATAAATTTAAAATAAAATTATTTGAATAATAAAAAATTTAAATTGAAGTTTTATTGGATTTTTCGCTATAGAAAAACCACTTTGGTACTTTTGTACTTCTTTTCATATCCTGTTTAGTAGGAATGTTTTAAAACTTTTTGTTGCTGCTGTGCTTTGGAGAGTATGTTGACCATAAATAACAATCATTTTTTAGCGGAAGAGATTTAAAATAAAATTAAACTACAAATTGAAATGTATATTTAATTTTTTTTTTTTTTTTTTTTTTTTTTTTTTTGTAAATCGATTCAGTATTAAATATTTTTCTATATTTCCTGTTTAGTAGGAACGTTTAAGGGTATTTGGGTCTTATATTTGTAATGTAGGAAAATTTAAATTATAAAATTATTAAACAGTTATATTTTAAAATTAATTTTATATTTATATGGAATTAATGGGTGGGTGGTAATGAGTTTTTTAATGAAGTAAAATTTTTTCCATTTACTTCATGTCGTTCCTGTTTAGTAGGAACGTTGTAAAAATATAGATATTTTTTTTTTTTTTTTTTTTTTTTTTTTTTTCTCTCCCATGATGAACGTACAAAGCATTTTCAATAAAGTAAAAAAAGCTAGTAAAAAACTAATTAAATCCGAGAGAAATGTCCAATTTCTAAAAGATTGTAAATATTTCAAAATAACACCGAATTTTATGAAAATAAGAAATAAGACACTATTAAAAAGTTATAAAAATGATATAATAAAATTTGAAAGAAGATTACTCAATAAAATTATTAAACATAGAAAATCCTACATGTATAAATGTAAAGAAATTTATAATAGTTTATACAAAAACCTCAAGGACTGTTGTGAAGAAAAAGAATGGACTATTTTATCAGAAAAAATTAGAATTTATAATGAAATAGAAAGAAATTCAACTATAAAAAGGCAAAATAATAAATTGTACAATTGGATACGTAAAAATAACATTAAACCCCTCACTCAAAATGATTACCCGTACATTAATTTATCAGACCTAAAATTAAATAGCCATCAGGATAGCTTATTAAAAATGGGACAAAAGTTTATTTTAGACCAACCTATCAAAATTAAAGACAGTATAGCAAAAATTGAATCAGCCATAGAAAATATTCCAGAAGAAGCCCAAATAGACATTAGAAACGTAGCAATTCAAGAAATCAGCAAAACTATAAAAAGCAACAAAATTAACCAAGAAGACATTAAAACACTTAATAATCTAAAGAAAAATGAAAAAATAGCGTGTACATTAACAGATAAAACCAGAAAAATAGCAATATTAAATAGACAGGAATACATAGATAAAATGGAAGAAACTATAAATGAAATAGGTACGGAAAAAATAAAAAAAGACCCCATTAACAAAATAGTTGAAAAAACACAAAAAATAATAAAAGAAGGAACCTGGCCTGATAACAAACCACCTACAATAAATAATTTTGCACCAAATACACCAAGAATTTTTGGCAGATATAAAGATCACAAGAACCCCCCCAAAATTAGACCAGTTGTTAACAAAAGCGAAGGACCCACTTACACAATAGAAAAATATATGGCTGAAATTTATAAAAACTTACTTCCCCCCTCGCAGCATAGCCTAAACTCCACCGAAGATTTTATAAGTAAAATTTATGATATTGAAATACAGGAAAATTTTAAATTTGTAAGTTTTGATGTAGTTAACCTTTATCCGTCAATAGATATAAAAAATATTACTGAACTAATAAAAGAAAAAATAGATGAACATTATACAAACCCATCAATAGCCCAAACTTTAAACATAGCAACCAACTTTTTGTTGAATGAAAATTACTTTACTTTTAATGAAAAATATTACAAACAGATCAAGGGAGTCCCAATGGGGTCTCCCATATCGGGTTTTTTAGCTGAGTTAAAATTACGTACAATAGAAAATAATTTTGATAATAAACTTAAAGAAAAAATTTTTTATTGGTTTCGTTTTGTTGATGACGTTTTTGCAGTAATTGACCAAAAAACAGATCCCATTGAAATCTTAAACATTTTAAATAAAATAGATCCAAATATTAAATTCACTTTAGAAGAAGAAAACAATAAACAGCTAAATTTTCTAGATGTAAATATCATTCGCCATGCTAATAAAATAACCACACAAGTTTATAGAAAACCTAACAGCAGTAACGAAATAATCCATAAAAATAGTAAAACCCCTTTTAAATATAAGATTAATGCTATACAATCCCATATCAACCGGGCAATAGTAATTTGTAAAGACAATAAAATTTTAAAAAATGAAATAAAAAATATAAAACAATTCACACAAAAAGCAGGATACTCTAATAAATTAATAGATAAATTATTTAGAAAAAGATTAAAAACTCTTAATGAAATCAATAATTTTCAAAAACCAAAGCTTAAATATACTACCTCCATACCTTATGACCGTGGAATATCTAGTAAAATCAAGAAAACTGCAGCAAAACATAATATAAATATACCCATAAAACCTAACCCTAACGTTTTTCAATTAATAAGAAGTGACAAGGATAAAACTAAACCATTAGAAACTGCAGGAATTTATAAAATACCATACAATAACGAACAAAATAAAGAAAAATGTTATATAGGAAAAACAAAGAGAAAAATAAAAACTCGCATTAAAGAACATAAACACGATATAAAAACAGGTAAATTAACCACAGCTTTAACCCAAGTAAACAAAAACGAAGAAATTAATATCAAATTTGATGAAGTAAAAAAGTTGGCCAACTATAATAACCACGGATACGCAGCGATCAGGGAGTCTATTGAAATTTTAGCTAATTCTGACAGTTGTAATGGCAACGAAGGTGCTATCCTTAACCGCCAATGGCGAAAAGTCTTTAAAAGAACAAGAAAACAAGAAGACCACAGTTTCGAACACCAAAGCAAAGGTAGTGACCAAGCTGGGGCGCCCCAGATGAAACTAGTATACCAAGATGTAACGTGAAGATAAGTAAAAGGTTATATATCTTAATTGTTTTATTAATTTAATTGCTTCATGGATAGAATGTTTCAAGTATATCAAGTCGGAACCTGGACTATTGTGTTTTATCAAGGTGGAAAGAAAGTTTAGTGGCCTTTTGCTCACCTCGTGCCAAGTTGCAATGTCAGATAAGCTGTTTATAAATTAATTTCGTTTTTTATTATGATTAATTTAACTTGAATTTTATAATTGTCTTTAAGTATTAAAGCTATTAGTAATGTTTTCAGTAAACGTAATAAGTATGTATCGTTTCTTTTTAATCGTTAGGCCTAAACATTAAACACGTATATTTCTTGTATCGTTAAAAAAATGTAGTAAACTATTAATATGTAGTTTTTGGTGCACGTTTAGGATGAAACTTATTTAGCGTAAAACTTATGTTCATGTTTTACCGTAGGGTTATTCAATCACGTAGTCAATATTTTACTTATATATATATTTTTTTTTTTTTTTTTTTTTTCCATAAATTTAAAATAAAATTATTTGAATAATAAAAAATTTAAATTGAAGTTTTATTGGATTTTTCGCTATAGAAAAACCACTTTGGTACTTTTGTACTTCTTTTCATATCCTGTTTAGTAGGAATGTTTTAAAACTTTTTGTTGCTGCTGTGCTTTGGAGAGTATGTTGACCATAAATAACAATCATTTTTTAGCGGAAGAGATTTAAAATAAAATTAAACTACAAATTGAAATGTATATTTAATTTTTTTTTTTTTTTTTTTTTTTTTTTGTAAATCGATTCAGTATTAAATATTTTTCTATATTTCCTGTTTAGTAGGAACGTTTAAGGGTATTTGGGTCTTATATTTGTAATGTAGGAAAATTTAAATTATAAAATTATTAAACAGTTATATTTTAAAATTAATTTTATATTTATATGGAATTAATGGGTGGGTGGTAATGAGTTTTTTAATGAAGTAAAATTTTTTCCATTTACTTCATGTCGTTCCTGTTTAGTAGGAACGTTGTAAAAATATAGATTTTTTTTTTTTTTTTTTTTTTTTTTTTCTCTCCCATGATGAACGTACAAAGCATTTTCAATAAAGTAAAAAAAAAAGCTAGTAAAAAACTAATTAAATCCGAGAGAAATGTCCAATTTCTAAAAGATTGTAAATATTTCAAAATAACACCGAATTTTATGAAAATAAGAAATAAGACACTATTAAAAAGTTATAAAAATGATATAATAAAATTTGAAAGAAGATTACTCAATAAAATTATTAAACATAGAAAATCCTACATGTATAAATGTAAAGAAATTTATAATAGTTTATACAAAAACCTCAAGGACTGTTGTGAAGAAAAAGAATGGACTATTTTATCAGAAAAAATTAGAATTTATAATGAAATAGAAAGAAATTCAACTATAAAAAGGCAAAATAATAAATTGTACAATTGGATACGTAAAAATAACATTAAACCCCTCACTCAAAATGATTACCCGTACATTAATTTATCAGACCTAAAATTAAATAGCCATCAGGATAGCTTATTAAAAATGGGACAAAAGTTTATTTTAGACCAACCTATCAAAATTAAAGACAGTATAGCAAAAATTGAATCAGCCATAGAAAATATTCCAGAAGAAGCCCAAATAGACATTAGAAACGTAGCAATTCAAGAAATCAGCAAAACTATAAAAAGCAACAAAATTAACCAAGAAGACATTAAAACACTTAATAATCTAAAGAAAAATGAAAAAATAGCGTGTACATTAACAGATAAAACCAGAAAAATAGCAATATTAAATAGACAGGAATACATAGATAAAATGGAAGAAACTATAAATGAAATAGGTACGGAAAAAATAAAAAAAGACCCCATTAACAAAATAGTTGAAAAAACACAAAAAATAATAAAAGAAGGAACCTGGCCTGATAACAAACCACCTACAATAAATAATTTTGCACCAAATACACCAAGAATTTTTGGCAGATATAAAGATCACAAGAACCCCCCCAAAATTAGACCAGTTGTTAACAAAAGCGAAGGACCCACTTACACAATAGAAAAATATATGGCTGAAATTTATAAAAACTTACTTCCCCCCTCGCAGCATAGCCTAAACTCCACCGAAGATTTTATAAGTAAAATTTATGATATTGAAATACAGGAAAATTTTAAATTTGTAAGTTTTGATGTAGTTAACCTTTATCCGTCAATAGATATAAAAAATATTACTGAACTAATAAAAGAAAAAATAGATGAACATTATACAAACCCATCAATAGCCCAAACTTTAAACATAGCAACCAACTTTTTGTTGAATGAAAATTACTTTACTTTTAATGAAAAATATTACAAACAGATCAAGGGAGTCCCAATGGGGTCTCCCATATCGGGTTTTTTAGCTGAGTTAAAATTACGTACAATAGAAAATAATTTTGATAATAAACTTAAAGAAAAAATTTTTTATTGGTTTCGTTTTGTTGATGACGTTTTTGCAGTAATTGACCAAAAAACAGATCCCATTGAAATCTTAAACATTTTAAATAAAATAGATCCAAATATTAAATTCACTTTAGAAGAAGAAAACAATAAACAGCTAAATTTTCTAGATGTAAATATCATTCGCCATGCTAATAAAATAACCACACAAGTTTATAGAAAACCTAACAGCAGTAACGAAATAATCCATAAAAATAGTAAAACCCCTTTTAAATATAAGATTAATGCTATACAATCCCATATCAACCGGGCAATAGTAATTTGTAAAGACAATAAAATTTTAAAAAATGAAATAAAAAATATAAAACAATTCACACAAAAAGCAGGATACTCTAATAAATTAATAGATAAATTATTTAGAAAAAGATTAAAAACTCTTAATGAAATCAATAATTTTCAAAAACCAAAGCTTAAATATACTACCTCCATACCTTATGACCGTGGAATATCTAGTAAAATCAAGAAAACTGCAGCAAAACATAATATAAATATACCCATAAAACCTAACCCTAACGTTTTTCAATTAATAAGAAGTGACAAGGATAAAACTAAACCATTAGAAACTGCAGGAATTTATAAAATACCATACAATAACGAACAAAATAAAGAAAAATGTTATATAGGAAAAACAAAGAGAAAAATAAAAACTCGCATTAAAGAACATAAACACGATATAAAAACAGGTAAATTAACCACAGCTTTAACCCAAGTAAACAAAAACGAAGAAATTAATATCAAATTTGATGAAGTAAAAAAGTTGGCCAACTATAATAACCACGGATACGCAGCGATCAGGGAGTCTATTGAAATTTTAGCTAATTCTGACAGTTGTAATGGCAACGAAGGTGCTATCCTTAACCGCCAATGGCGAAAAGTCTTTAAAAGAACAAGAAAACAAGAAGACCACAGTTTCGAACACCAAAGCAATGGTAGTGACCAAGCTGGGGCGCCCCAGATGAAACTAGTATACCAAGATGTAACGTGAAGATAAGTAAAAGGTTATATATCTTAATTGTTTTATTAATTTAATTGCTTCATGGATAGAATGTTTCAAGTATATCAAGTCGGAACCTGGACTATTGTGTTTTATCAAGGTGGAAAGAAAGTTTAGTGGCCTTTTGCTCACCTCGTGCCAAGTTGCAATGTCAGATAAGCTGTTTATAAATTAATTTCGTTTTTTATTATGATTAATTTAACTTGAATTTTATAATTGTCTTTAAGTATTAAAGCTATTAGTAATGTTTTCAGTAAACGTAATAAGTATGTATCGTTTCTTTTTAATCGTTAGGCCTAAACATTAAACACGTATATTTCTTGTATCGTTAAAAAAATGTAGTAAACTATTAATATGTAGTTTTTGGTGCACGTTTAGGATGAAACTTATTTAGCGTAAAACTTATGTTCATGTTTTACCGTAGGGTTATTCAATCACGTAGTCAATATTTTACTTATATATATATATTTTTTTTTTTTTTTTTTTCCCATAAATTTAAAATAAAATTATTTGAATAATAAAAAATTTAAATTGAAGTTTTATTGGATTTTTCGCTATAGAAAAACCACTTTGGTACTTTTAGGTTGATTTCTTTAGAAATCGACCTATTGCAATCACTTCGTTTATCTATATATATATATATCTATCTATCTATAATGAAAATTTTGTCACCACGATAACTCCCGAAATAATACTCGAAATCGAACCAAATTTGGACAGTGAACTAATCTTATAAATATCTTGGATGAGTTCGTTAACCAAGTTGCTCCGACTTTTAGTTTTCAAGTGGCAGCCACTTGAAAATTTCAAACCGACATTGTAAAAAGCATATTTAAAGCAAGATTTGCTTGAATTTTGATGTAAATACAGGCCACATAAGGGTCTCAATGAAGTTTATTAATGAAGTTTATCCGCCATTTTTAATAAAGTGGCAGATATTTTAAGTTAAGCGGGACCACTTGAAATCAGGCTACCACTTGAAAATTTAAAATCACTATAACTTCCGAAATAATACTCCAAATCGAACCAAATTTGGATAGTGTCTTAACTTATAATATCTTAGATGAGTTTATTAACCAAGTTGCTCCGACATTTTGTTTTCAAGTGGAGACCACTTGAAAATTTCAAATTCAAATTGTAAAAAGCGTATTCCGAAATTGTTTGAAATTTGATGTAAATATAGACCACATAAGGGTCTCAATGAAGTTTATTAATGAAATTTATCCGTTATTTTTAATAAAGTGGTAGATATCTTAAGTTAAGCGGGGCCACTTGAAATCAGGCTACCACTTGAAAATTTAAAATCACGGTAACTTCCGAAATAATACTCCAAATCGAACCAAATTTGGACAGCGTCTTAACTTGTATTATGAATATCTTAGATGAGTTGCTTAACCAAGTTGCTCCACCATTTTGTTTTCAAGTGGAGACCACTTGAAATTTTCTAATTCAAATTGTGAAAAGCGTATTGCGAATTTGTTTGAATTTTGATGCATACATAGACTACATAAGGGTCTAAATGAACTTTATTAATGAAATTTATCTTCCATTTTTAATAAAGTGGCGTATATCTTAAGTTAAGTGGGGCCACTTGAAATCAGGCTACCACTTGAAAATTTTAAATCACGATAACTTCCGAAATAATACTCCAAATCGAACCAAATTTGGACAGCGTCTTAACTTGTGTTATGAATATCTTAGATGAGTTTCTTAACCAAGTTGCTCCACCATTTTGTTTTCAAGTGGAGACCACTTGGAATTTACAAATTCAAATTGTAAAAAACGTATTCCGAATTTGTTTGAAATTTGATGCATACATAGTTTATACAAGTGTTTCAAAGAACTTTATTAATGAACTATATCCCCCATTTTTAATAAAGTGGCGGATATCTTAAGTTAAGCGGGACCACTTGAAATCAGGCTACCACTTGAAAATTTAAAACCATAATAACTTCCGAAATAATACTCCAAATGGAACCAAATTTGAAAAGTGTCTTAACTTATCTTATAAATATCTTGGATGAGTTCGTTAACCAAGTTGCTCCGACTCTTTGTTTTCAAGTGGCAGCCACTTGAATATTTCCACATTGTAAAAAGCTTATTTAAAGCAAGATTTGCTTGAATTTTATGTAAATCTAGACTACATAAGAGTCTAAATGAACTTTATTAATGAAATTTATCTGCCATTTTTAATAAATTGGCAGATATCTTAAGTGGGGCCACTTGAAATCAGGCTACCACTTGAAAATTTTAAATCACGATAACTTCCGAAATAATACTCCAAATCGAACCTAAATTGGACAGCGCCTTAACTTGTGTTATGGATATCTTGGATGAGTTTCTTAACCAAGTTGCTCCACCATTTTGTTTTCAAGTGGAGACCACTTGAAAATTTCAAATTCAAATTGTAAAAAGCGTATTCCGAATTTGTTTGTATTTTGATGTATGCATAGATTATATAAGTGTCTCAATGAAGTTATTAATGAACTATGGATTTTCTCGCCAAAAGTCGCCAAAAAAGTCGCCAAGTGGAAAAGTCGCCAAATTTGTCGCCAAATCCATTACCTGCCATATTGGAGCTTTTTAATGCGTTTTTAAGGGAAAATTACGCTATTTTAACGTTAAAACAAACTGGAAATGCAGAAAAGCAATGTTTAATCAACTTACTAAGCCTCTTTGAAAGAATTTCTACAAAAAAGAAAAAAAAAATTCAAATTTGCAACAATATCTTAGATTAATTAGTTCACTGAGCAACTTTCTCTGCCATTTTGATCCAAGTGGCAGCCACTCAATTTTTCAACACGATGACTTTTGATATTCTGAATTAATTCCAACTATATTTGTACAGTAGTCTTATCTCACAAAGGCATTTGATACATTTGTCAACTTGTCCCACCATCTTGTTTCCAAGCGACGGCCACTTGAAAATTTTAAAGTCACATAAAAAAGTTATTTATGAACCGATTTGCTTAAAACTCCTTATGTAGATAGCCTACATCAATATTTCTACTAATTCGTTAATAATTTGTAGCCGTGCTTGATAAGGAAAAAGAAATCAACCTACCCTTCCGAATAAGCCGGAAGGACTTGTTGTACTTCTTTTCATATCCTGTTTAGTAGGAATGTTTTAAAACTTTTTGTTGCTGCTGTGCTTTGGAGAGTATGTTGACCATAAATAACAATCATTTTTTAGCGGAAGAGATTTAAAATAAAATTAAACTACAAATTGAAATGTATATTTAATTTTTTTTTTTTTTTTTTTTTTTTTTGTAAATCGATTCAGTATTAAATATTTTTCTATATTTCCTGTTTAGTAGGAACGTTTAAGGGTATTTGGGTCTTATATTTGTAATGTAGGAAAATTTAAATTATAAAATTATTAAACAGTTATATTTTAAAATTAATTTTATATTTATATGGAATTAATGGGTGGGTGGTAATGAGTTTTTTAATGAAGTAAAATTTTTTCCATTTACTTCATGTCGTTCCTGTTTAGTAGGAACGTTGTAAAAATATAGATATTTTTTTTTTTTTTTTTTTTTTTTTTCTCTCCCATGATGAACGTACAAAGCATTTTCAATAAAGTAAAAAAAGCTAGTAAAAAACTAATTAAATCCGAGAGAAATGTCCAATTTCTAAAAGATTGTAAATATTTCAAAATAACACCGAATTTTATGAAAATAAGAAATAAGACACTATTAAAAAGTTATAAAAATGATATAATAAAATTTGAAAGAAGATTACTCAATAAAATTATTAAACATAGAAAATCCTACATGTATAAATGTAAAGAAATTTATAATAGTTTATACAAAAACCTCAAGGACTGTTGTGAAGAAAAAGAATGGACTATTTTATCAGAAAAAATTAGAATTTATAATGAAATAGAAAGAAATTCAACTATAAAAAGGCAAAATAATAAATTGTACAATTGGATACGTAAAAATAACATTAAACCCCTCACTCAAAATGATTACCCGTACATTAATTTATCAGACCTAAAATTAAATAGCCATCAGGATAGCTTATTAAAAATGGGACAAAAGTTTATTTTAGACCAACCTATCAAAATTAAAGACAGTATAGCAAAAATTGAATCAGCCATAGAAAATATTCCAGAAGAAGCCCAAATAGACATTAGAAACGTAGCAATTCAAGAAATCAGCAAAACTATAAAAAGCAACAAAATTAACCAAGAAGACATTAAAACACTTAATAATCTAAAGAAAAATGAAAAAATAGCGTGTACATTAACAGATAAAACCAGAAAAATAGCAATATTAAATAGACAGGAATACATAGATAAAATGGAAGAAACTATAAATGAAATAGGTACGGAAAAAATAAAAAAAGACCCCATTAACAAAATAGTTGAAAAAACACAAAAAATAATAAAAGAAGGAACCTGGCCTGATAACAAACCACCTACAATAAATAATTTTGCACCAAATACACCAAGAATTTTTGGCAGATATAAAGATCACAAGAACCCCCCCAAAATTAGACCAGTTGTTAACAAAAGCGAAGGACCCACTTACACAATAGAAAAATATATGGCTGAAATTTATAAAAACTTACTTCCCCCCTCGCAGCATAGCCTAAACTCCACCGAAGATTTTATAAGTAAAATTTATGATATTGAAATACAGGAAAATTTTAAATTTGTAAGTTTTGATGTAGTTAACCTTTATCCGTCAATAGATATAAAAAATATTACTGAACTAATAAAAGAAAAAATAGATGAACATTATACAAACCCATCAATAGCCCAAACTTTAAACATAGCAACCAACTTTTTGTTGAATGAAAATTACTTTACTTTTAATGAAAAATATTACAAACAGATCAAGGGAGTCCCAATGGGGTCTCCCATATCGGGTTTTTTAGCTGAGTTAAAATTACGTACAATAGAAAATAATTTTGATAATAAACTTAAAGAAAAAATTTTTTATTGGTTTCGTTTTGTTGATGACGTTTTTGCAGTAATTGACCAAAAAACAGATCCCATTGAAATCTTAAACATTTTAAATAAAATAGATCCAAATATTAAATTCACTTTAGAAGAAGAAAACAATAAACAGCTAAATTTTCTAGATGTAAATATCATTCGCCATGCTAATAAAATAACCACACAAGTTTATAGAAAACCTAACAGCAGTAACGAAATAATCCATAAAAATAGTAAAACCCCTTTTAAATATAAGATTAATGCTATACAATCCCATATCAACCGGGCAATAGTAATTTGTAAAGACAATAAAATTTTAAAAAATGAAATAAAAAATATAAAACAATTCACACAAAAAGCAGGATACTCTAATAAATTAATAGATAAATTATTTAGAAAAAGATTAAAAACTCTTAATGAAATCAATAATTTTCAAAAACCAAAGCTTAAATATACTACCTCCATACCTTATGACCGTGGAATATCTAGTAAAATCAAGAAAACTGCAGCAAAACATAATATAAATATACCCATAAAACCTAACCCTAACGTTTTTCAATTAATAAGAAGTGACAAGGATAAAACTAAACCATTAGAAACTGCAGGAATTTATAAAATACCATACAATAACGAACAAAATAAAGAAAAATGTTATATAGGAAAAACAAAGAGAAAAATAAAAACTCGCATTAAAGAACATAAACACGATATAAAAACAGGTAAATTAACCACAGCTTTAACCCAAGTAAACAAAAACGAAGAAATTAATATCAAATTTGATGAAGTAAAAAAGTTGGCCAACTATAATAACCACGGATACGCAGCGATCAGGGAGTCTATTGAAATTTTAGCTAATTCTGACAGTTGTAATGGCAACGAAGGTGCTATCCTTAACCGCCAATGGCGAAAAGTCTTTAAAAGAACAAGAAAACAAGAAGACCACAGTTTCGAACACCAAAGCAAAGGTAGTGACCAAGCTGGGGCGCCCCAGATGAAACTAGTATACCAAGATGTAACGTGAAGATAAGTAAAAGGTTATATATCTTAATTGTTTTATTAATTTAATTGCTTCATGGATAGAATGTTTCAAGTATATCAAGTCGGAACCTGGACTATTGTGTTTTATCAAGGTGGAAAGAAAGTTTAGTGGCCTTTTGCTCACCTCGTGCCAAGTTGCAATGTCAGATAAGCTGTTTATAAATTAATTTCGTTTTTTATTATGATTAATTTAACTTGAATTTTATAATTGTCTTTAAGTATTAAAGCTATTAGTAATGTTTTCAGTAAACGTAATAAGTATGTATCGTTTCTTTTTAATCGTTAGGCCTAAACATTAAACACGTATATTTCTTGTATCGTTAAAAAAATGTAGTAAACTATTAATATGTAGTTTTTGGTGCACGTTTAGGATGAAACTTATTTAGCGTAAAACTTATGTTCATGTTTTACCGTAGGGTTATTCAATCACGTAGTCAATATTTTACTTATATATTTTTTTTTTTTTTCCCATAAATTTAAAATAAAATTATTTGAATAATAAAAAATTTAAATTGAAGTTTTATTGGATTTTTCGCTATAGAAAAACCACTTTGGTACTTTTGTACTTCTTTTCATATCCTGTTTAGTAGGAATGTTTTAAAACTTTTTGTTGCTGCTGTGCTTTGGAGAGTATGTTGACCATAAATAACAATCATTTTTTAGCGGAAGAGATTTAAAATAAAATTAAACTACAAATTGAAATGTATATTTAATTTTTTTTTTTTTTTTTTTTTTTTTTTTTTGTAAATCGATTCAGTATTAAATATTTTTCTATATTTCCTGTTTAGTAGGAACGTTTAAGGGTATTTGGGTCTTATATTTGTAATGTAGGAAAATTTAAATTATAAAATTATTAAACAGTTATATTTTAAAATTAATTTTATATTTATATGGAATTAATGGGTGGGTGGTAATGAGTTTTTTAATGAAGTAAAATTTTTTCCATTTACTTCATGTCGTTCCTGTTTAGTAGGAACGTTGTAAAAATATAGATATTTTTTTTTTTTTTTTTTTTTTTTTTTTTTCTCTCCCATGATGAACGTACAAAGCATTTTCAATAAAGTAAAAAAAGCTAGTAAAAAACTAATTAAATCCGAGAGAAATGTCCAATTTCTAAAAGATTGTAAATATTTCAAAATAACACCGAATTTTATGAAAATAAGAAATAAGACACTATTAAAAAGTTATAAAAATGATATAATAAAATTTGAAAGAAGATTACTCAATAAAATTATTAAACATAGAAAATCCTACATGTATAAATGTAAAGAAATTTATAATAGTTTATACAAAAACCTCAAGGACTGTTGTGAAGAAAAAGAATGGACTATTTTATCAGAAAAAATTAGAATTTATAATGAAATAGAAAGAAATTCAACTATAAAAAGGCAAAATAATAAATTGTACAATTGGATACGTAAAAATAACATTAAACCCCTCACTCAAAATGATTACCCGTACATTAATTTATCAGACCTAAAATTAAATAGCCATCAGGATAGCTTATTAAAAATGGGACAAAAGTTTATTTTAGACCAACCTATCAAAATTAAAGACAGTATAGCAAAAATTGAATCAGCCATAGAAAATATTCCAGAAGAAGCCCAAATAGACATTAGAAACGTAGCAATTCAAGAAATCAGCAAAACTATAAAAAGCAACAAAATTAACCAAGAAGACATTAAAACACTTAATAATCTAAAGAAAAATGAAAAAATAGCGTGTACATTAACAGATAAAACCAGAAAAATAGCAATATTAAATAGACAGGAATACATAGATAAAATGGAAGAAACTATAAATGAAATAGGTACGGAAAAAATAAAAAAAGACCCCATTAACAAAATAGTTGAAAAAACACAAAAAATAATAAAAGAAGGAACCTGGCCTGATAACAAACCACCTACAATAAATAATTTTGCACCAAATACACCAAGAATTTTTGGCAGATATAAAGATCACAAGAACCCCCCCAAAATTAGACCAGTTGTTAACAAAAGCGAAGGATCCACTTACACAATAGAAAAATATATGGCTGAAATTTATAAAAACTTACTTCCCCCCTCGCAGCATAGCCTAAACTCCACCGAAGATTTTATAAGTAAAATTTATGATATTGAAATACAGGAAAATTTTAAATTTGTAAGTTTTGATGTAGTTAACCTTTATCCGTCAATAGATATAAAAAATATTACTGAACTAATAAAAGAAAAAATAGATGAACATTATACAAACCCATCAATAGCCCAAACTTTAAACATAGCAACCAACTTTTTGTTGAATGAAAATTACTTTACTTTTAATGAAAAATATTACAAACAGATCAAGGGAGTCCCAATGGGGTCTCCCATATCGGGTTTTTTAGCTGAGTTAAAATTACGTACAATAGAAAATAATTTTGATAATAAACTTAAAGAAAAAATTTTTTATTGGTTTCGTTTTGTTGATGACGTTTTTGCAGTAATTGACCAAAAAACAGATCCCATTGAAATCTTAAACATTTTAAATAAAATAGATCCAAATATTAAATTCACTTTAGAAGAAGAAAACAATAAACAGCTAAATTTTCTAGATGTAAATATCATTCGCCATGCTAATAAAATAACCACACAAGTTTATAGAAAACCTAACAGCAGTAACGAAATAATCCATAAAAATAGTAAAACCCCTTTTAAATATAAGATTAATGCTATACAATCCCATATCAACCGGGCAATAGTAATTTGTAAAGACAATAAAATTTTAAAAAATGAAATAAAAAATATAAAACAATTCACACAAAAAGCAGGATACTCTAATAAATTAATAGATAAATTATTTAGAAAAAGATTAAAAACTCTTAATGAAATCAATAATTTTCAAAAACCAAAGCTTAAATATACTACCTCCATACCTTATGACCGTGGAATATCTAGTAAAATCAAGAAAACTGCAGCAAAACATAATATAAATATACCCATAAAACCTAACCCTAACGTTTTTCAATTAATAAGAAGTGACAAGGATAAAACTAAACCATTAGAAACTGCAGGAATTTATAAAATACCATACAATAACGAACAAAATAAAGAAAAATGTTATATAGGAAAAACAAAGAGAAAAATAAAAACTCGCATTAAAGAACATAAACACGATATAAAAACAGGTAAATTAACCACAGCTTTAACCCAAGTAAACAAAAACGAAGAAATTAATATCAAATTTGATGAAGTAAAAAAGTTGGCCAACTATAATAACCACGGATACGCAGCGATCAGGGAGTCTATTGAAATTTTAGCTAATTCTGACAGTTGTAATGGCAACGAAGGTGCTATCCTTAACCGCCAATGGCGAAAAGTCTTTAAAAGAACAAGAAAACAAGAAGACCACAGTTTCGAACACCAAAGCAAAGGTAGTGACCAAGCTGGGGCGCCCCAGATGAAACTAGTATACCAAGATGTAACGTGAAGATAAGTAAAAGGTTATATATCTTAATTGTTTTATTGAGATTTTTATATTTATACATTTAGAGCCCAACTGATTCCGAAAAAACGTTTAGCGTTTGGTCTCTGTGTCTGTCTGTGTATCTGTTATCACCATAACCCAAGAAGTAGGAAGTTCAAACCCAAAATTATAAATCTGTTCATATGGAAACGCTACTTGAAATTTTCGGTTAAATTTAAACTACTAATTTGTCTACAGGAGCATTAAAGAGAATTCAAATGCCATCCGTGCATTAAATTAAAACACATAATATATAGAGAAAAATACTCAAACACTTTATTATAATTTTCTGTTTTGCTTGTTTAAGACTTCGCTTACATTAACCTGTTAGTAGTCGCTAGTTGGTCGATTTGCCGCCCATCCTTCAGTTTTGCCAGATTTTTTTATTCAATAGCCACCAAAAGTTTTTAGAAGTGGCATTTGATATATATAAAACGCGAATAAAATCAAAGAAACGTTGATCACATCACTTTTTAAAATTATTGGTGCGAGTTAAATAAAAAGTGCGCAATCTGTAATAGGTGGCGCTGTCTATAGCGACTACTAACGGGTTAATTTATTTATACAACTGTTTATTACCCAATGTTCGGAAGTCGCGTGGAGTCACTCCAGATAGATATAGATATATATTTTGGCGGGGGGGGGGGGGGTGTAACCACTTCTAATAAGTTTTTTTCAAGTAACTATTGAGATTTCATATTTATTGTAATGATTCTAAAGCTCCCCATTAATAATTTAATGGGAAAATTAACCATACTTGCCAACATACTAATTAATATTCCGTAGTGTTATTAGTACCGCCCTTTCTTTCACACCAGTAAATTTTTAGAGTTATATTCTTCAAATGCAATTACGATTAAATAAGAAGAAAGATACTTTAAAAATATACTGGTGTGAAAAACAAGGCGGGACTAAGAATACTACGGAATATTAATGAGTGTGTTGGCAAGTATAATTAACTCTAAAGAGTGCAGTCTACTGCTAAAAACACAATAAGTCTTGATTAATCCGTTCAAAGCACCTTTATTTCGTTCAAGTCATGATCGGTTAAGGAAACAGAGACTTTGTGAAGAGTTTTCTTTGAACTGCCGTTTATTTGACGGGAATGAGCCGTAAGAATTTTCGGCAGTTAAACTTCGTGCAAAAACTGCTCTGTTTGCTTGTGCCGTGCTTTCGCTTTTAGTTCCAAAAATCCTTGATTCTAATTGGTTTCTAGTCACTCATAGAAGTAAGTCCAGGCTTTTATTTTGTATAATTTCCGATCGCAGTTAAAGTAAGATTGCATTTCCGATTGCAAAATTATCTTAAAGTTTCTCTCTTTTTTGATTCTTTGCGTTATGTTTGTCAAGCAGTGAAATAACGTTTACAGGGAAAATTCGTAAATTTTCGTAATAATTATTAGTGATCTATAATTTTGAATAGTGTTTTCTTAAATTAAATTTTATAATTTTATATCATTTCACCTATGGACAAAACCTAATGATGGATGACAATAGCTAAGCTATCTAGACTAGATGTTTTATTCGAATATCTAAACAAATACTTCATTGATTATCTTGAAACTTCAGGAGTAAAAAGAACATGTTATACCACATATATTTCAGTGAATATTTTTGTCCCTAAGGGTGAAAGGGGACGGGTCCCAAATTAACCATAAATAAACAATCTTTAAGTTTGGGATATCCCTGTTAAAAATAATGTTTGAAATTAGTTGTAGTTATAGTATATGATTATGAGCCTTCTTTTAGCAATAGATCTAAATTTATATGAGAATTGCACTTATATTAACAGAGATTTAAAAGTTCTTTTAATAATGTCAACAGTTTTTCATTCATTTTTTGTTTATAATGTGCAAGGTTTTAAAACAAAAGCAACATAACTTTCAAAAATTTGACACATTATATTAGACACAGCATATTGCAAACAAAATATAAATCTATCAAATATCTGATGAAATATAAGCATATCTGATGAAATATAAGCATATCTGATGAAATATAAGCATTTATATTAAATGATTTTTGGCTTCGTATGTGAAAGTGCTAGCTTATTTTCTTTTTCTTTTTGCATCATTTATTAGCCAAATGTATAGACAAAACAAATATCTTTTAAAACCCAAAAATATATTGTCAATAGAAAAGTTTATGTTCATATACTTTCAGAAAGGTGTACGCTAATGGGTTTTACCCATATTTTTATTTTGAATCGATGAACAGTCGTGGATATAAATGAAGTCACACTATGATTTTCTCAAAAAATAGAAAACATGTAAAAACTATTATATAACCAATTATGTTTTAGTAAAAATAATCTTTAGAAAATAATGACAACTACAAACATCAAGTTAATATTCAAATTAATAAAAAAAAGTATGTTTATGGTAATATAATATGGAATAAAATGTATCTCTCTGAATGTTATTGACTATATATAAGATACTAAAGATTACAAAAAAAAAAAAAAAAAAAAAAAAATATCTTTTGTGTACAAGATCAGAGTTTTAATGATATTTGCTTGTGGAATTTTTTATTTATTTATTTTTATTTTTTTTTAAATTATTATTATTTTAGTTATTCTATACATTTGGCTAATAAATTATGCAAAAGAAGTTTTGCTAGCGTTTACGCATGCGCAATTAAAAGCTATTTACTAAAAATGCTCATATTTCATAAGATATTTGAAATTTTTATGATCTGATTGCAGTATGTTCTGTAATGCAGTATATCAAATTTTCTAAAAGTGACATTGCTTTGGTTTTAAAACCCTGCATATATATATATATATATATATATATATATATAATAACAGAAGATGTGTGCGTATGTATGTATCCGGCGCTTTTTAAGAAAACTGCTGATCGCAGGGCTACACAAATTTGTATGTAGGTTCGTACTGACCATTTTCTGACATAAAAATAAATATAATTTCACGCGAATTATGTATTTAAAAAAAATCAAAAATTAAATTTGCGTATGCATATGACAAAATGATGTTATTATAACATTAAAATTAAATATACAATAATAAAATAATAATAACTCAGCACTTTTTTCCCGAATTTTGTTTCATAACCTTTTTAATATAACCCAATTCTAGATTTTGTATTGTTTTCTTTTTTTTTAATAGGATGTTTTTGGCATGGATAGTGTACTTGCCATGAAAGCTAATTAAGCATTATATGGAAGATTTTTTCTTACAGATAACCCTGAGCGAAATTTTTTATTTTGACGTTGATGTATACCGAAAATTTTTCGCCTAGGACCCTACTTTAGAAACAGCCATTTTAAGCCAAGCAGTGCATCAAAAAATTTACATAAATTATAAAATATTGAAAAATAAATAAATAAATAGAAACAATAATCACATAAATAATCTATTTTGGTCTAAAATGGCGCAAAAATTCAAATATCGCCAAAGGCAGCTATAATAAAGCTGTACCATGTCCAGGTCTACATATTTATTTATTTTTCATATATACTAGCCACTATTAACTAAATATAAAATATTTAAAATATAAAATATATATAATCACAAAAAATTAGTTGCCTCATGCAGTAGATATAGCGCGTACAGTATATTGCAATATTATATTTGGCATGAAATTGCTGTCATTTTTTGGTCCACCAGGCTAATCAAATGAAATCCAATGAAAGTAAATATGTATAGTGCGTATAGTGTTGTTCATATGTAATTGGAATTCAAATATAAAAGACTTCTTCAATTTGTTCGATACCGTCCGTTTCGAAATAGTTGAATAAATACACAAATTGAAGCTCGTGGATAAGGCATTATCGCAAGTAATAGGAATACGTACCCGAGAATTTGCGGCTGAGGAAGATGCTTCCGGAGGCAGCGGCGATCCAAAGTGATCTTTTGAGTAATTTCAATGGATTTTCTTTTTATTTTTTATTTATAAAGTGGTTTAAAAAAGTGATCATGTTATTAATTTATTTAAATATAGTGACCATCGAAGCAGGCGAAGCCTGCTAGTTATATAGATAAATAATGCACTAAAAATTATCTACGTTATTAAAGAAACCTTTATATCTCTGTTAATATAAGTGCAACTCTGAGACAAGTTGACATCTATAATTAGAAGAACACCCATAATCATATACTATAGCTGCAACTCATTTCAAGCATTATTTTTTACAGGGTAATCCCAAAGATTATATATATTTTTTTTATTAATTTATGACTAATCCCTTTTCAGCCTTCGAGGCAAAACTTTCGGTGAAATACATGTGCTAACATGTTCTTTTTACCCTTAAAATTTTAAGAGAATCCATGAAGTATTCGAAGCATTAGATATTCGAATATATATATATATATAGTCATCCGTCCTTAGATTTTGTGCACCAGTGTGCACTGATTATATACATAAGTATCAGGGTAATTGTATCGTTATAAAAGTAAAATCTGATATGGAAATTTCAATACAGTTTTTGTTCTAAAATAATAGGAGGGGGCCCGTGACGAATTTATGGGGGGAGCCCCAGAATACGTTTCTACGGCCCTGTCACTCAGTCAGGAAGAACGATTTTATATATATAGATTAATTTAAATTAATCAAATATTTCTACCGGACAGCGTGCAGGTACAGTTACACACAGCAGCTCGTATATTTGTATTATAAATTAGCATAGTGATTGGTATATATGTATATAATAAATATATATATATGTAAACATTAATGTGCTACTCAACTTTATTAAATCTCTCCCTTGGCGGCTTTTGAATTTTTGTCACCATATTAGTGATGATTTTTTTTTCCATAATACAATTTCTTGTATTAAAGAGGGGATCATATTTTGGTGATACTTTTATCGTACACCTTTTTGTTAATTTGTAAGAATTCTTCATATTCTGTTTATATTTTTAATGGTTTTTAAGCTTAAAATAGTGCTTGAAATAAATTTTCTAAATTAATTTTGCGTTAAGCGGAATAATTTTGCAAAATAATTTTGCGGAATAATTAAGCGGAATAATTAAGCGGAATAATTAAGCGAAATAATTTTGCGTTAAGCGGAGGTGCCCGGGTTCGATTCCCGGCTCTGGTATTTTTCACATAGTTGGTAAATAAAAATATCAACCTTTACACTCCAATTTACTTAAAATGAATTCCTGAATAAATATTTCTGAATTGAATTCCTGAATAAATATTTCTAAATTTTCTATTTTTTAAACTACAAGTTTTTTTTTCCTCCTATAAAATTATCTATTCAGATAAAAATAGATCATTTATGTGACTACTATTTCGGTTTAATTTCTTTAAATGGCTATTGCTAAATTAAAATGGATTAAAATGGCTGTTGCTAAATTAAACTTCTTGATGAAAAACATTCGGTTTATTTCAACGCCAAAATTTTAAAAATCGCCCAGTAGAATCTGTAAATAAAACTGATAAAATAAATTTATAGTTCATAGAGTTTATTGTAGTAAACAAACTTACGCAGTCAAATATGACGTCATGAGCAGTTTTTTTTTTTTTAAATAACAACTTGACAGTATAAATATCTACACAATAATAGTTAAAAAAAAAAAAAAAAAAAAAAAAAAAAAAAAAAATAGAACAACATATAATAGTTCCATAAATTATATTAACACTTTATCAATGTGTATAAAATTTCAAAGTGACATTGGCGTCAATTTTTATGAGATGCATAATGTAATTTTTTTCATTTTTTTATTGTTCACGTTTAAGTAAACGTATTTATTTTCCTGTCAAAAAAAAAAAAAAAAAAAAAAAAAAAATTGAACTCGTAAATTTTTTTTTTGGCAACAATTAAATTAAGGATAAAATTTTAATGGCTATTTTTACAGCTATTATGAAGTTAGTATTTTCATATTTTAATTAAAAGAAAACAAATCAAAAATTCGAAAATCGGGCTTCGAGGTGCTTCGACAAGGACCCCCCGGAGGGCACCTTCATATCGAAACACGTGACTGTCCGAGCTACCGTCTTTGCGCTACGCTGTCCAAACATAGACACACACACAAACTTTGCCTTATATATATATAAAGATGTCCAAGTTAGTCTTAACTAGGGTGCCTATATTACTAGAGTGACGACAGTTCTCAGTGCGCAACCGCTGTGGATGAAATCTTGGGTTGCTTGCGTGAGCAACGAGTGGGGTTGATTCTTTCTAGATATGACCTTTATCTTACGTTGGCGAGAAAACGCTTCTGGTGAACATTTACTTTCTGGCGGGATATTTAATTTTCTTAGAAGTAAAAAAGACTTAATTTATTCATAATTCGTTTAAATTCTATTGGAATTAAGCATTTTCTTTTTTGTTTTGTCAAATAACAAGTTATCAATAGACTTTAATTGCCAAATTTATAAAAGAAAAAAAAAAAAAATTGCTCTTAGAAACACAAGTTTACGACTTAACAATTTTATTTAATAATTATTTTTATTTTTTCAGTGAGTTAATTTTCGATTTATTATTATTATTAGACCATTATTTATAGCTTAGAACTTTAAAAACAAAAAACGTTATACTGAACTAAAGAATTTTTTTGTTTATAGTGAGGTAAAGGAAATTTTTGATTTGAGAATTTATAATGCATCCCGGTTTAATTTCATTATTTTTCATTTTGTGGCACAAAAATTCTTTTAAATAAATTTTAATATTTTTTCCTTGTTAAGTTTAATTTTTTGAAATAATAAGAATATAAGAATAAATTGGTAATTTCTAATTCTTTACAGATTTTTTTTTTTTTTTTTTTTTTTTTTTTTTTCATTTTGATATTATGTTTACAATTTAACAAGGAGGGGGGGGGGCTCCTTGTCTTGCCCCCGGGAGAAAGATTTCGAAAATCAACAATAAGTAAGATAGAAAAGTTTTTGCAATTACAACAAATTTAAATTGGGGATGTATTTTTACATGGAAAGCACTTTAAATAAAATTTACGTTTATTATTATTATTATTACTATATATATGTGTGTGTGTGTGTATAAATATTTACACAGTAACAAATGAGAAATAATAATAATAATAATGATAATTTAAATGCTCAGATTAAGTTATTGTTCAGTGTAATTCAGTCCCCTTTAGTAGCTGTCATATCATTCAATTAGTTATCAAGCTGTATTTTTTTTTCTTTCTTTCTTACTGTGTGTGTATATTTATAAAGAAGCAATCTTTCTGACAAATTTTTAAAAGTTGGGTTAAACCGATTTATTTCAAAAGAAAAGCGTTTTTTTTTTTAATGGTAATAATAAATATTTATTTAAATAATCATAGAATATCATAATTCATAAAGTAATACTTTTTTTAATAATATCAATGTAAAAAAATTCTGCAGTGAATCCACTTGATTTTCCGAACATTTAGTAGTTACAAACTATTAAATAAATGTGAATCATTAAATATTTCAGCAAATAAACAAAAGTAATGGGTGAATGAAGGGTTTAAGTCGAATGAGTACGCTGGAATCCAAGACTTATAGGTGGAATGCCCTCCGCAGGAGTCTTTCTAAGGGATTTTTGCCCGTATTTAGTAAACAAATGTGAAAACCATAACAAAATATTTGAGTATTCTGGCCCAAGCTCCTATGCTTGAAAAACGCGCCGTAGTATTTTTTTATTTATTATTATTATTATTATTATTATTTTGTGTGTGTGTGTAAAAGAATTTAAATGGTAAATACATTATTTCAAGCAACTGTCATTCTCTAGAAAAATCTTTTGCTCTCTTTTTATTAAATTTCGGACAGTTATCTATATTAGGACGTAATATGCGTAAAATATTTTGTACGCCCTCCCCCCCCCTCTCAAAAAAAAAAAAAAAAAAAAAAAAAACTATAAATAATACGCACATTATTTTCTATAATGAAGATACGTAGATTTTTATAGCATGATTTTTAACATTACAAAAACGAGTAAGTACAGTAAGCTATACCAATAAATGTAATAAACTAATAATAAGTTTTGTCAAGTGCAAGTATATTAAAAAATAATTTGTAAATGTATAAAATAAATAATTTAAATTTATACTAACTGTCAAATTTTTCATGTACATATTTTGAATAAATGTCCTTAATGGATCTCCGAGCTAGGCCAGAAGATATTAATAAGCACATTTATCAGTAAAATTTAAAACAGTTTTTTTTTTTTTCTTTCTTTCTTTCCTTTTGTCTTTTTTTTTTTTTTCTTTAGATTTAAATATATTTAAGCAATCATTCACTTATTTTACATATTAACCATCTTAACTATCATGTTTGATACATTTATACATTATAGAAGTCGAGATCTAACGTTCCTAAAAAATTAGGAATTTCAGCACAGCAGCACCATTTGTCAACTAATGTGCACCAAAAGTTGAAAGACACCAGTTTATGCTAAAATGAGACAAAATAAAAACTTTCGGAAAATACTGTGCATTAGATCTTGATCTCGAGCTGCCACAAATTTTTTTTAACATACATACATACGGAGAAAGAAAGAGAAATTTTCAAAATTAGTCTTGATTTTTTTTTTTTTTTAATCTTACGCACTATAATTAAACGGGGGGGGGGGGGGTTAGGATTGTGGCAGCTCCCCTCACATAGAATTTAATTTTACGCCAAATGAAACAATGCCCTACACCTTTTGTAGATTAATTTTAAAGTAAACTTTTTTATTTTGCCTTACTGAACTTAAGACTTAATATGCCATCTGTCTTCATAACATTTAAATGCAGTGTAAGAAAAAGTCGTGTGAGTAACACAGTAGGTAATTTAATCTAAAATCGTATCATCATTTTTTTTCTAATTAAAGATATCACAGATTTAATTCACACCCTATGTAAACATTTCTAGGGGAGAAATAATATGCCCTTAGCATATTAATTCCCAATACAAAATAAATGTTTTAACAAACAATTAATAATAATAATTGAACCTGTAAAAATGCACCAGTGCTCGTCACTTGAATAATATTATAGTTTTAAAAAATTAAAGAACACGCTTTTATAGAAATGTGAGCTAAAAAACCCAAAATATCTATCTTGGTATTAAAATGCAGGGTAAGAGAAAATCGTGTGAGTGACACACCATAATATTTACATACATTTAAATCTTTAATTAAAATAATTTAGAATTAAACAAAAACCATTTTTAAAAAAATCTCCCCTGACTGGGATCGAACGCTAGACCTTTAGGTTCGTAGTGCGAAGTTATACCTCAACGCCACGGCGTTCACGTAGGGAAAGTCTTTTTTTACAATATAGATTTTTTGTTTGCTCCCAGAGCGGTTACAAACATACATACATACAGGTGAAGCTAATAAAAGCGTGTTAAAAAGGAACAACTTTTGTAAAATATTTAAATATATGATATTAAATGCTGCTATTAAATTATGCTATTAAATATATATTTAAATATATAAATATTTAAATATTTATATATTTAAATACTTTCAAAACTCAATGTTTTCTGAAAAACAAAACTAATGAATTAATTTTTATTTATTTTATTTTTATCTTTATTTTCAAAATAGTAAATAACTATTAATTTTATTGAAGAAAATTAAACATTAATACGTAATTAGTCAGACGTGATAAATAAGAAACAATTAATTTATATATTCCTTAGTACATACTCTTTCACATAACACTCACAGAGGTACTACATACTTATAAAGTTCTTATCTTCCTCTAAGAAAAGATGTCAAAACACTGGCGAAGAATCTCTCGCCAAGTACCATGTTAAATATCGCCAAAAGTTTCTACTTTCATTTATTAATAAAATCATATTTTTTAAAATTTAAAATAGCACAAAAATAGGACAAAAGTAATATATTTAATAAATAAGATGATTACAGATCAGTTATGACAATAATCATAGAGTTTTTTCTCTATTTATATCAATTTATAAGCTCTGAAACAGGCTAATAAAAGAATCTTCCTATCGCGTCCATCAATAAAGTCAATGAAACAGATTAATAATTAACATTATTCAGTAAAAAATGTTTTGATAGAATACAATTAATCTTTCTTAATGTATTTCTGAAAAAAAGAAAAATCAAACTTATTTAATATCAAGAGATAAAAATGCTTTTTTCGATATATCCGAAACTCTCAATGTAAAACCTATGGAGCATCATCCAACAATCGCCCCAGGCGGCTCATGGCCAGTCTTGTCCAATGAGAATCTGTCACAGATCTGTCGCCACTCTTATCTTATCGAGGCACCCTAGTCTTAACTGGTGACTGTTTCGGCCACTACTCACTATGTAAAGAAAGCCACTGAGGTCCCTCCCACCAAAGGGAGCAATCAGCGAGAGCTTTAGGTGACACTCCTCTACAGGCGATATTCGCTGGCTTCTCTTTAGATGGTACATAGCTCCAGCATTCGGATGGAACCCAATCCAAGATTTTTGAAGTTCGATTCACTACATAAGGTTTCCGGCACCGTGGATGAGATGATAGCCAAGACTAAACAACTTGAGAATCAGTCCAAGCATAAAACTTTATGGAAATCCCTTTCAAAAATTTTAATGTTGTGGCATATAATCTTGAGAGCAATATGGCTCCATTCAATTCAAGCCTCGGAATAGATACAGCTTTAAGTGGAGCTACTTTACTTTTTATACTAAGATAGTAATCTTTGATGCGGTTCCTTTAGGTTGTACTGCATATATTACAGCTGCATATGCTGCTTCTGACCCATCACTAAATCCATGACAAATAATTTCTTTACTGGCAGTTTGAATCCATCGAGAAATACGTATAAGGCAAATTTGAGGAAATTATCTTTTAAATAATTCCCACTTGATACGAAAACTTTCAGGTAAGGGCGTATCCCAATCGAGTTTCATCAAGCATAATTGTTCATAAAAAAATCTTAATAGATGTAGTGCATGGGGCCAAAAATCCCAAAGGATCAAACAACCTTGCAGATTCCGACAGGAAAGTTCTTTTTGTAACGTAGTCGCTAAAATTCAAATTTACTTTGAAAATAAAAAAGTCATTAGAAGAATCTCATATTAGACCTAGAGCTTTAGAACAACCCTCAGGATGAATCTCTAAATCCGTTGATTCACCCCAGAATTACAGGCTAAATAAATAAGAATATCAGAAGAATTTGACCTCCACTTTCTTAAATGGAAACCTCTTGTTTCTAACGTACTCGAAAGTTTTGTTATTATCTTTATGGCTTCTTCACTAGAAGTTGAGCCAGACATTAAATCATCTATGTAAAAACAGTTTTTAATTATTGAGAAAACAACAGGATCTTCATTTTCTATATCTTTACAAATCTGATATAAGCAGCGAGTGACCAAAAAATGGAGCTGAAGATGTACCATACGTCACTGTTCTCAATCTGTACTCCTTTAAATCTGAATGTCTTGAATTTCTCCAAACAACGCGTTGCAAATCTTGATCACTTGGAGCAATTAATATTTGCCTATACATTTGCTGGATATCAGCCCTAAAAGCAATTTTATTAAGGCTGAATCTTACAAGAATTGTAAAAAGATCATATTGCAAAATTTGCCCGACATGCCAAAATAGAATTCAAATATTCAGTGCTATAAGGTTTACATGAATCATCAAATACCACTCGCAACTTCGTGGAAATAGAATCACTTTTAACCACTCAGTGATGAGGAAGATAATAAACTTTGTTGCTAGTAAAATTAAGCGAATCATCGCTTTGTGCCATGTAACCTAATTTTTCATATTATTGCATAAATTATTTATATTAATTCTTAAAATTTTTATCTAACTGAAACTTTTTTTCCATAGTAAGTAAATGGGAAATAGCGAAGGTTTTAGAATCCCCTAATAAATTAATGTCAACTGGCAAACTAACTTCAAATCTACCATCACCAGTATTTCTATAAGCTGGTTGAAAATGGTGTTCAAAGAACTCTTCTTCCTCGATTAAATGCGTTTTTTTTTAAATATTTATTTCTTCCGTTGCCAAAATTTTTGCAATATCTTATCAATATTTGATTCATTTTCAAAAGTAATAAAATGTACTTTAGCAGCAGGTGGAGATTGATATTTGGAATCAAATTTTCCGGCTACAACCCAACCAAACATGGTATTTTGTGCAACTGTTTCATCTTGACTACCAAATATTTTACCATGTCTCAAAATGGAACAGAAACAATCAGAACCCAAAAGAAGATCACATTCTCTAGGTTGCTTAAAATCCTCGTCCGCTAGCATGACACCTTTAAGATACTCAAGGTTTTTTGTAACAAGTAATTCTGCAGGTAATTGAGATGTAATTTTAGGTAATATATATGCCTTAACCTTTAAAGATTCATCTGACACTTTTGAGAGTCAATTGTGAGAGTCACTGAACCTCGGGTTTGTCCGGATACTCCGGCAATACCATATCTAGGAATATATGCAAACGTAACACTTGCAAATAAACCATTTGCAATTACAAAACGAAAATTTTGCAAGGGGTTTACAAATACACATTTATTTGTAACGTTTGCAATGTGTGACGTCTGCTTGCAATTATAAATGATTGCGATGAACGATAAGCGAATAGGAAACAAGAAAGCATGCATAAAACAATATCCAAATGAAAATTCAGTGTTTTATTATTATTATTATTATTATTATTATTATTATTATTTTATTTTGAAAATAAATATAAAATTTTGAGTGTTGATATTATATAAATAGTATATAAAGGATATAAATCTGTTGTATATGTTACCAATAAACAAATAGTATTATAAAAGGAATAAATGTAATTATTTCAACTACTTGTAGTAAACTTTAAAATTGATAATTATTAAAATTTACTAAAAAGTCTAGCAAATATTCTGCATAACACATGTAATTTTTTTTGTATTATAAATATATTTTACGAAATTATTTGATTTGGTGAGAGATTTTTTAAACAAAATTGCAATGCATTCTAAAAATAAAATTGTAATTAATCTGTACAAGCTACAATTAAAAGAAAGAAATATCTATTAAAAATATCATTTTATTTATTTATTTATTTTAATAAAATAACAGCTAATCTGGATAAGTGAATGATGACTTTGACTTTAAAATATATGAAGAATAGTCCATGTTTGTGTACACACAGTATCCAATGCTTACAAGATTTATTTTAATTTTAATAGAGGATGATATAACATGAATTGTAGATGCGATGATAGAAGGTATAGTTTAGGCAGTCTAAAAGTATATCTAACACTTCTTAAAATTCCCAACACTAAAAGAAATTACAATATATAAAACTGGTCACACAATATAAAACATTGGTCATACAATATAATATGACCAATGACTGATAAGATTATCAATTATCAATGAAAAGTGAAGGAATATACACATAGAGTATTATTTTCATGATAAATATATGAATATACTTCTAAATTTTTGTAAATAAAACTCCTTTTTTTTCTTTCTTATCAAGTATTTTGAGTAAATTTGAAACTGATTTTGAAGTTAATAAGGCATATTTTAAAAAAGGTTAAACTCAAAAATGAACTTTCCCTCATAAAATAAGAACAATCTGAAATTTTATAAATAATTCTTATTGAATTGATTATATGAAACAAAACATGAAATATGTAATAATCAAGGAAAGGAATTGAGATGAGGGAGAGTAATTACTATATTATTAATTAATATGAATAATTTCGTAGTATTTATGTAACATTTTGCTTTATTTATTTTTGCAATTCAAATTTGAACTGATTAGGTATACAAATAAACATCACAATTTAACTATGACATTTTAGTTGTGTTGATAAGTGTCATACATAGCATAAAATGCACAGTTAAAATCTTATATTTATTCATCATTTTCTAATGAAATTTTTAATCCATGAAATAAAAAGTTTTTTAAATATTGCATTTTAAGTGACCTATTATTAATGGAATAATATTAAAAATCTAAATATTACTCACCAGTGTAACCTTTTTTTTTTTTTTTTTTTTTTTTTTTAAACCATTGAGGAAGATAAACAAATGCTACCACAGTGGATAAAGACTTTACTGTAAATATCAGAAAATTGCTAGTTCATTTATAATAACAGCATTTAGATACAATTAAAAAAAAAAAAAAAATTATATGTATACATGCCCTTTAGTTTAATTTAAGATTGAGTAAATACGTATTTTAAATAAATTTCATAGGTAAAACGATACTTACAATATTGCTTCAGAAAGGTAAGATATCCAGAATTATCATTGCCTAATCTGAAGACAAACTTAACCCGATTAGGTTATCGTGGGTCATTGTTCGAGCCGTTTTTCTTTTGTCTCATCCCCCAGAATCTACATATAGAACAAATACCTATTCACCGTGTCCATGACTCTTTTCTGTAAAAATACAATTCTTAAATTTTATTATGCAATTTGAATTTTTCAAATATCTCAGTTTGTCCAAAAGTTATGAATTCTTTAGTAAATTGCTGCATTTTATGGAAATGGGTGTATTTCTGATGAAAAATAAAGTATTTGTTTATTTTTATTTTTTTGCAATATTCATTGTTTGCCCTTAATGTAGTAGTTAGTATTCTAGAGTGTTCGTGAATTTTATCAGATTCTTTTCCTTAAAAATTGCGTGTTCTAACATTGTTCGGGTCTTCAGCGACCCATGATAAACTGACAAGGTGCCGAAAAAAGCGATAACCTGATCGGGTTAATGTGTTATGTCAGTACATGAAAATCGACATAACAGAAATTTTTTTCATTCGGATATTGTTTCATTGGAAACGTATACTTCAGGAATCGTGCAGCTTCTTGCGACAAACGATATTTTTCTACGAATTTAAATTCTTTCTTCAAAGGGCTTTGTTTTATCCTTAATCTCGTTAAACTTAAAAAATTTTGTCGTTGATATAACTTTTTGAGCAGTATATCTGCATTATTTTCTACCTTGCAATTTCAAACGGAGGTCTAAAGCTCTTGCAAATTTGCAAGGGTGTTTGCAATTATGTCGCGAATTTCTGAACTTATTTGTTTCCTAAATGCTAAAATTATTGGTAAGGCCCTATCTACTATTCCAACTTATTTCAAACAATCGAACATCTTTATTGAAAATCAAAAGGGGCCTACCTGGATTCATCGGTGGGATGGGTACTGCTGATCTTCTTTCGGTTTCCATAAGCTCTGTCACTATATCCAAGTCGCGATTCTTTTCCTTTTTCAGCTCTATATAATTTTTTCCTATATTTTGTAGGTCAATTTCATTTCTCTCATAAAGCATCAATTTTTCTTCTAATTTTCTGTTTCTAGGAATTTTAGTCTGCGACGTAAACCGTTCCTTCTTTCTGTTTACACTTTCGTTCACTTCAAAATATTCATCTTCGGTCTTTTTGAAACAAGAAAATTTTTCCGGTTTTCTGTACCGATCATCTATTGCAGTAGTAAGGTTTCTACTTTTCTTATGATCATATTTATTATCGTTGTTCTCGCAACTTTCACCGACATCTAATAATGACTGCTGTACTTTGTTACAGTTTATTTTCCCCATGACAGTCCAGCCCAGCCTCGTTTCTATTGCAACGAGACCATTGAAAAGGTGTCGTATTTCCCCTGTTAATAAATTTCCTGCAACGTCGGCGCCTAGCCATAGATGAATCTCATTTTCATGGTTATTAAAACAGATTTCATCTGCATCAATTAGGTCACTCAAACAAATTCCCTTTCTTTTTAATTCTTCCACACATCTTCTATTAATTATTTTAGGTACGTTCGAACATATTTTATCTTGATCCATTACCTCTACTTCAGTTTTATTATTTCCATTTATAGGTCTTAAAATGACCTTATATTTGTCATGATTTTGTTTTTTTTCTAACCCCCCAAAAAGACCATGAACAATTGTTGTTTTTCCCGTTTTCTTCAATTTTAATTTTTCTACAGCATATTTTGTAATATAACTTTTACAGCTACCAGTATCTATAATCATTCGTATATAATTATCCTCTAACTGATTTTTCTCAGTACCGCGAACTCGAACCACGAGTGTCTGTAAATAAATTTGGTTTAATTTACTTTGATTTGTTAATGAGGGGGATTCTATGACCGGTTGGGTATCGGATTTGTTTTCCAAATTATTTTGGATTTTCCTACACATCAAAGTGTTATGTTTCCCTATACAATGTGAGCATGTTATGTCAGCGTTGCATTGACTGGCAATATGAGATTTTATTCCTAGACAACGAAAACAAACTCCCTTTTTCATTAAAATGTTTTTTCTTTCTTCAAGGGTGAAATCGTAAGCCCGATCACACTCTATGTTTACATGCGAATTCGATCCGCAAAAAACGCAACAAATCTCTCTTTCCTGTCAGAGTTTCTTTATCTATGTGTATTAAATCCGCAGCGGCAAAATATTTCTTCCTTTCGGGGTGTCGTGTAGCACCCTGTATGTCTAAATCGGGGTTATTCAACCAATTCTGTTTACATTCTCTTTCTGGAGATGCATTTTTCCGACAACTGTTTACATTTTTTCCATACCCTGAAATTAACAAGGCTTTTTCTCTAGCTTTCAAACATACAGACAAAAAATCTAACAAATGTTTAACTTCATAGTATTCTTTCTCAAATTCCGGCGCTTATTTCATTCAATTAATAAATCATGGGGTAGCGCTTTCAAAATTGTCGTACATAAAACCGGAGAGAGATTATTCGTTTCTGAGCCTAGGGCCTCTATGTTTCTTAATTGTGTTAAAATTCTGTCATAAACTTTCTAAATTCTACGACATCATTAGAATTTTTCAGGGGTTTTATATTCAAGATATTGCAGGTGTGGTTATGTATTAATAAATTTCGATCCCCGAACCTTTCTTTTAATAAATTTACAGCAGTCTCGTATGCCTCTTTCGACACAGCCAGCCGTCCAATTGTACATAAAGCCGTACCTCCCAAGTACGTTTTCAGATAGTTAAATTTATCTACTTTCGATAGTTCGTTATTGTTATGTATAGAAGATTCGAAAGTATTCCAAAAGGAGAGCCAGATATTTATATCTCCAAAAAATTTGTCAAGGCGTACCCGTGGTATACCACCTAGTATAAATATTAATCTATAGATTAATATTTATACTAGGTGGTTTACTGATTTCTACTCATTGACTAAGTGGTTCGTGGCTCGAATTCGGAATACCGGGTAATTTTCCCCTTAAATCACTAAGTTTTTTATTACATGGACATTTACATATCTGAATTTTTTCAGCGTACTCATCGGCTTTTAGGAACTCATTCTCAAAATCCTCAACTTTAATGTGAGGTTCGAGTTCCTTATCTGTACATTTAATGATTCAAATTTGCTTTGAAAAATTTCAAACATTTCTTCAAGTTCTTGTACGTTGATAGTTTCATCCGATTTTTGGAGTTCTTTTTCTAATTTATTAATATTATTTGTAATTGCTGTGCACAATATAGTTCTTTTTTTCTTTAATAGTTCAGCCTTTGCCATTTTTTTTTTTTTTTTCGTTTTTTTTACAAAACATTAAATACTAAAATGATTATTTTCTCACGAATCCAGGTTTTATTCTTTTTTAATTCTGAAACAGCTGCACGCATCCCGGCAGGGATGCCATGTCGCGAATTTCTTAACTTATTTGTTTTCTAAATGCTAAAATTATTTGTAAGGCCCTATATACTATTCTAACTTATTTCAAACAATCAAACATCTTTAAAGAAAATTAATAGATCAAAATGGGCCTACCTGGAATCGTCGGTGGGATGGGTACTGCTGATTTTCTTTCGGTTTCCATACGCTGAGAAATTCTTAGGCTATAGCTTCAATGTTAGATCAAGAAAAGCATAATCCATAAAATAATCTGGAGTCGCTCTTTTGTCCTTTTTCTATTTTAATTAAATATTAAACACACATATCAAATTTCTATTTCGGCTCGGACGCTATAACAACCGTCCTCACCGTCTTATTTCTCAAAACGTTCGGAACAAAACACATAGCAACAGCATACAGTGTCTCACAAAAGTGATGGGACACTTGTGCTTTACAAAAGGAAACTGTAATAAAATAAATAAATAAACATGTACAAAAAATTTTGGGGTGTGTTTTATATTTAAAGTTAGTAACGAATATTACATTATATACATTTTGTCAAAATATTAAAATATTAATTTAATAAATATACAGTTGTTTAGAAAGGAGCAAAAAATGGCTCACATAAGTGATGGGACATTTACTTTTCCATCAAATATTTATCCAAAAATTTTACTTTTTAAAAGGTTTTAATATTTTGTTGGATTTCCTTTTACTTTTAAAACATGATTTAATCTTCTTGGGATGGATTTGACTAATTTTTCTGTGATTTCTGGAGTGATTTTACCCCATTCTTCTTGAAGCACCGATTTTAATTGTTGTTTTGAAGAAATGTGTGTTTGCGAATTCTTGATTCCAATTCTTGCCAAATATTCTCTATGGGATTTAAGTCTGGAGATTGTGGTGGTGTTTTTATTATTTCAGGACAGTTATACAGCAGCCAGAGTCTAACGTTCAAAGCAGTGTGCTTGGGGTCATTATACTGGTAGAATTTAAAATCGTTATGAAGGTTCAATTTTCGTGCTGAAGATTTCAAATTTTGCTTTAAAATGTCAATATACTTGTACTGATCCATTATACTGTCAATAAAAACAAGATTACCGACTCCAGCGGACGACATACACCCCCATACCATAACTCCTCCTCCACCATGTTTTATTGTTGGCACCAAGTTCTCTTTACGAAATTCTTCCCTGGGTTTTCTCCACACCAAGATTCTACCGTCAGAACCAAATATATTAAATTTACTCTCATCAGCAAATATAACTTTATTCCAGAAATCAGAATTCTTATTTATGTTGGATTTTGCGAATGCCAGTCTGAGTTTTCTATTCTTTTCACTTACGAAGAATTTTTTCCTGGCTACTCTACCGTGATATCCAGCAGATCGAATTGCTCTTCTAATAGTCTCAGGATTAACAATTACTCCATATAATGCTTGTAAATCAGCAGCAACTTTAGGAGCACTCATTCTTGGATTTTTTTTAATAATTCGAACGATAATTCGCTTTATTCCATTAGATAGCTTTGATGGTCGGCCAGGTCTTCTTTTATCCTGAATCATATGATTCTTTTTATATCATTTAATGATGTTGAAAACTGTTGAATGACTAAAGTTAACTGTTTCAACAGTTTCTCTAATAGATTTTCCACGTTCAATATGCAAATTAATAATTATTTTCGAATTTCAGGCAAAGTTTCTTTTCGTTTAGCTTTCATGGCTGCACAGAACTAAAAAATACAAAATTTCCAAAGCAATCTGGAGAGAAATACTGCAGACGATTTTATAAATTATTGCCAATTGCTTTTGAGTAAAAATAAAACCCCCAAAAAATATTTTTATTGCTTATTTCAGACGATTTTTGTTGCATATCTAATGGTATCCCATCACTTATGTGAGCTAATTTTTGCTCCGTTCTAAACAATTATATTTTTATTAAATTAATATTTTAATATTTTGACAAAATGTATGTTATGTAATAATTGTTACAAAATTTAAGTATGAAATACACCCACAAAAAATTTTTACATGTTTTTTTAATTTATTTTATTACAGTTTCCTTTTGTAAAGCACAGGTGTCCCATCACTTTTGTGAGACACTGTATCTACAAAAATAAAAAATAAAAAAGATTAGTCATCAAAAGAGAGAGTTCACAAAAAAGTTTCATGATTTACGCGTCTGGTTAATGTCAGAGAGGGGCAAATTGAGTGACAAATTGAGTTGTAAGCAATGTGTTACGTTTGGGTACGATTTTGCATTGCAATCGGTTTTGCAAACGGAATTTTTACGTTTGCATGTAACTGTTAAAGCAATTCGATCATTTTTCCTTTTTAGCCCTAAAATATTTATGATATTTTCACTAACAAAAGAACATTCAGAGCCTGAATCAAGTAAAGCTCTGAAAGGAAAAGCTTTATCTGCAGTATTATACAAAATCTTCGCAGTCGGTAAGAGGGAAACGTATTTAGATCTATTAAATGAAGCACTAGAATTGATTTGTATATTTTCCGATGTTTCTTCAAGCATTAAATTTTTATCAATCTGTTGACTCGTATTTTCACAATTAACAATACAAGAATTATTTACATGAAAATCTTCATGTAAAAGCGTATTATGTTTGGCTTGACATTGTAAGCCTTTTAAATGACTATTCGGTTATTCGGACATTCTTTAACTTTAAAAATATTTAAACACAAACACAACAGTTGTTACGCTTAACAAAATTTTTTTGCGCAACAGCATTCATAGCTTTAAATTTCATACATTTATATAATGGATGCTCCCCCTTACACTTTACACAGTTTTTTATTTGCTTCCCATTAGATTTAACTCCAGAGCCGACAAAATTTACATTTATTGAACCTTTTACACCAAATTCACTATTAGTAATAAGTTCTAAAGCTAAACATCTCATATTTAAAAACTCAAAAAAATCGTTTAAGGAAGGAAAATCAATCCCTGAACTTTTAACTGACCACAATTTCTTACTTTCTGAATCTAGTTTCTGAACTAATAAATATAGTAACCATGGATCTCTACCTGTGACCTCTTCACTAACAGCTTTTAATACCTTATAAATCCGTTATCAAAATTTTAGTAATTGTCTTAAATTCTCACTATTAGTTTGAACAATTGATTTTTGATCCAAAAATAATCTAATCAAAGCCTGTACAATTTGTTTCTTTTTATCATAGTATCTATCCACTAATTTTCCCCAAGCTTCGTTATATGATTCATTCGAGAGGGGCACATGTTTAATTAATGATGCTGGATAACCCCGTATATATTGAAATTCTGTATATTACTTAAGTATACTTGCGAATAGATTGTTGATACAGACACATCTTTAAAATTCGTCCGTTCCGTGAATTTCCCAGAAAAAATAGGAATGTTAAGCTTCGGTAACCGTATATTATCCTGATTCTGAATTCTTGTAGAAACATTACTAGAATTTTTCATTACAGCAGGCACAGAATTGAAAGCATTTCATGTATCCGCGTTTGTAATGATCGATAGATGGCGCTTTTTCAGCTTTGTTGTTAGTAAATATAATGGCCACGTGTATTAGTTTTTGTTCTATTTGTATTACTACTTAATATTCGTGCTATAATTTCTCCGCCATTACATCATGGAAAATTGATTGCTTTTGGAAAAAATATTTCAGTTTATTCAACGTTCGATCGGAAGTAGATTTTTAACTGAAGCTGAACAAATATTAGTTTCGAATCATCTGATTAATTTCTTACTTCCATTAGCCGAAGTAACTGAAATTTTAAATTTGTCATTTGGAAATAAATGGAAGCTTAATTCTGGATTTTTTTATTCTTGGAGTTACACTGTGGCACACAACACTAAGTGTTATCTTTTTTACCGGATTTATTCATTTTTATTCAATAAATATATGTGAAACTAAATATCGGCCAGCAATGGCGAATCATCTAACTTTTGTAATCTAATCTTAATTTCTGTTTTTGTATTTAAACTTTCAAAAGCATTTTCCAACATCGTTAAAGAACTTTTAATCCGACCCCTCTCAATTTTAATTTGTGCATTTCTTTTTCTTTCATTTTCATCCATGTTTAAAGAAATTTAGCAATATATTAAAATAATAATAATAATTGAAAAAAAAAAAAAAAAATGTTCAAACTAAACTTTAAATAAATCAAATTACCAAAGGTGCATGCCTTTTATAATATAACTGTACTGTTATTACAATTATTACAAATGTAAAATATCATGCAAATCTATAAGTAAATAACAAATTTTAAACGTAAAATATAAAGCTTCAATACTTTCTTAAATTTTAAAGTTCAGTCGCTTTCAGAAAATAACTTTCTTAACATATATGAACTAATTTTCCTTAATATCAAAATATATTTAATAAGATTGAACAATGTACTCACGCGTCTCGCTGATGCCTCCAAAAAATGTTGTACTTGTAGAAATATTTTCATTTGAAAAAAAAAAAAAAAAAAAAAAAAAAAAAATAGAAATATTACACTTGAGTTCCTTTTTTTTTATTTAACGTAACACCACAGTAATACTTGACACATTTCACGAAACACTTTATATAGATAACACATACTTCTCCATTACACTGTATCATAAAACTTAAATTCATAAAAAAAAAAAAAAATAAATAAACTTTACATTTTACATCTACTTTTTAAGATAGCACGCGATCTTGTTTTATATAAAAATTAAACCATTAAATTCATTTTTTTACTTATTTTTATTTCATATTGCTCGCGCACTTCTTATTTCCTAATTCAAAATTACTAAAAAAAAAAAAAAACTTTTTCGATATCGCTTGTAACGATACTGATTATTATTAATTTTCTTTTCTTTTTCTTTCAATAATAATAATAATAATAATAAAAAGATTTTGAGGAAATTCTGGCAAAAGCAGAATTTAGTTTAGGACGGAGGACTATTAGGTTTTTTTTTTTTTTTTTTTCTTTTTTCAAATTATAACATCGCTTTCAAATTATTCAATTATATTTTCGATAAATTTTAGATTTCGACAAATGTCCAACTATCGAAAACGACAACGCAAAAATCCCAGATTGAGACTAATAGGCCCTCAGTCCTAAAAACAAACAGATTATTTAACAATAGAACGCCAATTATAATGGGCGAAATAAACTCTTAAATTATGACAATAAAATTTCTACAATTCTTCCATAAATGCTGACAACTAAAGGGCGAAAATAATAATTAACTTTGTTCTTTTCTAAAAAGCAACCGAATACTGAATTCTACAAAAAAAAAAAAAAAAAAAAAAAATTCCAATTAAAAACAAAAGTATTGCCACTTTGCAGTTCAAAATATCCATCTTTAAGTAGAAAAATAAAGCATTGGTAAGAACTAAACCTATTACTTAACGGGAAAAAAAAAAAAAAAAAAAAAAAAAACTAGTATGTTGTGGCCACCACAAGACTTTCTTCGAAATTTTTTTCTACAAATTCACTAAGGGCAAATAATTTATTGAAACTATAATTTATTAAAATTATCTAACATGATGAATGCAAATGATTTTCATCTTGAGAAAATTCACTCTTACTATCCAAAGAAAGGCAGTTTTACTGTCTATAAATAACATTTTAAACTAGAATGTTGTGGACACCACATGACTTTCTTCTATATTTTCCTATGCAAATTCACTCAGTAAAAATAATTTATTTAAATCATTATTTAATAAAATTGTCTTTCATGATAATGCAGTACGATGTCCATACTAGAGAAATAGTATAACACTAAATATCCAAAAAAAAGTTCATTTTATTCTCGATATTACATTAAATGTATATATATATATATATATATATATATATATATATATATATATATATATATTGTTAAAAATGAAAACAAATCGATAACTTTAAGGAAGGAAAGAAGGAAGGTAGGAAAGAAAGAAGAAAGGAAGGAAGGAAAGCACAAAGGCAGACAGAAAGTCAAATCGAAAATATTAGAATGCCTCAAACAATATAGGAAGATATTTAAAATGGTTAATAAGACTAAAAATACACTTTCAACCACTTCCTGTTATATACCGTAATGTATCCGAAACTTTCATGTGATCCGGTAAACGAAACTTTAATGCTAATCCAACCATATTGAATAGAAAAGATGCTTTTGCACATGCTAAAAATGATGCTACTTTCATCCAGTGCACCGGAGAAAAGAAAAAGAAGCCATCTAAACTCTTCAGACCATAGGACACAAAGCTTTATACACAGTACGTATCTAATTTATTTTGTTTGTACAAATGCGCAAACTAGTAGTGACAAGCATTCTATTTTGAATAGTAAACCATCTAATATTACTTTAAATGAAATATATTAATTTCGAAACATGTTTAAAATATTTGTGGAAAATCAGATCACGAACAGACAAAATGAATGGCAATTAAATTGAAGTTACAGACATTTTTTAACAAAATAAAATTTTGTGTCATACCAGACTGTAAAATTATGTAAAATAAATGACTGAAAAAGTATTTTATCATTTTCCTTTTTCGTTGATTATCGAGGAATCTAGAAAAAGATTCGGGCCGACACGGCCCTGAAAAAATTTCCTCCAGGCCTGGCCCGGCCCGAGTACACACAAAAATATTGAGCCCGAGCCTACAAAAAAATGTTAAGCCCGAGCCCGGTCCTTGCAGACCTCTAACGCAAAGTCACTTTTTCGTTTCTTTTTCTATTGTGTTTCGTTTTAGAAGAACGAGGAAACGCGGGGCTAGTTTAGAAAACGAGAATTCTTCACTAATGTCTAAAAGTCTTCTTTTTTGCTTCCTTTCCTTGCGTTTGACATTGTTGTTGTATATATTTTGAACCGTAAATAAAAATTATTATTATTATTATTTTTATTTATTTCTCTGTTATTTTTAAAGATTTTCTTCGATATCTCATGCAAAATTTGATAAGAGACAGCTCCCCAAGCCTCCCCAAAAGAAAGATTCATTTATATCTTGAAAACTAATAACTAGAATGAGTTGCATCAGGATTCATTTTATGTAAAAATTAATATAGGTCATAATTCATAATTTTTTTTTAATATGAATTCATTAATGTTCTTTTTAATTAAAAATATTTTTCAGAATCGAAAGGGATTATGAATTATGTTTGAATTCCTTCACGGTATTTCGTAAAATAATTTATATTGATAAAGTTTTTTTCGTGAAGATATTAATAAAAGTTTAAAATATGAATTTAACATTAGAACCTTCAGACTTTGAACGCTTATAACTCTAAAAAAAAAAAAGTAAAATATACAACCGATATACTTTTTTGCATTAACGCGACCCCAGGAATTCAAATATAAAGCAAAAATAGGGTATTACCATTGAAAAAAATGAAAGCTGGTGTGCGCTTTAATATGTAGACGACCCCCAATTTAAATTTTCACACCATTTTTTAAAAGTACTCACAATTTCCCATCGAATGATATCCATAACATTTTTGTGCAACGAAGTTACGTCGAGTGTTGAGTTTTTTTTTTCTTTTTTTCCCGACTGTACATGAACTAGAATGAATGACTGATTTTATTTAAAAGTTTGTTTAAACCTTTGACATAGACTGTACTAAATTTTTAAAAACATGTGGTAGACATGAGATGATTTTTATTATATTCATTTGTAAATATCAAAAAAAAAAAAAAAAAAAAAAAAAAGGAAAGAAGTTTATTTGTTTAGTTTGAAATGCAAATTCGAAGACATTTAATTTAAAGAGTCAATACTGAAAGGTGATAAAACCATTACCTTGTATTCAAGAGAAAATTTTGTCTTTGCCTTCACTGACGGTTTTTCAGATGAAACTCTAGACAACGGAGGTGCTGGTGTCAACTTTACTTTCCCACAGAGTGGAAGCACAAAGTAATTTAAGATCGGAGGAGGCAAAATAGCTTCAAACTACACTTGTGAACTCATTGCCATCCAAAAAGCCCTAGATGAGTATATAAATCTTAGAGAAAATGAAAGAGCCAAAGGGTTAATCATCTTCAGTGACTGCAGAGCTGCTCTTCAAGCAATTCAAAGGTGTTCTTCAGGGCTAATTATAAATATACACCGTACACTTCGTAAGATTTTCCATTTGAAGAAACAGTGCACCATGCAATGGATTCCCGCGCATGTTGGAATTACTGAAAACGAGAGGGCTGATGCCTTGGCAAAAGAAGCAAGACAATTAAGCACCAACAGGGTTATTCATGTCACTCTCAGAGATATCAATTGAGTTGCTAAGGCAAAACTCAATGATAGGAAACTCAAAATCAAACACCAAATCCCTGAAATCAGTACCATAGAACTCTCGCTAGCACTCTAACAAGACTCCGGACAGGACACTTTAGGGGGATGAAGATCCATAAAGACGGGACAAGGACTTACTGCCTCTGCAAAAACTGCCCAGACATAGAACTAACTCCCAAACATCTTTTCAGCTGTCCCGCTATTCTGGCGAAATTGCAGCAAATAAGTGACAATCCGTGGGTGGACTTATATGAAGAAAATTGCCTTCAAATCGCAGATGCTGTATATAGGACCTTTGATCCCATTTAAATTTATTTTCTATCCATGACACGACACCAACCAACCAACTAATACTGAAAATAAAATGTTTTGCAGATAACATATGAACTAATTTTGTCGGTTGATTTTTAGATTTATTGTGTAATTTTAACAGTAGTTTTGTTCAGTTATCCAAATCAACGTGCTTCGATTAACGAAAAGACTATTGTTGAAAGAAGAGTAATCATCACTGGATAATTTGGCATGCTACGACATAGACCTTTCTGTAGACAGCCAATGACCGAGCAATGTGTTCAATCAACAAAACTGTTTGTTTAATTAAACAAAATAATTTTGCTCATTTAAATAAACATTTGTTGAATGAATAAAATTTTTTGGTTTCTCTATATATTAAAAAAAGTAACTGTCGCTGGCGTCAATTTTTTTTGTCTGCGACAGCATCTTCTCGCGGAGGGCAAAGTGCTCTGCATCATGAGAGGTATCAGTGTATTCCGACTGCTTCAAGGAAGGCATTTCAGCTGCTTAGAAATTTCTATCATTTTAATTAACGAAGTTATAACGAAAACGTCGGGTTTATAAAGGTACTCTATTTGCCACCGGAGTGAAAAGTTTCTCTTATGGCGTTTTTTTCTGTGTTTCTGATGTCACTTTCCTCAGGAAAATTAAAATGAGATCAATGGTGTAAATAAGAAAAATTGAAAAATTGGCATCTTTGAGATGCTCGAGAGAAGAAAAAAATTATTTAGAATAGCAAAACATGAAAATAACCGATATTTAAAAAATATTGAGTAAAAATTTAATAAAAATGAAATGAAAATTAGTTTATATTTTTTATTTAGTTTATATTATTATTTTATATTATTAGTTAAGTTTATACTATTAGTTTAGTTTATATTATTAGTTTTTATTTTAACGTTAGGCGAAAAAGATTTAGTAAATGAATATAATTATTATGTTAAACAACGATTGGTATAGAATTAGAGGTTAAGGCCAGAAATTGGTATAACTTCAGTATAACCCCACAGCTGAATTTGACGATTTTTCTTTGGCGCCGTTTTGATCGATAACGATGTGGTTCTGGACTGTTTGCGATATAATATGGCAGCCTATATGTTGTTTATTTCGGATTCATGGTTTTATGTTTTATGATTTATGATTTCGATTATGATTTTATCATTTATCATTTATGATTTTTAGATTTATGATTTAGCCATAATCGCCAACAAAAAATCGCCAAATATCGTTGTGGCGTTATACTGAAGTTGTTCCAAAGATACTTACGTATTAACGTCACCGCGGCTACAGATTAAGTGCCGTCAATCTACGCCTAAAATTTTTGCGACAAATCATAAAATAAAACACTTTATTTAAAATCAAAACACTTTCAAAATTCAAAACACTTTATTTAAAACAAAGTAGTCAATCTGATTCGGTGGAAAATGGGCCGAGTTTAACATAGATTCAACACTGTCTCTATTATCTTTCACCTGATGCTGTCGCCATATGAACTCTGATAAATAAGATTAAAAAAGATGTCTCGCTGTCCCCCTATGTCTCTTGTGTGCGAACAACAAGATTGCTCTTTATTGGCGCATTAGCGCAACTTCTGCTGCTGTGGCGTTAATACGTAAGTACCGAAAAAAATTATAAAATAGAGCAATAATAATAATAATAATAATAAAATTCGCAACCTATTTTTGTTTTTTAAGCATTGATGTAAAACTTTGCAGAAAACAGAATTCAATTTAATACAACAGGACTTTTTTTTTTTTTGTCTATTTTTCCATGTAATGGAATGAAGTAACTGCATTGCTAAAATATTTTAGTTACACATAATACAGGACCTCACTGGCACATTTTAAATTTTTCATTTATTTTGACGATGACTTAAATTATCTATCTCAGTTATGCATGTCAAGATTTTTGCGAGAAAAGTCTAAGCTACTTCGGTGCCAAATTTAAAATTTCGCCAAGAGGTTAAACTGTACCATTGCTTTAGCACCATTTTTTTTTTTTCAATTTTATTTTAAATATTTTTTTTAACTTAATTCAAGTGAGAAAAAAAAAAAAAAAACATTTTTTATTTGGTCTAAATGTACAAAATATCTCCAGGTAAAATATTATCCGTATTATTAGAAAGAAAATGGCTAAAGTAGTTTTTCCTGTACCATTGATGTCTCTATAAATTAAATTATCCAATATCATTATATTTCATTCTCCACACGCATTTTTTATTTTCTAAATTCAATATTATATAATATATATGTAAAAAAATCAAGGTGTAATCAGTACATATCCAGAAGATGTAGCCAACAAATATTCAGAAACCATCATTAACACAAGTTCGGGAGATATCGCTAACAATAATAATTATTCAGAAGACATCGCCAACAAGTATTCAGGAGCTATCATGAATATTTATTCAAATTGTCAACAAATATTCAAAAGCCATCCAATTTATGAATGGTGATGGTCTATCTCGAATACTCCAAACCGGCAATTCGTTATTAGAATATAATCAAGGATGAATTTTTCACTTATCAGTAGGTTTCGAAAAATGTGATTTTTTTTTTTTTTTTTTTTTTTTTTTCCCGATTTAACTTAGTATTTAATATAGTTTAAGAAGTGGTAAAATCAGATATTGACGGGCATCTTGGCAAATTCATGGAGACAATGCAAAATCGCTATCTGAAAAAAATTGTCCTGTCGTACTACTACTAATGAAATGTTTAAAATAATTGCAAGAATCACATTAGATATTTATTTTCAATGGATCCGACTAAATCATATTCTAGGAAAAATGCACTTTAAAAAGTTGCATCTTTACTGTTGTAAGCATCATTTTAAACCTTGCTGTACATTGGAAATAAATGCAGAGTGTTACACATTGCCCTAAATTAACTAAAAAAATTCAATAGTAAAAAATATAGGCATTAGAAAAAATAAGTTCATAATTTCTTTAATCAAGCAATAATACCCGAAAAATTCATCGTCAAACAGTGACAAAAATTTAACAAGTGGATCGTATACTAAAGCTGTAACGCTAAATCATTTAGGCGTTAAGAATTTCTCTCTGTTCTAAACAGTTAGCGCTATCGCTGTTTATTTTGTGTGTCTAGCTGTCTAACATATGTTTTCTCTCAAAATAATGGCAAAGTGTTATTAAACTGTCGAACGTTAAGACAGATTTTTCACATACTAGAAACGTATAATATTAAATATTGCATATTTCAATGTGATACCAAATATGGTGAATTTCTATAATATTGTTAAACTTTTCTCTTGTATTATGTATTATTAATATTCCAATTCAATGAAAGGCAAAGTTGAGAATAGTCGGGTAGAATCCAGCAGGGGTTAATGAGAGAAGTAAGTCGGGGTGAGGGAAAGCCTTCCTTGGGGGTTGGTGAGCGGAGTGAGCAGGGGGCAGAGCCCCCTAGTTAGACAAAAAATAATTTTGGTTCTGATAAAAAATGTTTATTGAGGCTGTATCAACAAATATTTTGGTTGATTTAACAAAAGTTTTGTTGTTTCAGCAAAACAATATTTCTGTTTATTGATGTGACGACTAAAAAATCATGTAATATATTATATTATATATTATATTATTTATTATATATATACATATATATATATGATATATAATATCATATTCATACTAACTGGTACTAACGAAGTACTTTCGAACAGCATCGTTGAAATTTAATTTTTCAAAAATGCGCGGGCTACCATTTCACCAGTCCGAACATTCGTATTCTTCAGTACTTGGTAAGGGTGTCGGTACCAAACGGTACTAAAGGAGTATTTTCGAATGATACAGTTTAATTTTGTAAATTCAAATGTATGCGGGCTGATGAAATGCAGTTTTTTTTTTTTTTTTTTTCTTTTGCATACAGTAGTACGTGCAGGTGCAATGCTTCTCTTCCGCGTCTCACTCTCTTACTCAAATATTCGCACTTTGATCTGAGACAACCGTGAGTCTCGCCAATTTTTATTCGGGCAACCTAATACCATCGTGTTGGAGGTAAAATTATCTTTATTTTGATGTAAAATTTAATGAATTAACAGATGGGTGTAAATTACTCATGCAAACTGATCTGTTTACGCCAGGCAACCCTGCAATATAGGAAAGAAAAAGATAGGCGATTTGTTTTATCCTTTTAACGTAAGTCTCGTACTTTCGATTTCTACCAAAATTTTTGAAATTACACATAAAAGAAGAAACCAATAAAAATGAAACTAAATTATGTTTAATTAAAAGTCGCATGAACAGGATATGCTTAGACAACCTAGGCTCAAATTGTTAGTTTATGCGCAATATCTTTTATAAAAAGTGCGTCGCATTCAAATAACAGATGACAGTAGGTCGATATAGATTGAATCTTGTCCTATAACATTCCCCTAATTTTTTTTATTAAATTCAAAGGGTAAATCAAGAAAAGTGATAAAAATGTGGAAAGATAAACATTTGATATAAATGCATTATTGGACTATGAAAACAATGGCATTGTAGTAAAGCATTGTTTTTGTGTTTAAAAAGCTGATTTGTAATCTCATTTCTAGCCAACTTAAATCTTTAGATATCAACGAACTACTTAAAGCCTCATGATACGTAGAAAGTAAAGTTGAATGCAGTTTGCGGATTTTAAAGCGACAAATTCTGTAAAACATATAAAAGCCGCGTTATCTGTATAAATATAGAAATAAATGTCAGTGTGTCTGTGCTGTAGCTACTGTTCACAAGGCTGCAAAACTTGGCAGATGGGTAGTTTGGACTCTGCAAAAGTGCACCGATCGAGATTTTTTCGCTTTCCGATTTTGATTCTTTTTCATTATTTTTTTTTTCTGTTGCATTTTTTAAATCCTATTCCTTCCCTGCCCGTCTGCAGTCAGGCACTTATAGGCAACTGATGATAGAGTTACAAAACGTGCAGTGGTTAGCTTGGGCTCTGTAGAAGTGCACCTTGTCAAATATTTTTCGATTTTGCATTTTTTTGATTATTATTATTATTATTATATATTATTATTATCGATTTTATGCATTGGTTTTTCAGTTTCGTTTCTTAAATTTAATCTTTCATTTCAATCGTCTGCGTTCCTCAGCAACGGCTATTATCCGATGAGATTTCAAAAAATTTTTTTTTTCAGTTTTTGTTTACAAAGTCCTATAAAAAAAATAGTCATTCAACATTTCGAAAATCCATTTAAATATAGTGACCAGCGAAGTGCGCAACTTTTCTAATCGTTAATTAAGTAAAGAAATATAGCATCACATAATACTGTCCCTTATGACATGGTAAAGCATTGCTTGAATCTACTTTCTTTACTTGATTCTTCTACAGATGATTTATTGGATTTCAGTATGAAACTTGAAATCGTAGACTTTTTGCAATTATATTATTTTGTTTGTCAGACTGTCAGTCGATATTTCCCATTAATGTAAAAAACAAGAGAAAGAAAAAAAATGAAAATGTTTTTCTTTTGTTAAAACAAAAAAATTTAATGAGTCTTATATGCACTGAGGTATGGAAAACATTGTTTGAAACATCTATATATACATACTAGCAGGCGTTGCCTCTTCGCTGGTCATTACATTTAAACGAATTCTCAAAATTACATATAACAAATTAATATAAAAAAAATCTCATGTAGTCAAAAAAATTGAAAAAATTTGAAATCGGACAAAACCTCAATTATTTCGAACCCCTCCCCCGCCAGAGGGATGGGGGGGGGGAGGAATTCACAATTCCTTTACAGTGTATATATGGAACACACAGATGACCTACACAACAAAAAATCGTATTCCTGAGGTAATTTAGAGCAGAGTTAGGTCTGGAAACGTATTTTTTTGCCCCCGACCCCGACCCCAAAGCGTGGAAGGGAGATATTTCGTAATTTATAGTGCGTGTTGGGTACACCTATATACCAATAAGTTACTTTCTTGAGATAATTTTAAATGGAATTAATGGAAACGTGTTTTTTACCACCCGTCTCCGTCAACGGAGGAAGAAAGAAATTTCAGAATATCCATTTATAGAGTGTTTTAGGCACACCAATCTATACGCTTTTATGAAATAAATTAGAAGAGAGTTACAACTATGGAAACGTGTTTTTACCCCTCGACCCCCAAAGGGGGGAAGGGGAGACATTTCGCAAGATCCCTTTTTAGTGCGTGTCGGGTACACATAGCACACATAGATTTAAAAAAAAAAATTGTCGTCCTGAGATAATTTGGTACAGAGTTACGCTTGGAAAAGTGTTTTTTGCTCCCTCTACCCCAATAAAAGGAAAAAGAGGAATTTCGAAAAATCCCATCACAGTTGTAGTCTAAGCGGCGGCTGCAAAAAATTGACTTGAGAAGGTATGAAGCTAATTTTTTTTTTCTATAGATAGAATTCATTGTTACAATGAAAATCTGATAGGGCTGCCTGGTCAAAGCCGTCAAGTTTAAGAGAAACAACCTCACTTCCGGTCACAATTTAAACGATTTTCGAACCCCAAAAGGTATGAAGATGAAACCGGTGCTAAAATGTAGAAATTAATATGCTCTTTAAAATGGCATAGGGTTGCCTGGCCAAAGCCGTCAAGTTTCAGAGGTTGCCACGAAAATAGGGGACGTATTTTACGATTTATTTACCCAAGTAAAAAATGATTTACCCAAATGTAAAGATGAAACTGGTGCTAAAATGTAGAGAATAATATGCTCTTTAAAATGGCATAGGGCTGTCTGGTCAAAACCGTCAAGTTTCAGAGGTTGCCTCGATAATAGGGGTCAAATTTAAACGATTTTCGAACCCCAAAAGGTATGAAGATGAAACCGGTGCTAAAATGTAGAGATTAATATGCTCTTTAAAATGGCATAGGGTTGCCTGGTCAAAGCCGTCAAGTTTCATAGGTTGCCACGAAAATAGGGGACGTATTTTACGATTTATTTACCTAAGTAAAAAATGATTTACCCAAATGTAAAGATGAAACCGGTGCTAAAATGTAGAGAATAATATGGTCTTTAAAATGGCATAGGGTTGCCTGGTCAAAACCGCCAAGAAAAGAGGTTGCCATGAAAAGTGTGTGCGTGTGTGTGTGGTGACGGCGAATTTTAGCGGTCTTTTTACCCTAACATATTTAAAAATGAAACCGTTCTAAAATATAGAGAATAATATTCTCTTTAGAGTTGCATAGGGTTGCCAGGTAAAAATCTCGAGAAATAGTGGATGTCTCGAAAAGAAAAAAAAAAAAAAAAAAAAAGCTAATTCTGAAGGGTTTCTTATACAATGTGAAGAAAAAATATAAAAAGTATTTAAAAAAAGAAAAAATAAATAAATAAGCTGTAATGACACTGTTCTAAAATTTCCCATAAAAACAACGAATTAATAGTAAAAATTAAAAATGAAGCATGCGATACAGATAAGAAAATACGCCCGCAAAAGTTAACAGAAATGAAGATAATAATGCCCAAGAAACTCATAATAAAAAATTCTGTTAGTATACACAATAAATAATTAAATAAAATGAAAAAAAAAACTCTTATTTCAGATTTGCAGCAAGATTTACAAATTTCAATTTCATAAATTAATTCATGGTTATTAAGAAACGCGAAAAATTTATCAATTTTTTAAAAATGTTTTTCGCTTTATATGTACTCATAATTAATTTTCAGAAGCCATTATTGATTATTTTTACTTAGATATAAAAAAAAACTAATTGAGAAAATTTTCTAAATTTGACAAATTTTTAATATAAGAAAATCGGCACAAACCAAAATATTCGTATAAAATTCTACAAAGCAGCCGCATACATTTCTTCAGGGAATTTATCTTCTCAATACTTTGACACAATTTTAATATTTTAAGTATTGAAAAATGGGGAAAAAACGAGCTCGTGAGCTGAAATTAGTTTTATACAGATTAGAAAAAGAATGGTCACGCATAATAATTGCCGAAACGTCAGTGGAGGCCCTCTGTTGAGACTCAAAACGGTTTTGGGCTGTGTCTGTCTGTCTGTCTGTCTGTCTGTCTGTTTGTCTGTCGCGCGATAGCGGCCGTAAAAATAGCGCTATTGACTTGAAATTTGGTACACATATTCATGAGTCCCACGAAATCAGCTGTATAGCTTTTGGTATGTATTCCATTTGTAGTTCGTATACAGGGACACGCCAAAGTTTTTCTTATCATTACGGCCTATGGGAGGAATTTGTATGTATCGCGATAGCGGCCACAAAAATCACGCTATTGACTTGCAATTTGGTACACATGTTCATGAGCCCAACGGAATCAGCTGTATAGTTTTAGGTGTGTATTCCATTTGTAGTTCGTGTACAGGGACACGCCAAATATTTTCTATCATTACGGCCTATGGGAAGAATCTGTATGTACCGCGATATCCACCGCAAAAATAGAGCTATTGACTTCCAATTTTTTCCGAAACGTCAGTGGAGGCCCTCCGTTGAGACTCAAAAGGATTTTGGGTTCCGTCTGTCCGTCCGTCTGTCTGTCTGTCTGTCGTGCGATAGCGGCCGCAAAAATCACGCTATTGACTTGAAATTTTGTACACATGTTCATGATCCCCACGAAATTAGCTGTATAGTTTTGGGTGTGCATTCCATTTGTAGTTCGTGTACAGGGACACGCCAAAGTTTTTTTTTATCATTACGGCCTATGGGAAGAATTTGTATGTAACGCGATAGCGGCCCCAAAAGTAACGCTATTGACTTGCAATTTTGTACACATATTCATGAGCCCAACGGAATTAGCTGTATAGTGTTAGGTGTGTATTCCATTTGTTGTTCGTGTACAGGGACACGCCAAAATTTTTTATTATCCTTACGGCCTATGGGAAGAATTTGTATACCGCAATAGCGGCCGTAAAAATCCTTCGATTGACTTGCAAATTGGCGCACACGTTCCAGCTTTGCATATATGTAGCTGTATAATTTTTATTGGTAAATTTTTTATAAACTGTGTACAGAGACACAGTTGATAATTAGTTTAAAGGTTACGCAAAATATTTCCGATATGCTATGTAATTTTTTTTTTGTATGAAATTTGGTATTTATGAATTTCAGGGATATAATACAAGACCGTCGTTTATTAAGAATACATATTGTTGCGTACTTGGGGGTTCGTAAGTTGTCCGAGAATGAAAGGCGAAACTTGCAAAAATTCAGTGATTTATTCACAGAAAGTTCCAGAAAAATACAGGTCTATAAACCAAGTATCAGCTTTAATTCAACCAGTAAACATAGCTTAAACAACAGCCGTTAACAGCAAAACAACAGTACAAACTGTTTAGCAATAACACATAAAGCAAGTCTCTTCCAAAGAGGCTCAAAGCAAAGGAAGCATTTGACGAAACTGACACAGATCTGAGATTGGCCGCCTTGGCTAAAAAAATGCTCCTTTTACACTATTCTATCGTACACAGACTGTTCTGGAAAATTATCGTATCTCATCAGCCAATGAGATTAGAGCTTCCATATTTGGTATATCCCTAATAAGGATTTTCTCACCAAGGTCGCCAAAAAAATCGCCAAGGAGGGAAACAGCCGCCAAATTTGGCGCCAAATCCATTTCTTCCCTTATATGGTGCTTTTTAATGCGTTTTTAAAGGAAAATTAGGCTATTTTACCGCTAAAACGACTAGAAATGCACAAAATTAGCATTTTATCGACTTACTAAGCCTCTTTAAAAAAATTTATACAAAAATAAATGCAATTATTTACAATTCCGTAACATTTTATATGATATACAAATAGGTATACAAAGAGAGATACAGCGGGGGGTTGAGGGGAGTGGCAGCCCCCCTCAGGAATGTATCTAATTATGGTAATAAGTCGATCGAATCAATATATACTATTATATGATAAGGAATAAATAAAAATGACCTATTGAAAAATGTTTGATGCAAATAGGACGTTGAGGCTCCTGATCTGCAGATACACTAGTTTAATTTTCTTTATGCTTTAAAATCTCTTATATCATTAAACAAATAAAATAAACGAATACTGGAATTCGCTTCCTTTTCTAAGCTGTCCGCTGTACCTTGACAGGTTTGAAGCACAATCGTAAGCAAATTGAAAAGTGTTGTATATTCTACATTTAGCTCGCAATTTCATCTTTTAAATATTAAACATTTCGTATTTAACCTTTTTTAAATAGTCTTCATGTGTGTTTCACTTTGTGTTAAACACCTTTAACATCCGTTAGCTTTTTGGAGACTGACCGCTATTTCTTTACGAATTTTACCTGGCAAACATATGCCATTTTAAAATAACTCCTACGCTCTGTACATTCTGGAACCAGCTACACCTTTCAAATATTCATATAATTTCATCCTTATTCATTTTCTTTGTTAATGCTATTCGTATTTTTTTACACTTCGTTAAGAAATCTTCAAAACTCGCCAATTTTTTTGTGGTTGACTGCTTTCCTTGACAGATTTGACCTATTTTCGAAGCAACCTCCGGGTCTTGACGGTTTTGACCAGGCAACCTTATGCCATTTTAAAGAACATATTAATCTCTATATTTTAGCACCGGTTTCATCTTTACATTTGGGTAAATCATTTTTTACTTGGGTAAATAAATCGTAAAATACGTCCCCTATCCGCGTTTGTAATGATCGATAGACGGCGCTTTGTGAACACTGCAGTTGTTAGTAAACATTGCCACGTGTGTTCCATTAGAGTTCTTTTTCTTATTCTACTTAATATTCGTACTATAATTTCTCCGCCATTACATTATGGAAAATTGATTGCTTTTGGAAAAAATACTTCAGTTTATTCAAAGTTCGATCGGAAGTAGATTTTTAACTGAAGTTGAGCAAATATTAGTTTCAAATCATCTGATTAATTCTTTACTTCCATTAGCCGAAGCAACTGAAATTTTAAATTTGTCATTTGGAAATAAATGGAAGCTCAATTCTGGATTTCTTGATCCTTTGGAGTTACACTGTGGCACACAAAAGTATGTGTTATCTTTTTTACCGTATTTATTCATTTTTATTCAATAAATATATGTGAAACTAAATATCGTGAAGAAATGGCGGCTGTATGGAATTCGAATTAAACCATGTTTATTGTAATTTCACCTTAGCCCACCAGAGGGCGAGCATTTCATTACAATCGCGGATTTTCGTGGCAACCTCTGAAACTTGACGGCTTTGACCAGGCAACCCTATGTCATTTTAAAGAGCATATTAATCTCTACATTTTAGCACCGGTTTCATCTTCATACCTTTTGGGGTTCGAAAATCGTTTAAATTTGACCCCTATTATCGAGGCAACCTCTGAAACTTGACGGTTTTGACCAGGCAACCCTATGCCATTTTAAAGAGCATATTATTCTCTACATTTTAGCACCGGTTTCATCTTTACATTTGGGTAAATCATTTTTTACTTGGGTAAATAAATCGTAAAATACGTCCCCTATTTTCGTGGCAACCTCTGAAACTTGACGGCTTTGACCAGGCAACCCTATGCCATTTTAAAGAGCATATTAATCTCTACATTTTAGCACCGGTTTCATCTTCATACCTTTTGGGGTCCGAAAATCGTTTAAATTTGACCCCTATTATCGAGGCAACCTCTGAAACTTGACGGTTTTGACCAGGCAACCCTATGCCATTTTAAAGAGCATATTAATCTCTACATTTTAGCACCGGTTTCATCTTCATACCTTTTGGGGTTAGAAAATCGTTTAAATTGTGACCGGAAGTGCTCTTAAACTTGACGGCTTTGACCAAGCAACTCTATCAGATTTTCATTGTAACAATGAATTCTATCTATAGAAAAAAAATTAGCTTCATACCTTCTCAAGTCAATTTTTTGCAGCCGCCGCTTGGACTATTGGTGCTTCATGGAAATAACCGCTCCGCACGCCAAAATTTGTGAATGCAGCTCACATTGATTCACTGGGGCAAATGAAACGCAAAAACAAAGCTCTCGAAACTGCACCCCTCCTAAATTCTCCCCCCCCCCTAAACAAACGAACAAAAAATCTCAAAACAGCCAAAATCGCCTTTTGGAAATAGACCCCAGAAGACGCATGGCCATTTTTAACTTCTATGCGACATTTTTGATTCGATAATCCCTCTTAACCCCCCCCCCCAAAAAAAAAAAATAAATAAAAAAAAAAAAATCCCTTCTAATTTTATAAATCAAAAAATCGAAAATCGAGAAATTTGTTACGTTATTTGTTATTTATTTACTTTTTTTACCTGCATTTAGCCTCCTCGTGTGAAATTTCTTCATCATGAAGTAATTTGGAGCCGAGTTATGCTCTCAAGCATGTTTTTTCGCCTGCCATGTAAGGGGTAAAGAGTAGAATTTTTCGAAACTTCCTCTTATTGGGTGTTAAGGCTCTAGAACCAACCTTAACACAAAAATTCGTCAATGGTGATTGTACTCATTTATTTGTATAGATGAAGGGCTATGTGAAATCACATTTTGTCTTCTTTCTCCTCTTTGAGGACCGAATTACTAAAATTCTAGAAATTGGTTTGTTTGCTACATATTATATTAAAGCAAAAATCTCACGTATATAACTGTTTTTTTTTTTTCTGTTGTTGTTGTTGTTGTTTGTTTGTTTGTTTGAGATGTGAAGGGTTATGTGAAATCACGTTTTGCTCCCGCCATCCCCTTGGAAGCCGAATTTCTATAATTCCAAAAAATGGTTTTTAGGTATCTGTGTTAGCTATATTTTAAAGTATAAAACTCATGTATATCTGTTTCAGATATGAAGGGTTAAGGGAAATCACGTTTCACGCATGTGAAATCATGTTTTGTCCCCTCCCCTACTCCCACCCCCTCGGGGGCCGAATTTCTAAAATTCCAGAAATGGATAGGTATTTGTTAGCTATATTTTAAAGGAAAAATCTGACCTATATATCTGCTTTTTTTTTTTTTTTTTTTTTTTTTTTTTGAGATATAAACGGTTATCTGAAATCACGTTTTGCGTATGTAAAATCCCGTTTTGATCCCTCCTCTCCACTTGGGGGACATATTGTTAAAATTACACTAATATTTTCTGAAATTATTTCTAAAATTATCGATTTGTAGGCATTTGTACATATTAGTCACATTTTAAAGCAAAAATGTTACGAATATATCTGATTTTTTCTTTGAGATATAAAGCTTTATGCGAAATACGTTGGGAGGGGGGGGGGGATTTTGTAAAATCGCTTTATAGTGGGTATCTACGTTACAGAAGGAACCACCAAGTTTCATTCTTCTGCGTGCAGGGCTCGAGCTGGGCGCCTATAAATCATTCACTTATTCACTCAGGACAGACGATTATAGACTAGCGGTTATATCCGTTCTTTGCACGAGGAAAGTAATTGAAAAGGAAATTTGTAAGAAAAGCTAGTTAATTTGACCCGTTGGTAAGAGACTGTTTATTTTGCTGGAAGTGTGGTGGAAATTATTACGTTGGAAGTGTTTTAGTATAGGATCCCTTTGGCGAAATTTGAATTCGGAAGTGAAGTAGCTCAAATATTTTTCCTCAAGTTCTTTACTTACAAAATTGCAATACTAGTTTTACCCGTTCTTCGCATGGGGAAAATAACTAAAAAAGAAAAACTGTAAGAAAAACTTATTAATTTGACCCGTTGACAAAAGATTGTTTATTTTGAATGATGCTGGAATAGCTTTAGTATATGACCCCTTTGACAAAATTTGAAATTTGGCACTGAAATACCTCTGGCGTTTTTCGCCAAGTTCTTTACTTACGCAAATGCGATATTCATCGCCAAAAAATTATTCATCGACATCGATTAATTCATCGATTAATTCATCGCCAAAATGGTGTAAAAATTTAAAAATTGCCAAGGGGTTCCTATACTAAAGCTGTATCATGATGCTGAGAACTCAGAATATTGAGATCAAGGGACTCTAAAACAACATGTAAAATAATCGCCTAGGCCTTAAAATATTATTTATGTACTATTCACTGTAATACATAAAACTGTCGGTATTGCAGCAAAAAATAAATATAATAGAAATTCCTTAAAGAATGAACAAAAAATAAAAAGTTGTTTTTAAAGTAATACCTAAAAATCAATTAAATAAGACAAAGTGATAACGTTTTTCAAACTTATGCCAGGCAACACTGCCGATAGTGAAAAAGACTTTACGCATCTGGCAACAACAACAACAACAACAAAAAAAAAAAAGTTTTGTTTCCTAGGTAGCGATAAGAAACCAGAACTTTGGTGGAACAATGTTTACTTTGTCTCTGAGCTAGAATATTTGTAATAACGCTTGCTATACATGCTACTGAAATAATTAATTCACCCTTTGTAACATTTAGATTGTAAATAGTATGTAAATAATATTAGTTTTATAATTTGGAGTCTTATTTATGCAAACTGCACGCAACCTATAAGTGGTGACCCGGATAAACAAAGAATTGGGACTTCTTTCTAAAGATGTCGCATTCAATTCTTTTATAAATTTTCTATTACAAGCCTTTGACAATATTTGGTGAGTTTTTCAAACTTTTTATGAAAGTATCTTGTATTTTAAAAATAACATTTTCATTGAATGAAGGACTCGAGAAATGGCAAACAAAATACTCAACTTGGCGATAGTGACTGGTTAACACCTTTGGAAAGCAAAGTCGATGCCCTAACCAAAATGTTTAGAAGATTTGATTGTTTTGGGAAGATCTCACAAATCTTTTGATAGAAATCGCTTCCGTTCCAGTTTTTGGCGACAACGATCACGCTCTCGCTCACGATCGACACAGCAAAGCAAGTATTGCTGGTACCATGCCACTTTTGGCGAAAAGGCACGTAAGTGTACCACTCCATTCGAATACAAACAGCAATTGTCGGAAAACTAATAGGCCAATCGATCGCGGCGACCGACGATAGTGGCAAGCAAAACAGTCGCCTATACATTTGCGACAGAAATAGCGGAAGTTCCTTTTTGATTGATACTGGAGCGGATGTATCCGTGATTCCTGTCAATAGAAGAAAAGTGCTGCCGCCAGCTGATTTTCTATTATTTACCGCCAATAGCACCAAAATAAAAACCTATGGTAATAAAATTTTAAAATTAGATCTTGGACTCAGACGAACTTTTACGTGGTCATTCATAGTGGCCGATGTGTCGAAAGCAATTATTGGCGCGGATTTTCTCCAGAAGTACGGTTTATTAGTAGACGTCAAAAGACAGCGCTTATTAGATCCTTATACTTTTATCGCTGAAAAAAAGAAAAGTCTGAAATTCGAATATTTTATACCTATTATACAATATTTCGTATTAAATTTAGCCAAAATATAGTTGTTTATTGCCAATTTTCCAAACACGAGGATGAAAAAAAATATTTATACATGGGCAATATGGGCTCTTACCACCTGACGTCAGAGGTCACATGATAGAGGAAAAACAAATAGCCGGCAAAGTCTTGTTTATCTATAGCGATTGCTGAAATAACATATTTTCTATTCTTATTTTTGATCAATTTTATTTAATCTGTGTTATTTTTTATAAATCATTATTTTTAATCCATTTTATATCATTATTCATCATCTTTTGTTTGCTGTATACATTTACAATCATCATTTAGTTTATGTTTGTTATTGATGTTCATGAAGAACATGTTTAATACTCTGATTTTTGGTACTTAAATCAGTGACAGTGCAATATCGTACTGCGTAAATCCATTTAGACCAGAAACTAAGTTAATTAACTTGTTGTAACATCTTTATGCAATTAAATTAAATGAAAACATTTTAAAATTTCAAATTATAATCCATAATCATTCCACAAGAAGCTATTATTTATTGCTAGATCAGTTAATGTTACAGTTACACTACAATATACAAAAATCGATTCTTATAGGTAAAAATAAATAAACACATAAAGTGTTTTTTAAAAATTATTAAATTTACAAATACAACTATTCTACTGTTTACAAATGCACAATATTACTTTTATTTTATTTTATATTAAATATTAAAATTTTTGTTCTTAAGAACAATATTTAATTGAATTCGATTCTCAGAATTCGATTATTCGTTTTCCTCTATCACGTGATTGAGCAGACGACGGTGGTAAGAGCCCATTAACTCCTTAACTGCCTCGAGCGTATACATACGTTTTTCCAAAGTACAGTCCTTTGTATTGTATTGCTACCAGTAAAACTACTGACACGATTTGACAATGCAATAAAATAACCTTGGAAGTGGTCTTTACAGTGTTTTCGAAAGATTTAGTCCTTTCAGAGTTGACAGAGGACGGGGGCAATGCGAAGAGCAAATTTCATAAATTTTCCTCTGCAGGCAAGGGGGTCAAGAACGCGAAAACAGTATATTCGTTATTTAACGCAAGTGTGTGGGATTTTTAGTTCTATCTGTTCTTCGCACGGGAGAAAAATTGAAAAAAGAGCAAACTAATTTGACCTTTCGTCAAGAAATTGCTTATTCTGAGTTCTAACTATTCTGAGTTGAAACTGTTCAAAAATTCTAATGGAAACAACTGCTATTTTCCAGGTGCGAAGAACGGGTATATATGCTAGGCGCCCTCTTTCATCCACTTTGACGGTTAAATTTCAGAAGATTCTGGCCTTTTACCTTAATTAGGGCTTAAGAGGCGACGTTTTGCTAAACATCTAATATGAAACACTGCGATTTTTCACGTGCAAAGAACTGGTAGAAATACTGAATACGCCTTTCACTCTGTTAAGGTTTGAATGAATGGATGAATGAGTGAGTAAGTCAGTGGTATTTCGCTTCATGTATATAGAAAAATTGCCTTTCTGGAAAAATATGGAAGAGTTACGCTTGTAAAAGTTTGTTTTGTTCCCCAGTCTCTAAAGGGGAAAGGGGTATTTTCCTCAAAATCTGGATCGAAAATCCACTTCCTGGGGTAATTGGTAGGAAAGATATTCTTTGAAACATGCTTTTTGCTTCCCGCCCATCCTAAAGATTTTCCTATTTCTTTCTCTCCCTCCCCCACCTTTTTTTTTTTTTTTTTTTACTCAAGTTTGGTTTCCCCGTGTGGAATTTATTCACAGTAAAGTAATTCGGGCCAACTTATGCTCGCAAAAGTGGTTTGCCACCAGCCCCTTTCCCAGACGGGGATTTCGCAAAGCACCGTACATGTGCGGATCAGGAACCCACAACAACCAGTCTTCACACCAAAGTTCGTGACCCAATCTCTCACAGAATCGTCACAGCCGTCTTTGTATTAGTGAGTGGATGTACTCTTATATATAGAGAGAGATAGATAGATAGACAGATAGATAGATGAAGGGTTATGTGAAATTTCATTTTGTTCCTCCATTGGGGGGGGGGGCTTAGGTTGCAAATTCCGAAAATTCAGGAAATTGGCTTCTACGTGTTGGTTTTTATTACATTTTAAACGAAAAATCTTATGGGTATCTGTTTTTTTCTTTGAGATACAAAGGGTTATGTGTAATCACTTTCTGTTAAATGTGAAAACACGTTTTGCCAACTTTCACCTCTTGGAGTCGATTTTCTAAAATTCGAGGTATTAGTTTTTAGGTATTTATGTTAGTTACATTTTAAAGCAAAATTTTTAGGGATATATATATATTTTTTTTTTTCGTTTGAGAAACGAAAGTTTTTGTGAAATCACGTTCTGCTCCCCTCTCACCCCCTTGGTGGGCATATATATATATTTTTTTCTCTCTTTTCTTAAATCGTTTCTTGGGTGTCTGTGTCACGGTGGGAATGTTCTCACGAAGTTTTATTTTTCTAAGTGCAGGAGTTTGGGCTTGGCGTTGATTATGAGTCAGTCAGTGGTATTTCGCGTTTATATATATGCTATTGTTGCTCATCCCCAAAGACTACCAGGGCTAAATCGGGTCCAAGAAATTGTGCACCTTAAAGGAATCTAGAGCCAATAGAGGATTGTCAGCAAGATCCTGCCTAGAAAGCCCTAGACACTCGAGAATATGATCAGGGGAAGCCTGCTCAATAGAACACTTGGCACAGACTTCCAAACGGTTTGAAACAACCAAAAATTTCAAAGATCTAATATGATCACTGAGGAAGCGAGTGACGGTGGTTTGATCTTGCCTGTTACAATCAAGTGCCAGAGAGCCACTCGGCCAGTGACCCAGATCCTAATGCAGGTGGAACACGCTAAGAGGATTTATTCTGGTTCTTGACCACTGAAAAAAACTCAGTATTGGTAATGAAGACATGAAGACTGGCCTTAGCTACGGTGTCAGCAATCTCGTCGCCCCTGATATCAGCATGGGAGGGAATCCACTGTAGGTGAATCTGATGAGACTAGAACAGGCGATCCAACTTAGTAAGAATATTAACTCCAATATCATCTCTCACACTATGCCAATTAACCAAGTGTTGAATATTATAATAAGGATATTTTTAATATTATTTAAGCGTTCATATATATAAATTATGCTAACGTACGTGTAGCATAGATCGAAGTTATTTGTAAGATGGAGAATGGCAATGACGTCTGCCAGAAAATTTTAACGAGCATCATGTTAGGCTTAAAAGTAACCATGTGATTGAGAGGTACTAAGTGGTACGCATAACTATAAGAGTTTTTCTTCTGCAATACTAAAAATCTTCTGAAATTCTCGCTTATTCTTTTAGCTGCTTTTAATATTTAATGGAAATGTCTACTATATGAAAACAGTCATCTATATTATGTTATCGTTTACATGAAATTGTTTCTATTTGCTATTATTGCTAGAAATTCTATTATAAATATGTCTTTATGTAGGTAATAAATCAAAGACACTAAATTTGAATATATATTTTGTTGTACATATTATTTTTTCAACATGAAAGCTGAAACATCTATTGCTTTTATTTACAAAATGTCCTTTCTATTCGCTAATGGTTTTTAGATATTGTTATTTACTTTCTCTTACCCATTAGGTAGAGAGAGAAAGTACTGTTTTTGGCTCAAATTTTCAAAATTGAATTTTGTTTTATTTACACGTTTTGAGGTCCCTGAATCCAAAAATCATGTTTTTAGCGGTTGGTCTGTGTGTGTGTGTGTGTGTATCTGACTGTCTGTTACCAGGATACACTGCAAAAAAAAAAAAAAAAAAAAAAAAAACGTTAAAAGTACAGGAAAAATCTGGCAGCTGGGGTGCAGTATTTCTCCGTCAAATATACAGTTTAAAACCGTAAAATTGTATCACTGACATATATTTTACACAGGAATCCTGTAGTTCAAACAGGATTTTTGTTAAAAGTTCAGTTTTGTCCTGTATATTTGACGGAGAAATACTGGCACCCTAGCCAGATTTGAGGCTTCCTGAATACCGAAGTTAAGTTTTTAACGTTTGACCTTTGTCTATGTCTGTTATAATAAATTAAAAACAAATAATTTCAGGCGATTCAAATATTATATTTTGAAGTTAATCTGTTTGTTACTAGAAAAGTTTGATCAAGATTGATAATTTTCAAGGAATGTTGGTGTGAAAGTTATCTCAATAATTTTAAATGAACTTTTGAATTTAATAACAGATGTGAATTCTATATAAATATAGGTACAGTAGTGAGAAGAGGGGTTGAAGAGGGCGGCAGCCCCCCTCACACAGAATTACTTGTCAAATAAAGCTGCTCCGAAGCCTAATTTGAATCGTTTTAACATAGGTTTGCAAAACAGTACTCGTTACCTTACCCCTTAATCTCCAATCTGTATTTATAGTATTAAATTTCAGGGTAAGAGAAAGTCGTGTGAGTGACACACCAGATTATTTTTCTATTGTAAAAATACCGGTGGGTACGAAAACTTGCTCGCCAAACATGGATTTCATTTTGAAAACCTTTCTTTAAATGATCTTGGTTTGAACTACCATTAGCATTTAATCCAACAGTATTAACTCGTTAACGCCCGACTTAATTTAAACCATAAAAATAAGTAAAATTATTTTGAATTATGTTTAAGACATCAATATTAAGCTAACCTATAGAAATAATTCCAATCTCACCGTTACAGATCGAGATAATTAGTGTCCTATACATAGTCATGGGTGATTGTGCATGTATTTCTTCATTTTTGGTACCAGAATTCGTTTTTTCTGGTTGTGAAATTCATAAAAAAGACTAAAATATCTAAACCTTATTAAAACTAATATTTTTTATAATGTCAGGACTGGATCTCCTTGCAATAATTCTATGTTCTCTACCCATACAAAAAATCTTTCTCGTTTGAATTTCAGGTATTTTTTCATGAATTCACAATCACTTCTGATATAGGACGCTGGCGTTTGTAGAAGTTTGGGATAAATGTGGTTTTTCTGGGAGAATGTCATAAAATATTACTATCCTATAAATAGGACGCTGGACGCTAGCAGGTTAATGGGTGAATAGAATGCAATTTATAATACAGATCGGCGCGCTGTTTTCTTTGGCAATTAAAATGCGTAATAGTGATTGCTGCGATACCAAATTTCCTGCATTTTGATTTATGTGCATCGAGGTAGCAGTACATGTTTATTTTGATTTGCATGAGCGCGAAGCACACGTACACGCGTAACAGTGTTTGCTGTTGTACCGAATTTTGTGCATTTTGAGATTAATGCACAGCCAAGCAGCGGTAATCAGTGTTTTTTTTTTTCTTCTTTTTATGCGCTCGAAGCTTACATAAAATTGATTGCTGTGATACCAAATTGCGTGCAATCACACATTTTATGATTTATTTATTTTTAAATATAATTGGTTATAATTTTGTGCATTTTAATTAAAAAAAAAAAAAATAAATAAATAATAATATTTTTTATTCTCTTCCTTAAGCTGTCTATTTTAGATCATATTTTGCAGTGATTTAATTTTCATGGTCTCTCTTAAAGTGTTGTAAATCCTTACAATAAGACAAAATTACGTCAAATTGTCGATTTGTTGGAAACTCGCCAAGCTGTACTGTAAAATGCATTTTCCCCTAATTTGGTTCTAATAACAATTTAGCTTCAGATGAATTAATATTTAAATTGGGTGAAGAATTTGGTATAACATTTATGAGTTTCAAATTTTAAAAATAAATGAGAAAGAAATCAAAGTGCGGAAATTTTGCAAGGGTTTGCCAGTTCAACTTTAAAATAAAAAGTGAAAGAAAACACTCAAATATATAAAACTAAAAATTTATTATCACTTCTTGGAATAAGCCGTCAACATAACAAGCTCCTATGAAATTTTACAATGCCAATGAAAAGACACTTGTGCGTACACTACATCCATTCGTCTATTTAAAATCACACTCATTTATACACAAAAAATATGTTGGAGAGGAAAAAAAAAAAAAATTAAAACACTGATAAGATCTGATAGACTTCAAATGAAATATAACAAATAGAAAATTTTATAGTACATTAAATAAAAAAATTCATAATATGTAATATATATATATGTATATATAGGGGAAAGAAATCACAAATGTTTTTTTTTTTTTTTTTTTTTTTTTTTTTTTAACCCGAAGAGTATTTTGCAACATTCAGTAATTTTTTATGGTGTATAATACTTATCTTAGTATTTTCAAAAGGAGATTTGCTTTTTTCACAAAAATATTTTTAAAATAACTCTTTGTATTTGTCCAACTGGGCATTCACAAATTTTATCTTATATATAAAGGAACAAAACTTTTAATATTACTCGAAGCCTGATTTAGAAAATTTTAGACTGTAGCGGGGTGTCGACAGGCCAGATATTTTCCCTGATTCTTCTACCAGTATTTTTCTTTTGAAATTTATAACAGTAAGTTTGCACGATTCATCAAGTGAAAAATTGTCAAATATAGTGATGAAAGAATCAGGGGGGGGGGGGGTATTTGGCCTATCGACACCCTGTATAGGCAAAAATCATTTGATGGGGCATCCTTACACAAGTTTCATTAAATATGAGCTTCATAAATTTGCAGTTAATTAACTTTATGTAAAAAATAATAAATGCTCATAGTAGACAAGGTGGGCCTGGTATGATTTCCCAACAGGTACGTTTTCTAAACAAGTACGTTTTCCGACAGCTCCATTTGCCGGACAACCCTTTTTTCAACATTTTCATTATTTCATTTTTTTAGATTCTTGTTAATATGATAGAGGACTTTTCATTAAAAAATATTCTTTATGTAATTCTTTATGATTAGTAATTTTTAATATATTTCTGACAAGCCGAAATGTCGATTTATTTTTAAAAAGTTATTTGTGTTCATTACTAAAAAAATATTTTTATTTCAACATTTTTTTTTTTTTAATCTAAACTATGGATACTTTTGTAAACACGTTCCTGGATCTGTAATTATTTGTTAATGCATAAAATCAGTAGATTTTCGTAGTTAAATATAAAAATTTGAAAGGCATTTTACTATTTTCTCTTAAAGTAAAATAATATTCAGAGAATGCCGTCAAATATGCGATTTTCAATTTATTTTAACAATACAATAGTCCAAGAAAAATTCCACTTTAGCAATCATTTAATTCTTTCTCAAAAAGTATCTCCTCCCTTTTATTAAATAATGTGGTGTTCTATTCGATTTTTATTTATTTTAATTGTAATACCGATAAATTCTATGTATTTATGTTGTAAAAAATGATTTCCTGACTGTTTAGAACAAGGGCAGTCAATCGTTTTATACCTGTTGCCCACTTTTGTGCGTCTATATGTCTGTTAATTGTTTCTAACGGCCCATCGGTTAAAAAAAAAAAAAAAAAAAAAAAAAGGAAAATTTATAATGTAGAGAAATAGTTTTATTTTATAAAATTTATAAAAGAAAATTATAGCAAGTTAAAAGCACATAATAATAATGCAATTTTCTGTTTCAATGCTTTTAAAAAGTCAATTAAAATTTTTAAAATCAAAGTGCTTCAGCATCGGACAAAAATCCCTGCGACCACCATAAAAGCTGGAACGCCCACTAGTGGGCACTAAGAACCAAGTTGGCCACCACTGGCTTAGAACGCTAAAACGTAACCAATAAAAGTTCTTTTTTTTTTTTTTTTTTTTTCTTTTCTATTTTAGTTTGACTTAATTTAATCATACTGAAACGAACTTCAAACAATTTGAGTCTGATGTATAAGTCTTAATGTATAAGAATTCTATTTATATAGATACAATTGTGTATTGTTTTTAATTTTTTAATTACAAATCTTCTCATAGTTGCCAACTTAGCACCTTTTTGGCTACCGGAAAATTTTAGTAAAAATTTTTATTTTGTTTAATCAGTAAAAACTGTTACACTTCACTGATTAAATAAATTAAATATTTTTATTAAATATTTCCGGTAGCTAAAACGTGCTAAGAAAATGAGCTGTAGAGCAAAAGTACCTTTCGGGAAAGTGAGCTGTCGAGCAAACATACTTATAGGGAAAGTATGTTGTCAGGAACGTACATATTGGAAAAGAGAGCTCTCAGTGGAAACGTACTTGTCCGTCAAACGTACCTATCGGAAAACTGAGTGTCGGGAAATCGACTTAATACAAGACTAAGTGACAATTAGCCCAGAAAGGACATGTTAAGGAGCCGTCTGCTGAGAATTCACTCTTGGAAGGTATCTAAGGCTGGTATTTTGAAAAAAAAAAAAAAAAAAAAAAAAAAAAAAAAGAAATTGCCATTATTGTGCGGTAGCATTTCAATAAAATTTTAAGTTGAAAACAAAACGAATATCTTACAAAAAAAAAAAAAAAAAAAAAAAAAAAGACCCTTAAATACTAGGGATCTCTAGGCTCGGATCTATTGTGCCTCATAAAAAATCAGAGCCTGATGATACCTTATTTTATTTTGTCACAAACTTAATCTTAAGAAAATACTTAATCTTACTGAAATAATTTTGTAAGGTAATTTTTAACCGGAAATATCTAGTTCATAAAGAAGTTTAAAATATAAATGAAAGTGTTTGGTAAGTATATATTTTTCTTTCATTCGGCAGCACATTTTTTCCTGTTCTTTTTAAAGGAATACAGATTTCTTTCCCCGACTTTTTAAATATTACTAAGATAGAACCTCCTAATTATTTAAATATAAAATCAATGTTTTGTTTAATATCTCATATGAACTCTTCATGATTTGAACAATAAGGAAACTGCAATAAATAATAAATAAATAACTAAAATTTCAAAAATACATTATGGATATATAAGCTAATGTTTCTCGTTAAAAAAAGGAAAAAACCATTTTTTAAGCTAAAAATTTCATTTGTTAATAAATACATTTATTAGGTTGCGGGCTTTTAGAAATAGAAACATGCTAGAAATAAGTTCTTCTTCTTCTTCTTCTTTTTTTTTTTTTTTTTTTTTTTTTTTTCGATTTAGAAAATAAAATTGTTTTTATAATATTTTATAAAAATTTCTTATTTATAAAAAGTTCTAGCTTTATTTTTATTTTTGGGTAACATAATTTAAAATTGACACTCTTTGACAAAGTACAAAAAAAAAAAATTGTTAAGTAAAGTTATAGACTAAAACAATATCGGTTTAAAGTATTTAGGAGTTTTCACTATTAAATAAAATAAATGGTCGGAATTTTCAGAAAGTAGGCAGCAAATAGTATGTAAAATAGAGAGACATTTAAACGTCAATGTTTAGCATTCTGTTTTATCAATATGCATATTTAATATATCTAATGATTTTGAAAAAAAAAAAAAAAAAAAAAACTTATATATTTTTTTAATATTCTTTTTTGTTATACATGATTTTGTAGATGTCACAAAACAATAATTGTGCATGTATTCAGAATGAATTATCGGAGCATTGGTAATCTGGATATCAAAGTCAAGTTTGCCTAATCACAAACAATGAGATTTTTATTTCTACAAAACTTTGTTCTATGCATTAAAAATTTATGAGAAAAAAACTGAAATACATAACAAAAAAGTAAATCTATATAACTGTTTAAGTTGAAGCCAAGAAACACACAAAAAAGTATGACGACGAACGCAGGCAAGGAAAGAAAAAAGTAAAATAATTATGTACAGGTAACCCTTGAAGAACACGATTAATTGGTTCAATGTTCTTATAAACAGTGTTGTTCGAGACTACGAAAAACGAGATTTCACTTCAAGTGTGGGGAAAGAAAATAAAAAGTTACATTTTGATTTTATTATTATTATTATCTTAAAATTTTATCATCAAAATAAAAGATAAATAAAACAAAAAATTTTTTGCAATGCATCACTTCTTTCAATTAAAATTACATTACCATGCCATCTAGTCTTCATCACCGGAGTCATCTAGGAGTTATTTTTTTTTAATTTCGTGATAAAAGTTATAATTCCCTTATAATTCTGAATAATTTTGCCTTCGATCCTAACTCTCTATTTTATTAGACAAATGATATATTTGTGAATAATTTTATATCAAATAATGTATGCATTTAAAAAAAGAATTATTCGAAGATCGTGTAGTTTGAAACCGCGTAATTCGGGGGAAAATATCCGTGTTCTTCGAGGGTTACCTGTATTTGCAAAAACTCAAGTGAGCTAGGAAACTAGCAATTCCAGATTATTAACGCTCTCTACAAGTCACAAAAACATCACATGTTATACTTCATTTTCGCTGACACTTGCTAAACGCTCGTAAGTAAAAGGTTACAATTTATATACAAAGATGAGTAAATTAAAAAAAATTACACTTTTCACAGAGCAACAGTACAAGTTCCATGCAACAATTATAATTCGGTTTGAGATGGAAGGCGTACATTTTTCAGTCTGTACAGTGCTTTTGTTTTTCTTATAAATTTACACAGAAGCACTTTTGTTTATTTCTCTTTTAAATAAACCTGGGTGAAACAAGAGAAATACAATTTATTTTTAATTTATAACATTTAATACTTTTTCTTTTCTTTTATTTAATCGACAAAATATTGACTTAAAATGTATTTTAAGTTAATATAGTTGCCCCTCATTATATTACTTTTCAATATATCGTTCTTTTTTTTTTTTCATGTCTCTCAAAAATATGAGTTCTTCATGAATTACTTGTTTTAAGTATCATTTACACATGTCGAACCCCGATCACAATATTTTATTAAAGAAGTCGTAATATCTTTTAGCATCTTTGATATATATATTGAATATGCTACTATGTATCTAGATACATATTTTAAGTTTACAACACAGTTTTGAAGATAAATCGCGCTTTTTCCTGCCTCCCAATTTGCGCAGTTTAAACAGGGGCTACTACAGAGTACACATAGTTTAATATTATTTTTATAATATAGTCCAATGGTTAATAATTATTATTTTTTATTTACCCGGTGAGAGTATTTATATTAAAATATATATGATTTCTATAAGTACTTTAAATTATAAACAACAGAAAGTAAATATTTTAGATATTCAATAAGGATATGTGTATGTGCATTTGTTTCAACATGGCAGTGGTTAAGCATTCTACCAAAGAGGCATTATATTTATCACTTAATATCACTAGCATAGAAAAGGTTATAAATCAAAACAAATAATTTTATATTTTAAAAATTTGTGGCCCAAACTGTACTGAACGACGAATATTACATTTAAATATGAATAAAAATGCATGAAAATTAGAAAAATGTATGTAAAAAGGGATATTCGAAACTATTTTCTATGAATGAACTATTTATCGTGTGTTTAATAAAGGCTAATGTCTGATACACCCCATTTTGTATATTTAACATTAAATTTGTAAATAAAAATGTAATGCAAAATTGTTATGATTGATATACGGAATTGAAAGATTTTTCGTAACGAGACCAAAGCATTTTTTTTTTTTTTAATTGAAGTACAATTTTTTAATGCAAATTTCCTTTCTATTACTTTAATGCGTTATTTGTCATTATCACACGTGTACACACACACACAGAGCAGAGTGATTATATTTAAACACCCCTATATAAATATCATCCCACAGTTAAAAAGGGTGAGCAGGTTGCCACAAAGTTCGTATTTGAATCGCTGTACATACACTCAAGGATTTATAAAAGAAATGTTTTGTTGAAAACTATCCACTAGATGTCGTTTTGTATGTCAGGGATGGAACACGGGCGCAGAATTCATACCGGAATCCATTTAAGAAATTTCTCTACTTAAAATATCGTTGATTTAAGAAGTAGAAAATTTTCTTACATCGATAGTGGTATGAATTCTGCGCCCGTGTTCCATCCCTGGTATGTTCAAATGTTCAATTTTAACAAGGAATATTCAAATGGGAATTTTAAAGATTTATTCATTTGTTGTTGATCACATGTGTTTCATTCCCTTTGTTAATTTGCCTTTTTTTTTTTTTTTTTTTTTAATCGCATTTTTTGTATAATTAAATTTGGTAGTAGTCTGCACAACCAATTTTGGATTCTGTTTATAAGGAAAGTACAATTATGAACTACTTTCTGTACAAGCATTACATTGCGATTATTATTATTATTTTTTTTAATTATTTGAGCTTGCTGTCACAAATGCATTTTTCGCATTTTATTTTAATTGGTTGCAGCTGTTTTTACAAATTTTTTTGAATTTGAAAATAATAAATTAAATGAAGGATGTGTTGTTTTGAAGATATACTTTTTTTTTTTTTTTTTTAAGTGACATTGGTATAGTAGAAGTAAGTGATGAACTAATGTAATATAGATTTTTAAAGGCAAAAGCAAAATTTTTGTATTATTAAGCAAGTATCTTAATGCATGTAATTTAAAATATGTTTCAATGTATTCTTTCTATATAAGAAATCATATATTGTATATAATTAAATACACCACTCACAAAATAAAACTACAAAAGAAACCTTTCATTCACAGTGCAACGTCACATATACGCGACGATTTGTAAGATTGGAACATAAATCTATTCATAAATTTGATAAAACTAATGAATATTTTAACAGTTTATGACTATTAAACATCTAAACTTTGAGATAGGTTTGCCTCTCAGGCGCTGTTTGCAAACTTTTGACGTAAATAAATAAATAAATAAATAAATAAAGTTTATGTAAAAAAAGGAATAATAAAATTTACTTTTCCTCTTCCTTAGCCACTTAGACAGAAAGAGAGTGTTTCATTAATATTAGGCAATTTTACGTGTGATTATTTTATATTGCTTATTGCTTGCTTTCTTTCTTTTTATTTTTTAGTTAAAAAATAAAAATAAATTTTATTTTTTAGTTAAAAAATAAAATAAAATAAAGATATTTAATTAATAATAATAAAAGAAGTTTTATAAAAACTTTTAATTTAATGTTTTGTTGTGGCTATTTATCAAGTCTTTTAGCAAGCTTGTTTTTATGCAGTTCTATTCATTTAATAAAGATGCATCGTAACAAGATCATAACGATCACTGGTTCTTCAGCAACGTCTTATTTAAAAATAGTAATAGTTTGTTACAGTAAGGAGTTATTTATACATTTACTTTGGGTCAGATTTTAAAATAATTTGTCGTTTTCACTCAAAAAAAAAAAATAATAATAAAAATAAAAATAAAAATTCATTCTAATATAATCGTAGGTAGAAGAGATATGAAATAAAATATATTTTGGACTATTAAATAAATTTAGAAAAACAAATTTAAGAAAAATATTTCCAATAGAGACAAAGCTCATAACAGTTTGAGCCACGCTTTTTCACACTTTTAAAAAGTTTTCTTAAAAAAAAAAAAAATGAATATCATAAATAATTTTATCTAAGTGGTTATTCATAAAAAAAAAAAAAAAAAAAAAAAAAGATATTGTTAAAAAATTTACTTTAAATGTAACAAAAATAATAGAATCGAATAAAAAAGTTAATAATAATACTGAAATTCACTATGATTATGATCAAACCCGAACAAAAACATTTAAGCAAATAAATGATTATTTTACATGTAAAATGATGTATAAGTAATTTCTTTATACATAAAGCATAAATCATTATTTAACTTCCCCAATTTGAAAATAATGAAGTGTCACTTTAGAAGGGAAGAGCTATTCTATCACGTGTTTTTAATAAATAAGCTTAATTTAAAATTAAGATAAACAAAGATATCTGTGATTGTTTCACAAGAATTCCAGAGTCCTTTCAGGATTACAAGAGCTGTCAAGAATAACATAGCCCTTATCGAATCCGTTCTTAAAAATAAAAACTGTCTTAAATTGGTCAAAAATATAAGTTTTTAATCTTTCTTTCCTTTTCAGAGTAAAAGATTGTCCTGAAATAATCGTCAGTCATAAAAATTTGAAGAGCTTAATGGATGTACATGTTATGTGATACTTTAGTAAATTTGAGAAAATCATGGAAGAACTAAAAACCATGCATGTAACAATGTCTTGCATCGATAACTGTGTTTAGAAGACTTTGAAATACCAGTAATGTTTGATATTTAAAAGAGATTGTAATAAGTTCTTACATCCAAATCTCTCTCTCTCTCCTTTTTTTTTTTTTCAAAAAATGTCACTTCATCCACTCAGCTCTTCAAATGTAAGTAATATTCATAAAATATTTGTAAATAATTAACACTGTCAAAATGATTTTTGTCAGCTGTTGTCAAATAAAATGCGACATGCGCACCAGCTTCCTTTTTTTTTTTCAACGGTTCACATTTCATATACTTTTAAATTTCTTCAAATTCAACCATTAGGATTTAATATCAACTAATAAATTTGTGTGTGAAAACAAATATTGAAGCTTGAATCTCTGCAACTGCAACTGATATTGTGAGACTTGCTGCAAATAAAAATATAGCAATTGTTTCGCTAATTTTCTTTCTTTTTCTTTTCTTTCTTTCCTTTATTATTATTATTATTATTATTATTATTTAAATCGAGGATATAAAAACCAATGTAACCACCACACAGTTTGCATTGATTTTCTCTCTCCTAACATTTGTATATTTAACATTTAGTTGTAGAAAATGCTGCAGGTGGAGCTGCTTAGAAATCAGTTGTGCAGAGATTCGGCACTGATTTGTCGGAAATTCGGAGCAAGAGATCTTGCTTTTGAATGAGTCCCCTTATGCAAAAAGAAAAGATCACAGTGAAATGGGAAAACCAAGTCTTTCGAAAGACATGTACTATAATTCAATATTCCTTGTCTCAGGTTATTACTATGAGCACCCACATCTATCCACAACCATGCCTGGTAACATTCCATAAATAATATTGAAATCTGCATCGAAGTATAACATTGATATCGAAGACATTTTTCTTGGGGCACAACAAGGTCCTGCTGACCCTTGAGGATTTGCTTGTTGCACTAGATGCGTGTGTGGATATTTTTGCAGGAAAACGTAAGGACATTCTCCACTGCAATAGTTAGCTTCATACCTCTTCGGTGCTATTATCCAGTCCCATCCGAATTCCTCGAAATCTACAGTAAGGGGATAACGGCAGCATCTCACTTCATCGGCATTCTCTTCGCAATTAAGACCAATCATCCGTCTCGTTCTACGATGCTTTTGCTTTTCTACTTTAATTTCGATGAAAGGTTTCTGAAAGAAAAAAGAGGATCACAAAACAATTAGTTTCAATGAGATAAACAATTTAATATGGAAAAGCATTTTGCAAGAAACACTGTTCAAATGTTAAATTCTTTTAAATAAACATATCTATAAATTTAAAGGCATCTACATACGTGTGATTTGATTTTGAAATTAATTACAGATTTAATATATATATATATATATATATATATATATTGCCTCTATAAATCTAGCAACATATTTTTTTTTTCTTTAAAGCTAACTAGGAAACTCTATCAGGAGCAAATCACCAATTTTTTTTTTAAAAAAAATTCAGACACTAGATTTAATCAAGAAAGCATTTTCTAAAAATATTTGTTGCTGAGTTCCAGTACAGAAAAAAAAAAAAAAAAAAAAAAAAAAAAAAATACATGAAATAATATTTCCAAATGAATATCTTACTTTTGCTCATTTCATTTGCTGAGAGTACAAACGCTAATTTTTACCACATTTCTAATTTTTTAATATTAAAATATTATAATACTTCTGTTAAGCCATACTAATTTGGAATATATAAAAGACATTTTAAAATATACTTGTTTCTAAATAGTAGTCAATAAGTCGAATGATTAGTTACAGAGTAACACTGATTTAAGTTTAATTATCTAGGGTTATTTAACATAATGTAATGACAAATCAGTTTAATAAACATTTAAAACCTTTTGATTTTATATTTGTTTAAAATTTGTAACAATCATACTGATATCAGATGAGTTCCAAAATTTTATCTAAAAATCTTAACCATGTAGAAATTAACCAATTAAGAATTGCAAAGTTTTGAAACATTCAAGAAAATCATAAACGTTTTATCGGCTGTCTTTCAATGTTTTGTCTGACTATTTAATTAATAGGAGGTAATGTTAGAAAGTCAAATTTCATACTTTTTACACACAGTGAAAGAGCGCTCGTAGCAACAGATGATTTCTGGAAGTTTTCTTTATGATATTGAACGACACATTTTTTAAATGGGATGTTACTTTACTAATAATTAATGAAATTAGCTTTTTTTTTTTTTTTTTCTTAAAGTTAACTCCCAAAATATGCTATATTTTCCCGGCCTACTTATATTACTGAAATGCAATCGCGTTCATTGATCATTACGCAGGAGGGAAACTTTTCAAGGTCTAATCCTGATTTCAGACTTATTGAAAATTTTGCTGCCTCTGATTTGCATGTTAAATTATTTTGTTTTTATAGACATTTCTCATTTTGGATGTTTTATATTAAAACACTTATTTTCGATATAAATAAGTATTTTTAATAACTATATGATAAAACATTAAAATGCCTTCCCTCGCCAATCAATTTGCATGTATATGTCACTTTTCAGGGTTTTTGACGTAATGTAGTTTCACCCCTGATTTACGTTTAATAGTAATTATTATTTTAATAGATTATTATTTCTTCGGTAACCAATAGGCTTCGCTCTTTTTCTCAAAGTCAATTCCAGAAAAAAACGATTTTTCTACTTTCTCTTACCCATAAGGTAGAGAAAATATTGTTTCTGGGTCAAATTTTCAAAATTGAATTTTTGGTATATTTAAACGTTTTGAGGTCCCCTGAATCCAAAAAACATATTTTTAGTGGTTGGTCTGTGTGTGTGTCTGATTGTCTGTTACCAGCATATCTCAAAAACAAATTATAGCAGAAAGTCCAAACTTGGTATTCTAAATATGTATGATATAGGAATGTTACACTAAACTTTTCGTTGAGATCAAACAAATGTTTCGTGAACAGGGACACCCAAGAGAATTCAAATACATTACGTCTATAGGGGAAATTGCAGGTAAGTAGAATTTAACATCTATACACTGCACTAAACCAATATATATATATTATATGCGTAAAAACATGTCTCATGTAGAATATAGTAGGAAAATCATTCATTGCTCGTTTACAGGGCTACACAAAAGAACTAGATAAAAGTGCGACAATAGTTGCAAATTGATGGTAGTGTATTTCAGGCTGGGCCGTGTATTGTTATTATAGGATTAAATTTAGGTGCACCATGTGGTCTGTACATAATCTTCAAAAGATATACAGGGTTGCAAATATTTAAGCGATAACATTCTTTTTTGTTGTTAGTGGATGTGCTTTACTATTATATTTTACCATAAGCTGTTCAGGAATTGAAATGAATTTCTCATAGATATATGGTACAGTCGGGGAAAAAAAAACGCAACACTCAACGTAACTTCGTTGCTTATCGATGCAGAAAAATGTAATAGATATCATTCGACGGGGAATTGTGAGTAGTTTCAGAAAATGAACTGAAATTTCGAATTGGAGGTCGTCTACATATTAAAGCGCGCACCAACTTTGATTTTTTCAATAGTAACACCCTATTTTTATTTTATATTTGAATTCCTGGGATCGCGACAACCCGAAAAAGTATATTGGTTGTATATTTTACTTATTTTTTCACAGAGTTACAAGCGTTCAAAGTTTGAAGGTGCTAATGTTAAATTCATATTTCAAACTTTTATTAATATCTTCACAAAAAATAACTTGATCGATATATATATATATATATATATATATATATTTTTTTTACGAGATACTGTGAAGAAACCCAAACATAATCCACCATTACTTTTGATTCTGAAAAATATTAATAAATTCATATTCATAAAAATTATGAATTATGACCTATATTAACTTTTACATAAAATGAATCCTAATGCTGAAAAATATGGGTGTGCAAATTTGCAGCTCATTCCAGTTATTAGTTTTCGAGATATAAATAAATCTTTCTTTTGGAGTGGTTTAGGGGGCCGTCTCTTATAAAGTTTTGCATGAGATAACGAATCAAATCTTAAAAAATAACAAAGAAAATTAAACAAAATATTTTTATTTTTTATTTACTGGTCAAATTATGTAACAACAACGTCAAACGCAAAGAAATGAAACAAAAATGATGATTTTTAGACATTAGTGTTAGCATCAAGAATTCCTGTTTTCTAAAGAAGACAAGCCCCGCCTTCATCGTTCTTCAAAACAAAACATTACAGAAAAGAAAAGTAAATGTGACGTGTATTCGTGTTAAACCCCTTATTTTATGTTGAAAAAAAATATGCACAAGTGGTATTTACTTCATCGATTAACCCTTTGCGGCGCAAGACAATTCAGACCATTTAAATTATACTGCCACCGGAATTCATGAACTAAATTAAACTAAAAGAAGTTTTAAATTTTAAGGTTAGAAAAACCGGCCTTTTCTGATATGTTATAAACGTAAATTTTTGCTAAAAAATTTCCGGGATGAATTTTTGCAGCTGGAACTTAAATTTTGCGTCCTCGCAGAGAGGACGCCGCGCGTTAAGGGGTTAATTGGTGATAAATTTTGAATCTTTTAAACAAACACTACAAGAAAAAAAAATAACTAAATAGGCGGGGTTTACTGTTTTAAATATAAAATTTATGTTTAATGTGAAATTGTCAAATATAAAAAAATAATGGAATTGGAATGCAAGACAGACTTGTAAAATCGTTTCTTAACTACCGTCATAGTTAAAAAAGGCTTAATCATTTGCTTCATCTTTATTTTATTTTATTTATTTACTTATTTATTTATTTTGTAGGGGGACGATTATTATTTTAAGGACACTTTAGTCTTTAAAATTTTATTAATATATTTTAACTTTATACATTTTTAAAAACATACTTTAACTTTTATAAATATATTTTAACACTTTTTGCGACTGCAGGATTTTGTCTTTTTGACAGTAAGACCCGCCTACGGGTATTATACTCTCAAAATAAAATATTTCAGAACAAATTTTCTGTATTCACAATTATTATACATTATAATTATATTCTTTCTAATCAATATATTTCTATCCATAGTATATTTTATTGCAAAAATATGAACACTGGGTTACACACTTAAGAAATATGTAACACACAAATTACGAAAGAAACGCCCACTGACAGAGTTACAGATTTTCAAATAGCTTGAATCTACGTAAGCAGTCGCGAAAGGGTTAATTAAGAAATTATATTTTCATAGAAATTAGAAAACGAATCGTACAGTTCGAAAGAGTTCAACTGACCCAAAACTGGTAAGTGCGATTAAATTTGTTTAATATTTACTTCATGAACGCTTACAATAATTTATCCGAAAAGATTTAGTTTATGCGTTGTTGTATATACATATATCTATATTATTCCATTTCGTATATTATGTTACACCTACGAAAGAAAATTTAAGCTTTATTGGTGACCAGTACAGACATAATAGACACTTTTACTTGAAAAATATTGCACTTTTTCCAAAGAGTACTGTATGGACCAATCGCAAGTGTAACGTATTTAAATAGACCTAAAATTATCTAAAAAAGTACTGAAGTATATACAAATCTAAAAAAATGAATTCAGGATAATTAAGGAACTGGAAAAGAGGCAGTGTTTTAATAATTTCTAAAAAGTTTTTTTTCCTGAAAGATTTCCAGTGTGAAACATTTAAATTTTCTCTATTTCTTATAGGATCTTAATTTTATTTTTCTACATTTATAGATAACCCCCTAACACATTTTTGATTATAAATCTATAAATACTAAAGATAAAGTATACAAACAGTATACTCTTCCGCACTGCCAGACTCTCAGAAATTCGAAAATGAAGTCAAAATTGGGTATTGCTATTGAAAAAAAAATCAAAGTTGGTTCTCATTTCAATATGTTGATGACCCCTAATTCAAAATTTGACGACATATTCGGAAAGGGCTTTTAATTTCCTGTTGAATGATGTCTATTAGATGTTCCTGAGTCAATTAATAACGAAATTACAGCGGGTGTTGCGTTTTTTTTTTTTCCCCGACTGCACATAATGTATATTTTTAAGCTAAACATTCATCGCTTTTTTTTATTATTATTTATACGTTTTGAGGCTTTCTGATAACAGAAGTTAAGTTTTTTAACGGTTGATCTTTGTCTGTGTCTCTTAGAGCAACTTAAAAACGAGTAATTTTAGGAGATCTAAACGTTGTATCTTGAAGTTAATATAAGTTTGTTGCTGGAAAAGATGTTGCAAAATTTTACAGATGGTAGAATGATTACCCGTTCATTTTCCACTCCTTGGCTGGCTCTTTCCCCGACCTTAATCTGTGGAATTTTTGATTATGAGACCATTTAAAAGGTTTGGTTTTTAAAAGAAATGTTATAACTTTGGCTGACTTGAAAGACCGTATATAACATTGCATGGCGGAGGATCACGGCGACCGACTGAGATCAACTGTTGAACACACTGTGCATCGACTGCAGATTTTACAACTTAATGATGGGGTCCACATTAAACAATAGGATCTCCATCGATAAACTGTCTGTAATTTGTAACAAATAGCAATTAAATCTGTCATAAATAAAGTTGTTGGTATTAAAATTTGTAGTTTGTATTTTGATGTATGTCCCCTCAGAGCGGAAATTTTTAAAGCTTTATTCTCACATTTTTTTTTTTTTTCAGAACATTTGAGCGCATTGCTTGAAATGTCTGAATCCACTCAATCCGCGTTTTAATTACATCTTGCGTTAAGTTTAACTATGGCCACCTTGTACACTAATAGCCATCGATAAATTATAAAATGGAGCAAAAAATAAATAAAATAATAATAATAATAATAATAATAATAATAATAATAATAACGAAATCTTTGTAATCTGCCCAATAAGTAAATAATTTATTTTCAATGTGACTGAGAACATCATATTGTAAAAAATATGCACTTTAAAAAGTTGCATCTTTACTGCAGCAAGTTTTAAAACCTTACTTCTTTTTAAACATTAGAAATATAGGGTAGGTGCTCCAGTGATTAGCACGCTCCAGTAATTGACATCTATCCCGAAATAATTAATAAATAAGAAAAATTATAAAAATAATAAAATCATATATTTTATATATAAGAATTTTAGCATTTTATGTCAAACACTGGAGCATAGGGTGCTAATAACTGGTAAAATGAATAACTAGCAGTGTCAAACACTGGAACATGGGGTGCCAATTACTGATAAAATGAAAAACTGGCAGTGTCAATTACTGGAACACTGAGTGGGTGTCAAATAAAAATTCATAAAAAAAAAAAAAAAAAAAAAAAAATTGTTATCAAATGTATATATTTTAACATATATGTGGTTCTGAATGTCTTTCATACCATATGTACTAACTTAAGATTTCTAAAAATATTGTCTGATCACTAGAACATTAAAAACATCAGAGATTGCTCTAAAAGTGTCAATCACTGGTGCATTTACCCTGTATAAAGTATTACATATAGTCCTAAATTAACTAAAAAATGCAATAGTTTAAATATATATATATTAGATAAACTAGATTCTAAACTTTTTTAAACAAGCAATTATACCCAAAACTTTTTCATCAAATAGTGACAAAATTTAAAAGTCTCCAAGTGGGTTACATATTAAAGCTGTAACGCTAAATGGTCTAGATATTACAAATTTGCCTCTATTCTAAACAAGAAAGCTACTGCCATCGTTGTTCATTTTGTGTATCTAGCCAATGCTTTCCACCAAAATGGTGACGAATTCTTATTAAGTTGTCAAACATTAAGACAGATTTTTGACATATAATTTCATTTAAAGAAAAATATATAGTATTAAGTATTGTGTGTATTTCAATGTTATATCAATTTTTTGTTATATATATATATACATAACATTGTTCTGCATTTGTTTTGTGTTATGCACTATTAATATTTTCATTCAGTGAAAGGCAAAGCTGTGAATAGGCGGGTAGAGGCCCACAGGGGTTAAAGAGCGAAGCGAGTCGGAGAGGTTGAGCCTTCTTGGGGGTTGGTGAGCTGAGCGAGCAGGGGGCAAGCCCCCTAGTGCTTAAAAAAAAGGGAAAAGAAAGAAAGAAAATATCTGATTTACAAAAATTAAATAATGTTAATAAGAAGAATATTTAATTGAAGAAGATAATTATTTTACTATACGTAGTGGTTAATTACTTTTAAAAGGAAAATTGCATTCGTTAGAATGGTTTTGGACCATACATTTATGAAATATTATCATTTTATATATTACTTCAAATAAAATAAAAATTAAATTCTTTATTTAAATGTACTCTAAAAACACGAGAGCAATTGAAACTGATACATACGGATTTTGTATATTGATATATATAATACTTACAGTTTGTTAAAAAATAATTTCGGGACGTTATAGCTTATTAATGGTATTTATTCGTTATACATTTTAACCCATTTGCATCAATAGCGGATATATACGCTCAGTTTTTCTGATCATTATCACCGAAGCATATATATACGCTCAATTTTTCTGACCACATCACCGGAGCCATATGCATACTCTCATTTTTCTAGGTCACTATCATTATTCTTTAGCTAAAAAATAGAAATGGAGGGTGTTGTTTCATTTCATATTTGCTTATGATGAAAATGGGTTAAGGATGTTAAGTATTTTTAAACTGACTGTATCTTTGTTGTGTAACAAAATTGGTCAATAAGGTGTTCGCTAAGTGTTTCCTTAAATGTGCCAATGCCAATCACGGGCAAATAGGATGAAAACTCATTATATCGAGCAAAATATAAATAAAATTTTCTTACAATATTTTATTAATAATGGCAAAATGTATCGTAATTTATACGCGACTTGTGAAGTTTCTTCTTTTTTATTTCCTTTTTTTTTTTTAATACTCAATTTTGACTTCAATATATTTGTTACCTTAAAGGCTGTCAAATTTATGAAAAATTCAAATAACTGAGAGAGCAATAAAATCTATGATCATTTCTTAAATCATTAAATATTCTAAAAAATGGAAATTCAATAAACTAATTCCAAGGCAAATTATATTTCTAGATAATAAACTTCCAAGGATCATTTGTAATATGTAACATGCTAATAGCGTTTCAATGTAAGTATCCCCTTTCCACACTGTGATTAAATCGTTGAACTGAATCAAATGCATTTTAAGTGGCATAAATGCGAACAAGATTTCTATTGAGTGTAGTGCACAGCATTATTTGTGGGTGTTACTTAGCCAATTGATTTTTATTACATTTTAGAGGTTTAAAATTTTAATATAAATAAAAGTCATTGTATGCATATACTCTTCCCAAACCACTAAGCCAATTTCAGCCAAACTTGACAAAAGTCATTGCTTATTACCAGTTTTGAAGTACGTGGGTGTTTGACATTTCTAGCACATATACATAATAGGAGGGGTTTGGAAAAAAACCTCGCGAAAATCATTTTTTTTTTAATATGATTTCTTCAATAGTAATGCAGCTAGAAGTTTCAAATTTGTTATGCAGTCTAATACTAATGTATACATTCTCCTTAGGTAGAAAATATGTTTTAAAAAGTTTTAGACGATAGAAAGCGGTAAAATGGTTAAAGAAACATTCTAAAATTACATCTTCGTCAAAATTTCATGCATGCGATTTAAAAATTTTACTGTGAGTACGTCAAAATGACGTAGTGTCTAAATATAATTAAAATCAAAATATTTCTTATAACATGTTAGAATGACGTCAGTTTCAGAAAATCTCCCAAATGAAATGCTATTGTCTTTGAAAATGATTCATTTCTTAGAGGTCATTCAATAGAAAATGTGCATTTTAATAGATAAAACTGCTACGCTTTACTATGATTGTGTGGGGGTTTTATTACTAGTGATAGAATAAGTGTACTAAGAAATAGTACTCTTAACTCGAAATTATAGTAACAAAAGGCTTTTGCTTGTTAAAGATAAATATTTTATGCGTCGCATAACAAAGCAAACTCTTTACTTATACCAATAATTTTTATAAGAGTGTTACCATTCCAGTGTTACCATTCCAGAGTTATATTTTATAAATGAATTATTTCAAAAATAATTCATTTATAGCAAATGATAACTATTCATATTTTCTAGGCTTATTGTTAAATACTATAGCAATTACAAAATTGAGACTTATTATTATAAAAAGAATTTATTTAATTATAGTGATCAGCGAAAAGGGCAAATCCTGATCACAGTTCCCACCCTGTTTTGCACGCAGAAGATCACTAAACGGCATATCGCAATAATCATCTGTACTTTCCAAGAATTTTTTATAGGTATGTTTAACATTTTTGATGTATGTTTTAATTTATTTAAAAAAGCTTTACCTGAACTAATATTAAAAAAAAAAAAAAAAAAAAGGCTATTTGTTTATTGATATCTTAGTACAAATATAAATTTATAATTAGTGTAAACCAGAAATCTCAATAGTTAAAGACTGTTTGCAAACATTACAATAGTTCTGCATTTCCAAATAAATAAAAATATTTAATACAATTTATTTGATTAGAATTTTATTCTTAAGCAACAGTACACATGATAAATTTTATTTACATTTTATGAATTATATTATTTAAAGATAAAATCTTATTCGGGTTTTTTAAGGATATGCACGTGAATACTAAAAACATGGTTTTACTGAGTGGTGTTAAGAGTTATTACATAGCATAATAATTTTGTTTTAGTTTCAAAGAATGGCTAAACTTACTTAAACTATTATGACCTTGATGAATAAATTGGCTGTTATAGCTGAGTTGTAAAGGAAAACAGGAAAAGGAAATTAAAAGATAAAATTACCGTATCTTGGCTGTTTTCATTAGTAGCTCCCAGAACTTCTATCACTTCAGATCTAGAAGAACGGAGGACAAACCCAAAATTTTCTTTTGGATGCTTGATCCAATGATTTACTGTTTTTTTCACATCAAATACTATCCAATGGCCATGTTTATTTTTCTTATCCAAACTTTTTCGCTTTAGCTATAAATATAAAATATTCTTAATGAAATCCAAATATTATACATAGACATATAAAAAATAATAAAAAGAAGTAGAATGCAAAAATAAAGAGATGATTAAATTGCCACGATAATTTATAGCAGCCTAAATAGATTATTAAAAAAGTATAATGAAAATATTTATTACTATTATTATTGTTAATATTATATTTTAAAGAATATGAATAATTTGACCAGTATATTTAATATATGTATACAAATACGTATGAAAACAAGACTAATAATTACTTTAATATAATTACATTGAAAAAGCAAACTTTATAGAATATTAAGAAGGAGCTTTTGTTTTCTTTCTTTTTTTTTTTTTTTCCAAAGGAGTTTAATGATGAAAAGTATTGAATAAGTGATTACAGAAGTGTAATAGAACTTTCAACAGAGAATTTTTTTTTTTTTTGTTGTTGTTTAAAAACTTTCATCTATACATATAATAAAATAAGATGTTTGTTTGTTTGTGTGTGTGTGTGTGCCATTGAGTATATATATCTAGAGCTTTTTAGGAAAACGGCTAATCGCAGAGCTACACACATTTGCATGGAGGTTCGTAATAAGTAAAATAAATTAGAAAAAAAAAATCCCTTGCAAAGGAATTAAAAAAAAAAAATGAAAAATAAAAAGTTGTTATACTATAAAAATTACAGGAGGTGTAAAAATGGGTAGGTGTAAATATGAGCACCCATCCGCAAGTAGGTACGGGAGGTGCTAAAAGCTGGCAGCAAGGATTGTAGATGGTGCCAATTGTTGATATAAGATAGTAGAGAGCAGCTGTGAGATATTCTGCGATTTAGTGTTTATTATGGACTGCAAACTTTTGAAGGTATCTTAAATCGTTCTCTTTTTATGTTCTTATGGTTAGTTTAAAATAATTTCACGGTGATATCAGGAAAGCGGAGGTACTAAGCTACTTTTAGTAGCACACTTTTAGTCACTCACGCCTTTAGGTTACATGTGATAGAGGTCATCTTTTTAGGTGGAGTTGGTGTAAATATAGGCACCCTTTCTTGGTGTAAATATGGGCCCCAGGAACTGCAAATGCAGTTTCTCTGTTCGATATATCTCCTATCCCGAACATTGACAAGAAAACCACTACTCGTAGATGCAAAGCAGCAAGGTCCAGCCTCATTATTTAATGACCATACAAGGATCAATTAACTAAGTCGATTGACAAAAGTGCTCACAAGAAGATATCCTTGAGTTTTCCCGGGGTAAGATACCAGCCAGGGTCCGGTAAGGTAAAAGACCAGTCAAGGGTGCGAAGACCAAAGACCTTAAAAGAAAGAAAATGCGAGACTCACGAAACGATATGATTCATCATCAAACTTATCAAACTACTGTGACCATAGACCTTAGATAGATAGACTACGCCACCAATAAGACTTCACATTATAGTGAATGTCTTCAACATGAGGGTGTAATCTGACACCTTCATCCTTTGCGGGCAGCGCCGTATGTCACGTGACATAGACTTGAGGGAGATTCTTCTATAAGAAAGCACTTATTTTTGTAAGAATCAAACAAAAAAATTTCCCCTTCAAAATGGTTTTTCACAAAAGAAACTTTTTTATAATTAATCTATGACATTTTAGCTTTCCAACGATGCGTAAATCTAAAGGCTTAAATGAAAAGTATGTGTACAATACAGAAATTAAAAAAGCTCAAAACTACTTTCTTTCCTAAGGAAAAATCACATAATATTCATTCTCGTCTCTCTCTCTAGGTCCGCATCACGTGATAATTTAGCTGGGGAAGCTAGCTCATCTCGCGGACAGATAATGAGGCGGATGCGTGGTCTATCTATATAAGGTCTATGACTGTGACTCTCCCCTTCTAAACAGCGATGATGATATATAACCTGGATATCAATGACAGGTGTTAACTAATTTTCGAGCGATGCAACTTGCACCTTTTATGATGGGATGTTCTCTGAACACACTCGCAGAGAAGAGTGGTATAAAATGTTATGTGCCAAATAGGGACACACATTGTGTCGGGTTTGAAATAGCCAGTTACGTAAGCGGTATCTCTAAATATTTTCTTCCGTAATAAATAAATTTTCTACCCTTCCGTATTGTTTTAAAACATTTAAAACAATTTTTTGTGACTTTTCTGGAAAAGGCTGATATTTGCACCCCCTTTTTTCTGGTGCATTTTTAAAGCTTCTTTTAAATCTTCGTCTACGAATTGAAATAATTGATATTAATCATTGTTTTCCCTCCTCTTATTTAATAAACTCGTTATAGTTGTTAATGAAGGTCAAAAACATAGATTTTTTCAAAATTAAAATAATTTTAAGTCAAAAACCCCTATTTACACCTTTTCCTCTATACATAAACGCAACTGTTATAAATAAATAAATAAATAAATATTTTTTAATTTAAAATTTAATATACTTAATTGTTTTGACTGCATTTGATTATCAATAAATATAATAAATAATAAAAATAAAAATAAAAAGGATTTCGCTTTCAAATGAATAAATTATATAAATAAAACATAAATAGCGCAATAGCAGTTGCTAAGATACACAGACAATTGTAAGGAAAAAATAAATTTTAGAAAAATGAAACAATGAAGCCAATAATTAAAATCAAAAAATAAAAATAAAAAAATAAAAATTCAAATTCGAAAATCGAAAATAAAAAAAATCTCGACGATGTGCACACCTCCAGGGTTCAAGGTACCCCTTTGCAAAATTTTGTAGCTCTGCAGACATACGGACACACCGACACTTCTCTTTATTTACACATATTAATACCTTTATATACAGTCGGTAACAAAAGTGTCCGAACACTAGCAAAAATTCCTATGTAAAAAATGTACACTTCATATGGTTTTGATAAGTAAATCCTTATCGAATCATGTTCTTACACTGACTAAGAACAGGATTCGACAAGGATTTATTTCACAAAACCTCATGAAGTGTACTTTTTTTACATAGGAATTTTTGCTAGTGTTCGGACACTTCTGTTACCGACTGTATATATATATATATATATATACTAGCAGACCCGGCCACGCGTTGCTGCATCTAAGTAATACGTTGATAATTTGATAAGGTATATAGTATTTCCTCACAACTGGATTTGGCGATTTTTTTTGGCGCCTTTTTGAACGATAACGAAGTCGTTCTGGATTCTTTGCAATAAAATATGGTAACCTGCATGCTTTTATTTTAGATTTATGATTTAGCTTATGATTTTATCATTTATGATTTTTAGATTTGTGATTTAGCCATAATCGCCAAATCCAGTTGTGGGGAAATACTATATTTGTTACCCACAACTATAACTTATAATCTAACTTCAGTAATTATATTCGGATAATTATAACTTCAGTATATCCCCACAGCTGAATTTGGCGATTTTTCTTTGGCGCAGTTTTGAACGATAACGATGTCGCTCTGGACTGTTTGTGATATAATATGGTAGCATATATGTTGTTTATTTTGGATTTATTATTTTATGTTTTTGATTTATGATTTAGGTTATCATTTATCATTTATCATTTATAGATTTATGATTTAGAAATAATCGGCAACAAAAAATCGCCAAATATCGTTGTGGGGATATACTGAATAATATAGTACTGAAAAGATTAATATATTTTAACGAAGTGGTGAGAAGATTCTGAGTATGTTAAAATTTTAATAGTAAATTCAAGTTAATCAAGAAGGAAAGCATTGAGGATTAAGATATGAAAATTGCAAGATTTTACGATCGCATTTTCAGCAATAAATATGAGTCAAAATTTAATGCAAAATATATATGTAAATCACAAATTTAATCAGGAACGTTAAAATGGTAAGTTATTAAAGAAAAAGTAAAGAGAAATAAGAGAAATAATTAATTAAAGTTTCGAACATCGATCATATAGATTAGCGTTACAAAACAAATAAACAGACTTAAACTCTTCCAGACTTTTAAATAAGTTTTAAATTATGTTTTAAAATTTAATGTTAAATAAAACAGACTTTTAAATAAGTTTTAAAATATTGAAATGGTTACTTTTTATTTAGAACGTTATGTATACATCACAAATTTCTTAAAGAAAACGAAGTGATACAGATTAGAATAATGCAACAAAAATTGAAAAAGCAAGGTTATGTTGTAAATAAATTTTTAACACACGTGTCAGGTGAAATAAATTGTAGCATATACATAATGTATCTGATATAAGATATTAACATGTTGCAGCGGAATAAATTTCATATCTATCATCCTTGGCGGAAAAAAAAATAATATCGCCAAATTATCTGGCGCACACATTTAATTCCTTTCAAAAATCATGGTTATTTTAACAACTTATATTAAGAGAGTAATGAATAATATGAAAAAATATTTCGCACAATACATATTACGAAAATATACATCTAGCTTGTATATTTTCGTGTTACGTTTTTGATCGCCAAATACGAAAAACTCCAAGGACGACAGAGCTTTGAAATTTAAAATTTAAATTTTGTCAATTTGACAGAAAAATAGCTCAATCTAACGTATGCACATGATAAATAATACATATCTATACAAAAATATGGGGATTAAAATCCGGAAATAATTTTCCTCGTTTTTTAATAATTTTTTACAAAAAATACAATGGGCGATTAACATAAGAAATCTTTTTCTTGATTTCACAGACGGTCAGTGACGTCACACTTTGCTTGTGTATAACTACATACTTTATCAATGCGAATAAAATCTTTAAATTGATTATGACGTCAATTTTCGTGAGATGTATAATTTAACTTTTTATAATTTTTTAACGTTCACGTTTGATTAAATGTATTTATATTTTATGTCGAAAGAAAATGAACTCTTATTTTTTCTTTTTGGCAACAATTAAACTTATGGAACTCACAGATATTTTGGAGCAACTGTAACAAAGGTCTATAATTAACAAATAATTGCAATAAAACAATATTATGACAATAAATTGAGATAAAAACTATCCTATCTCTCAAGTTGGACCAAACTGCACACAGTGTGCAAAATTTCATTAAAATCGGTTCCTAAGTTTAGGAGTTTATCGCGGACAAACATCGTGACACGTAATTTTTATATATATACAGATATACAAGATTATTTCTTAACTTATTAGTATCAATTATTACAAAAATAATTATTTGATTTCTTTCTTTCTTTTCTTTTCTTTTATGATTTTTATGAGTAAAATGCACAATATAAATATTCTTATGGAAATTTTTTATGGATATATCTATTTTTTATTAATATATATATATATATATATATATATATATATATATTATTATGATTATTATTATTATTATTATTATTTTATGGGGGTTTCTAACTTTTGTAAGCAAAATTTCAGCTTATTCGTTAAAATAATTTTTTTAATTAAGCTTAAAAATCCATTATTATCATAGTTTGAAAGTCATTGGAAAAAAAAACATCAAAATTACTAATAAATGGATAGCGATTTTACTTATTGCTTAAAATATTTAAATACTATTTTACTGTTTCTCTTAGTCTAATTGCCTTTTCTCTTGAAAAGTATTAATAAACTTAGTTTTGAATATGACGTGCAAAGTAAGACTTTCCTTTTCGAAATAATTATTTAAAATTATTCCAAACTGATAATTAAAATTGCCAAAGCTGGACAGGGCCTGACTCTCGCACGGGCACCCAGGGCTCGTGCCCTGGGCACTAAATTTCTGAGGGGAGCAAAATTTTACTAATAGTTAAAATATGCAGTCTAATTTTTTTTCTAACGTAGCTGTGTTTCTAACGTAGCTGTGTGTAGCCTTTTTCACTTATATGAAAAAAAAAATAAAAATAAAATCTATCGATAGGCTGACTGTAAGCAATTTTATTTGTCTTTAGAGGCCAAAATAGAAGCAGATTAATTTTTTATCGAAATAATTTTTTTTGGTCTGCTTTTCCGCTTGCTAAAAATTGTGGTATGTTAATAACTGGCCTTTTTCTTTCTTTCTTTTTTTTTTTTTTTGGAGGGGGGGGGGGGAGTAGCCTGGCTCTTCTAAGGGGACACGGAAAATTTAAAACGTCCCGGGCATAAAAAATGGTTAGTCGAGCCCTGAAGCTGGGCAGAATGTCATGAGAATTTATATTTAGTCCAATTTTCGGGGGTACATTTTTTATTCTGTGTTAAAATTAAGCTTCAAAACTAAAATCTTTCTTATAATGAGACATTCGATTAAAATACGCATATAAAAACAAGATAAAATAAGCGGTTCGAAATTTATCCAAATTTCTTCATCAGCACAATATAAACATATAAACATACATATTCAATGAAAATATTGTAGAAGATATTGTAGTAAAGTAGAATATTGTGTTGCTAATACGCATGCTTCATTACTGTGTAATATTAACATACTGAAAACAAATAATAAGTAACAGATATATAATATAAATAAATTTATAAATATTTTCGTTTTAATTTAATTATTATTAATATTTATTATTAATATTATTTAATAAATACGTATATTTATTATCAATATTATTGGTCAAATAAAAAAAAAGAAAAGAAAAGAAAAATATAAATAAAAAATAAATAAATTTACAAATATTTACATATCTTAATTATGTATGTATATATAAACATAAGCTGTAGTGAACTGCGTACAGTGGATCGACCAATCATAAAAAGAAAGAACATAGGATCATAAAAATAAACTATTAACAAAGCAGATTTTTGCACTGAAACAACTTAAAATAATGTATACAAAATACGAATGTATCTCTATTTTTATAATTAAGCAAAAATTAATCATGTATATGAAGCTCAGAAAATATATTTTCCAATAGTAGAATTTTTCTGTGAATTTAGTCATTTTCACAATTGTTATTACAACTAATTTAAAATAGCATTAATATCATCACAAAGCATAATTTATATCATCACTGATTCTATTTCATTTGAATTTTGCATATGACTTCACGTATGAAATATACACATAAAATGTATTAAAAAATTTTATTCAAATTTGAATAAATAAAATTGTTTAAAGTTGTTTAAATTTTAGGAGAATGTTTGTACATCTGAATGCCTGTACTTTAATGTCATGTAAATTATTTTTTGCACAAACCTGCTCATTTTTAAAATAAATGGACTTGAACATTTTATCACCCGTTTTACGAATTCAACAATTGCTCTTCAGCAATAAATAATTTCCTAAACTTTTGAAAATAGGTTATAATTTTATTTATAAAAATATTAGTATAAAATTTACATAATTTTTTTCAATAAAACTAATTTAAAAAATTTTAATTTTTGCTGTTTTTTTAAAATTTCATAAGAATAATTAGTATAACTGGTATCGCAAAGTGGTTCAAACTCGACCACTTTTTTTGCAAAGAAAAGTAATTGTTTTCTCGTAAACGAATTAAATTGCAACACAGCAGCGACACTTGTCGACCGATGTGCATCCAAATTAAAACATCACAGTTTTACATAATGTCTATATCATATATCATGTTTGGTGCATTTATACACTACAGAAATTGAGATGGGGGGAATCATAACATACCAACACCACTTATTGGGTGATATATTCGAACAGGTAATCAGCACCAATTTAAATCAAGGTCTAACCAATTATCAATCGTACTTAAATTCCGCCTATTAGTTCATGAGAAACACAGAATTTCTCTAACACATGAGACACATCAGACAAATAGTCACTTTCTAAAAATGAACGAATCATGTTTAGGACATCTCAAAATTTGTAAATTAATCAATTCCGGAAGTCAAACATATTCAGGAATCCAATACTTTCTTATATCACTTTATATGGCAGTGACACCTACCGATTAACATGAAAAAAAAATCTGATGTGGGCACCACATAACTTCCTTTTACACTTTTAGAAATATACATAATGTTAAAAAAACATTGACATTGGACCCGAAACAGTTGGCTAAAAATATTAAAAAAAAAAAAAAAAATGAATTATCACCGTGTTCTGAGCTTTTCTGAAAGTTAGTTAAAAACCGATTGCAAGATTTGTACTGGTAACGCTGACGAAGGCAGCAGGGACCCGAAAAAATTGGCTAAAAGTATTTAAAAAAGGCATTTTCACCGTGTTCTGAACTATTCTGAAAGTTTCAAATGTCTAGCTAGTCGGGAGGTTAGTTAAATAAATTTTCTATTGAACCATGTAAACGCTGCCGAAGGCAGCAGTGACCCGAAACAATTGGTCAAAAATATTTAGAAAATGCTTTGTCACCGTGTTCTGAGCTTTTCCGGAAATATTTAAATGTCTAGCTAGTCGGGAAGTTAGTTAAAAATCGATTCCAAGATTTGAACTGGTAACGCTGCCGAAGGCAGCATGGACCCTACACAGCTGGCTAAATGTATTTAAAAAATGCATTTTCACCGTGTTCTGATCTAGTCTGAAAGTTTCAAATGTCTAGCTAGTCGGGAAGTTAGTTAGATAAATTTTCTGTTGAATCCCATAAACGTTGCTGAAGGTAGCAGGTATCGGAAACAGTTGGCTAAAAATATTTAAAAAATGCATGGTCAACGTGTTCTGAGCTTTTCTGAAAGTTTAAAATGTCTAGCTAGTCGGAAAGTCAGTTAAATTGCAAAATTTGTCTAAACCGTTTTTGAGTTATTACCGTTTTTTGATACATTATGGCCAAAACCTATGTATTTTTGTCATTATGAACCTAATTTTCCTAAATATCTCGAAAACGGAAAATCATAGAAAGTCCAAAAAGGAAGGTGCACAACTAGATGTTATAACAAACCTATGTACCAATTCGCAACTTTCTACGTCCAACCGTTTTTGAGTTATGCGACATACACACACACAGACACACACACACATACAGACGTCACGAAAAATCGTGTAAAATCCCTTATATCTCTAAAACGAGAGCTCGTGTTAAGATGACACTTGCAGGTGTGCAACTAGACATCATGACAGTCACACGTATAAATTGGCAACATTCAGCGATCATTCGTTTTCGAGCAATGTGAAATACAAAATCCATTTCGCAAATCGGGATTACTATACTTCCTTATACTTTGTATAAGGAAGTAAAAATTGAATCAACATAATCGAAAATCAGAAATTGAAAAATTTTCCAATCTTATACTTTTTTCATATATATGCAGAAAATATAGTAATAAATTGATTTATTTAAAAATAAATAGTCAATTTCAGTTAGTTGAAATGCATTATGTTTTAGCTAAAAAATATGTCTTCAAATCAAAGCTGACGAAAATCACACACACACGCAAAAAAAAAAAAAAAAAAAAAAAAGCAAAGAATTCACTATTTTATCATAAATAAAATAGTGAAAAAAAAAAAAAAAGAACTTTCATAAATCAAGTCCTATTTTAATTTGCGTATATGTTCAATACTATTAAACTTCGACCTATCACTCATTCACTCATAATCGTTTTTACCACTCTAATGGCACATTGCCTCTTAGAAAGAAAAATCTGTAGTAGAGAGTTTCAGAATGCTGCATCTACACAAATTTCTGTGTCCATGGTTTTATTTGAGTTTTAAGTAACTGCCAGATTTAACAACTTTCATTTTAGGAATTTTTAATACAAAAGAATAATATGTATAAAATGAAAAAGTGCATAAAAAATAAAAGTATTTTAAATTACCTTCTTGACATAGTTAGAAAATCTTTTTTGTATTCCGCAAATCTAGTCTTTCGAATGATACCACTTTCAAACTTCAACTCCCATAATTAATATGCCAAAAATGTACGACAATTTTCATGCGTGCCTATTAATATATAGATTAACAAAAATAACATCCTTATGCAAATTTCACTCTTTTTTTTCTGAAAATATAAATAAATGTAATGTTTCTACATCTTTACATAGTTTAGAATTTTGTATTTTAAATTTTGCACATAAACAAGAGAAAAGCCCGCATAAATGGACATTTGTATAAATTTTTGTAAATGTAACCATTTTAAAAATATTCAACCATGAAATTTTCACTCTGCTTTTTAAATGCGTATGAGAAAAATCTACTTTAAAAGGATTAGTTATATTTTATATTAATTCTTCTTTAATGATATTTAAATTAATCATTGGGGCATAAATTATAAACATATATTCTCGAAATTCGAGGACAGCCCGTTTTCTTGGAATTGTTCGTTTTAAGTTTTGAAAAAATATTGCAAGGAAATTGTTTATCATAATTATTATCTTTTCGGTCCTCATTAACTTAGAATAGTAGAAATCTCGAGTGACTCTACTCGACTTTCCGAACATTAAATAATTAACGGTTGTATAAATAAAGTAAGAGATATCATTACATAAACAAAAGAGAAAATTATAATAAGGTATATAAGTATTTTTATCTATGTAGTATATTCTTTAAATTAACGCTACTGCCCTTCAAATATTTTGAGCGTAGATCATGATGATAAAGAAATTTTCGTTGTGTCCCTGTAAAAATCTATAAATGCTAAACTCACTAAAATCTATACAGTCCGCGCGACGGTCACCTATAACAATTATATAAATTTTCAGCTTAATCGAATGAGGCTTTTAGATGCTATCGCACTTTAAATAATTTGAGCCCACAAGCCACAATGATAAAGAATTTTTATTTGTGTCACTGTGAAAAGACTATAAGTGCTATATTCTACAAAATTGATACAGCTCGTTTGAAGGTGATCTATAACATGCATGTAAATTTTCAGCTCAATCGGATATAGCGTTTAGACGCTATCGAACTTTAACGAATTTGAGTCCATAGGGCATAATGATAAAGAATTTTTCGTTGTGTCCCTGTAAAAAAAAAAAAAAAAAAAAAAATCAGTGCTAGATATACCAAAATCAGTATACTTCGTTCAACGGGGACCTATAACAAGCGTATCAATTTTCAGCTCAATAGAATAAGACGTTTAGACGCTATCTAACTTTAAAGAATTTGGGCCCATAGACCATAATGATAAATTTTCGTTGTGTCCCTGTAAAAATCTTATAAGTTCTAGACTCACCGAAATTTATACAGTTTATGCGACGGTGACCTGTAATATGTATGTAAATTTTCAACTCAATAGGATGAGGTATTTAGACGCATTTTAAATAATTTGAGCCCATAAGGCAAAATGATAAAGAATTTTTCTTTGTGTTCCTGTAAAAAAACTATAAATGCTAGGTTCACCGTGCGACGGTGATGCATTGCATGTGTATAAATTTTCGGCTCAGTTGAATAAGGCATTTAGACGCTATTGCACTTTAAGAAATTTTGACCCATAGATCATAACGATAAAGAATGTTTCTTTTTATCCCTGTAAAAAAACTATAAGCGCTAAATTCACCAAAATCATTAGGGTTCGTGCTATGGTGACCTATAACATGCGTACCAGCTTTCAGCTCATGCGAACAAAGCGTTTAGGCGCTATCGTGTTCACTCACATACATACGTACATATATAATCGTAAAAATATAGCAAATATGAATTCAAGGGACTTCAAAAGTGTGGAAACACCAAAATCTTAAATTCTAATTTTTGACATGATTACAGTACTTTCCTCACTATAATGTTCGGAAAGTAAAAATACCTCCGAATTTGGATAAATATAAACGCTTTTTACGCTATTTCATCAAGGTACTCTAATACAGTCACCACAGCATATAATATATATATATATATATATAATATCGTAATAACTGAATTTGAATGTCTGCTCTGATTTTTTTCAATATTTCAAAAATGTTTCAATTAAAAATTTAAATACTGGATGTTAAACTACTAACGGGCAGACTGAAGGACAGACAGAAGACTGCTTGAACTCATTTTCCCTTTTAAACATTGTTGTAAAGTGTTAAAAACGCTTATTAAACACGAAATTCAATTCCAGTAATTTCCATTTGTTACCTGTAATGTATTTGAATATTTTAGTGTAGCCTTGTAAACTTTAACGCTAAATATACTATATTTGATAGAAAATAGTTTTTTTGTGCATGAATAACAAAATTTATTTCCATTATCATTTGTGCAAAATAAAGGCATTAAAATATGTTTTATACATATTTACATATATTATAAATATGATTTATACATAGAACGCAATATTTTGTCCTTGTACGCAAACCAGTGGTGACGTTTATCTAATTTTCAATAGGAACATCTTATTGTGAGCTTGATTAACATACATCAGTTTCAAGGAATTCCATGGATATTTACGGGAGTTGGAACACGGACAGACAGACACACAAACCGAAGTCATAAACACTTTTCAACTTTGTTGAAAAATATTAAAAATGATGTAATTAAAAATGATGTAATCTTTGTTACACGCTCTTTGGCTTAATATTCTTGTCTCCCTACACTTTCGAAATTCTAAAATTTTATCTCTAAATCACTATTAAAATTCTAAAATTTCATTTCTAAATCCCTATTTGAGGACCTAAAGTGTAAAAACGTTTCTAAAGAAACATATTATCCCTTTCAATGTCATATATTATACTAATTTAAACATAAATGTGCTGTGCCAATAAAATTCGTCCATATAACCTTGAAATACTTTAATAATCCTATATTCCTTTTTGCCTACACTTCGATCAACTGTGCGGCGTGTGGATGAGTTGCCAAATGTGCTAAATAGCAATCAAACGGGAAAGTACCAAATAATGTAATATAATATTAATCCGACATTATGTTCTATACTTATAACAGCAATTTTTGGCCATTTTGATGGTGCATATATTAGAAAATAAATCAAATCCTCTTAAAGCAACATATTTACCAAATAAATCTCTCGTTATACAATAAAATTTTAAATAACTAACTAAAAAAATTATTTTAAAAATGACGTTATTTTTAACGTCGTTTGTAAACATCCTTTTTTAACATAAGGTTAATTTGTAAGTTTAATTTACGATATAGATTTATTTCAATATTATTAATTTTGGCGTGTAATCATTTATTGTCACACTAAGTGAAAATAAATATAGTTCTTTTTATGTCAAACAAAAATGCCCGAACTCATGTTTTGTTGCATAATTAAACATGAGGTCATGTATTAAAATATCTTAGTTTATCTCCATTCATCCCGCTAAACGTAAAACTATTTTAGAGAAGAGTTAAATTATATTGAGGTTGGGTTCGTTTTATGTCGCACTAGAGTTGGACTCACCCTAAGAGTGGTCCGAGAACATGGCATTTCAATTTTGATCCTCCACGGAAGGAATGGCTATCCCTCTTCGATGACCCCCTAGAGGTATAATTTGGATGAAAACATGGAAGACAATGCGGACAGATTTTAATTTATGAATTGCGGGAGAGAAGAATGTTTCAAGTGGCTTGGTTCTCAAACAGCAATATCGTTAGGTCTTTTCTTTTTATTATTACTAGCAAACCCGTGCGAAATTTTCGCACTTTATTTCTTTTCTTATTTACCTTTAAAATTTGAAACTTATAAATATTATACCAATTTCACAACCTAATTAAAATTTTAATTTGCCAGAAGCAAAATTATTATTATAACCAGATAAATATTGTGCAATAGTGAAACCAGAAAAGTTTCAAAATAAAATTCACGGTTGAAGACTCAGTTTTCATACTTCTGCAGGCAGTACAGTTTTAGTAAAGGACACCCATGATGCCTTTTAAATTTTTATCGCCAAGAATGCAACGACTTTTTATTTAATTTGACGTAATTTTTTGTTTAAAAAAAAAAAAAAAAAAAAAAAAAAAAATCTATTTTGATTATACTTTTTTATGATTGTGTTTTTTAGTCGATTTATGATAATAATTCATATTTTTTTTATATCGTTAAAATATTGCTAGGTTTAAAATGACGCTTGCAAAGATTCTGAAGAATTAACTTTTAAATATATATTTTCCATAAAATAATGTCATCATAAAAATGTCATCCTGTTTTCGTATTAGATCATTGAGCTCAATCCGAGTACTTAAATATTGTTCATTGTTAAATATTATTTTTTATCCTGGCGTATTTTATTAATTTCACCACTATCGTATCGTTTCGACAAAAATTAATTGAAGTTGGTCCACCTTAGAGAAATATTATATAGACCAGCAAGCCCGTGCAAAATTTCCGCACTTTATTTATTGTTAGTTACCTTTAAAACTAGAAACTCATAAATATTATACCAATTTCACCTCCTAATTAAAATTTAATTTATTAGAAGTCAAATTATTATTAGAATTAAAATTATGTTGTGCAATAGTGAAACTAAAATCCTTCAAAGAAAGTTTTCAAAATAAAATTCAGGATTAACGACCCAGTTTTTATACTACCGTAGGCAGTACAGTTGTAGTATAGGACCCCCATAACGCCTTTTAAATTTTTGTCGTCATGTTGCGATGACTTTTTATTTAATTATTTTGATGTAATTTTTTTTGTTTAAAAAAAAAAAAAAAAAAAAAAAAAAAAAACTAATTCCTATTTTGATTATACTTTTTACCATTGCTTTTTTTAGTCAATTTATGATGATAATTCACATTCTGTATACATTTTTAAAGTATTGCTGTGTTTAAAATGATGCTTACAAAGATACCGATGAAGCAACTTTTAAAACTATTTGCTAGTTTTAAAATTATTCTTTTAGTATTTGATTTGATTTTACGTAGATTTTACGTAGATTTTACACACTACTTAAGGTTCAAAATAATAATAATAATAATTATTATTATTAATTTTTTTTTTCTTTTTTTTGGTTTATTTAAATTTCTTCCGAAAGAGTTAACTTCAAATTGTACTAATTTACACTCTGCTGTATGCTATATTACATTCGTAAAAAAAATTCAGTTAGAAACGTGTTCTTTTAAGTTTATCGCACGAAAATGAATGGCGCAATGTAAGAAAAGTCCCTCAGGTAGGTACAAGTGTACTTTTAGTTCTCCATTCAGACATACCGACTCCGCCACAGACACGCTTCCCTTGGCAACAGAGGCCTATTGACATACCACGATCCTTTGTCAGAGGGATCAGTTGGTCGTGACTTTTATTTTTCTTTTCGCGATTTCATTCAGTTAAAAGTGAAGTACTTTTCGACAAAAGACATTACATTGAATATGTAAGAATATTCTTATTACATAAAAGTCCTTCACCACCTTCAAGTGACAAGGGCATTCACCCTCTTCTTAATTAAAAGTCAGATCAGGAAAATAATGAATAAAATACTTGAAGAGAAATCTCGTAAAAGATTGTTGAACTAAACTACTTGACTTAAATATTTAAAATAAGATAACTTAGAATAAGGCACTTTAGATTAGTTATGAATTTGTTGCATTTGAAGCAACTGATTTGCTATAAAAATCTACAGTTAAAAATAAATGGCAAAGAACTTTAAAATAACAGACAAAATGCAAATGAATATTAACATATAATATTTTTAAATTTATGAATCGCTCAATGTCAAAAAATAAATAAAATAAAATAAAATAAAAATAAAAATAAATAAAATAATATATATATATATATAATTGCAATTTTGAAATTTTAAAAATAAAACTTTTTCTGAAGGAACTAAAATTGATTGTATATGAAATTGTTGTAAACTGATGTTTATTAACTAAACTTCTGCATTCTAATTTATACTATCAATCATCTGATCGCTTCGCGCATTACAAGTAAAAGCTATATCAAAGGTGTATATATGTATTTGTTTTTTTAATTAAGATTTTTTTTTTTTTTTCATTTTATTTGAAGGTAACATTAGAATGTAGAAATTGTTTTAATCTAGTTCCAATTTTCTGACTGTGGTAAAAAATATAATAAAAGTTATAATGTGTAAAATGCTAGCAGATTTCAAATTCAAAGCTAATCCTTTTTCAAAGCTAATCCAGATTTCAAATTCAATTAATCCTTAGAAAACATACAAAGGAACCATCGATGTATTTCTCTTTTCTGCTAATATTTCAAAACCAAAGAAATAAAATGTGAATACAAAGTGAATACAAAGTGATAATAAATTTGAAGAAGTGTCAGTGAAATAATAAGGCTTGTCTATTTCCCCTTTTTATTTCCCTTAATATACATAAGAAGAAAGTATTGGATTAGAGAAAATTTTCGACCTCCATTTTTCGATAGATTTACACGCTTTGAGATGTCCTGAGCACGACTTGGACATTTTTAGAAAACGTCTCTCTCTCTCTCTCTCTGTGTGTGTGTGTGTGTCATAAATTTCGTGGACGCTGTATCTCACGGACCAATGAACAAAATTCAACCAACTTTGATATTTATTGGACTTTAACATAAACTGGTGTTAATTACATTTGAGGATCAATCGCTCAAGAAGCCATTTTTACGTAACTTTTAATATGGCAGCAGTATAGGACAAATTTTCATATAAATGTACAGCCGGGGATAAAAAAAAAAAAAAAAAAAAACGTTTTTTTATGCGTTTGAATGACCTAAACATATTCCATGCATACTTTTGATTAAAAAAGCATATTTTGAATTATGAAAATTATTAATACATTCATATTTAAAAAATTATGGATTATGACCTATACTAATTATTGCAGGAACAGAACGGGCATTATCAAAAATATGAGTTTCCAAATTTTGAGCTCATTTCTATCATCATTTTTTAAGTTACAGTGATTTTTCAATTTTTATTGCTTTTAGGTGGCTGTCACTTGTTATCATTTGTGTTATCTATAACTTTGCATACACATGATTTAAAATAGTTATTTGAGTAAGTTTAGATGCACACATCATTTGTTAATTAACATTACTTTAGATTAACATTACTTTAGTTTAGTTTATTTTCTTAATTAGCATTACTTTATTTTTAGTCGGTATGTATACAGTAGCACAAACTGTATAGATTTTCGTGAATCTAGCACTCATAGTTTTTTTCAGGGACACAAAGAAATATTCTTTATCATTATGGCCTATGGGCTGAAATTATTTAAAGTACGACAGCGTTTAAATGCCTTGTTTGATTGAGTTTTAAATTTATATACATGTTATAGGTCACGGTTGCACGAACTGTATAAATTTTGATGAACAGATTTTTACAAGGACACAACCAAAAAATTATTTATCGTTATGACCTATGGGCACAAATTATTTAAAGTGCAATCGTGTTAAATTAAACAGCATACGTACTATTTTCAGGAAAATATTGAAACAGAATATTATAATTTTCTTTTTTGTTTATTTAACGACTTTTCGTACTTGCACTTATTTAAACAGCTATTAATTACTTAATGTTCAGAAAGTCGAATGGTGTCCTTCCAGATTTTTTATTTTATAGACAAAGTCCTATCTCAAAAAAGTCCTTCTGGGGGCGTAATAGTCAGAGCTTCGGACTTCAGAGGCAGGGTGCCGGTTTCGAGTATCGTTCAGTCTTGGGTGCTGGTAGTGGTTCATAATAACAATATCAAAACAAACCAAGTCTATCTAAATAAGCTTAGTCATATAACTTGTATTTACAAATGTTTTGAAGAGCATCAGATTCAGTTTTTGGATTTTTCATGATACGAAAATATAAATAAATAAATTTTTAGAAAGACATAGTCCGAAGACAGTTAAACGTGCCTTGAATGAAACAGTTTTATTCAGTTTTTACTTTTCTCCAAAAATCAAAAGTTTAATCAATCAGATTTTAAACAATGTAAATCACAATCACTAAATAAGCAACAAATACATAATTTATGTGTCTGTGTATTTGCAAGTAATGACCAAAATATGTTTTTGCTTTTAAATATGTATAGTTTCAAAAACTGAGAATTTTCTTTTGAAATGTCAAAATATTTTCGTTTAAAATCCATTGTACATCTGAAGATACGAAACAAGCGGGAAATATCTGGTCCTGTCTACGATAGGTCGCCAACCAGTGGTCGGGCTCCGCGAGAAACTTTTGGTGGTCCGCATAAGAATTTTAGCATTATTTGCATTTTTTAAAGTTTATTAGAAATTATTCTGATATAAATTTTAACTTAAGAATTTTTCGAGTAACTCATATTCCCAACATTAGACTCCAGAATTTTCTAGGTAAGAGAGAGAATAAATAGAATAATCTTTTATCACAAAACATTAAGTTGTAAGTATCGGGCATTATTATCGCTTTAAATTTCTGATCTGAATTTAGCTAGTCATGGTTCAAATTCTATTATAATTTTTGATTTTTTCAAAGTTTAAAACATATGTCAAAAATATAATTTTCCATCTGATTTTAATAATTTAACAACAGGATATACATACTACTGAATTTAGTAAATGTTGTATTATATATTGAAAAACAATTTATCATTTTAGTTAAATCTTTCTTCTGTGTTTCTTGCAAAGACTCGTTCTTACGATTATTTACATTTTACTAATAATAAAATAAACATTTGTAATATTGTATAATAAATAGGTTTATTTCCTGTTTATGAAATGGGTATTCTTTGATTTTTACTCTGGAAAATATATGTACATTTCTTAATAAAATTTGTGGTCCGAGGAATTTTAAATTATGAATTTGGTGGTTCGTGGGATTTTAAATTGTGAATTTAGTGGTCCGTGAAGTCAAAAGGGTTGGCGAAAGCTACTCTACCAAACCCTTCAAGTTTTTCAAAGTTTTTTTATTTATTTATTTATTTATTTATTTATTATTATTATTATTTTTTTTTTTTTACTATTTTTTCCTGCATTTTCTCAGTGGTATTTGTTGAATTTATTTATTTAATTATTTATCATGCTATTGTGCGTTGTTATTATGATTATTTTACTTTTAACTTTTTTGCCCCACAAATCTAAAAGCGCGGTGGTATCATTATATGCATTTTTCATAAAATCTATTATAAAAATATAATAGATATTTAAATTTATTTTATAATTGGCTATTAAATTACCTTTCACTTATTTCATCTTATAGACAAATCTGAAAATTTAATTTAATATATTTTCTCCCCTTAAAACAATTTTACGTCGAGTTCAGTATAATGTTGTATCAAATAACAGTTTTACTGAGTAACCGTGTATCGAGTACTCGGCCATTTACTCTTTGACCATGTACATAGTACCGAGTTCTTGCTCTCGGTCATTTACTACTCGGCCGTGTACCGAGTAGCCGAGTCCGGAGTAGTAGTAAGGAAAAATAATTGACACATATATGAAGTATTATCGCCCATTTTTAAATAAAAATGAAGAATTTTTAACACAAAATGTGGTTTTTTTTTTATTTTTTTTTTTAAACACAAAATGTGCAAACAGCACACTGAAAAAAAAAAAAAAAAACTGTTAAAAGTACAGGAAAAATCTGGCAGCTGGGGTGTCAGTATTTCTCCGTCAAATATACAGGACAAAACTGTACTTTTAACAAAAAACCTGTTTGGTTTACAGGATTCCTGTGTAAAATATATGCCAGTGATACAATTTTACGGTTTTAAACTGTATATTTGACGGAGAAATACTGGCACCTCAGCTGCCAGATTTTCCCTGTACTTTAAAAAGTTTTTTTTTTTTTTTTTTTTTCTTTTGCAGTGCATGTTTTTATGAAGTTACGAATTTGTAAATGAGAGTAGTTATTTCTATGTAAAATCTTTCAAAGAGGCTTAGTCAGGTTATAAAATGTTAATTTTCAGCATTTTTAGCTTGTTTTCGCTTTAAAATAGCTTATTTTCTCTTAAAAACTCGTTAAAAATCTTCATTAAGGCAGGTAATGGCTTTGGCCCCAATTTGGCGACATTTTCATTCCTTGGTGACATTTTTGGCGACACTGGTGAGAAAAACCATATTATCGATATCTTGAATACCTAAGCTCTATCTTGATTCCATGAGAAGAACTTTCTGGGTTTACAGGATGATGCTATAAAAGGAAGCTCAATGCGGTCAAGCCAGTCAGTTTCTCGCCAACCGCCTCACAAAAAAATGCTATTGACTGGTCTCTTGTTATATGCAGCCCATTGCTCTGTGTTAATGCTATAATATAGTTTATACTGTGAATTTATGTTGTCAGCTGTTATTTAAGCTGTGTTTAATGGTGAAACTGAAGTTGATGATACTTGGTTTATCGACCTGTAATCTTCTCGAATCTTCTTCTGTCTGTATCTCTGTGTGTCTGTCTGTCTGTTATCAGCATATCTCAAGAACAAATAATAGCAGAAAGCCCAAACTTGGTATTCTAAATGTGTATCATATAGGGATGCTACACTAAACTTTTCGTTTAAATCAAGCAAATGGTTCGTCTTCCAGTGACATCCAAGAGAATTCAAATATATTATTGTCTATGGGGGAAATTCCGAGTAAGTAGAGTTTAACATTTATAGGTTGCACTAAACCAAATGAAATGAATATATATTTTTATATGCATGAAAGTATGTTTCATGTAGAACATGAAATGAAAATCATTCACTGTTCGTGTTCAGAACTGCATAAAAGAACTAGAATACAGTGGGATAATACTTGAAAATTGCTGGAAATGCATTTCAGGTTGCGCTGTGTGTTAATATAGAATTATATTAAAGTGCACAATGTGACCTGTACATAAATTTTAAAAAGCAACAGTGGTGCCAATCATTAAGCGAAAACATTCTTTTTCATTGAATGTGATTGCAGAAGTGATTTACTACAATATTATACCTCGTCCAGGAAAACTCGTAGGAAGTAAAATTACTTTCTTGAAACCATATGGTAAATAAATTATTTTTTAAGCTAAATATTCAGCGCTTGTTTTTTTATATATTTACACGTTTTGAGGCTCCCTGAATTCTGAAGTCAAGTTTTTAAGTCTGATCGATGTCTATTTTTCTTATCAGAGTAACTTAAAAACAAACAATTTTTCTGAAGTTAATATAAGTTTGTTACTTGAAAAGTTCGATCAAAGTTTATAAGTTACAATGAATAGTGCGAATGGAAGTTGTCTGAATAATTTGGAATAAATTTTTAAATTTAATAACAGCTTTGAATTCATTGTAGATGTAGGTACAATATTCAAACGGGGGGTTGAGAGGGATGCTAGAGCCCCCCCCCCCTTCACACAGAGTTATTTGTTAAATAAAGCTGTTCCGAAGCCTACTTTGAATTGTTTTTAAGTTAAGTTTTGTATAACAATGCTTGTTACCGTTCTCCTTAATCTCCAATCTGTCTTTATAGTATTGAATTTCACGGTAATAGAAAGTTAGTGTGAGTACCCCACCAGATTATTTTGTTAATATTATTATTTAAGAAGACTCTCTACTTATCATTCTCGGAAGCCAAAGCTAAATATTATTCTGTGGAGATTTTTGCCCGTTATAACTCTTTAACTAATACATATTTTTAAATTCCGTTTTCACATTGAGAAAATTCACAAGTATTGTTTATCGCTTTCTGAAAATTAATTTTTTTAAATTTGTAATATTTTATTTTGAGGTTGTAACATGCGAATTTTCACAATGTGAAATTTTGCATTTTTGAGCTTAAAAATGAAATCTTAAAAATTAAAAAAAAATAAATAAATAAATAAATCAATCAATTTTTAGAAAACGATAACTTGTTTAGCAGTTGTGAATTTTCTGAATGTGAAAACGGAATTCAATAATATGTATTAGTTAATGAGTTATAACGAGGCAAAATGTCCCATAGAATAACACTGGCTTTGACTTTCGGAGAGGATTGGTAGAGAGTATCTTTAAGATTTAACTCAAAATTCCTTTATTTTCAGAACTTGTATGCAAAATAATAAAAATGAATTAAATACATAATCACATCCAAATCTAACGTTGAACTACTTTTCGTATTTTTAAAAAATCTCGCCATTCTCAAATACTTATTTGTAAATTATTTGAAATAATAAATTGGCAAATAATATAGCTTTAAGAAACAGTTTTATGAATTTCTTGAACAAAGTTTAATATGAAACACCAATTTATTTTAAATGTGAGTGCCATCGTTAAAAAAAAAAAAAAAAAAAAAAAAAAAAAAAACTTTTTAAACAACATTTATTAACCCCATGCAAGGGCGCGCTGACCCGGTATGCGATGTGCGCGGTGCCCACAGGTGCCAGATAAATAAAGGCGCCAGCCGAGTAGCCATTATTCGAAAATAAATAAATAAAAATAAAAATAAATAAATAAAAGTGCTTTTTTAAACTGGATTTCGTAATGCCGATCCGAATTCATGTGGCCGTATGAAGCGCCATGAAAAATGCACTCACAAAACTTTTGTTCCACACATGGTTTAGTTTAAGTTTAGTAGAAAGTTTATTAAGAAAGGGCGTGTTGAAATTGAAGTAACTTAGAAAAGAGGTGCTCACACTCAGCAAAGTTTTCCCTGTCCTTTCTAACTTACTAAAGCATACTTTTCAAACTTAAAAGTGTTCTTCAATTCCTTCCTCCTTTCCTACTAGTAAAAGTAAAAGACCATTGAGGCGACGACGGACTTTAAAAGGTCACGTAGTTCAATTGCAGAACTGAAAAAAGGAAAATATAATATATCCAGAGATTTGATTTAGAGTTTTTTTTTTTTTTTTTTTTTTTTTTTTTTTTCTATTTAATTAACGATGAAACATTAGGTTGCATTCAGAAAAATTTTACTCGCAGGCCTATACTTGAAAATGCACTTTTGTGCATATGATTCCAGTTTTTATTTACTTCAATATTCAACAGCAGAAAGTATTAACCCGTTTGCAGTCGCTATAGACAGCGTCACCTATTGCAGATTTCGCACTTTTTATTTAACTGTCATCAATAATTTTAAGAAGTGTTGTGATCGACGTTTCTTCGATTTTAATCGCGTATTATGTACATCAAATGCCACTTCTAAAAATTTTTGGTGGCTATTGAATAAAAAATTCTGGCAACACTGAAGAATGGGCGGCAAATTGACTAACTAGCGACTACTCACGGGTTAAATTTGTAAAAATTTTCAATGTGCAATTTTCATGGATTTACCCGTTTTGCGAGTTTCCAGACACGATTAATTTTAGAAAATGTCAGTCTGTATGGGCATGACAAAGATAAAAATATTGTAACCGCTCTAGCACAAGAATTAACATGTAAAATTCTGTAAAAATGTGTAGCTGCAGATTGACATAAAAATATCAACTTTTCCTGAAAACTGTCTATCAGGTGGCGTTGTCATCCCGTTTTTTCATATGCTGAACAAACGTAACGCTAAAATGGGTCTCTCGAATTTGCCCTCTCGTCACTTCCTCCTCCCTCCCCCCTCTCCGAAATCGAAAGTCGCAAAACAACCAAAATGGATTTTTGGAAATATGCTTCAGAAGCTCGAAATTTCACTTCTCCGAACCAATTCTCCCCTTCTCTCCTTAAAATAAAAAATTCTGAAGTTGACGTATTTATTATTATTATTATTATTGTACTCGAATCTAGTCTCCAATTTTCTTCACAGTGAAGTAATTGGAAGCCTAGTTATGCTCGCAATAATGTTTTTGCTGCCATTCCCCTAGAGATGAATTTCCCAAAACAGCGTTTTAATGGGGGAGGGGGGAGGGGGAGGGTCAGGGCCCCCAAAACCAATCTCCACATCAAAATTTGTGACCCAATCTCTCAAGAATAGTCACGGCAGTCTTGAGTTAGTGACTAAATGTACTCTTTTATATATTTAGATGAAAGATTCTGTGAAATTTTTTTTTTGTCCCCTCTCTCCCCTTGAGGGGAGAATTTTGTAAAATCGCTTCTTAGTGGGAGTGTTCTCATTATATTTCATGCTTTTAGGTGCAAGGGTTTTGGCTGGGCTTTGATAGATGAAACAATCAGTGGTCTTTCGCGTTTTTATATATAGAAGACATGTATATAGCCAATTTTCATATTGCATAAAAACTTTAGATAGCGAAAACGGATAAAATTCACTGAATTAGATTTTTTTTTTTTCCTGTTAAGTATTTTTATTCATATCTTTACCAAGAAATACATTATAATGTTCCTTTTTTATGTACTTGCGAATTTATTTGTCCCTTATTTATATGTATATATATATATATAGATATATATATAAATCTTGTCATTATACAGTCATGTTTTTAACTTGATTTTAAGATTATTCGTCATTTTTCAATAATGAAAGTGAGAAAAAATGAATGCACTGAAGTATTTTTTTTCCTTATTAAGAGTTCTTATTTTATATATTTATAAATTTATCTGTACAAATAAAAATGTTAAACTCATCTATATGGGCAAACACACCTCAATATTACAAGAATAATTTTAAAAGCTTGTCGTATTGTTTCAAAGGGTTAAACTTCTTTTCTGCATCAAAGATGTTGTTGCAGTAAAAGTAGATTTACAGTTAAGGTAGAAATAAAGGGTAGTCTATTTAATTTTCACAGGGTGGGAGGACATACTTGTCGATTTTGCGACGAAACTACAGACTTGGCGACCAAATTTGGCAAGATATAGTAATTTAGTGTTACCAAAGTTTAGAAGCTTAATTTTCAATAGAAGCCGAGTTCTGGTACTTTCTGGATTCTTTTTCTTACATTGGTTTCTGGTGCAGCACTACGTAGAAAGTCGTCAAACCCTGGCCGAGACTATATATATATAATATAAATAAATAAATATAAAGACACTCCGAAGAGTTTAGTTATTTTTTGGACATCTGTTCTGAGTGGTCGTCCCTGAGAGAGAGGCTGCAGTTTAAACGGTTTATCCTAATTCCAGAATCAGGGAAACTCCTGCTCTATGGTGTGTTTAAAGGCTGTTACTTGAATTTTGCGGTATGTGTTTGAGTAGGATGTTTTATTGTACTGTTTTGAGAATAAGCTTTGAATAAAGTGCATTTGTCGACTAGAACCTGCCTCTTTTTTTATGAATTACTTTCTACATGCAAGAAAGCTGAAATTTTGGTAACAATATGAATAGAGATAGAGACGCTTATTTTGCATTAGAATATGATATGTGTAATCCTGAAAAATTTAGTAATGGATCAAGATGAAGTTCAGTTTACAAAAAATATTTTTTCTATTTAAATATTTATTTACTATTTCATTATTAAGCATACACAGATTTATTATATTATGTATCTATAAATTTATCTTCTGCATATTTGTATCTTAGAAAATAATATTAAAAAATTCTACTATAAAATTTGAAACCGCATTATCATATTTGTAGTTATATGTTTCAAGTTCATTTAATTTACATACCAATCCCGATTTTTTTTTTTTTTTTTTTTTTTTTAACGATCTTTATTGTAGAAAAATTATTCTATTAAATAATTTCTTTTCTCAGATTAAATATTTATTTGCTTTTACTAAATAGTATTTCGAAAATGTTCTTCTTTGTATGCTTGTAAACAGGTATGTTGATATTTTAATACCGCGTTTGTATGTGTTCAATGCTATTTGTCAATTTATACAAAAACATAAAAAGTCATTTAAATCTATTTGACAGAAATATATAATCAGATAAAGGGGATCGAAATAAGTGAATTTAGTATATGAAGTGTAGTGCGGAAATTCCATGTTTAGATGGTTGATTGCACTGATGAGACAGTACATTTTCATAGACAGCAAGTCATTCCTTGCTACCGGTAATCAATACTCACCACACAGATTTTGAACGGGATGCTCCGTTATGCCAATTCGAAGTTTCAACAAAATTTGCGACGACTACACATATATTTGTGAATTTTAGAAAACATATAAGACATATCACGCACGTTTGAAGCAACAACTGATATTGTAGATACCAAATTCTTAAAATACTTAATGAGTCAAGTTTTAAATGCTATCCCCAAGGAAGCAAAGGTGTAACGACGCATTTTCCTCGAAATCCGTACAGAAATTTATAATTACGCCCAAAGAAACGTACATATCTCATCAGTAAAATTTAATGCCTCAAAGAGATATGATATTTTTGCACCAATATTCTTACGCTAAATCTATATATTTTGATTTCCTCTAACAATTTGCTAAATGTTTTGAAATTCCCTGTATAATTATTAATATTTTTTTTTTTCGCTCTGAAAAGTGTACTTTTTGTTTCCTTTTGTATTTTATTTCATTTTATTTGATACATTTCTGATTTTCTTTTGTTGATATCGCTCAAAAAACTTATTATTATTAAGGTGTCACTTGGCTTCCTAATTGATAATAATAATAATAATAATAATAATGTTTTATAAAAGTTAATGCAGGGCGCCAACTGAAGCTATGCACACAGGCGTCTGACAATGCTGACTCCGTGACAAAGTATCAGTTTAATACGCAACATTAACACATTATACGTATCAAAAAGCATATGTTAAAAGTTGTAATGAAATTCACGTAAAATAAAATTCTTGAGAAATTTCCCTTTTGGAAATTAATTTATTTTCTCTAAAAGGACGGTCCCTTGACTCACGGGTATCACTTAAAAAACAGTAGTGCACCGTGTTAACAAGAATAGCGTGCATTTCAACAGAATCCAATCGATGATGAACTGCCTCTGAAGAAGGAGGTACGTGACCTTTAGTTGCGTGAAGCTCGCAACACGCGACAACTCTGTCTTCTCGCAGTCCCCTTTGGGAAAAAAGTAATTTATTTTTCTTTTCTCTCTGACATCATCAAATTCGGTTCACGTTTTGTTCTAAATTTGCGCATTTGGTCGACAAAAAAGTTATTTGGCGATAGACTGCTTTTTGAAGAAAAAAATTGACGAAATCCCATTCTTTCAGTGATTTTATATCAATAAGCAGCAAGCAAATTTATGCTATGAAAATTTTATTGCGGTTAAAAATTTAATTTCGTAATGAAGCACAATTATTCTATGCCAAAATTATCTGTGAAATTGTCACAGATGCAATAAAAACAAGTTTTTTAAAAGAAAATTTTTTTAAGTCAATTCCTACTTACAAACACTATCGAAAAAGTTTATATATATATATATATATATATATATATATATATAATTTTGAATTAGGAACTAAACAGCGCGTGCGCAAAATGAAATAAAAATAATTATACGATTAAAAAAAAAAAAAAAAAAAAAAACTTTTTATATCCATGTTTTAAATTTTCTGACGAATCATAGAGCTCTTACCAATGTGCATAAAATTTTTAAAGTGATAAGGACGTCAATTTTTGTGAGATGCATAATTTAACTTTTTATAATTTTTTAATGCTCACGTTTAATTAAATATATTTATTTTTAGGTCGAAAGAAAATGAACTCGTTTATTTATTTATTTATTTTGGGGTGGGGGGCAACAATTAAATTATAGCTAATATTTTAATGGCTATAATAACGCTATTATGATGTTATTATTTTTCATATTTTAATTAATTATAAGAAAACTAATCAAAAATTCGAAAATAGGACTTCGAAGTATTGTGTTGTCACGGTGTTCTGAGCAATCCTGAAAGTTTCGAATTTCTAGCTAGCCGGGGAGTTAGTTAAAAATCGATTGCAAGATTTGTACAAGGTATATATAGGGAGAGTGTGAACTAATAGTAGGAATTGAATAAAAAACAAACCAAAATAAAATAAAATAAAAACAGTTATCGATGGTTTAGTAAATCATTTCAAGACATGCAGACACATACACACATTTTACAGAAACCCTTAGAATATATAGATATGTAAATACAATTTATGAATTAAAAAAAAGAAAAAAAAAAACCCTTTTTTTTTTTTTTTAATTCTAAACTAACTTTATGTTTGTTTTATTAAAAAATGATAATAAGAGTGTATATTCATATATATTTAAAATAAGTATGTAAATAGAGTAAGTTAAACAAAATAAAATAAGTTTAACGTATCACATTTATGGGGGAACAAACAATTTAAAATTATTAATAATTAATAAATGTAATAATAATAAAATTCAATAAATATATATTTTAAACATTTTTAAAAATTATTTAATTATTACGTTCTATAGGAATGACGTATTAAATATTTTAATCAAACTAAATAAAATAACTCAATACTATATTCTGCTATTTAAGAGGGTAGTACACATGTGAAGTCACAAAAATCGTATTTTAGATTTTTTTTTTTTTTTTTTTTTACAAATTTAAAAGTATAAATTTATTCTGAATAAGTATATACCAATATTTGTGTAAATAATACCCATTGTGATAAATGCTTACTGAAATATGAGTGAAAATTTCACTTCCAATATAAATGTTCTTCCTTTAAACTGCTTTTACTCAAAAAGGTACTTTTTGCGGTTGCGCAGATAACATTTCCAAAACTATTGCAGTACAGTTTCAAAATTTTCATCTAGCCCAAGTAGTAAGGAACACTTGTATTAATTGTTAAACAATTACATATGATAGTAAAGATATAAATCAAAAGATATTGAAAAAGTTAATATGAGTTGTTTCTGAGACATTGATATATGAGATCTTATATAACAAATATGAATGAAGTATAACAAATAGTTATAATAATAATAATAATAATAATAATAATAATAAAGAACAGAAGCCACCATGTCTCAAGCCGGTTTTAGCTGATTAAACCAATTTGGCGGTCGCCCAAATCCTCCGCAAGACCACATGATAAAAAATAAATTAAATTAAAATGAAGATAATAATTACTGATATATATATATATATACATATATATGTCGATAGATAGATGTGTTGTAATAAAACAGTGTAATTTAGAAAAGCAATTGATAAAATGTCATCGATATTCTCAATAACTAACATGAATTAATATATAACTAAATCAAAAAATCTAGGACATCTTTAGAAAAGATATAAAAAGAATGAACATGTCATATTATATATATATATATATACACTAAGCGACAAAAAAAAAGCCGCACTTAGATGTTTTCCTTTTCGCCTTCTACAACCGCCAATTTTATAGTTTAAAAAGCAAATTTTCGAACAGATTTTACTATGTTGTCCTCCACATACACTTTAGCTTTGAGTCTAGTGTTAAAAACAAAATGCAATTGTCAGGAAAATTGTAATTTTAGAATTTATTTCAAAAATGGTAAGAATAAGGCAGTTAACGATGCCACAAAAAGTATTAATTTTTAAATGAAAATCAAAAAATATTTTAGTACGTGAGATGGCAAAATAATTAAATGCTAACGAAATATTAGTAAAATGAATTTTAGCAAAACATAAATTTTTTTGGCCGTTTAAACTGGGAATTTGGCTTTAGGCAGTCATGTTGCTCGTCCAAGCAAGATAACCGCAAGTTAAAATGCGAATGTTTAAAAAATCGATTTGTATCATGTTCAGAACTTAAAAAAGATTTTAAAAAAGTGTATAGTAAATTACTTTCTCCAAAAACAATGCGGGAACAATTAAAAAAAGCGGGTTAAAGAACGGAAGATCTGCGAAAAAAGCCATTATTAAGGAAAAGGATTAGAAAAAACGATACTTTAGTTGACCAAAATTTAAAAACATTATCGGTTAATTATTAGGCTGAACTGGTTTTCTTTGATGAATCAATTTTTCTTTATTTCGTGCAGTTGAAAAAAGCTAGAATGAAGACGAAAATGTGACCAACTTAATGAAAATCGCACTTTTAAAACAGTGACACATTCTCCGTACATTATGGTACGGAGGTGCATAACTTTTCAAACACTCGGGGAAATTTTTATGCTCAAGGGATCAATTAACTAGAAATAAAACACAATCTGCATAAGAGTGGTGCTTGACCGACTATTTTGGAGGTATCTTAGACATTTCCGTAAACAGCATTTGAGGATAACAAGGCACCTTACTACACGGCGTCTGTGGTAAGTTTATTCACTTCAAATTGTCAAAATTTCTTATACATTCCCATGAGAACCTATAATTCTGTAAGTAATCATACTTTTTTTCACTTTAAGTTAAATACCACAAAGGATATAGTAGAATTTCTTCTTTACCAGACATGGAAATGGTCAAAATCGCGATCCGCTCGAAAATGTTTCGTTTACAAAAAGGCGGGGGAGAGGGGAGAGGATTCGAAATTTGCAGCCTATAACTTTGCCAGAACTAGAAAAATTTATTTGTGATATTTGGCACATTGAAATTTCTGAGATTTATATTAAAACACTGTATAAAACTATGCCATTGCGCATTAATGCAGTAATTCCATATAAAGGTGGAATTAACCCAATGCAGAATACACATTTTTAACAAAAAATTGCTTAGATCTAACAAATAAATAGTTGTATTTCATATATTAAAATATAACTTGCTTATTTCATATAATAAATCATAATAGAATGCAAAGTGTATAACTATTGCATTATGTTCAAAAAGAAAGTTTTATGCAGATTTTTAAATAGTACTTCGTAAAGTGCAATAAAGCGAATTATTAAATCGAAAATATACATAGGTATCATTTCATACCTTTGGTATTATGCAAACAAGACAGTTTTATTTGTTTCAAACATTAATTTTAAAGTTATTACAAATAAAAAAGGTATAAGTCATTTTTTCTGCAGTGCGGCTTTTTTTTTGTCGCTTAGTGTATATATATATATATGAAAGAATCCTCCGAACTTACCAAAACAGTATTCTGAGAAAATTGTTGGAAATGTTTATTCAGAACACCATACATTTAGTTATTTATTTATTTAACCCCTTAACGCGCGGTGTCCTTGCTGCGAGGACGCAAAATTTAAGATCCAGCTGCAAAAATTCATCCCGGAAACTTTTTAGCAAAAATTTACGTTTATAACATATCAGAAAAGGCCGGTTTTTTTAACCTTAAAATTTAAAATTTCTTTTAGTTTAATTTAGTTTATGAATTCCGGTGGCAGTATAATTTAAATGATCTCAAATGTCTTGCGCCGCAAAGGGTTAAACAAGCACAAAATTAAAACCTATTGAGATATGCTTAATTAGTTATTTGTATACATTTATTAACTTTTCTATTATCTTTTGCTTTGTATAAAGCTTCACCTTCATATGTTTATTATTATTATTATTATTATTATTATTAATTGAAATCTTCTTTCCTGGTGTTTAATTACAGGCTGAATTATTATTATTATTATTATTATTATTATTATTATTATTATAATTATTACATAAGTTTAACCATGGTGTTGAATCTCAATTAAAGGAATGACTTTTGTGTTGTAAACCGAATGAAATATATTTTTACATTTTTTTCCTTCCTTTCTTTTTTCCTTTTCCTTTCTTCCAAAAATGTATTTTTAGTATTAATTTCTGGAAACTATTTATGACAATACACACATACATCAAACATTTTATCATTAAATTCCTAATCGAGATGTATATTTAAATATTAAGAAAACGTTGAAAGTGTTTCCCATTTTATAGTACTTTTGTTTCGACGATTTTTACAATTAAAAGACCTTTCAAAGGAATCAGTTGTATTCAATTTATTTTCAAAAATGCCTTTGATATAAAATCTAGGAAATCATTAATTTTCAGCAATAGACTTAAAAATTTTTGGGGAAAAAAAAAATAAATAAAAATAAATAAAATCTATTTCTAATTGGACATTAATGAACACGTGATGTGATTATGTTAAAACGCAATTTTCAACTTTAGTTTTTAACCTTATTATGAATGTGATGATATTAATTTGTTATGACTGTCTACGGCTTTGAGGAAATTGTATTAGGAGTTTAATAATTGAGAAATTTCTGTATTTCTGTGACGTTTTTTTTTTCTACTTCTTCCAGGGATCTCTTTGAAAAGATTTTCATATGTATGGTTGCAAAGCAAAGCCGCGAGGAGGTATTTATCTCCGTAATCACTGGTCGCTGACATATACTTCCAATTACAAATTGTTTTAGAAAATGTAAGCATTTATGATATGGCATGTTTAAATATGAAAAGTTTTTTGAAAATTACAAAAACTTACTTATTATACAGTCCCCATGTCCCTATAGTCATATTTAATAAAAGTTGACGTTCATCCTAACAAATATAAGACAAAAAGTTTCACTTCTGTGCACACAAAATTGACTGAGATATTTAGTTTCAAAATTAGGGATTTGTTCGCATTTTTTCCACCCTTATTAAGAGCTTGGTTAAAAAGTCCGTAATAAAGCCCTAGAAGGGCTTATAAATTTAAACTGCGCCTTTTTAAAGGGTATCGCTATTTAACGAATTTTCCATATACCAAATGTTTTTGTTGCATTTAATGTACTTTGGGTTTTAGTAGTTACAACTAAGTACTCTTAAATACTAAACCGAATGTTTCATTTGGAGTAAAAAGACATCTCTAGTAGCGGAATATTCAGTCCTAAGCGAGAATTTTATCAACACCTACGCGAATTATAACGTCTTAAGAGTTTTAGTCGTTAATTGCGTATAAGGTGGTCACTCGGACTTATCTCTTCCCCTTTTCTCACAATGTAATTTTTCTATTAAATCGAAACTTCCAGACTTATAAGGAACATCATCCAAATTTCCGGCTCCAATTTCAATGAATCTTCATTTTCTGATAAACGGCATGAATTACTTACGTTTTTTATGAAAGAAATTTAAGACATGGATCATAATTTCTAAATTTATTGATTTCTTAAAAGTTGCAATTTATTTATTTACGCAAGCGACCAGAAAGGAATTTTTAAGGCGAAAATCAATGAAATCATAGTCGTCACCGCACAAATTACTATGCCAAGTATTTTTATGATTGTATATGAGCTGCGCCACTTTCAAAATCAAACACTTTTTTGTGAAAAGTCGTGTAGTGGCTGTTTGTGTGTGAAGCTGCAGTTGATTTTTCTCATATTTTTCGCATTAATAAAGTTTGAATTTTGCTTTAATAAAATCGGACTTTAGTCAAGTTTTAACATGCCATAGTGAATAAAATGGTGAAAAAGTAGCTGCATATGTTACAAAATTGTCTAAGAGGAGTTTAATTTTTCACTATGGTATATTCAAACAATAACAATGCATGAGAATATAATTAACGTTGATGAAATACAGTAGTTATAATCTCAACTGATGCAAGTTATTGAAGAGTGAATATCTTCAAGTTACATTTTTCATCAATAAGAGTACGGATTTGGATTTTAAATTAAAATTGAATACATTTTGTGATAATGGCAATATTATTAATATATGTTCTTGATCTATTCTTTTGATCTTGCTATATTTCTGAGATAAATAACGGACTGTTGAATGTTACCTGGCTGTTAAATTATAAATGACTATTATATATATCATCATGGAGTTTAAAGCTGTAACCCAGTTTGGGAGTTTAAGGAGTTTAAGCTGCTATAGCCCAGCTTAGGTGCTATAATTTAATTTTATTAGCTTCAGACATTTGTTAGGAAGTAGATATTTTTCTCCTCATATTGCTTGGCTGTTAGATATTATAACATACTTTGCATTAATTAGGTAAAATTTTTAAGGATTTTCTGTTCAACTCTGTTTTGCTGTACGAGTCGTTTTCTTAAGTGAAGCCTAATTTCTTTTGAACTGACTTATAGAAGGTTATTGATTTGAATTTCGAATAATTGTTCAGTTTTAAAAGTAACATACATTTGTAAAGCGTGTTGGGAATTTGCAACATATTGCGTTATATTTCTCGATAATTTTGTGCTAAATTAGCACGTATTTGTTACACTTTCATTATTATTTATTCCAGTCTAATTGCTTACAGTCTTTACAGGTTTTTGTGGTTTGAAATAAATTAATACCTGTAACAGGGATGGAACAAGGTCGCAGAACTCACACCAGTATCAATTTAAAAAATTTCTCTATACCAATCAAATCGTTTGTTTAAGAATTATTATTATTATTATTATTATTGGTGGTATGAGTTTCGCGCCAATGTTCCATCCCTGCTGTAAATTTTAACTTTTAAAAACTCAATTAATTTGGAAAATAGGAGGCACAGCAAAAATTTCTTTAATAATAATAATAATAACTAATAATAATACATGTCTTATTAAAGAAATATAATTACATTCGAATCAGAAACGGACACTTGAGACTTATGAATACTCGTAGTGGGTAAAATATGCAACGTTAAATATTCTGCGAAAATTCAACCCGTTTAAACTCTACTTGAAAATTTAATTTGAAAAAAAAACTATAATTTGTAGTTTCATTAAAATCTATAATTTGTAGTTTCATTACAATCTATATAATTCGCGTGACAGTAAACTATAACATACCTACCACATTTCAGCTCAATCGAACAAATCGTTTAGACATTATCGTGTTCACTCACACACATACACTCATGTATACATCACTGTACAAATAGCAAAAATGAACTCAGGAAACCTGAAAACACAGATACACGAAAATGTCATAGTCGAAAGTTTTCAAGATTACAACACTTTCCATAGATAACGTATGTTCTGCAAACAAATATTGCACTCTTGTTTTGTTGTACTACCCTAGTACTGACATTAAAAATACAGAATTCATTTACCTGTAAAAAATCAAGTTGCCCGATTTCAAACTGTCGATCTACTTGATATAGTGTTATATTCCTATGAAGAGTATGCCGTGTTGGTCTTAAGTAAATCCACAAGTGCGCTGATTGAATTTGGGAATTTTGGAGGTTGGATGAAAGTTTAAAGTAGAGGTGTTGATCTCCATTCTCTACTTCGATTAACATAGGAGCTACATAGAGAGGAAAAAAATACTGTGAGCGGCTGGTTTTTCAAAGGAAACATGAAATGTAAGTACTGTGCAAATATGAAACAGATTGTCAATAATTTTATAACCATATTATTTTATAATTTTTATCATATCAGACCAGAGCATCCTTGTAAGAAACGCTTTTAATTGATCTGTAAGTATAATTAAATATATATATATATATTCTTTAATAAATGTATATGAGCATTTTAAATCTCATTTAAATAAAAAAGGAAGAATTTCTTCTTTCTGGTTTTTCAAACATTAGTTATATGCTGATTTTCAAAACACCTTTATGAATGACTAAAATAGTTTTGCATAGCACACTATATTATCAAATTTGAACTTTCTAACTTTTAGTATAGTATATATATATTTAAATCTCTGAAAAATAAAATAAAGAATAAAATGAACTGAAAACCCCTAATAATAATTAGAAATTGATTTTTTTTTTTTAAACAATTATTTTGAATTTTAATATATTTTTTTAAATTTATAAACTGTGTTTTGTATATTTTATATTCGTATATAACATATCCTTTTTAAACCTTACTTCATTTTTTTCTATTTTAAGTATATAAAAACTACATAGATAGATAGGTAATTTAGCTAATATTTTTAATGATATTCTAACTTCATTGAATTTAAAAATATATTTTTTCACCATTTAAACGCTACGGTTTCTAAACTTCAATAATCCGAAATATGAAAACATTGCTGATGTTTGAGAATTACTTTTGTAATAATATTTTGATTGTATAATTTTATTCTTGACATCATATTAGGGAAAAAAAAAAAAACAGTTTTTAACACAAGGCTATCCAAGCTTACAAGGAGAGATAACAACATGGAAGATAATATACAATGAAGGTAACCAACAGTGACGTACTTGGTATAGCGTCTGCGACTGAAATCTTGAGGCTTCGGTTCGATGTTACCTAAAACATGTGTTCTTAATTTATCTTTTTTTTTTCTTTTTTTTTTCATTTCTTACTTTATCTACAAAACAATGTTAAAATCTTTTTTAAAAAGTATAGAAAATTAAAAATATTATAAATAATAACTGTATATACAGATATATAATTGCTATCCAAATAAATTAATTAATTTCTTCTCTAATCGATATATAGCATCTTGAGAAATTTTAGTTCAATATTATGATGAATTTAAAACTGACATTATAAACTGATAATATTTTTACAAAATATTGCATAATGATGAAACCCGCAACAAATAGTATATCTTTTAACTACAAATTTAAGAAATTGAATTAAAGGAAAGATTTTCTAGCTGCACAGAATAAATAGTTAGATAAATAGGTTGGTAGGGGTTATACAAAGGAAATATTTTTCTTATATTGATCAGCAAAGATTTTCCTCGTTATTTATTTATTTATTTATTTATTTACAAGTCAAAAGCCACTATGTAAAATAGAAGTATTAAAAACAGAAGGCTCAAACCAAGTTTTAAATGGTACATCTGCTATTTTTAGTTATTTTAATTTTCTTGTTTATTTTTTCTTTTTATATATTTACATTCAGACTTTTATTTATTTATATTACTTATTTACATATTTATTTATTTATCTTATTTACATATTTATTTATTTTGCTATTAAAGCTGTGGACGACCGATTGCAAGCATGGATGATTGTAAAATTGTAAAATTTAATAAATTATAATTATTTATTTTTTGTAAATAAAAAAATGTACCTAAATGTATAGGTATTACATATTTATTTTTCTATTTCTAATATTTATAGTTTTCTATAATTTAAAATAATTTAGCTATATTTAATTTTAAAATAAAGTAAAAATAAAACAAAATGTAAAAGAAAGAAAAGAAAGTTAACCTTAGGTAGCATCAAATTGAAGACTTTCAGATTTTAGCTACGGGCGCTACCAAATACGCCATTGGAGTGTTGACGTTTTTACGAAATAACTTGTACCTAAAGCAATTGGTGAATCTTTAAAAAGGCTTTTTCCCAAGATTGTTTGGCTAGTGCTCACTACTGCTTTAATGTATTGCTGCCTTCATAGTATTCTATGATTCTGCAGAAATTCATCTCGAACTGAAATTTTCATGTCACGACCTCTACTTGTTAATGAGAAAAGGCTGTTTTCTTATTTATTTATTTTCAAAATGAAATAGAAAAACAAAACGAAATAAGCTAACGGAAAAGAAATTCGTATAAACTCAAACTAATATTTAAAACTGAAACATTTGAAAATACAGTTCAAAATAATGAATTTAACAAATATAACAATATAAATAAAAATTCTAAAATAAATTTCCTTTTTACATCATTACTGTGGTTAAAAGAACATAATTAATTCATCTGCCTCAAAAATAATAGTAAGAAGAAACCAATATCACTCAAATTTGGAACAATGGATACTTTATTTATTTATTTATTTATTTTTAAGACTTATAAGGGGATATCATTAAAATGAACGTAAATTTATTTTTCATTATTTCCGAAATTGGTATCTTAAAATATCGGTCACAGTTTTCTATAAGTTTATTAGAAATATTTATTACAACTTTGTAAATGATATAAAATATTTCAGTTATCTTGTGAATAACCTGGATATTACGTTAGACTGACCTATTCATCCAACCTCCTTAATAGAAATATATACTCACTCAATTTAGAAATTCTTATGAATAATGTAAATGGTATTTCATGTACGTCACAAGTGGTGAGTTTTAAAAGGAAAATGATGTAATTTAGCAGTTTATGAAAATGTATGTATCATATTTTACATTAGGAGCTAAATATATTTTTAATTCCGAAGACATGATTTATGCAAGTGGAATAAAACTGGAAATATGTAGAAATATGTGATAACATGTAAATGATTGTGTACATTAAATTTAATTCTTTTAGAGTTTCGTTAATATCATTGAGTAGAGCACAGCTATCGTTTATTGTAATCTTTAGATCTAAAAACAATGATTCATTTTGCATTGCTATTACTTTCTGTAAATTGTAAATAATTTGTATAAAAAACAGTAAGCATAAACTGTAGAATAATGTCGTTTATATGTATATATATATATATAATTGATGTAAAAATCGTAATGAATAATCAAGAGCAATGGAAAATAGTTATATAACTTTTGTTGTTATCATAGTCATATATATATATATATATAAATCGTAATATGATTCCATATTTAAATTTTGTATGATGTCTTTTCTTTTAAATAAGTAAAGTTTCGGTATTTTTGAAGTAATTTTATTCATTGTTATTTGTTAGATGAAAACAGATTCGCCGCTAACATAGAAGAAACCATATCATGTGGTATATATTGGGAATTTGTAAATACAGGTTCACTTTGAATTCATGATGGGACAAATTTCAAGGGGAGATAGGATTCAGAATTGCATAGGAATCCACATGGGCACAAATGTCATCTTAAACCTTTAAGAACCATTTTTTTTTTTTTTTTTTTTTTTTTTTTTAAGATGTGGGCATGTGTTTTGAATGTTGAATTTTCAACAAATATCTTTTTCGTGTAAATGATTACATAAAAAGATATGCATAGTAATAGCGCTGTTTCTAACCGAAGTATTTAAAGCACTGATATTATTAATACGAATATTGTATACATTTGAACACTTTCTGTAATATTATGTAGGTAAAGAGCTATCTTTCATCTCCTCAGCATTTCATGTTTTTTCGCCTACACTTTCATTTCTGACCCCGCATTGCTATACAAAAAATGCTTCTTTATATACATTTTATCTATCCTTAAAGTTTGGCCCATGAATTCAGAGAAATCCTGCATAATATTTGTAATGTTTTCCACATTACATACATTACAAACAAAGCTAAATAATAATAATAATAATAATAATCAATTTTAATATTCATATGACGAGAAAGAATCCATAGAAATCAAAATCGTTAAATGTTAAAACGGTACTTTTTATCCTTTTAATATTATCAACCAACTGAATACACTGTTAAAAATAGTTTCTTAAAACTTTAAGATGATACCCACCAACAATAAGACGGTAATAGAACATAAAGTTGTTCAGGACTTTCAAAGCCAAAAAAAAAAAAAAAAAAAGAAAAAAAAAAGAAAAAAAAAAAAAAAAAAAGAAACAGTATCTTAATGAAAAGAATGCAAATTTAAAATTTTATCATTGCAATTTTAATTTTCTAACAGTTACATTCAATAGAAAATTCATTGCATCTTAGAATTTTATAATAGTAGCTGCAAATATTTCTTTTAATTAAAAAATTATTTATACCATTATTATTTGAGTTAAAAATACTATATTTCATTTCTTTCTTTCTTTCTTTTTTTTTCTATGCCATTTTTTTTCTTTAATTTTTGTTTTTATTTGTTAAACTATTTAGTTATTAAATAATCAGAAGTTCAATTTAGAAACAGAAACTGAGAAATTATGATTCACAAATGCGAAACAAACATACAAAAACTGTTTTCTCTGGGGGAAAAAAATTGAGTTAGTGATTTTTCATTAAACTCAGCATAAAATAGTATATCTACATATTTTCCTAGATATGTCTACAGTCGGCAGCAAAATTATTCGAGCGCTAGCAATAATTCCTATGTAAATAATAATAATAATAATAATACACTTAATACTGCTTTGTTAAATAAATCCTTGTCGAGTCGTGTTCCTAGTCAATCTAAGAACATATTAGACAAGGATTTTTTTTTTTTTTTTTTTTTTTTTTTTTAAATAAATATTCAGAGGAATTATTGCTAGCGCTCGAATAATTTCGCTGCCGACTGTACATATCTTCCTAGTAACTAGTAATACATCTAAACGAACGATAATTAAGGTTTAAGTTAAGAAATTTTTAACTTTTTAACTTTTTAAATTTATTAGATTTTGTGTTTTCTGAAAACTTGCATCCAAAGGAGAACACAGGGTTTCAATGCTTTATCCTCAAATGTAAATTTTTACTTCTTTTATCTCAAACATGCATTAACGTTTACGGGGCTTTACTTCGGAAAAAAATAAGCATAAAAGATATAATCATTTTATTCCTATAAATTCTCAATGTTCAAATCAATTTTTTTTTTTTCCCACAGTAGAAAAATCATGCTCTAAGCCTCTAAAGGATGTATGCGGAGGATCTTACGTTTGTTCTCAGCTTATCAATTTTAGATTGTGTTAGAAAAAAACCCATTCCTATCAAAATTTATCACTAAAATCATAATCTACGAGGGTCAACAGCCACATTAGTTTCGACAGGTCGTTGGCATTTTTAGGTCTAGTGTATCTTGTCTACGATGATTGAAATAGATCATATTTCATACGTAAAATAAAAATTATGTTTCCCAAGATTATCCTCAACAATTAATTCTTTAAAGGAATTAAAAAGTAAATTATCTTCTTGTCGAAGAGGATCAAAGTTAACTAATGGCGACGAAATTTACCTTTCGAAATGATGCAACTTTGAAAATTTATATAATCATTAAATGATAGATACCTTATGAGAGTTACGGTGATGCTTATGCTTTTACGTGTTTGATTACTTCATTTTATGCACATAAAGAAAAAGTACTGGATTCGTGAAATATTTTGACGAATTTAATAGGTTTTGAATACAGTTTGATTATTTTAAATTAATGTCTATATTACCATATTTTTGTGGTCGTTGTCATACTTAAGAAAAAAAGTATGGAATAGCACGAACGTATGTATTTCTTTAGATCTTAATATAAATTGGTGATCATTTGGTTTTTGCTATATATTCCCCAGAGAATGGCGCTGCTACGCTGCAATTTTCTCTACTTACAGGAAAACTGGATATGAATTTCTGTCATGTACAAGCGCGTAAAACTGAATAGGTAATTCTTTTATTATAAAAAACGACGTTGATTTAATTTGGGTATATATTTTCCAAAAGTAGCACTGTTCAGCAAAACTTTCATGATATACTGGTAACAATATCTTAGCTTCTATTTTATAGAATTATACCAATCTTGTTATGTTAGTTGCTTATTTAGGAAAATTATCTTGACTAAATCATGGTGTGACATGCCTGTTAATGTATTCTGTATTTTCCCGTTTTTTTTTTAACTGCTGTTTTTCCTGATAGTCATCTAGTGAATGTAACACCATGAACCTCTTAATATACGAGATGCATATCATGAAAAACTGTGATATTTTATTTTGATGCACATCGTCTGAGATGCGGGAATGCTGCTATTTACTTTCTGTGGTTTTCCAGATGGCTATATCTGCGCATCTATTGGTTAAAACTGTCTTAGACTTTAGATATAAAATCTTTATTGTGAAAAGCTATCCTGATATAATTTTCTTGCTTGCGAACAACTAGCCCCACTCATGCAGCACTTTTCAGGTTTTATTCCAATCTGCAAAGTAACCTACTTCAACCTCGTATTATATAATTTTTATCATGAGAAATTATGCCGCTTAAGTTTTGGGTTGAGATTGATGTTGAGTGGGTTTGTGGCTTTTCTCTCCCTCTTATAATTTTCCCTTCTCCAATCACCAAATCCCACGAAAACTGTGGAAATTTTTTTTAATGCAATGACTGATTACCTAATTATTATTATTATTATTATTTACTTCCGTTTTCATATTCGAAAAATTTTCAACCGTCAAATTAGTACTTGTTTTCCAAAAAATTATTTTTTCATTTTTCAGGTAAAAGATGAGAAAAATGCACTCAGTTAATTTTTCGTCTTTTTAAGCTTAAGCTTAAATTTTTGAAAATCGAATACTAATTAAGTAGTTGTGAATTTTCCAAATATAAAAACGGAATTTAAAAAAAATAATTAGATAATGAATCATTTTATAAACAAATTTCTCCATAGAGTTATATGGAATTTGTTGACCAGAAGCGAGGAAATTATAAGAAGATGAATGGGGATTTAACGTCTCAACAAAGATTCGTAGTGGGCAATTAGAAAATTTTCCCTTCTAAGGGGTTTAAAGTGCAAATTTTGGGACATATTCACAGATAGCGGTCATTGTTGAAGTATTTTTCGGCATAGTGAAAGAAACAGTCATATTCGATCACTGAACTGAAATGTAACTTTTAAATAAGCTCTATTTTGGTATATCGATTAAAGAATCAGTATAATAGCTTAATCACAAACAATATTACGGCTTTGTTTACACCAAATACAAATTATCGAAGATTGTTTGGAGAAATTGTGAGAAACTATCGACAAATCCCTCTGTATATTAAGCAAGGAAGAGAGTGATTATGAGAAATATTCTTATTTAAAGTATTGATAGAATAGCGATAAAACATTTATCGTACAAATAGCTACTAAATATATAAATAAGTCAGAAGAACGTAAAATCTTAGCTATTAAAACGACTACATCGATTGCGGAAAAACTGAAACGAAAATTTTATGCTAAGAACTTAGGCAAGGTCCCGCAGGTAAAATGGATTCTTACGTAAAACCTAAACATTCCTATTTTTAACATCTGCGCCATAGAGTTTTTAAACCTATTGGAATATTAGAATGATACAGAAAAAAGTTTTGTTATGGCTACAGCATAATAAAAATGCGTTCAAAATACGTTCTAACCAAAAACTAGCTAAAATAGATGGACTCATCTGCTCATATATATTTGTTTTAAATCGTACTATATTCATAATAAAAGGTAAAAGATATAAACTCTACAATTTGTCTGGTTTTGTTGAAAATTGAATCGTTTCGTTACAGTTTCCTTATCCCGATTTTTTACATAATTGCTCTGAATTTTGTATTTTAAATTTCATGATTTTTCTCATCCAATGATCTATTAATGCAAATTCAGGCAAAATATTTCCCGATTCTTCCATAATACGAAAATCTTTTAGAATAACATATGAAGTTTTCAAAATAGAATGTTGAAAACTAATAGAATTTTGACGAGCATCAAAAATTCTATTTTAAAACTGATCAACTTCTTTATGATGAGAAAAATTTTCATAGTGCATGTTCATATGAAACGTTTTATTATTCTATTATATTACGAAATTTAAAGTAACTTACGAAATTTTGAAAACAGAATAAAGAATTTCTATGGGACTTTTGTTCATATCGTAAGTGACATTCTAAAATTTGTCTGACTACTTTACGATGATTCATTTTTTAGATTAGGAGCTTGTTCACTGGAGCGCCTCAAAGTGATCAATTCGTCTGGTAGATTGACTTCATTGATCCATTTGGTCCATGGATCGGTCGAGGACGTACTGAACGATTTGGTCCAACTTCTTGTGACACGATTGAATGATAAAGCAGCGCCATCTAACTTATTTGACCTGTATTAGCAGGTTAATTACAGTCGGTAACAAAAGTGTCCGAACACTAGCAAAAATTCCTATATAGAAAAAGTACGCTTAATACAGTTTTGCTAAATAAAGCCTTGTCGAGTCCTATTCTTAGACTGACTAAGTACAGGATTTGACAAGGATTTATTTAACAAAACAGTGCTAAGTGTACTTTTTTTATATAGGAATTTTTGCTAGTGTTCGGACATTTTTGTTACCGACTGTACTGTTGTTCATTGATTGGTAAAAATATTGTTAAATACTTATTTATAAAACTAATTAATACATATAATAATATAATAACATTGCTATAAATATTGAAATTAATTATTATTTAAAAATATTGATGTTAACTGATTGTTAGGGCTGCGCAATGTCAGTCAGACTTTCATCCTAATGAGCACTGGATCAATCACATGTTGATCCAGTGTTCCAATGTTCCAAGAAATTTTTTTGATCAGTTTGATCCACGGCGGATCCAATCGGTCCATTCCACTAAATGAAAGTGCTTTGAAACGGTGAGCAGTACTGAATTCTTTGACTTGGATCAAATAGACCAGTCGTAATTCGCGGCGCTCACTGAACCCGCCCAATGCCTATGAATACTAAAAAACTGTCTAACTAACTAACTAATTCAACATACAGAAATTAACAAAATGATAACAAGCAAGTATCGTGGATACATTTTCAAGATGTAAATTATGTATTGTTTCAAATCAGCTTTATATTTTTAATTCCTGCCTACTTTATGCTGAATGAAATATTGGATGTTTGAAGTAATTCTCACTGTTTGCTACATATAAAACACATGTTTATTAATAGAATAGTACAAGATAATTTACTGAAAGTAGTGTCATTCGGCAGCTACAACCTTTTCCCACTTTTCGGTAAACAAATGGAATTCAGTGATAAAAGAATTTAGGTTTTAGGGGTGATGAAATCATTTTTTGATATCATTAAAACATGTGAAACGTTGTTGCTGCATGGACTGTAAGAATATTTAATAACATTCAACAGCGCAGAACCCTTGCTAATAAGCGATAACGCATGTAGCCAAACGTGCTCGGTACACGAGTTACTTAGGAAAGTGTAGAAAGAACGACAAGAAAATGTTTTTTACTATGAAATTGTTCAAATATCCTTACTTCGTTTTACTTTGTAGACACGCAGAATACATGTTTCTCAAGTATTTTTAATAGCACTAAAATATAATATTAGTAATAACATAGCTTTTAAAAAATTTTGAAACAAATTTTTACCGCTTTTAATCTTTATCAAACTTTTTTTCCCCCCTGATATTTATAATTTTAATATTAAAAAGTACTTTTTGTATCAGGACATAAAAAGATGTTTATTTGAAACGAATTTTCATCGTTTTTGAGGTTTTTCACTGGTAATTTTAATTTTAATTTTATTAAATATCATTTAATAAAAACAAGTTTCATATTCAACAAGCATTGAAACAAGGTGTACATTTTTTTTAAACATATATAATAAATAATAATGATAAAAATAATTAGAGCTTCCTGCATTTAAATTGACGCGAGAAGATAAAATGGTACTTGTACATGAGCTTTGCTAAAGGAGTACAATAGACTCCATCTCCGCCTCCCTAAATGGCAAAAAAGGAAATTAATATTTAGTGAAGAAAAGGCTTTAAAAGCGAAAATTATTATTTTCCTTTGGTAAATATCAATAAGTCTCACGCAGTTTTAAAGTAAGTCAAATAGTAAAATGAAACTTACAAAAAAAAAAAAAAAAAAAAAATAGAGTAATACTTGTTGTGGTTTAATTAAAAAAAAAAAAAAGCAACGTAAAATAAACACATTTAGGAAATGGATTCCATGAAAGAAGATAGTATTCTTTATCATCTTCTCTAGAACAAATAAACCATGTATCACCAAAATTGCAACTTCTGGAGGAAGCTAATTTGCTGATGGTGAGAATTTAAAGTGATCGTGGGAAAGCAGATGTTTAATTCCGAATCATATCCATGCTATCCAAATTATTATAGTAAAGTAAACACTCACATCGAACGAAAGCAATAAATGAAGATACATATTTTTTGTCTTTCTTTCTTTCTTCTTCTTCTTCTTTTTTTTTTTTTTTTTTTCCAGAATTTAAGCGTTGAACATAAACAATAAACTACTGACACTTAAACTTGAAGCCCATTTTTGAACTCTTGAAGTTCACAACTCATACAAATTAATTAAACATTATTATTAATCCGTTTTTCAGATTTTTTAATTTTTAACTGAATACAATTAGTAATTACATTTTATATTATTTTAAAAATAATGGGCTCTTCCCACCTGACGTCAGAGGTCACATGATATAGGAAAAACAAATAGCAGACGAAGTCTTGTTTATCTAGAGCGATTGCTGAAATAACATATTTTCTATTCTTATTTTTGATCAATCGTATTTAATCTGTGTTATTTTTTATATATCATCATTTTTAATCCATTTTATATCATTATTCATCATCTTTTGTTTGCTGTATAGATTTACAATCATCATGTAGTTTATATTTGTTATTGATGTTCAGGAAGAACATGTTAAATACTCTGATTTTTGGTACTTAAATCAGTGACAGTGCAATATCGTACCACATAAATCCATTTAGACCAGTAACTAAGTTAATTAACTTGTTGTAACACCTTTATGCAATTAAATTAAATGAAAACATTTTAAATTTTCAAATTATAATCCATAAACATTCCACAAGAAGAAGCTATTATTTATTGCTAGATCAGTTAATGTAACAGTTACACAAAAACATACAAAAATCGATTCTTACAGGTGAAAATAAATAAACACAAAGTGTTTTTTAAAAATTATTAAATTTACAAATAGAATTATTCTACTGTTTACAAATGCACAATATTACTTTTATTTTATTTTATATTAAATACTAACACTTTTGTTCTTAAGAACAATATTTAATTGAATTCGATTCTCAGAATTCGATTATTCGTTTTCCTCTATCACGTGATTGAGCAGACGACGGTGGGAAGAGCCCATTTACCAACTGTGTGACAATGAAAATTTACCTTATATTATAATTTAAAATGTTTTGCATGATTTTTAGATGAATTATTAACATTCATTCAGTTTTCGGATTTCAGGTCGGGTTCGGGTAAAAGAAGTCGGGTTTCGGGTCGGGTTCGGGTCGGTTTTCGGGTTAATGAAATTTTTTTTGTCGGGTTCGGGTCGGGTTTCGGATTGATTTAAAACTCATCTGTCGGGTTCGGGATTTAAATTATATATTAGGTTTTAGATTATCTAAGAATACGTTTTTATATGTCTGCATTTATAAGCAAAATCTTTTTAAACTTTAATAATGAAATAAATTAACGCTATCTAAAATTAATATATAAGGAATTTTTATACTATTTTTTAATATATTTTTTTTTCTATCTTCATCGAGAAAAGTTAGTTATGCTGTGTTTAGTTAAAGTTAAGCGAAATCTCTCGTATGAATGGCAGTCGAGTTGAATGTTTGCTTCCACATTGTAACAACGCCATATTTCGCAGCACTGTTCTCACGGACACATTTTTCATTGATTGTTGCTGCTATATGACACAGTGTTGTTCTGGTATCGCTGACTATTCTACGCAGATATCGTTGGTCTCGGTTTTTAAGAAGGTGCGAGTGGCCACTGTGGGAGATAATGTTTTGAAATCACATATTCTAGACACACATTTGATAATGTTGATCGAGAAATGTTGAAATACTTCACGATTTTCGAAATAGAATGTCCCCGTAGATACAACACAAAATATGCATTCGCATTTAAAATTCATTAATTCCAGATGTGAGGCTATAATTTATATCAGAATGCTTTTCATGTGAATAACTTAAGCGCAAATAAAATTTATGACAATGTATTGTCCATTTATACATTTCTCATGCGGTGGTAGAGGCATCTGAATAGTATTTGCATATTGCTGTACTATGACTGTAGGCATTTACGCGCATGTAAATAATAAAGTTATCGTAATATTCATGTATATAAAATTTTCAATAGTTTTCTTTATATATATGTATATATATATATACACAAAGTGGTTATAATTAAACTTCCCCATAAACAGCATCCTACAGCGCAAACGGGTGAACGGAATGCAACGAAATTTGGTATAGAAACTATATACACGAGATGCGCTAATGTTAGAATATACTTTTACAACTTTATTAAAATACTTCTGATTCAAACTATAGGGAAATACAATATTAAAATATTTCATGTAGATTCTACGTAAAGCTGCTCACTTTTATTTACTTATTTATTTATTTATTGAACTTTTATAATTTCTATGATGCATGAACAGAAATCATGTAGATTAAAATGTTTCAATTCAATTGTTATTTACTAGGAAGGACACGGGAAGATAATTTTTTAGAATCTGATCGATGTCGGTTAATTTTGATATGTAATGGAGTAGAAGTTTCACCAATATATTTCACATAAATTTGGGACTTAAAGGCATTAGGGCAGGTTTTGCGTGGAGATGAGTCACATTTTTTAAATTTAAAATTGGATGGACGAGAATATAGGTAACTAGCTGTTACCCGCGACTTCGTTCACGTTGAAATTTTGATGTGTATGTGTAGGAACTGACGGTTTGATCATAATATGTAATGAAATGAAACCTTATCATTGTGGTGCTGTGCAAAACAGAGTCTGATAAAGTACACTCAAAAAAATTTGTAACTCATTGAAAGCCAAAATAAAATGCCAAAATAAATAAATAAAAAGTTATCGCCAACATGGCGATAAAAATTTAAAATTCGTCCATAGGGATTCTGTACTAAAACAGTACTGCGTTGTGGAAGTATAAAAACTGGGTCGTCAATTATGAATTTTATTTCGAAACCTCTCTTTGTATGATTTTAGTTCACTATTGCACAATATTAATCTGGTTCTAATAATAATTTGGTGACTGGTTAATTAAAATTTTAACTATGTGGTGAAATTCATATAATATTTATGAGTTTCAATTTTTTTTTTTTTTTTTTTTTACAAAAAAATGATTTATTTATTTTTTTTTTTTTTCATTTTTCGGCGAATTGTTAAATTATATTTTAGTTCTTAAACAATTTTGGACGGCTTTGCCCGCTTCGCTGGCAAACTCTTTTCTATATGCTTTATGAAAAAAAAAAAAAAAAACTGAAATCGGTCAAAAGCTTGCTTTGGGTTTCCGCTGCCTTAGGCAGCGCCTTGTTCGTCCTTGCAATCTCCGGTGCCTGTCCCTATTGCCTGCGACAATGGCTTACCCGTGGGCTTCCATTTGGTTGCTTATCATACATAACAGTTTCGATACGGACAGTATCGAAAAATTTGAAGTAGCTCTTTTATATCTGAATCCCAGTTACATATGAACAACATTATATGTGATGTACATAATATTTGCTCTCAAGTTATTTCCTATATTTATTTGATTTAATCAATCAACCATAGAATGACAGCAATTTCAAGCCACATATAATATTAGAATATGCTATGATCGGCAACTTCTATCGCATGAGACAATTATTATTTTGTGGTTATATATACTTCATGCTTAGTTAATAGTAGTTGGTATATAGAAAAATAAATAAATTAGTATGTAAACTTGATCATGGTACAGCCTTAATGCCCTTGGCGACTTTTAAATTTTTGTTGCCGTTTTAGACCAAAATATAATTTATGCGATTATTGTTCCTATACGCAAGCGAAGTGTGACGTCACTGACCGTCCGTGGATGCAAGAAAATGATTTCCTATGTCAATCGCCCATTGGATTTTTTGTAAAAAATGATTAAAAATCGAAGAAAATTATTTCCCGATTTTAATCCCCATATTTGGGTACACATATGTATTAGTTATCATGTGCATGTGTTAGATTGAGTTATTTTGCTGTCAAATTGACAAAATTTTCATTTTAAATTTCAAAACTCTGTCGTTCTTGGCGCTTATTGTATTTGGTGATCAAAAACGTAATACGAAAATATACATGCCAGATGTATATTTTCGTAATATGCATTGTACGAAATATTGTTTCATATTATTCATTACTGTCTTAAAATAAGTTGTTAAAATAACCATGATTTTTGAAAGGAATTAAATTATGTTCGCCAAATAATTTGGCGATATTTTATTTTTCTACAAAGGATGACCGATATCAAATCTATTCCGCTACAACATATTAGTATCTTATATCAGATACTTTATTTAGACATTTGAAAACAAATTTGACTTCAAATTATGATAGAATATTTATCATTTCCCTTTTAATCAGTATATTAGTTGGATATTTATTGTGTTAATATCATCCTTTGAAATTAAATGTTTGTGTTTTCAATCGAATATGGAAGTTTGCCATTTTTTTTTTTTTCTTCTAGAGTTTTGAAATTAAAAATTCAAATTTTGTCAATTTTACAACAAAAATAACTTAATCTAATGCATGGACATGATAACTAATACATATCTATACCTAAATATGCGGATTAAAATCGGGAAATATTTTTCCTCGATTTTTAATAATTTTTTACAAAAAATCCAATGGGCGTTTAACATAGGAAATATTTTTCTTGCATCCACGAACGGCCAGTGACGTCATCACTTCGCTTGCGTATTTCTTTCTATCTTTTCCTTGGCGAAAAATGTCCGATCTACTTCAGCATCAAAATTATAAAAATTGTCAAGAATTATCAATAAGAAAATACCTTTACCATAATGCTGAAATAACTTTTATGCCAAGCGTGTTTCATCCGCCATACTAAAAAAAAAAAAAAAAAAAAAAAAAATCTGAAGTTGAGGTATTTAAAAAAAATGCTGTGAAATAAAATTCAGAAGAAATATGTTAGATTTGTAATATTACTATTTTATTTTAAAATTATAATGTGTCATTTTCTCATCGACCAATTTAACATTTAGTAATTTCTTATTTTTCGCATGAACGCATATTTCATTTTATGCTGAAAACAATAAATAAATATATCTCGTAAACTTTTTTTGGCAACAATTAAAAATTTAAATGGCTTATATTAAGTCAATATAAGTCAATAAGTTTATTATTTTCATATTTTAATTAATTTTAAAGATTTTTTAATTTTTTTTTTTTTTTTCCTAAACCATCCCTGACCTATAAGGAAAAAAACAAAAAAAGAATGATCGAAATCGGTCAAGCCGTTTACGATTTTATAAATAACATACAGACAAACATTCCTTTTTATATATATAGATATGATGACGGCCCAGGAATATTCCTATACATATTCCTGTACCGGGCACAATAATGTGGGTTAACAAAGTATTTTTGCCAGGCACTAGATTCTTACTTAGAACATTCAAAATTTAAGAGTGATTTTCATGGAACATGTTTTAATGAATTTTTAAATTAAATTCAAAACCTTCTAACCAAACATTTTTTAAAATTTGTTTAGTTCTAGATAAGACATAGCATTCAATTTATATTTGAAATGCTTTGATTAAATTATATTAAATCATTTTTTTTTTTTCAAATAAAGTTTTAAAACTGGAAATAAAATCTTCTTTTAATTTTATAGTTAATTACATTAATAAAACTTACCAAACATTGAAATTTAATTAATTCTTGATCAATTCAATTTTATCCATATTTAAAAATTTAACTTTATTGAATTAAAACATATCAACAAATTATAAATTACTAATTTACCTTGGTTATATATCAACAAAAATATATAAATTATTTACAAAATCTTGCAATCTTAATCAAATATCATCTCGAAACATAAGGAAGAATTAAATATATATGGGTCATTGCCAACATAAGGGGTAGAAACCATGTCCCTTAGCCCTCAAAAATAGAAAATATTTTCAATCAGAAAAAAATTTACAACTAGGCTATTTCTTACGATTTTCTCTAGTTGAATATTATTATAAAAGTTTTTAATGTTATTTATTTTTCTTAGAACTCGATTGATAAAACCTGGAATGTCCACTCCGTGGACTGTCCCCAAGGGAAGTCTGCAGAATATAGCATTATTTTCAAGCTTAATATTAATGTTTTTTAATTACATTTTGATTTAAGCAGGACATAATTATCCTTAAAAATATATTTATTAAATTTTAGAGTTATAAAATGAATCTTGTTTTTTTAATTAATTTATAACAAATGTCCCTAATAAAATGCGTCCACTCCGTGGACAACTAGTTAATTTCCCATAAAGTTCAGTAGATGGCACTGTCTGTCACCAGTGTGTAACTGAGAAGAAAGAGGGGGAAGCCATCTTTGTTTTTACCTACATGTGTTGAACTCAATGCTTTATTTCGTTCTGTTAAAATAGATTTCATCTGTGATACCTCTGTTTGGCTATCTCATCAGTCCACTCCGTGGTCAGAAGTATACAAGTAATTATAAGGATTATTTATTATCTAATTATTATTACATTTAAAGATTATAAGACTTAATTCAACACTAAAGTTAAATTGTTCCTGACGTTGTTGCTTTGTTCCTTAAAATTCAAAATCAGACATTCTGTCCACTCCGTGGACTTCCACTCCGTGGACATCATTTGATCACGAAGTGGACACTTCTTTCCACGGAGTGGATACTCTCAAAATTAATCTTAAAAATAGATACATTTGAAAAATAATCTAAATAAATTTGATAAATAAATTTTATCCGTTTATTTTTTTTATTTATTTTTTTCTTTTTAATTTTAAAGGTAAAATGTAGAAAAGGTGACATAACACTTTAGAAAAATAATTGCAAAAATATAATTAAATTTAGTTTCAGAAGAAAAAATAAATAAAAATATTTTTGTTTTACAGCAAAACTAAAATTGTTTTGTATTTTTTTTTAATTGAATAACTTTATATATATATATATATATATATATATATATATATATATATATAAACAATACTTAATATATATATTTATTTTCTTTGCAGAAATTTATTATGCTGTTCAAGAAAAATGGAAATTCGCATGCAACCCAATGCAGGACAAACAAATGTGCACAAACCTTCGCTCAAACTCAGTCAAAAAGAAAATTAGGTGGAGTTGAAAATCAAAAAGATAAGAAAAATAACAAGAAAAGGAAACTTCCCAGCCAAACTACAGAAAAACGTAAAGAACAAAAAAGAAAAGTATGCAGAGAGCAAGAGACAGACTAATGCTCCTATTACACACAACACGTTTTCACACAACTTTTGAGATAATTGTAAATTTGGCTCAAATCACGTCAATGCCCAGTGTAATAGGAATTGGGAATACGATCAATTTTTTCTGGCAAGTCAGACTGTGATAAACCAGTGAGAAGAAAGCTCTTTATTTACCGAGAAATGACAGCGCCGGCGGGAATTCATTCACCGTTTTCCTCTTCGCTCTCCCATGGTACCCCGTTAAAACAGAGATAAATAGGTGTGCCTTGACATGTACTGTACACCGTGTAAACCAGTTTTTCGAACAATTTTTGATTCAACTATTGTAACCTTCTTTCGGTTTACAGCTTTCGAAAATTGGAGCAAAAATTGGATGAAATAAAAGTCGCGTGAAACATCTTTGTGTATAATAAGAGCATAAGAAATGATCCCGCAAGACATGAAGAAGGAAAAGCTAAAGAAAGATAAATATATCACAGAAGGAAGAATACTGTAGTTAAAATGTTTGAACAAATGAAATGAAGTGTTAGGAAAAAATGGAAGAACCAAAACAGAAATCAAAGGGAGAGATTGAAGAAACAGAATAATCTTTGAAGAACATCTCAGAGATGATACACCTCCTGAGACACCTCGTTCAGCAGCCATAAACATCACACTACCACAAATTAATCCATCTCTGAAAACAAAACCATCTGTATCATCATCTAGCAGACTAGAAAGTGGAAGAAAAAGGTCGAAAAAGAACAGTGAAAGGCTTTGTGAAGAAAACAAAAAATTTGTTAGGAAGCTTGAAAAACACAAAAAGCATGTGCAAAGATCTAAGGATGTGAAGTCAAAAAATAATACTACTGATTCTGAAAAACCCAAGAGAAAAGTGAAAAAAATTATCACAGAAGCAAATTCAAAAGAAATTGAGAAATGTATTATTTTTGGGGAGGTTATAAAAAAGCCAATAAAAGAAAGTTTTAAAGGCGCAAAATCAAAGAAGAAACTTAAAGAAATCTTCGAAGTTTTAACAGGAAAAATATAGCAAGGAAATACAAGTGTCTTCAACATATTAGATCAATCACATAAAAAAAAAAAAAAAAAAAAAAAAAAAAAAGAAAAGAAAAGAAAGAAAGAATATGCGGAATCAACAATTATTTTCCTGTTATTTTCATTTTTCAAAAAAATTAAAGTAAAAATATTTCTTGATTATTTTCTAAAACACAAGTAAAACAATAAGGATGAAAAGATACAGCTGCAAAATAACTTTCAGGTTTGGATATTTATAAGTGTCCACTCCGTGGTCAGTGATGTCCGCTCCGTTGACACATTAATTTTGAAATTAATTAATTACCAACCAAAAAATAGCTAACGAGATAGCTCATCAAGTAATTTAGATTCATAGTTGTCAAAAAGGAATTAAGGAATTTTTTCAAATTTTTTTGGTAAAATTTTTATATTTTCAAATTAGTCTTCGTTTTCTACCCTTTAGATTGGCAATCACCCATATATGTATGTATATAAATGATAGATAACTTAATAAAATTCAACCTTAAAATTTTAGCTCTTAATAGATACATGCCAATACCAACACAACAAAAATTCAACTGATTGTAAAACATTGCTAAAACAAGCAGTAAAATGTTTCGATACATATTAAGATCCAGTAAGAGATAAAAACAGTTGAATTTACTTACGCCTACACGGAGAAAGTAAATAAAGGACCAAAGAAAAAATAATTGGAATAAGATATGGAGTAATTTTTGAAAGAATAAATGCTTAAAATTAGAAGTATTAGCTCATCAGGGGCAAGTACTTCATAAAGCTGTGAAAGCTGCAACGATTTCGTAAAACAATATAGCTAAACATAGCAAATATTATATTGTTCGAGCCCTGATCGAGCAGCCAAACCATTTTGAATGAGAAATAAAATAAAATATTATATATATACATATATATATTACGTCATTTAATAATGAAGTAAATTTATCACAACATTGCAACATAATTCTATAGATATAAAGAGATATTAATTTACCTCATTGCACTACTATCATATTTCAATAGGTTATTCTCAATAGCATTTTGTTTTCTTAATTATTTATAATGTTCCACAAGCAATAGCATTATTTATTTATATTTTCTTACTTTTGTTATATTCCGTATAATTATAATTTCCATTATATTTGTATCAACGTACTATCGATAATCTCATACTGTAATTCTTTAAAAATCTTCATACGTGTAATAAAGTTAATACCAATTTCTTAACTTTAATTGAAATTTAAAAAGACTGTGGGTAACTTTTAAAGTTAAATCATTACTTGGAAGCAATGAAATTCGTATTTAATAAAATTGTATATTAGAAAAATAATAATAATAACAATAAAATGAAATATATAATCTTGAAAAATGAAAAGAAACAATCATTTATCGTCAGGTTCAACAAGTGGAATATATATCTAAGTTTTTCAGTTCTCTTTTTTAGGACCTTAAAAGGAGGAAGGCATATAAATTTATCGCATCATTTATTTCTTTTATAAAGATCTTTAAACTGTCAAAAGTAACACGCAAAGGATATTTAAGCCTAATGAATGTAATTAAGATCATATTTCGTTGAACGGAATAGGGAAAAAAATGTCATTTATGGTTCATTAACATGAATAGATTCTTTCTTGTATTTCAATCGTTACATAATCGTTGACATGTGTGTCAGATGGTGGAAAACTTTTATTTAAGATCGTAATGTTAATAAAACATTTTTATTTTTATTTTTATCTTTTGACAACTTGATTTTTTGTAAGCTTTAACGCTTAATATTTCTAACAGGGGGGGGGGGGGGGACCTCTCGTTAAGCTCACTATGAATTCAAATTTTAACACTTGCTTGAAATTTAATGCATATTATCTTACACGTTCTTTTCTTTTCTTGTTGCAGAAAAATTTAAAAGGAAATGGTGGTTAGAAAAAATTGCTAGTTTTAATATATATATATATATATATATATATATTTTTTTTTTTTCAAATGCATTTTTATCGCAATTTATAACAATTTTTTGTTTGTTTGTGTGTTTATGTGTATGTTGTTCACTTTCTAAGCAAGCAGCAAAATACAGAGAGCTACAGAATATTGCATGGAAGTCCATTTGAACTTCTCACAATGTACCTCGAAGTCTGATTTTCGATTTTTTTTTTTTTTAATGAACACGTTGAGAGCCACGCTAATTCTTAAGGAAATCCCTGTCAGACAACGTGCGCTGTTTAGAAGCGCGTTATGTTTACCGTGTTTCCACAAAGTCCATTAAAATGCCTTCATAATATAATCCTGTAATAAACAAAAATTAAATAAATTTTAAATAAATTGTCAAAAGTTTTGGGCAGTAACAGTGATAGAAATGAGCTGTAAAAATTTGGAAACCCATATTTTTGATGATGCCCGTTCTATTCGTGCAAAAATTAATGTATGGCATAATAATTCACAACTTTTTAAAATATGAATTCATCAATAATTTTCATAATTCAAGATATGTTTTTCAATCAAAAATGTGCATAGAATATGTTTGAGTCACTTCATTCTAACGCATAAAAAAAAAAAATGAATCTAGTAATTGTTTGGGAAGATATGAATTAATATTTCACACAATCGTTTAAAAATAGCATCCCCTATTTTGACAAATTATAATTCTATAAAAAATTTGAGAGAAACATATAAACTGCACCATTTTCCTGGCTCATTTGATCCAAATTACCCCCCAAAAATTGTCAAAAATGCGGTTTGTTATTGAAAAAAGTTAAGTTGATGCCAGTTTTAATACGTAAACGACTCCAAGCAAAATCTAATTATACCGCTATAAAGCAATCGATCGGCATTAGTTGCAATTTTCTACACTAATTTACGGCGAAATTAGTCGGGGGTGGCGTTTTTTTTTATGACTATATACATGGACCATTTGGAGAAACTGGCAACCTTTCAATAAAGGTTGGGTTTTATAAATGTTTAACTGGATGGAAACAATCCGAATATAAGTTTTTTTTTTTTTTTTTTTTTTTACTTTCACAGAGAAGGTGGAATGCAAAGTGAAACTAATTGACATACTTGAATTCTGCTCAGTTCCCAAAGTTCTTGACGTTTTATGTCGAGTCTTTGCTTAGAGATATAAAACCTTTGCTGATATATATATGGGAAATCCGTGTAACTAGGGCAGCGTTTTTTCAATGCCCCAAAACAGAGCTTTTGACCTGTTTAAAATTATTAAACTGATATGTACATATCTTTAGAACTAATTACTTTAAATCGGGATTAATATAAATACGTAAAATAATAAATTCCGACAAATAGAAGGTTAACAAAAAAATGAAAAACTTCACTCAGGGCCCTAGGTACAACACCTTCATTGTACCTGGGGCCAGACCTTATTTTACCTAGGGTCGCTTTTTTTCAACGCCCAAAATGTCAGGAAAAAATTTTGAAAAATAGTCATGGAAAAGTCAGGAAATTTGGAAAATTTTAATGTTAGCCACCCTGTAATAGAAATTTTCTGAGTAATTTTAGTGATTTTTAAAAGTGCTTGCACATGGAATAGAGATTAGTTGTATAATAATTAACTTAAAATAGAATTAGTAGTACCCTAAAGCATAATTTAAAATATTACTAACTATGTTTTGTTAGAATTTTACATAAAGTTTCACGTATGAAATATACACGCGGAATTTATTAAAAAAAAAAAAAAATAATAATTAGATTGTTTAAATTTTCTAATACACGTTTGCACACCTGAATGCTTGTACTTTAATGTCCTGTAAAGGATTTTTTTGTGCAAAGCTACGCCTTTACAAAATAAACGGACTTCAACATTTTATGATCCACTTTACGAATTCAAAAATTGCTGTATCACAATAGATAATTTCTTAAATCTCTGAAGATAGTTTTTATATTTTTTATTATAATATAAAATTTACATGAATTTTTTCAATAAAACTGATTTTAAAAATTTTTAATTTTTGCTATTTTTGTAAAATTTTATAAGAATAATAATTGGTATAATTAACAAAAAGTATCCTTATGTAAATTTCACAAAATTTTGCAAATATAAATAAATATAATATTTCTACATCTATAATAAGTTAAGAATTTTGTATGGCTTTAAATTTTGCATATAAATAAGAGAGAAGCCTGCAATAAATGATAACTGTTTGAAAAGTAACCAATTTAAAAATATTCAGCCATGAGTGTTCCACAGGGCTTTTCAAATAAATATGAGCAAAATCTACTTTTAATAAATTAAAGAATTAAATACCTTTTATATTTATTTTTCTTTAATGGTATTTAAAATAACCATTGGGGCATAAACTATGGTACCATATATCCAGTGTTGTGCACGAACGCGTTCATTTGAACGCGTTCATGAGCGTAGCTCAAAATTTTTGAGTTTTGAGTTGAACTTCGCTAGTTTTTTAAATTATGAACTTGAGTTGAGCGTAGTTCGTTTTTTACACGAACTTGAGCGTGAAAAGCAATTCAAGCTCAAACTCATTTTAAATATTTCTGTCTGAAATAGGAAAAGGAAAGTGGAAGAAGAAAAGAACAGAAAAGAGAATAATTGCGCAAAATAGATCCCGGAAAAAAAGGGAGCTTGGAAGAAAAGGGCACTTGGGAAAAAAGGCACTGGTAAAAAGGGCACCCGAGAAAAAAGGGCATTTTTGCAATTTGCAATTTGCAAATACAATAAACATCAAATAATGAATTTAAAGAATGATTTTTCCTAATACATTTTTAGAAATTTAAATCAATTAAATTGGTACCACTTTCTCTTACTATATACCTGGAGGATGGGGGGTCTAGGAGCAGATTGAAAGACAATAATTGTTTTTATATCACTTTCTTTTTGATTTTAATGAAACTGTGTCTAATATTCACTTGCTCTTTATGAAAAAAAAAAAAAAAAAAAAAAAATACAGTGTCACACATACTTCGGGGACTGAAGGGGGGGGGGGAGGGGAGGAAATTTTTTTAATAACATAGATCTGAGATCGAACCCAGCACCCCATCACTTCCTGCCTAGCAGCTTTGAAGGTATTTGTACATATATTAATTTGCAATTTGAATGTAACATTACAGTGATATTTAATTAGATTAAAAGATTTATGGAAATTATGTTATCAAAGAATGGCAAAGTCTCGTTAATTGTATATTTTACGAAATATTCATAAATTGTCTGTATTTTACGGGATGCTTTTTTTTTTTTTTTTTTTTTTTTTAAATAAATATTTACGATTTTAAAAATGTTTTATATAGATTCAGTAAACTTTTAGTTACGAGAAACGATAACTATATAATATAAATAAATTTTGAAATATTTAAGGCAGCGTTTAGTGGAATAATCATCATTTTTGTAAAATTCTAATTTTAGTTTTAGGAGTTTTCCAAGATGAAAATGGTGATAAAAATTTCCAGCTTTCATACATTTCAATAGTTATTTCTTAAGACAAATAAAGAAATAAGTCAGAGACGCACGCACGAGGGGGGGGGGGGGGGCTTGAGGGGCTGAAGCCCACCCCAGAACCGGCTAACTTGGTAAAAATTTTAGTCCTAAATGAAGAAAATATCGTTAAAAATATTTATAATATTTATATACTATATATAAATAATTATATAAATCTTTGAAATTCTTACTGTGAATAACAAATAAAATAAATTGATTGAAATAAATTGATTTAAAATATTTGATCTTTCATCTTCATCCACAGATAGAACTTTGTACAATTACTCTTATCCCCTTAGGGCTCACACACACATCTCCCAGCCCACCCTACAAGCGAAGCAAATGGCTTTTGGGAATAGCGGATGTACCATTCTTTTAAAGAAAAAGATGGACTATGGGCAGTTTCAGTGGGGCTTTCAGTTTTCTCACTTCATCCTTTTATCAATGAAAGGAAATGCTCGGAAATTAGTTTTATAAGGGTGGTTCAATTCGTCGCGGGTGTATAAGTTTTTATTTTTGTTGTTGTTGTTCTCCTATATTTGTAGAAAACGGTTTCGGTAACAAAAATCTCTGCAATCTGCTGCCCTTAGGCTGCACCACCCCCTTGTTGTGTATACATTGCATCATTTTAAGGCGGCCTTGGAAAAAAAGAAGCTTTTAGATTTGGACAACCAGGCACTAAGTCTTTCCAGAATTAATGAGAAAAAACACACACACACACACAAAACACGATGAAATCATTATATTATTTATAATCAGTTTCACTGCATGCGAAAGGCGCACCACATCTCATTTTCTGAAATTCGAATATTGATGTACACATTAACAAGACTAAGAGGTAAATACTAATTTTATATTTGAATTATATTATACATTGTTATTATTGCCTTGTTTTAAAACTAACTCATGTTTGAAAAGATTTTTAATTTTTTTTATTATTGTAATGATAAATATTTGCATATTCAATACATTCGGAGAATTAATGCGAATTCTATCACTTTTATTTGTCTTTGCACCCGAGATTTAACTTCAGTATATATGCTTGAAATCAAATGTCCTGTCATTTTAATGCTTTCATTAAGGTGCAATAGAAAATGACTGTCCCTTTAGTTAAATTTCTAAATTAAATATATATATATATTTATATTTAATATTTCAAATATAAATTATCAAAGCTGATAAACAGAAGTGTTGGGTTCGATCCCAGGTCGCGCTCGTCGACCTAACTGTTCGGAGCTTTTTGTGGTTTTCTCCAAAACTCGCGTAAATGCGGACTAAAACCCTTAGAAAGACGCCCATTGAGGGCAATCCACCTATAAGCTAGGACCTGGTATAGTCAATCGGTCTTATGCTATACAACCAACCTAATATATAAATTTCAAAACTATCTGAAATAATCGTAATAATAAAAAATAAATTTTGTGCGTGATAACCATAAACATATATATATACTTACATTAATATCATTATTGCTGTTATTATACTTACAAAGTTTAAAATCCAAACTTCCGAATAGAAATATTGTGTTCATGATTTTGTGATTCTAGCTAATCTAAAAATGTCCAGCAAAAAGGAAAATTGAGAATGATTTTTTCAAAATTGTTTTTCAATATAAATACACTTTAACACTTGTTTTTTTTTTAGCTTATTCATTTTCATTTAAGAATTTTTCTTAGTCTGATTTGATTTCTTGTTAACTTATAATATAGTTTAGTTGGAAGATTTAAGGCCGATTGACTCCGCATGTGTCCTAGGCCTATAGGGGAAATGCCCTCCGTGAGAGTCTTTCTAAGGGGTCCTAGCCCATATTTATGCGAGTTTCGGAGGAAACCACGGAAAATTCCGAACGGCTAGGCCGATGAGCGCGACCTGGAATCGAACCCGGCACCTTCCATCTACCAGCATTGAGCGCAGAACCGTTCAGCCGCTTGTGGGCCCTTATAATATTATAAGAAAATGCATATTTATTAAAAAATATTAAGTTGTTTATCATTAATTTTTAAGAGGGAAAAAGTTGATTATTTTTGATGAATATAGTATTAAAAAATTATCTAATTCTGTAATTCAAATAAGTAGTAGTTAAGAGAAAAATTAATTCCTATTCGGATTAATATGTCCCGTACAGATTTAGCTTACAGAATACCAAAAATCTGTATTTAGAAAATTAAACTTATTTCTCAATCAAGAATATGTTCATCCAACGTTGGCAATGATTCTCTGTCTTACGGCTTTTTCCGAACACAGAATTTTTTCCCTATTTAATCGCAAAAAAAATTATTCCAAAATCTTGTTAAACAACGTTATGTAAAAATTACTGAAGATTAAGATAGGAACCATTCACAGTTTGAACAGCGAGATTTTAGGAGAATTGGACAGAAAAATGTTCTTTTTTTCTAAGCAATACTAATAAAGGGAAGAGGGGGCTCTGCAACTGTTGTCGCTGATAGCGAAACCCCGTGATATTATATGGGGAAACCTGTAATGCAAATTACCCATCACCTAATGTATTTTTTAAAATAATGTTTAGATATTTCACAATCGTTAAAATAATTCATCCGTTCAACAAATTGTTTTTTTTTTTTTTTTTTTATGTTTTGTTTTAAAGCTTTAAAATGCGCATAATTAACTAAAAGTATTTTTCGCCCTTTACAGCTTCAAAACAAAATGTTAAAAATTTAAAATATCCGTTTTCGGAAAACAAAAATCAGTTTAATGATATTACGAGTTTGGCTGTCAGCGACGATTGGTAAAGCATCCCCTTAAAATTAAAAACTGAGCAAAATAATAACTCACGCTAAGACATTGATTGCTTTAATGTAATGATGATGTATGTAAATTTAGAAGATAATAAATAAAGCTATGTCGTAATCTCCCCCCCCCCCACAAAAAACAAAAAAAAAAAAAAAAAAACTTTAAAAATGCTCTGTGTTTATCACTAGCTGTATTCATAATATTTGAAATTTTAAAATAAGTATTTTGCCAAAATAATATATATATTTATTCTGTCGAAAAATTATTCTATGGAAGTCAGTTAAGATCTCACTTTTATTTATTTATTTATTTATTTATTGGATATAATTGAGGAAATTGCCAAAATTTACCTTGTGAAAGGAAATTCCTTGAGAATGATAATTATTCACAAAACTTTGTTTAGAGTTCTATACTTCACGTTGCCTTTATAGAATAATTTCGCATTTTGAGTTGCCTTGAATATAGAAATAAAACTTTTAACAGCTCCTCTATGGTTCTATTATTGCAATAAATGAAAAGAAATAAATGGAAGAAATTTAAATTTAGAATGCTAAAGATTATCTGGAAATGTTACTTGAAATTTTTGTTTAAGATCAGTAAGTTACTGATACAAGTTCTCTGAAGAACTTGAAATGCATATTTTAAAATTTCCTTACAACTTTAAGTTTTTTTTTTATGAATATGTAAATAATTAAATGGGGCATTGGGGGGGAGAGGGAAAATCCCGTCACTCAGAAATATATATAAAAAACAATTTATACGAATTCAGATTTCTATTTTTAATTTTATTAAACTTATATAATAAAGAAAGTATTGCTATTTGCTGAATTTTCGAAAATAAGATTTCACTACCTTTTCAAGTTTTAAGTCATAAATGATATTTTTTAAAACTGGATTGACCTCTGAGATAATTTGTTCTTGAGACAATTTGTACGCAAACTAACAAGTTGACACACATGCTTATTCCTTCATAGTAAGCTAAATAGCAAGCGAAACTTTCTAATGATTTATCCAAGAACTCAAAACCGACATTGACTGTGGCGCAATCAAACAAAGATTAATTAAATCAAACCATTACACTATTTTTAAAATAGTGTAATTTGAAGTATTGCACTATTTTTAAAATAGTGTAATACTTCAAAACAACAGAACCTGAACCTGCAAATGATGGAATTTGTCTCCTATTAATAAGTTTTCTCATGTGAATAATGAAACGTATTGGAAATTTGAGAATAAAAACCGCAAAAACAGTGGGTCCACTATTCAGAAGTGTCCGCTAAATAATTTTTACTACACTTAAATTAAGAATTATAAGTTTATAAATTTAATTAAGCATTAAATAAAAAATAATCTTCATGGTAATTGGTAATAAAAAAAAAAAAGTAAATTACCTATGAAAGTGTTCACAGAGGAGATCTATTTAGAAAAGAAAAGACAAAAAAAAAAAAAAAAAAAAGCACCTAAAAATGAACTTCTAATGAGTTTCGCTCCTTTTTAAAAATGAACTTGAGTTGAGCGCGTTCATTTTTTTCAGACATGAGTTTGAACGCGAACTAACTCGTTTTTTGCACGATGAACTTGAGTTTGAACTAGTTCGTTTTTTTCGTGAACTTGCACAACACTGCATATATCCTAGAAATTCAAGGATTGGTTTTTCTTGAAATTGTTTATTTTAAGCTCTGAAAATTTTTTGCATGGAAATTGTTTATCATAATTATTATATTTTTGGTCCTTAGAATAAAAAAAATCTGGATAGATTCCACTCGACTTTCCTAACATCAAGTAATTAACGGTTGTATAAATAAAGTAAGAGATGTCATTAACAAAAAAGAAAATTCTAATAGGATATATGAGTATTTTTTTTATATATAGTATCTTGTTTAACTTAACGCTATTGCCCTTCAACTAATTTGAGCCCATAGAACATAATCATAAAAAAATTTCGTTGTGTCTCTGTAAAAAGATTATGAGTGCTAGATTCGCTCAAATTCACACAGCTCGTGTAAAGGTGATCTATAACATGTACAGTCGGTAACAAAAGTCTGCGAACACTAGCAAAAATTCCTGTATAAAAAATGTACACTTAATGCAGTTTTGTTAAATAAATTCTTGTCGAATCATGTTCTTTAGTCTCTCTAAAAACAGGATTCGACAAGGATTTATTTAACAAAACTGTATTAATATTGCTAGTGTTCGGAGACTTTTGTTACCGACTGTATATAAATTTTCAGCTCAATCGGATGAGACGTTTAGACGCTATCGCACTTTAAATAATTTGAGCCCATAAATCACAATGATTTCTTGGTGTCCCTGTAAAAAGACTATAAGTGCTAGATTCTCCAACATTCATACATCTCGTATGAAGGTGATCTATGACATGTATATAAATTTTAGACTCAATCGGATATAGCGTGTACTTTCACGAATTTGAGCCCGTAGGACACAAAGAATTATTCGTTGTGATCCCTGTGAAAAAAAAAAAAAAAAAGAAAAAAAAAATGTGCATATGAATAACAAAATTTTGTTTTCATTATGATTTATACAAAATAAATGTATTAAAATATGGTTTATGTTTATAGATATACCTCGCATAGAACGCAATATTTTGAAATTCCCTCGGGTGTCCCTATACACAAACCAGTGATACACTTACTCCATTTTCAATAGCAAACATCCTATTGTGAGCTTGAATAACATATGTAAGTTTCAAAGAATTATATAAATATTTTTCGGGATTTAGAGTGCGGATAGACAAATAGACAATGTCAAGTCATAAACACTTTCTAACTTTGTTGGTAAAAATCATATAATAAATCTTCGTTACACGCTTTGTGGTTTAATTTCCTTGTATGAGTCCACCTGTACTTTCGAAATTGTAAAACTTTATCTCTAAATCTTTATTGAAATTCTAAAACTTTATCTCTAAATCCTTATTTGTAGATCTAAAGTGTAAAAATGTTTGTAATGAAACATGGTATTCCTTTCAGTTTCGTATATTATAGTAATTTATACATAAATATATCAAAAAAATTAATCCATGCAACCTTAAAATATCGCAATTATGTCCGCAATCGGCTATACTTCCATCCACTCTGCGCCGTGATCTCAGGAATTCGAATATGGGGTCAAAAATAGGTGTTGCTTTTGAAGGAAATGAAGTTGGTGCATATCTTAATATGTAAACGACCCTTAATGTTCCTGCCACAATTTACGGCAAAATTAATTGCGAAATATATGTATATTATAACTGTACAGTTGTGTTCTCACTTAAGGAGCTCACATTTTGTAAGACCATAATTTAATTTTTCCTTTGATCTGAAATAGACCGCTGTCCACCACGTAAATGAGGTTAACATATCTCTGTGGGCAAAGAGATGAAATGTGATAAGATCGCATATTTCCAAATGTGCATACATATAAATGAAGTTCAAGCTTGAAGGAGGGAATTTTCTGTCATGCCCATATTTAACTAATAAATATAACTGCAATGGCTTCTAAATGAATCATCTTAAAATGATAAAAATAAAAATACTAAACCTAGCAAAGACTAAAAGTGAAAAGCTAAAATGAGCATTTCTCGCCAAGAAACTTTAATCGTATTTTATAAACTAACTAGCAGACTCTGCTCACTCCGCTGGTCACTATATTTAAATAAATTAAAAATCTGGAGTGACTCCATTCGTTACGAACATTAAGTAATAAAAGATTGCATAAATAAATAAAAGTAAGAGACGTCGTTTAATAAACAAAAGAGAAAAAAAATTATAACAGGACGTTAAATAAAAAAAAATTATAATAGCCGTTAAATAAGCAAAAGAAAAAATTTTAATAAAATTCTAAATTATTAAGCAATGTACTATATAGAAACAAATTATATTATTTTTCTCTATATAGTATGCTTAATTTAACGCTATTGCCCTTCAAATAGTAATTTGATTCCATAGACCATAATGATTAAGAAATTTTTTGTGCCCCTGCAAAAATTTATAAGTGCAAGATTAATCAAAATCTATAAAGTTTGTGCGACGGTGACCTATAACAAGTATATAAATTTCCAGCTCAATCGGGCTGTGTTATGTTGTGGGGATTAAGGCTGATTGACTGCACTAGGGTCCTAGGCCTGAGGAGAGTGCGCTCCGTGGGGTCTTTCTGAGGGGTCCTAGCCCATATTTACGCAAGTTTCGAAGAAAACCACGGAAAACTTCGAACGGCTAGGCTGACGAGTGCGACCTGGGATCGAACCTGGCACCTCACGTCTACCAACTTTGAGCGCAGAACTGCTCGGCCGCTGGTGAATTCAGCTCAATTGGATAAGGCATTTAGGCGCTATTCCAGTTTAAATAATTTGAGCCCATAAGCCATAATGATAAAGAATTTTTCTTATGTCCTTGTAAAAAAAAGCTGTAAAGGTTATATTCTTCAAAATCCATACAGTTCGTCTGACGGTGATTTATACAACGTATATAAAGTCTAGCTCGATCGGATAAGGCGTTTAGGCGCTATGGCACTTAAAAGAATTTGAGCCCATAGAACATAATGATAAAGAATTTTTTCGTTGTTTCCCTGTAAAAAAACTATAGTGCTGGATTCAGCAGAGTTTATACAGTTCCTTCAATGGTGACCGATAACATGTGTATAAATTTTAAGCTCAATGGAATAGGGCGTTTAGACGCTATCGCATTTTTAAAAACTTCATTAAAATCATGACATTAAATCATTACCTTAATTCATTAAAATTTTTATGAAATTTTTATATTTTATTTTTATTATTATTATTTACAATGAGCAATACCTAAAACAACTAAATAGGAAATCACTCAAATAACTTATAAAGAATTCTTGCCCAGCAGTACTAAAAAACAAATCTAAAATAATAAGCATTTACTTTTACACTCAAAATCCAAGGTGAAATTTCTGAGTAAACAGTGTGAAACTAGAACGAAAAATCATGCAATTCGCTTACATTATAAGCACTTTACAAATGTATGGAACTGTGACATCGTGTTTAATCTTTAATGCCTTCATGATGATTCCTTATAAAAACATTTTTGAAAAGAAGAAAAACTCGCAAAAAAAACTGTTACTTTATGAATTCAAAAGTAATTTTCAAGGGTAATTCAAGGCAACTTTCAAAAAATATTTTAGGAAATTCTAGCATAAATACTGTATTTAAGGGGGGGGGGGGAGAGGGGGTTGGTAATTGATAGAGGGTAATTGATAATTCGTAAAAATATAACTGGGATTGTTGGTAAAATTTACTTTTCAAGGTAAATTTTACCAAGAATCAGAAGATTTAGCCATGGGCTCTCCTCTCTCACCAATTCTCACTGATATTTACAATGCATCATTTCGAAAATTTTCTCTTTGAAAAAAATTTTTTTTTTTTTTTGGACCCGCTATGTAGAGGATACTTTCACTTTGATTGACATTTCTCAACACAATACTGATGACGTATTACAGATAATAAATTCACTTGAGAATAATATCCAAATAACATACGAAATTTTAAACAATGGTTCACTCCTTTTCCTTCATACCCTGGTCTCTCGCACTGAAAAAGGTTTCTGCACTACCATTTGTAGTAAAATTTTTTTCTGTTTCATTACCCATGTTTGTTCATGTATTCCACCTATCCAAAAAATGGCCACTTTTATACTTTTGTCAATCGTGCCTTTAACTTTTTTTCTTATACTGAATCCTTACACTTTTAAATCAAGTATCTAAAAGCGGTTGCTGTTGACAGAGCTTACAACCCTTCCATTATTGATAAAGCTCTGTTTAAATTACAACATCCCCATAATTCACGTCCTTCTACGTCTAAGTCCAATATCAGTATTGTTTTACCTTTTTTTTCCTAAATCTAGTTTTGCCATAGCTAAAGTTCTAAAAAAATATGACTTTAAAATAATTTTCTCACCCACAAGCGAATTAGCCCTTTCTATGTTAAAAGACCCTATTGATGTGCATATAGTATTCCTTGTCAATGTGGACAATCATATATTGGTCAAACAAAACGTAAACTTAAATTTCGTCTTGAAGAACACATGGGTAATATTCAGAAACAGGAAATAAACAAATCAGTCACTGCTAAGCATTGCTGGGAGAATAACCATACTTTTAACTTTAATTCAGCTAAAATAATCTGTCGGCCTAAACACTTACATGAACTTTATTTTCTAGAAGCTTCCCATATCTATAAAAATCATAAAAATATCATTAATTGCGATTTCGCTGTACCCCCTCTCTCGGGTTGTTAGAAATATTATTCAAAATCCCCATATTTTTTATTTTTACATAACTTTCTACATCGCAAATTCCTATTGTTTAACACCTCCAGTTTCTTAAATTCCTGTTGGATATGCTATTCCGACTCTAAAATTCGCTTCACTATCTCTATATAAGTGCAATAATCCACCTCGTCACTCTTCACTGATAACGGTACGCTTTACTCTACCGAAACTGCAGTTTGCGTATATTTTTTGCATTGGCGTTTTCAAAGTTGTATAAATATTTAATTTCTGTGCAACGTCAAGTCTGGTTATATATAGTGATATACATTTGAGATTCACCCAGTTTAATGTAAATTCATGAAAGTTTATTAATGACATAAAAATTATACCTAATAATACATGATATTTAAAAAATAATAATAATAATCGCACAAAAAGGTTTTGTATTTTATATTATCCAAACTCAATTAGAGCAAACGATGTTGCAAATAAATTCATAAGACAGAATACGTATGATAAAAACTACGCTCCTTTAAAGAATAAATGAAGAATGTTTACATAAAGGAATTTATATATAAATTTTGCATTTTCGTACTCGAAAGTTCTTTATTACGTAATTAAAGTAGTCCTACTTCCAATCTAATGATGGCTTGCGCTTCGAGAAAACGTTTTGGTACTTTAAAGAATGTACCTTAAAATTTGTATACTTTCTGATTTTTTTCTTTTCCCCCTTAATAAGGTTTTGTTGATTGTTGATACAAAACAGTACTTTTGATTGTTGTTAAAATACAGATTTTAGACAAATGCGATCCTATTTGAAAACAAAGTATTGTATTTTGCATTTTGGTACATCGCTCTGCCGTCATTAGATATAGGGACATACGGCTGAAAGTGGATTACAAATCACTACGAACATCCGTTCCAGAACCGGGGTTCGAATCCGGCTGCTGGCAACTGAAGGTCAGAGCGTTAACCATTCGGCCAACAAATGAACATTATATTATGTGAAAAACAGACTTTAAAAAGGTGATTAAAAAATGATGCTCATTTATATACCTTTTGATGTAGATGTACATTGGAATCTCTTCTTGAATATTATTTTAAGTGTAAATTTCACTTTTTTAACACTTTCCAACAAGGTTGAAAACTGTCTATGACTTTTGTTTGTCTGTCTGTCTGTTCGTCTGTCTGTCTGTCCGCGCTCTAACTCCCGTAAATATTTATGGAATTTCTTGAAACTGATATATGTTACTCAAGTTCACTATCGGACGGTCCCTATTCAAAATGGAGTTTATATCTCTACTGGTTTGTGTGCAGGGGCACCCGAAAATATTTCAAAGCATTGTGTTCTATGAGAGGTATTTCTATAAACCATAATTTCATACCTTTACTGTAGACATACCTTAATGAAATTAAAATATGTTATTCAAGCTCACTATCGGACGTTCCCTATTGAAAATGGAGATTATACCTCTACTGGTTTGTGTACAGGGACACCCGAAAGTATTTCAAAGCATTGTGTTCTATGAGAGTTATTTCTATAAACCATATTTTCATACCTTTACTGTAAACATATCTTAATGAAATTGAAATATGTTAATCAAGTTCACTATCGGACGTTCCCTATAGAAAATGGAGTTTATACCTCTACTGGTTTGTGTACAGGGACACCCGAAAGTATTTGAAAGCATTGTGTTCTATGAGAGGTATTTCTATAAACCATATTTTCATAACTTTGCTGTAGACATATCTTAATGAAATTAAAATATGTTATTCAAGTTCACTATTGGATGTTTTCTCTATCAAATGGAGGAAATACCACCATCGGTTCATGTACAGGGACACTCAAAAGTATTCCAAAGCATTACGTTCTAGGAGAGATATTTCTATAAATCAAACTTTAATAACTTTACTATCCACGAAGTTTAAGGAAATTGAAATATGTTATTTACATGCACAAAAGAATTATTTGCATAGAATGTGGCATGATTAGCATTAGATTTACAGGGTGGCACAAAAATATCCAGTTACATTAAGAGGTATTAATAAAAAATTGCTAGAATTGTACTTTCGTCTACGTTAAGCGTTTTTAACACTTTCTAGCATTTTTTAAGTATGAATATGATTTCAGTTTTGTGTATCTACCTGTCCGTCCGTCTGTCCGTCTGCCTGTCTGTCTGTCCGATCTCTAACTCCCGTAAATATTTATGGAATTTCTTAACACTGATATATGTTATTCAAGTTCACTATCGGATGTTCCCAATTGAAAATGGAGTTTATACCTCTACAGGTTTGTGTACGGGGACACCCGAAAGTATTTCAAAGCATTGTATTCTATAAGAGTTATTTCTATAAACCATATTTTCATACCTTTACTGTAGACATATCTTAATGAAATTGAAATATGTTATTCAAATACCCTACTGGATGTTTCCTGTATAAAATGGAGGAAATACCACCACGGATTTATATACACGGACACTCAAAAGTATTCCAAAGCATTGCGTTCTATGAGAGATATTTCTATAAAATAAATTTTAATAACTTTACTTTCCACGAAGTTTCAGGAAATTGAAATATGTTATTTACATGCACAAAAGAAAGCTTTGCATAGAATGTGGCATGATTAGCATTAAATTTACAGGGTGGCATAAAAATATCCAGTTATATTAAGAGGTATTAATAAAAAATTGCTAGAATTGTACTTTCGTTTACATTGAGTGTTTTTAACACTTTCTAACATTTTTAAGTGTGAATATGATTTCAGTTTGTGTATCTGTCCATCTGTCTGTCTGTAAGCCCGCGCTCCAACTCCTGTAATTATTTATGGAATTTCTCGAAACTGATATACTTTATTGAAGTTCACTATCGGATGTTCCATATTGAAAATGGAGTGAATATCTCTTCTGGTTTTTGTACAGGGACACCCAAAAGCATTCGAAAGCATTTTGTTCTATGAGTGTTGTTTTTATAAACATTATCCCTATAGAACTTTTCCCATTTAAAATGACATTAATAGGTCCTGTACAACTAGTTTGTTTACAGGGACAAAAAAGAAATATGCCAATGCATTACGTTTTAGGACAGAATTTTTTGAAAATTATATTTAAAAGTCTTTCTACTGTAAAAATCATAAAAATATTGAAATTTATTGTTAATACTCTAAAATAATCTTTTATATAGAATATGATATGATTAACTTTCTGATTTACAGGGCTACACTAAAATATTCAGAGAGATCAAAAGCTGTAATTATAATCTAATGGCTGCATTTTCTTTTGCGTTAAGCCTTTTTAACACTTTCCAAAATGCCTAAGAGTAATTTTAAAATCAATTAGTCTATCTGTATATTTTTCAGTCCTTCTGTCTGTTGTGTGATAACATAGGCAAAGAATATTAAAAGTTATTCGATACAACAATTACGTACAGTTGGAAAGTGTTACTAATCAATGCGTACTGCATGATTTTTCTTTCTTGTTTTCTTTATTTATTTCCTAACCTTCTTTGAATTATAAATGAATAGTATTGAGCAGGCAAAGTGTTTTTTATTCTTTTCCTTTTTTTTTTTTTTTTTTTTTTTTTTAAGAAGCTTTTTATATGAAGTTGACTTTGTCACCGCGTCTTAGTGTCACGCTAATAAACAAGACGCCTCCACAATAAAGTAAATGTAAGCTATTCAGTTTGTTGCTCCTTGGCTTAGTTGGTTGGGGCGTGAAGATAATAACGCGGAGGTTGAGAGTTCGATCCCCGAAGGTCCGGTGCGTTAATTTTTGCAGATAATTAGTAGAAAAGGTGTCAACTGATAAAAGAAATTTTTCCATTGACTACACAATCCTAAGAATTTTTGAAGAAACTTTTTAAGAAGCTTATTTTTTTTTTCTTTTAGATATTAAAGAACACAAAATATTTTAGATATTAAAAAAGAACAAAATAATATGTTTTAAGTAAAAAATACATAAATAAATATATTTTTTTAGAAGTTTTTTATTGAAATTGGGTTTTGTCCTCGTGTCACACTGAAAAACAAAACGCCTCCACTTTAACGTAAATGTTAGCACCCTTTTCTGTCACTTGTTAGCTCAATTGGATAAAGAGTCATGTTGATAACGCGATGGTTGTAAGTTCGAACACCGATGTGTTACTTTATTCCATATGATTAATATGGAAGATGTCAAATGATAAAATAAAGATCCTTCATTGTCTACACATTATCCTAAAAAGTTCTTTTTTTTTTTTTTTTTTTTTTTTAAGGAGCTTCTTTTAGTTACTAAAACGCACAAGGAAAAAAAAATAAAAGTTTCAACAATAAGAAAATTGTTGAAACACAAAAATATACAGGGTGACAAGAAACAACTTGCACACACATGATACATTATAACTTTAATGCTAATGAAAATATTACATCCAAACTTCAAAATAAATATGAATACATTATTTTGTCTAATATATTTACAAATTTTCAGAGTGACTATCTTTAGCCTTAATACAGAGCTTTAAACGTGTCACAAAATTTTCGGTTACGGGCCGCAATTCACTTACTGATATTTTATCCCATTCCTTGCATAAGGATTTCTTTAGGGATGCCGAAGTTTTATGAGGTTTAACACACACCCTTGTCTCCAAGATGGACCAAACAGAATAATCCAGTGGGTTCAAATCTGGGGAAAACGGCGGCCATTCTTGAGCTCCAATGAAGTCAGGAAATTTTTTCTTGCACCAATCTTGAGTGCCTTTAGCTCTGTGTGCAGGTGCGGAATCCTATTGGAAGGTCCATCTTTTGTTTCCAAAGAACTTTTGCGACCAAGGTAAGACAACATCTTCCAAAATGAGTTTGCGATATGTTTGTTGATTAATCTTTATCCCTTGATCAACAAAAACTAGCGGTGTTTTCCCACTAGCACATATCCCACCCCAAACCATTACAAATTGGGGTCGTTGACGTCGTTCAACAATGCAAGAAGGTCCAGGTGCTTCTGCTGACCAAACTCTATCATTATGGCTATTGTGAGCTTGTTCAATCGAGAACAGTTTCTCATCTGTGAAGACAAATGTTTGCCATCGATCACCTGCGGCCCGATTTAACAGTTCCTTACACCTTTGAAGTCTTGTGCGTTTGTTCTCTGCTGTTAGCTTTTGGGCCTCTTTCATTTTATAAGTGCGAAGACCAAGCTCTACTCTTGCCATCAAACGTGCGGTTTCCCTGTTGATCTTCATCTCTCTAGCAACCTTTCTCATTGAAATCATAGGATTTCGTTGAACTCGGTTTTTGATAACTTTTCTGTTTCTTGATGTGTTAACTGTGCGCTTTCTTCCTCTTCCTGGCCTGTCACCATCGTGTCCGATTTCTTTAAACCTTTTGATTGTGTATGAAACCGTCTGCTTAGGCACTTTCAATAGTTTAACAATTTCACATTGTTTCTTTCCTTGCTTATGTAATTCAAGTATGGCAGATCGTTTGTTAACCATAATGGTTATCTCACAACTAACTTACTTACACCTGTTTAGTCGCTTTCTAGTATCAATACTTAGTGAAATAAATTTATAATTTTAGTGGTAGCTACAGATATTTCGTTTGAATCCTCGTGCAAGTTATTTCTTGTCACCCTGTAAATATTTAATGAAAAATATAAATATTTCACTTATATAAAAAAATATTGATGGAGGGTTGCCTTTTAATTTATAATTCAGTATCCCATGGCTATCCCATGTTGAAACTTACAGTGATTATAGGTAATAAACGTAAGAATAACATATAATTTTTCTTTTACTATTATTAAACTAGCAGGCCTACGCTCGCTTCGCTGGTCACTATATTTAAATGATTTTTCAAAAGTATTGAATCTGTTTATTTTTTACATCAAATTATAAATAATAACTTAAAAAAAAAAAAAAAATTCCCTACATTGAAATTGCCTCGAACTTTGATTCGGGTACCTGCTGCCTAAGGCAGGTCGTTTTCCTCCCGCACTGCATCGGGTACAGGTTACCACTGCCTGTAGAAAGGTCTATTCCGAGTAATTCAATTTGGGTATTTATCGGCGAAAGGTAGATTTGTTATTATTTAGGAACTACGATTTCAAAAATGACTGCATCATCTATTAAATATTTTAGTTCCATTATTCAGTAGCAAAATTTCTTTATTCGAGTGAAAATATGTTTCTTTTTTTGTCGAAAACAATGAACTGGAAAACTTTTTTATCAATAATTAAATTTAAAACTAATATTTAAATGGCTAATTTTCAAGCTATTATAAAGAAATAATTTTCATATTTTAATTAATTAAAGAAAAGAAAAAAGAAAAAAAAAAAAAAAAATCAAAAATCGGACAAATATAAAAAGAATCTCGAATGTTGTCCTCGAATGCTTTTTAAAATATTTTGATTAGTTAAAATATTTCATCTCTTGCAAAAGTGAAACGTCTATATTTTTCTTTAAAATTTACTTATTGATGACACGTTGACTTTTTATTTTTTTTAATAGTCATATCTTTTCAAGAATAAATATTTATTTTATGATTTTTAAGGCTCAATTTTTTTTTTTCACTTAAATTTTTATTTTGTGCGTTTTAGTAACTAAAAGAAAGCTTTTAAAAAATCTCATCAGAATTTCTTAGGATACTGTGTAGACAATGAAACGTTTTCTTTTACAATTGACATTTTATCTATTAATTATCTGCAGAAAAGGTGACACATCCGCCACCGAGTATCGAACCCACGATCATCGCATTAACAACTTGACGCTTTAACCGACTGAGCCATTGACCAACATAAAGAATACCTCACATTTACTTTCAAATGGAAACGCCTTGTTTTTTAGTGTGACACGGAAACACTATGGCAAAATCCAATTTTAATAATAATAATAAAAAAAAACCTACTAATTGAAAGAAAACTAATCAAAAATTCGAAAATCGGGCTTCGAGGTGCATCAGAAGAGGTCATTACGAACCTACATGAAAAGTTGTGTAGCTCTGCTATCAGCCGTTTTCTTAAAATGCTCGGACATATATACACAATGACACATACACACAAACATCTTACTTTATTATATATATATATATGTACTCTTTGAGATATAGAAGGTTAAGGGACAAAATTTTTTACTTTAAAATGAAAATTTTTTTAAATATATACACGTGATATATCATTTAAAAGCCTGTATTATAAGCTTTCTAATGATAACAGTCTTATATCTTTAAGTTAATTAGGGAACAAAATATAAGTGACACTTACGTTATGTTAGTATGAAAATACTGATGGAGGGTTGCATTTTAATTTATAACTCAGCATCCCATGGCCGTCTCATGTTGAAATTTACAATAATTATAGATACTATAAAAGTAAAAATAACACATAATTTTTAAAGGAAAATTAAATATGCACTTTTTGAGATACTGAAAATCAAAGGTTAAAATGTTTGACCTTAAAATGGAAACTTTTAAATATATTATATATATACATGTTATATATCATTCGAAATCCTGTATTATAAGCTTTCTAATGATAACAGTCTTATATCTCTATGTTAATTAGAAAACAAAATATGGGTACATTTGTAGTAGACGAATTTTGAAAATTTGTATATTTTACCCATTTTTACAAGCCCTGTATATAAAAAACTAAAAGAGGTAGGGACTATTAATTGGTATACATTCATTTCTCTATCGAACAAATAAATGAGGCCCGTTTCATAAAAATCTGACGGGGTCAGGTTTTTAGCTGCGTTGGTTTGACCCCTATATGTTTTAAAGAAAGTGAAGGGGGAAAAAAAGATAAAGAAAGAAAATATCTGTTAATATTATGTACTATATAATGTACAAAATCAGTTCTGCCTGAAGGATTAAAGAAATTAAACTCTTTTTTGTCATTATCTTCTTAATAGTAAAAGCCTTGATTTTACGGAAGAAACGCTCTAAATTTATGTCATAACTGCTGGAACTATGTAATGAAACAAAAATAATAAAATTTTATCCATGTTTTGAAGCGATTAAATAATCTATATAATATTTCTCTAACGTGGACCAGTTTCAATTATTTTTTGTCGAAACGATACGATACGCGTGGATAAAAAAAAATAATATTTATACATGGACAATATTTAAGCACATGAACTTAGCTCAATAGAAGAAAAAATGACGATATTTGCCAGATGAGATTATTTTACGAAAAAAAAAAAAAAAAATATTTTTAACAGTTGTTTCTTCAGGATCTTTACAAGCGTCATTTTAAACCTAGCAATATTTTAAAGATATATACAGAATATGAACTTTTGTGTCATAAATTGACAAAATCACAATCATAAAAAATATAATCAAAATAGGAATTATTTTATTTAATTTTATTTATTTATTCATTTATTTAAAATATATATATATACCAAAATTAATAAAAAGTCATCGCCAACATGACGACAAAAATTTAAAAGGCGTCGTGAGAGTCCTATATTAAAATTGTACTGTCTGTGGAAGTATGAAAATTGGGTCGTGAACCATGAATTTTATTTGGAAACCTTTCTTTGAATGATTTTGGTTTCACTATTGTACAATATTAATTTGGTTTAATTAATAATTTGGCTTCTGGTAAATTAAAATTTAATTAGGTGGTGAAATTGGCATAACATTTATGAGTTTCCAATTTTAAAGGTAAATAAGAAAAGAAATAAAATGCGAATATTTCGCACGAGTTTGCTAGTAATAATTAAAAAAGTGTAATTTGACAAAAAATATGACATCACAACACACCTATGTACTGGCAAAAAAAAAAAAAAAAAAAAAAAAAAAAGAATTAATAAATAAAATTTTGTTTGCGATTCTAAATAAAAGATAAATTAAGAAGAAATAAAGAAGATTAAAAGTAATACACAAATTAAAATGTTTTAAAGACATGGTTTTATTTCAAAAGGTACAAAAAACTACAATTCAGCAGATATGGATAACATTACGTATATAATTGCAAAACTTAACCTCAATCGGATGACAGGTTTAAAACTGAAAAAATAAATAAATAAATAAATGGATTGCAGTTGGGGTGCAGGCTTTCACCCTCAAATCTATTACTGTTTAAGCATGTATTGTCGTCGAAGTTGTAGATATATGCATAATTTCAGCTCAATTGGATGATAGAAAGTGGGGTTAAAATTCGAAAAAAAATTTGGATTGAATTTGTGGGTCCAGGCCAAACAGATTTTCACCTCAAAATCCGTTACTTACTTGTGCGTATATTGCCATAGGAGTTATAAATGTATGTAAAATTTTAGATCAATCTTTCGGTAGGAAGTAGGTTAAAATTCGAAATAAATTTTGAAGAGGAGTTGGGTGCAAACGGGTCCCAGGCCCCACCCATAAGTCCGTTACTTCTTAAGCATTTATTGCCGTCAGACTTATACATGTATGCAAAATTTCAGCTCAATTGAACGAAATTAAATGGGTTACAATTCGAAGCAAATTTTGAATTAGAGTTAGGAGCCCCTGAAAATTCACCCACATACATAAATAAATAAATGAAAAAATAAACATCATACCAAGTTAAATAAAACCATGCAACAAACACATCATTTGTGTTATGTAGGTCTAAGTAGATTTGTTATAATATATAAGAAATTTTGATTATCAAAAAAATACATATATATACACATATATATATATATATATATATATATATATATAATATAAATCGATGATAAGCAATTTAGTGGCATTAAAAAAAAAAAAAAAAAAAAAAATCCGGTGTGTCACTCACACGACTTTCTCTTACCCTGAAATTTAATAATATAAATATAGGTTGAAGATTAAGAGGTAAGATAACGAGTACTGTCATGTAAATCTATGTTAAAACAATTCAAATTAGGCTTCAGAAGAGTTTTATACGATAATTAGCTCTATGTGAGGGGAGGCTGCCGCCCCCTCAATCCCCCGTTTCATTACTGCACCTACATTTATATAGAATTTAAATCTGTTATTAAAATTAAAAGCTCACTTAAAATTATTCAGACAACTTTCACACGCAACATTCCTTGAAGCTTATCAATCTTGATCAAACTTTTCCAGCAACAAACTTATATTAACTTCAAAAATAACATTTGGCTCTCATAAAATTATTCGTTTTTAAGTTACTCTAAGAGACGCAGACAAAGATCAAACGTTAAAAAACTTGACTTCGGTAATCAGGAAGCCTAAAAACGTGTAAATATATAAAAAACAAGCGATGAATATTTAGTTTGAATACATGCATTATTTACCATATCTCTATGAGGAATTCATTTCATTTCCTGAACAGCTTTCCTGGAAATAGTAAAATATTATAGTAAAGCACATCCACTAACAACAAAGAATAATGTTACATATTTCTTAAATATTTGTAGCCCTGTACACCTTTTGATGATTATGTACAGACCACATGGTGTACCTAAATATAATCCTATGGTAATAACACACGGCACAACCTGAAATACACTTCCATCAATTTCCAGCTATTGTCGCACTATAATCTAGTTCTTTTGTGTAGCCCTGTAAAGGAACAGTGAATGTTTTCCCAACCATATTTTATATAAGACATGTTTTTACGCATATGGAAAACATATATCCATTTCATTTGTTTTAGTGCAGTCTATAGCTGTTAAACTCTTCTTACCAGCAATTTCCCCCATAGACGAAAGCTTAGTGTAGCATCCCTATATCATACACATTTAGAATACAAAGTTTGGACTTTCTGCTACCATTTTTTCTTGAGATATGGTAATAACAGACAGACACACATACACACATACACAGAGAGAGAGACCAACCGATAAAAATATGATTTTCGGATTCAAGGGTCCTCAAAACGTATAAATTTAACAAAAAGTCGCTTTCAAAAATTTGACCCAAAAACAATACTTTCTCTACCTTACGGGTAAGAGAAAGTAAAAAGTAATAAATTTGCGGTATATTATCGTGGCGACAAGTAAACTAGCCACGACATTGGTGAGTTGGCGCTGAAGTTTATTTTCATAAATAATTAAAATAAAATTATATTTCATTTCCCGAATTCTTATGTTTTAGTAAAAAGCACGATAATCGTTTTTAAATTATTTGCTGTTTGTCACAAAATCTAGCCACTTTTTTGATTTGGCGAATACTGCTTCCCGGGATAATATGCAAATATCAGATTAGGAAAAAGGTTCACTTAAAAAAGCGACGCTAGACGAGCGAAGTCCGAACAGCTGTTGAAAATTTTAATATTTAAATTTTGCGTCTGACATTCTGGTTTTGATTTCATCAAAATACATAATTAGCAAACATTTGAAACAATTTCGGTTAACATCTCTTCACGTAATAAAAGAAGATTGTTCGCTTTATAGACAAATGGCTGCCCGCAAAGCTAAAGAAATTTGATGTACATTGAAGTCGGATTTTTGAAACTTTTGATTAGTATACATGTATATTTAAATAATTAAATTGCGAAAATAAAAACCTTATATTAGCTTTAAAAGTAGTTTTAAAGCATATTAAACTAGCGCCAAAAACGTTCGCGCGTTCTTCTTCTTTGTTTTGATATCAAAAGAAATACGTTTATTTATACGTGAATAATAAAAATTTAGAGTGACTCTAATCGTCTTACCGAATATTTAGTAATTACGGTTCTTTAAATAAATTTAAACAAGAGGAATCGTTAAATATAGAGAAAATCATAATAAGTGTTTAAATATTTCTCCCTATAGATGTATGTCGTTTAATGGATCGTAACGTTTCCAAAATGTTTTGTGTGTTCCTGTAAAAAGAACTATAAATGGTAAGCTTACAATATCAAATATAGATATATTTATGTTTCAAACAATTTAACATTACTAAAAGAAATTTTCAATAGTTTGAGCCCATAGACTGCAATATACAAAAATTCTACATAGTATCCCGTCATCCCGATAACAAAATAAAATAAAATAAATCTTACGCTCATATAAATTTGTACTGATACGATGATAACCTATAACATGCTTACGAATTCATGTACAGTGAAACCTCTCAAGTTGGACATCCCTATAAGTTGGACACCCCTCTAAGTTGGGCGCTTTTTCTCGGAACGGAATGTATCCATTAACATTATGTCTAACCCCTATAAGTTGGACACTTCTCTAAGTTGGACACTTTTTCTTGGAACCGTAGGTGTCCAACTTAGAGAGGTTTTACTGTATTGACTGAATATAGAGATCAGGTATTAGGCGCTTACGATAACCTATAACATGCTTACGAATTCATGTATTGACTGAATATAGAGATCAGATATTAGGCGCTTGCGCCCTTAAATAATTCGAGTCTACAGTATGGAATAACAATGATTTTTATTTTTTATTTTTTATTTTACTATTTATGAATTTTTATTTTTATTTTATTCTTTTTATTTTTTTTAATCCCTGTAAAAAAACTATAAGTTCTACACTCATCAAAATCTTTACAAATCATGCTACGGCGACTTATATCTATATCTTTAAGCTTAACCGGATAAGGCATTTAGACGCTAGCGCACTTCAAATAATTCGAGTTCATAGGACTTAATGATAAAGAATTTTTCTTTGTGTCCCTGTAAAAAACTATAGGGCTAGACTCAATCAAAATCTATTAGTGAGACGGGTACTTATAACAGATCCTATCAACTTTTAGCTCAATCGAATAAGGCGTTTAGACGCAGTTGCTTTTTAAATAATTTGAGTGCAGAGGCTATAATGATAAGGAAAATTTCTGTGTGTTCCTTTGAAGAAAGCTATCAGACTCATCAAAACCAATACATTTCGTGCGACAGTGTCCTATAATTTATTTACCAGCTTTCAGCTCTATCGGTCAAAGGGTTTAGACGTTATTGTGTTCACTCACATGTACATACATAAACATATATACAACATCGTAAAAATAGCAAAAATGAACTCAAGAGATCTCAAAACTTATAGTTACACCAAAGTCTCATAGTCGAACTTTTTCATAATTGCAATTGTGTTCAAAAAGTAAAAAAAAATACCAAAAAATTAATTTGCCCATGCTTCTGACAAAATTGACGTCAATACAACTTTAAAAATTTTAGCAAATAAATAAACATATTTTTACTTTCTCTTACCCATAGGGTCAAGAAAGTATTGTTTTAGGGTCAAATTTTCGAACGTGAGTTTTTGTTATATTTATATGTTCTGAGGCCCCTGAATACGAAAATCATGTTTTTAGCGAATGGGCTGTGTGTCTGTTCCCAGACAGCACATCACCTCCCCAGGATATCTTCAAGATGTCTTCTGGATGAAAAGACATCCCAGAAACGTCCTTAAGATGTACTGTGGATAAGTTAAGCCTAACTGTGCTGTTAGGGTTATCAGCATATCTCAAGAACAAATAGTAGCAGAAATTCCAAACTCGGTATTCTAAATGTGTATCATATAGGGATGCTACACTTTTCGTTGTTACTGCTAAGCTTTTCATTGAAATGAAGCAGATGATTCGCATACAGGGGCACTCAAAAGTATTCAAATGCATTACGTCTATGGGGGAAATTGCAGGTAAGTAGAGTTTAACATTTATAGACTGCACTAAACCAAATGAAACGAATATATATTTTGTGTAATAGAGATAGTCAACTGGGAAAAAATTTTTGTGTATGTAGGAGTCTCGCCTCCCCCCTCGAGGGGAGTAAATTTTCATGATGGGTATCTTTCTAAAGAGCTCGCCAATACCTTTGAAACGAATGGTTGAACAATCGATCTGCGATAATTTAAAATAAAGTTATAATTTTTTTCATTTTTAACCAAAAAAAAATTTTATTTTTTTAATTGTAATATTGAGAATAAATTCAATTTTTTTTTTTTTTTTTTTTTTTTTAATTTAGTGTTATACTACTTCTCTAATACGGAAACCGTGTGCATTATCATGGAAGATATATATATATATTTTTTTAAATAATAATTTTAATAAATTATTTTTATTGAGTGAATTTGTATAGGAAAATATAGAGGAAAGTCGTGTGGTGGTCACAACACACTAGTTATTTGTTGTTAGTGGATGTGCTTTACTAATAATATTTTACCATTCCCAGGAAAGCTGTTCGGGAATTGAAATAAATTCCTCATAGAGATATGGCAAATAATGTTTGTTGTACATTACTTGTTTTTTGTACATTAATGAAACGGGGTGGGGGATTTGAGGGGGGCGGTAGCGCGCCTCACACAGAACTAATTATCATATAAAACTCTTCCTAAGCCTAATTTTAATTGTTTAACATAAGTTTATATAACAGTACTCTGCACTAAACTGCGATAATTTAAAATAAAGTTATCGATTTTTATCTTACCTCTTAATCTCCAACCTGTATTTATAGTATTAAATTTCAGGGTAAGAGAAAGTTGTGTGAGTGACACACCAGATTATTTTTTATGTAAAAAAAAATGGACGTATTCAGACTGTACATTTATTTAGACAGAAGCATTTTATTTATTTCTATTTACTTCACACATGTAGTATAGTTCGGTGTTCTTTTCTGACTCTCCCACAACAATATTTATGATCACAGAAGAATACAAAGTTAGTAATGGGAGAATTCCGAGAAAAAGGCAGCACTGTACTATGTATGTTATTTCTTTTTTTTTTCTCAATTTAACATTTAAATAAATTTGATACTAAGACTTAACATTCATATAATATTTGCGTAACCTACGTTTACAACTTATATTTAAATAAATAAAAGTAAAACATTTAAAATGGGAAGTAATATGCAACCACTACAAACTTAGTTGTCTGACACGGTTGATATACCGCTCGCAGCATATCGTAATACTACATTTGGCGTGAATTTGCTGTCACATTATGGGTGACCGGATAACATGTAAGTCAAAAAAGAAAAAAAAAATCCTTATGTTTAACTGCAGCTAATTTCCAGAAATAATGTTTAGCCGTAATAAGAAGTTATTTCATCTTTAATTGGCAAAAATCTCATTTTTTCCCCAAAAGTTATTCCCTGAACACATGATACTGCATCTCGCTAAAACTCGCGCCAAAACTAAAATGTTCAGTAGATACAGAGATATAGCCATTTGTAAAAATGTAGTTCTTGAATTACAGCAGTGTCACCTCTTGTCCAATAAGCAACCTAAATTGAAGTGTCAAATTGATTAAGGTGAATATTGAGGCAAGCAATGGGGGCCCGCAATCGATACAATGCGGGCGAAGAAGACGGTGCCGAAGGCAGTGAGAACTCGAAGCGAGGTTTTAAGCGATGTATATCGATTTTTTTTTTCTTTTAATTTTTATTTATAAAGTGATATATAATATAATGATTTAACTTTTTGAAAATTCCTTTAAATATAGAGACTAACGAAACGGGCAAAGCATTTATTCATTTAATAATACTTCTTCTAAAACTATTAAAAAAAAACTCTATGTTGCCATCCCTCACTATTACAGAGATTATATTAAATCAGATATTCTTGAACACAGAAGTAATTAAAAACAATTGTTATTATTAAGTGAAACAGAAATTTAATGAGACGAGTTTCTATCGGAAATAATTTATTTCTAATTTGGCGGCTTTGTACTACTATGATAGAAACACCTTCTTTTATTTTTTATTTTCTCTCTCCCTTTGTGCTGCGGGTTGGGTTGAGTTGGGTTGGGGGAATTAAGGCTTATTGACTGCACTAATCCTCCTTTGTGCTGCACTTGTTTTTCTTTGTTTTTCTTTTTTTTTTTATGAATTCCCTTGCACAAGGGATGAAGAAATGAAAAGGTTCCCTACACGTAAAAATAATTAAACATTTGTATAAAATCAGTAAATTAAAATATATTTCTAAAATGAGTCTTAAACCAAGAAGAATATATTTATTTATATTTCATGAAATTTTCAAGTAATTATTTGACCACGGAGTAATATTTGACTCAATTTTAAAAATAAGATATTTTTAAAACGAAATTAATCTCGACGTTAACCAACGTATGTGCGGAAAAAGAATTAAATCCTTGTTAAAATCAGAAACTGGTTAGACACTGCTCAGTGTACTATATACTGAAGTTTACGATAGCAAAGTAATTAAGTTGCTATATGTTACTATACGATAGCAAAGCAATTAAGTTACTATATGAAGCTTTTGATTCTGCAAAATTTTTGTAACAGAAATCATTTTACCGAATTCAACATTAAATATCAAATAAAACAACTTAATGACATATGAATGGTTTATTTTAGGAAGTTTATTGTAAATTTCTTCACAAAAGTGTTAAGTTTCATGTTTTTATCTTAAATAGTTTTTGATATTCAAGCCAAAAATTTGAAAATGGAGCAACATATTAAGAACGAAATCGGAGTGGTAGTAGCTTTTTTTTTGGAACAGATATTCTTTAAAGTTACAAATTTGTTTGCACTCACACACACACACACACACACACACACACACACACATATATATATATATATATATATATATATATATATCAATTATAGAAAACCTACAATTCTTCGCTCAATGCTATGAGGATGGCACTTGAAAACGTCTTATAATAGCATTATGAGCTTTTAAGCACAAATTCACTTTTGTTCTGTTTTGGTCCGATCTTCTTTTCCTCATCTCAAAATTAATATTTCATAACATTGTTTTCTTTTTTCCCCTTAAAATAATATCCTACTGTCAACTTTCTTTTCTTCAGAATATTATTACACGGCTCTATTTATTTTTCATCAGGTATTGCAGTCTTAAAAATTAAAATAAGTACTATTAATAATCTTAAAAATTAAATCAATTTAAGATATCTAGTTATTTTGTTTGGTTTGTGTATGTTTCTTTGGTGAATCATTTCACTGACTATTCTTCGTTCTCACTCTTTTCTTTTACTACAAAAGGATTATATAAATATATATATATGCCAACAACTTTTTCTTTAATTTATTGGTGAAATTAGGGACATTTGATTCTGATACGCTGTGTATACTAAATACGAAAAATTATAAATAGACTTTGTTTGGAAGTAGCAAATTACTTATTTCGCGAGTTTCTTTTCTTCCCCCCCCCCTCCCTCCCATGAAATACATTACATGTATTATTTTATTAATACAGGTGTGCATAGGCAATATGATATAGTGAAATTGAAAGTAAAAAATTCGAATCAACGCATATCTGTATATATATAAAAATGAAGTGTCACGATGTTTGTCCGCGATAAACTCCTGAATTAAGGAACCGATTTTAATGAAATTTTGCACACAGTGTCAGTTTGGTCCAACTTGAGAGATAGGATAGTTTTTATCTCAATTTATTGTCATAATATTGTTTTATTGCAATTATTTGTTAATTATAGACCTTTGTTACAGTTGCTCCAAAATATCTGTGAGTTCCATAAGTTTAATTGTTGCCAAAAAGAAAAAATACGAGTTCATTTTCTTTCGACATAAAAGTAAATACATTTAATCAAACGTGAACGTTAAAAAAATTATAAAAAGTTAAATTATACATCTCACGAAAATTGACGTCATAATCAATTTAAAGATTTTATTCGCATTGATAAAGTATTTAGTTATACACAAGCGAAGTGTGACGTCACTGACCGTCTGTGAAATCAAGAAAAAGATTTCTTATGTTAATCGCCCATTGTATTGTTTGTAAAAAATTATTAAAAAACGAGGAAAATTATTTCCGGATTTTAATCCCCATATTTTTGTATAGATATGTATTATTTATCATGTGCATACGTTAGATTGAGTTATTTTGCTGTCAAATTGACAAAATTTTAATTTTAAATTTCAAAGCTCTGTCGTCCTTGGAGTTTTTCGTATTTGGCGATCAAAAACGTAACACGAAAATATACAAGCTAGATGTATATTTTCGTAATATGTATTGTGCGAAATATTGTTTCATATTATTCATTACTCTCTTAATATAAGTTGTTAAAATAACCATGATTTTTGAAAGGAATTAAATGTGTGCGCCAGATAATTTGGCGATATTATTTTTTTTTTCCCACCAAGGAGGATAGATATGAAATTTATTCCGCTGCAACATGTTAATATCTTATATCAGATACATTATGTATATGCTACAATTTATTTCACGTGACACGTATGTTAAAAATTTATTTACGACATAACCTGGCTTTTTCAATTTTTTTTGCATTATTCTAATCTGTATCACTTAGTTTTCTTTAAGAAATTTGTGATCTATGCATAACGTTCTAAATAAAAAGTAACCATTTCAATATTTTAAAACTTATTTAAAAGTCTGTTTTATTTAACATTAAATTTTAAAACTTAATTTAAAACTTATTTAAAAGTCTGGAAGAGTTTAAGTCTGTTTATTTGTTTTGTAACGCTAATCTATATGATCGATGTTCGAAACTTTAATTAATTATTTCTCTTATTTTTCTTTACTTTTTCTTTAATAACTTACCAATTCAACGTTCCTGATTAAATTTGTGATTTATATATGTATTTTGCATGAAATTTTGACTCATATTTATTGCTGAAAATGCGATCTTAAAATCTTGCAATTTTCTTATCTTAATCCTCAATGCTTTCCTTCTTGATTAACTTGAATTTACTATTAAAATTTTAACATACTCAGAATCTTCTCACCACTTCGTTAAAATATATTAATCTTTTCAGTACTATATTATTCAGTATATCCCCACAACGATATTTGGCGATTTTTTGTTGGCGATTATGGCTAAATCATAAATCTATAAATGATAAATGATAATCTAAATCATAAATCAGAAACATAAAATAATAAATCCAAAATAAACAACATATATGCTACCATATTATATCACAAACAGTCAAGAGCGACATCGTTATCGTTCAAAACGGCGCCAAAGAAAAATCGCCAAATTCAGCTGTGGGGATATACTGAAGTTATAATTATCCGAATATAATTACTGAAGTTACATTATAAGTTATAGTTATGGGTAACAACTATAGTATTTCCCCACAACTGGATTTGGCGATTATGGCTAAATCATAAATCTAAAAATCATAAATGATAAAATCATAAGCTAAATCATAAATCTAAAATAGAAGCATGCAGGTTACCATATTTTATTGCAAAGAATCCAGAACGACTTCGTTATCGTTCAAAAAGGCGCCAAAAAAAAAAATCGCCAAATCCAGTTGTGGGGAAATACTATATACCTTATCAAATTATCAACGTATTACTTAGCCGCAGGAACGCGTGGCCGGGTCTGCTAGTTTCATATAAATCTTAACACTACTATGCCACGCGTAAAAACATTTAAAAAGTGTTTTATGGAATAATAAAAACATTTATAAAAGCGAAAACGTGGACAGCAGTCATACATTGCTACAAATAGTTCTAAATATCTTTAAATAGTTCTAAATATACTTAAAACTGTACTTAGAGAATGCAAAGTAAATAATTTCAACAAGTGAAATTATCTTTCTTAAACTATTGCATATATTAAAAAATATAATAAAAAAAATTTAAATCTTAATTATTCTAATAATTTTCACACGTATGTGAAAAGAGAGAGAGTTTGTTTTAAACACCGATTTAAAAAAAAATAATAATAATCTTAATAGAGTACATTTAATTAATTTATTAATTATTTTTAATTAGCTATTAATTTATCTCATATATGTAAGGATAAATATTAAGTGTTTAAAACAGTATTTTAATTAGTAAATAAAATTTTTAACTTTGAAAGTTCAAGCATAGAAGATTGTATTCTATGCAATTTAATGCATGAAGTATAATTGTGTGTATAAAATAAAACTAAACTATTTCTTTTATCTTCTATTTCTATTTCGTTTCTCCTTTCTTTTGCATTTCTTTTGTTCTATATTCTTATACATTGTACTTATGCGTAGAATTCATGTGCTTTATTTCTTTATGCATATTTTAACTAGCATGTTGTAACCACCAAAATACTTTCGCCTATATTTTCGTATACAAATTCACACAGTAGAAATTATTTATTAAAATTATTTTCCGTGACGATTGGAAATAATTTTTATTTCGCAGAGAAACGTAACACTAAATATCCAAATAAAGTCGTGCTAACATCTATTTTTTTTTTTTTTTTTTTTTTTTTTTTTTAGGACAGAGGACTATGTTTCAATCTGGATTTTTTGTAGACCAGTTTTGTGTAACACCAAAATAAATTGAAAATATTAGTCCTATCTTTACAAATTCAGTACCATATGAAAGGGGCGATTTTTCTAAATCCTGGGGTGCAAACAGTTTTTCGACACGACAGTTAGATTTTTTTTAATTAACTAAAGCGTGGCAACACTTCATTTTAATTCATTTCAGTCATTTTAAAAAGTACGTGGCCCAGTTTTACGGTCAAAAAATAAGATTAAAAATAAATTAAAAATTTAAATTAAACAATAAAAAATAAAAATTTTACTGATTTAAATTAATAGTCCTCCGTACAAAATTAAATTCTGTCTTTTACAGAATATGTAATTTTTTTTTTTTTTTTCGTAAATTTTTAATCGATTTTAACAAAAAAATAAAAATTGGTTTTACATAGTAATTCTGAATTTACCGTTTAAAATTTTCTTAATTCAGTTGAAAATTATAGATTTGACAGAAAAATACTATTTAACCAAATACAAGGTCGGCTTTACTATTTTATCGGGATAGTTCTTAAGACCTTATGGGGCACCGCAATTCCACAGTGTAAATTATGCCGCACAGTCTAATTAGTTTATGCACAAAATTTCAGTATTATAGCATGGAAAACTAGAAAAACTACTCACACCGGTTTAAATAAACACAAAAAATAATTTAATTAAGGATATCAAAGAGTGTAAGGTAGGACTCGGGGTCCTGGAATCGTTCAACAGCGTTATCTGCTTCCTACTTGAATCTTTTTAACAAACATATTACAGGGTTAGTCACAAATTAAAATGTAGATGTAATTATTTATTTACGTTAATTATTTTTTCCCTCACAGTTTGCGTATTATCCTTAAAAATATTTCTTCAGTGGAATAATTTCAGTATAGGCACTGAAATGTGGTTTAAATTGGTCTTTTTGCACGGTATGAATATTTAGGATATAATGCTGAAACTTTTAACATAATTTTTTTAGTGTATGGAAAACGATTCACCCACTAAAAATATTTTTTAAGTGTGAGTCGTACAAAAAATTAAGGTTTTAATTATTGATTTTGAATCACCTGAAATTTTTTATTGATTTCTTAAATTTCAGTACGTTTTCTTTTCTTCTTTTTCTTTTTTAACATAATTTTTTATTTTATATTATACGTCTAAGATTAGTGTTTAAGGAATTATAACTGAAGTGTCAAAGTTTTTCAAACACCTTGATAAATTTTAACACTCTGATGCTCAATTTTTTTTAACAAAATCGTTTCAGTAATTTTATAAATTTTGTATTTCATATTTCAAATCTACATGTATCTCGAGTTTAAATATGCACATTTAAATAACAAATGTTGTTTAAAAATAGATTTAGATCATAAGAATATATAATTAGTTTGCACAGGGGGACTTTGCTCAGTTCCCACACCATATACAGGTAATGGCAAAATAATGGAAATACTTCCATTTTTTTATCTTATAAAAAAATCTAGATGAATATCATAAAAATTCATAAAGATATTGGTGATTAAATGAGCTATTTTTCAGCTGTTTTCTAAAAAAGTCTTTACGATAAAATATCATTCACAAATGAAAATTTGTATCAGAAAAAACATTTCATTTTACTTTTCAAACAATTATTATTATTATTATTATTATTATTATTTATTTATTTATTTATTTATTTATTTATTTATTTTTATGCATGTAGTACATACCTATGAAAAAAAAGAAAAAGAAAAAAAAAAAAAAAATGTATCAAAAATGTTGAATTAAGTTTCATTGTGTAAGATAGTTTTTTTCTGATACAAATGACCCCTTATCGTAAAAACCTTTCTAAAAAACAGCTGAAAAACAGCTTATTTAATTACTGATATCTCTGTGAGTTTTTATGATATTCAACTGGATTTTTTTAATAAGGTACTCTATATAGTTGTGTATTATACTATATCAAAGTTTTTTTGTTACTATCCTCACACGCGCAGTAATAAATTATTTACTACAACTATCCATATCGCTTTCAATATTAAATGTATTTGTTTTAAGCTATAATATAATGATTTAGGCATATATTGTCACGTTTTCTGAAAGTATAATGAAATTACGGGAAAAAAAATAAATAAATAAAGTTATAAAGTAAAAACTTGCGAAAAAAATTTCCATTTTTAAATTAAATATTTATAACTTCTTAAATATTTGAACTAGCCTCACAAAACTCTACACATGTATAAAATGTACATTTAGAATCATATCTACAATTTGCAGGTGAATGAACGCACTTCCAGATACAGGGTAATCACAAGTATTTTTTATTTTATTGGATTTTTTGTTCGCCTCCTAAAGGCGTTCGTGAAAAAACCTTTGCGGGAAAATATAGGGAAAGACATGTTTCCCTTATTCCCAAAATTCAAGAACAACACATTGAGTATTTTTCGAAATATTCAACAAAACAGGAAAAAAATAAAAGTGTTTCCTTTTTTTATTATTAAATGTGTGTGTGTGGGGGGGGGGGGCGGACGATACCTTTCTTTTTAAAATACCACAGATCAGTGGTTCAGCCTTTCGTTTTAAAGATATTGATGAGTTCTTTCGAAAGATACTTATATTGAAAATTTTCACATCCAAGTTAACTATTACTATCACAAATATTTACTTTTTATTTTCAAATTGAAAAGATAAAAATAACTTTCATTATGTACATTTATGCGAAATTTTGTCCTATACTGCCACACTAAAATTTATGAAGAAAAATAAAATGAATGACAGCTCTATCTATTGAGCGATTGATCCCCAAATGAAATCAGCTCTAGTTTAGATCTAGTTCAAACTAAATGTCAAGCTTGGTTAAATTTCGCTCATGGGTTCGGAGATACAGCGTCCACAAAATTTTTGATACATACACAGGCATACATTTTCTAAAACTGGCCCGATCGCGTTCTGGACATTACAAAATGTCTTAACCTATCAAAAACCACAGTTCGAAAATGTCTAAGAATTCACTTATTTCTTTTTATGTATATAGAAGAAAGTGAAAAATTTCGTTGCTGTTTTTATAACAGTTTTTCACTAAGTTAGGGCGAAATATATATATATATATATATATATTAATATGTTTCAATATTAATGTACATTAACAAACATTTTAGTTATATTTGAATCATTGAAACTGCAGCTATGTGAGAAAAAAAAAAAAAAAAAAAAAAGCGATTACTATTTAGAATAAGAAGATGAAATAGATTCCTGATACTTTTTTTCCCCCTTTTCTTTTCATTGCTGTTAAGTCCTTGATCACTATTCATCAGATAGCTTGATCGTGCTTTTGGCAATTTTCAGTGGCACCATTAGTAAACAAAGATTCGAACATCCTTCTGTTATCTTTATATATATCTGTATACCCTGTGACCTACATTGATAATAGGCAAACGACCAAAGGGTTTATTCAAAGCAGCAAACATAACTTCCTGAAAGTTCACCTCAATCCATCAGCGACATTTATGTGGACTAGTTAATTTATCCCTTTTATCTATTACCCATGAAAAAATAATATTAACTGATTTTCCAGTTAAAAGAAGAAAAGGAAACGAAAAACTTGAACTAGGATCAAATATCGAAAGTATTCAAACGTTAAAGAGCTTTCTAAAGAGCTTACTATAAAGAGCTTTTTTTTTTTTTTTTTTTTTTTTTTTTAACAATATGTGAAATATATTAATTAATTTTTAATCTATTTGGATATATATTATAGAATCCGGAGAATTCGATAGCAACATCAATTAAAAATGTTTGCTATATATATTTTATGCATGTACTCGTATTAACTTTTACAGACTGAATTCAGATACAAGAAAATATTTTAAACTCTTTTCACTATCTTTCACTTTTACTTTTTCTACTTTCTCTTTTATAGGGTATAGAAAGTGTTTTTTCTGGGTCAAATTTTCGAAATTAAAATTTTGGCATATTTACACATTTTAAATTGGCCTTAATCCTCAAATCAGGGTTTTAGCGCTTGATCTGTGTTTCTCTCTCTCTCTCTCCCTGTGTGTGTGTGTGCATCTGATTGTCTGTTATCAGCATATCGCAAGAACAAATATTAGCAGGAAATTCAAACTCGGCATTCTAAATGCGTATTATATGGAGATGCTACTTGAATCTTTTTATTAAAATAGCACTAACGGTTCATGTACAGGAACATATAAGAGAATCTAAATACAGTAACCGCCGCTTAATAAATTCACTGGTTAATAAAATCAGCCGCTTAATCTGATCAAATTGCCAGGACGGGAATCAAATTAATGCAAACTAATTTTAAAGTCGCCGCTTAATAAAATCAGCATCGCCGGTTAATAAACTCAAAAAAATCTCTTCAGCAGTAAAAATGTCATTTATGCACATATTTTTTTTTTTTTTTCGCTGTGATTTTTTTATTTCTGAAGTAAAATCGAAAATTAAATACAGCAATCCCTCCGTTATCTCTCTTTGTCGAAAATTTTACATTTACAACAGTAAATTTTACATTTACAGCAATTAAACACGCCCCATTACTTGTCTTAATAATAATTTCAGGGAATGTATTCTTCAAAGTGCGGTAATAAGTTAAAAATTTGATTTGATTCGCAAGTGTTTTTTTTTTTTTTTTTTATATATATATATATATAATGTTTAATTAAAAGACAATTTTCAGTTCTTATTCTGAAATAACTAAGAGGCAAGAAGCTTTAAAGGAAATAATTTAAATTTAAAAGAAAATCGTGAACTTTCGGCAAAGTATTGATGATTTTCCTCAAAGAAGACATCGGAACTTGGGGATGTGTTTAATTCACTTATTTTGAAGGAGCAATCAAATAATTAATTATCAGTTAAAAATTAATTAGCATTGTTTATTAATTCCATTATTTGATACCTTTTGAAATTTCTTACCAAATTCAGGTAAATAGCATTTTTTACTTCAGTGCACGAACGTTCGCCGGATATAAAAATCAGCCGCTTAGTAAAATCACTTTTGCTCAGAACGAATGTGATTTTAACAAGCGGTGGGTACTGTATTCGTGTATAGGAAACATTTTTCATAGGCACAGTTTAACATCTTTACACTACACCAAACAAATTAAAATAAGCATATATAAACCATATTTCGTAAAGAATATATTATTAAAACCATTCACCATTCGTTTACTGGACCCCAAAAAAGTATTCGGATATGTTAGGACTATTTTTCGTATTGTCCTGAAATTAAATACACTATGTGGTGTGTATATAATGTATAGGAAATATACAGGGCTACCCAAAATTAAGCGAGTACATACTTTTCTATAGAATGAAATTGATAGAAGTACTTTATGAATTTTTCATTTTTTAGTCCAGGAAAACTGATTAAAAATAATTATTATTTCCTAATACCTGTACAGTAAACGAAGTGTTTTTTGAAGACTAATTTCCAAAGCTGATCTTTTGCTATTGTTCAGTGTTTTGAACTTTGAACCCTGAATGCGAAATTCAAAATTTTAGCGATTGATTTGTGTGTTATTAGCATAATATTAAAAATAAGTAATTATAGAGAATTGAAATCTGATGTTTTGAAAATCATATGAGGTTACTACTTGAAAAGTTTAAACAAGATTGTTAAGTTTCAAGGAGTGGTATAGGTGAAAGTTGTCGCAATAGTTTACAATTTAAAATTTAATAACAGTCTTAATTTACTTATAAATATACGTACTATATTGAAATAAGGAGCTCTCCTCACACACAAGTATAGATCAAATAAATCTGTTTCTAAAATCATTTTCAATTGTTTTTAAAGTACGATCATGTACAGCAGGGGTGGCCAACCTACGGCCCGCCGTTTAGGTAATTTCTGCAGCCCGTGAGGAGATTAAAGATATGCAATGTCAGCTTTGGTTAGCAGATTTAAGATTAATAAATCTATTCTGACTTTTCGAAGTGAAAATAACTTTCAACAATTATGGTAGCTAAAGAATCACACTATTGTAAGAAAATATTAGTATATGCATTACTCATTCTTTTTATTATAATTATTAATGTATAATCATAATTTTTTCGAGATTCAATTATTAATTTATGAATGAAAATAATTTATCCAACATCTCCCCCTAAAAAAGTATATACATACATAATTCATACACTCCCAAACATATATCACATATACATATATACATAAGGTGTGGCCCGCGTGAATAAAATAGATTACCAATGCGGCCCACCAAGTGTTTTGGGTTGGACAAGCCTGATGTACAGTATACTTGTTATCTTACACCTTAATCTGTATTTATAGTATTGTTGAAATGCAGGGTAAGAGAAAGTCAAATGAGTGTCGTATGCCATTTCGCATATTTTAGAGTAAAATAGTTTAGTTTAAAGATATTAGTTATTTATATTTTTCTAAATGTTTTCATGAGTAATTTCAATTGGAGAAACTGGTCACTTATGACTGTTGTTGTACAGTGTATATAAAAATTTATTGAAGCTGAAATAAAAAAGCAAGGTATTTAGAAAGAAAGAAATAGTTATTTTTTAATTTATGACTTGGTATTAATTAAGATTAAGAAAAGTAAATATAAATGAAAACATTTTATTTGAATACATAAATTGATATTATTTAAGTTTTTGCCTATTTTTCATGACATAGTGGCAAAAATTTTACGGGTTTGGAATATTCTGTTTTCTGATAGTTCTAATATCTTTCGTTTCTACTTAAAAGTTTCTTCTTCAAATCTCACTTAGTAAAAAGTAAATAAATAAATAAAAAATAAAAATACTTCTGCCTGAAGAATGTGGTTGACAACAACTGGCAGAAAATTACTTAGGACCACAGTTCCAAGATAAGAGAAATATATGCAGAAAAGCAATTAAATAAATTTTATACATATATAGCCATTACTACCACACGTCATCCAACTTTCAAATTAAAAGTGAATTGATTTTCTGCAAACAATTCTAGGCATATTATACCCCACAGACAAAATTTATATGGGTCAACAATGAAACAATGGTGGGTTTTTTTGTTGGCCAACGGTTATAAATGGCCATTGGTTAGATTCAAAACATATATAAAACCACTTTTAAAGATGTATGAAATTTTTTTTTATTAAAAATGTACACGAAGCTTTTCGCTACTGTTACGTAGCATCTTCAGGTGATGTTTTTTAACATAAGAAAAGAGAGTAGACAGCGTTATTATATATATCGAAGTAGTTTTATACGGTTAAAGTAAAAAAAATTAAGTGTTGTACACAAGGAACTCAAGTGACTCCTCATGTTGTGTACAAGACTTGTTTTTTTTTTTTTTTTTTTTTTTTTTTTTTTTTTAACCGTATAAAACTACTTCGGTATATATAATAACGCTGTCTACTCTCTTTTCTTATGTTAAAAAGCATCACCTGATGATGCTACGTAATAGTAGCGAAAAGCTTCCTGTACATTTTTAATTAAAAATATATATATATATATATATATATATATATATATATATACGTGTTTAAAAGTGGTTTTATATATGTTTTGACTATGTTAACACGTGAAATCATTGCAAATTGTAAACTTTTAGAAGTTTTTAATTTTAATCATTGGTTAGATTGATGTCCCAATCGTTGAAAAATCGTAGGCCCATATAGAGTATTTCATCTTAGCAATAAATTTTGGAATTTATTATTTGCTATATATAAATATTGCGAATAACCCACATTCTCGACGATATTTTAATGCGTGTAATAAAATTTTATATTTTCCTTGAAGTTACGAAAGGATTAGAAATAAGCGTTATATGCAAATTTAACACATCAATTATTGTTGGGTTCATAACGTTGTTCCTTGTGGTGGGTCAACCTTAGCTACCCCAACAAATAAAATGCCAACGGAGGGAACAACAACAACAACAACAAAAAAAGTTGGGCCAACTGCAACTATCGCAACTAACCAAGTGCCAACAGCGCGAACCATTATCTGCTGATGGACAATAACTCATATTTGTAGGGTATGGAACGATTCATTCAACAGTATTCAGTAAAAGAACCAAAATTGAATAAATTTTATATTTAGATCGCCATAAATAGTTTGAATTTTAACCTAATTTAACACTAAGTTGCTGCTTATTTCACTCGAAAGAGAATTTACACTTCGAGAAATTCTGTTGTTGAGTATACTGACAATGTTCTAAATTTGGAATACAGATGTTTAACAAATTGTATCAGGCGTATTTTTGATTAATACACTTAGATTTGATATTCTTTTGATAAGATGATCTATTTTTTGGTCTATTTATCTTCAGTCTATTTATCTTTTGATCTATTTATCTTGAACGTTTGGAAATCTTTGGTTGTTTTTCAAATTTATAGGAATTTTTACGCTATGCAGAGTAAAATATCGCACTCCAGTAAAAGACGAATGAATATACTTTATCAGCTAAAAATATAAATTGAAGGAAAACGCTACTTAAGTTAAATAAGGGAATTAAAAGTTAGAAATTTCATATATATACATATATATATTGAAAGCGCATTAATGGTTTTTAATTACTGAATGAGAAGAATTAAAAAACCTATTAAATATCGATATGTTACCAGTAGTACAACACGTATAGTTATGGACATTTTGCTAGAAAAAGTTTTTCAATTTGTTAATTATAACGCTTAATGTTATATATAAAGAGGAAAATTATCTTATAATTAATAAAAATTGTCCATTTTTAGAGTATGTTAATAGAAGTTATTCTGAGATCTATTCGATTAACATCTTTGATTTAAAAAAATTATTCGGGAGTATATATTCTTTATCATGATTTGTAATACGTTTTATGACAATTTTAGTCCGATCTAAAAATGCAAGAAGTTTTATATTTTTAAAAATATTTTACATAATGGTATTATTTATTTTTTACAGATTCTAATGTGTACTTGTTTTTTCAGCGCTTTTTAAATATGTTTTTATCGAAAAAGTTTAAGTAGTTCTGATACTTTTTTTTTTTTTTTTAATATGTATATATATAGATGATCTTGTGGTATTTAATTGCAGTAAATTTTTAGAAGTTTCGAGTAATATTTATTCTAGAGATTTAATTTTAAAGCACATTACAAATAGATAATTTAATTTTTAGGTTGAAAAAATTAGTTTAGTTGAAAAATCTTGTGAAGTCTTTATAATAAAAGGTTAAATTTTGGATTTTGAAATTATTAGTTTAATTAATTGGTTATCATGCATCAGAGTTAAGGTTTTGAAAAATATATTGTTTTCACAAATTTCTAGGGTTAAAAAATTTTCAGTAAATTGTGATAGTTTTAGTGAAGCATTTCGGAATTTTGTTGAAACCTCGAGTTTTAACCCTTATGTCTACCTGGCATCCCTAACCGTTAATGTATATCTGCCAGGCAGTTTTGAGTGAATTTTTCGTTTGTTTATGTAAATATTTTTTAGAACTATCTTCGTGTTTTATGTAAGTTCGTTATTTAGTCTTTTTATTAATTTATATATTTGTATTAATTAAATTAATGTATATTTTAGCAAGTTTTTCCTATTACATGTTTCCTATTTCCTTTATATTTCATACTTCTCGTTTCAATTTCGCTTTTGTGCTCTAAACTTCTGAAAAATTATCCTTTTCAGTTGGTAATATGTAGGGAGATGTACTGCTTTTTAGTATTTAGAAGGAACACTTAAAACATCTTACTGTTTCTACACTGCAAAAAGGGGCTACCCTAATGACCGCCTCAGTGTTTTTCAATTAGGTATAAATATTTGTTTGGGTTTTTTTGCCTACTTCTGATTTTTAATTTAAACATTTTTACTATTATTATTGTATGCCTTTTTTGCTGCAATTTCTTGCACATTAAGTATGTTATAAATTTCTTCAGTGTTTTTTACTTTTTTAACTTTTAAAAAAAAAAGGAAAAAAAAAGCTTTTCAGTTATATATGTAGGTGTGAGTGTTCGTTTGATTATAACTACACTACTTGCCAACTTATTTCGTAAGATATTTAACGTTTTTGCCTTCTGATTGCAGTACGCTCTGTCTAATGAAGTATGCCAAATTTTCTCAAAATATCTTTGTTCTGGGTCTAATACAAGATGTATTATAATTAAAAAAAGGGGGATTTTTTTTTTGCAATGTTTTGGATCGGTTGACTTTTTTGGGGGTGACATGGCTAAAAATGCCTAAAAATACATAAAAACTCTAATAAAATATGTTATGTTGACATAAACAACCATATTTGACAATTTGTAAGCAAAACACATAAAAAAAAAAAAAAAAAAAAAAACAAGTGTGCACGCAACCGGTTGAATAAAGGTGCCCGCAACCAGGAAGGGCAACCACTTTTATAATGACAGAAAAAGCAATTTTGGCTGAATTCCATGTTGTATCACAAAATATAATAAATATACGGCAGGAATATACATTACATTTACATTTTTAACTTAATTCAGTTCGATTTATTGCATTCTGACAATATTCACAAATTACTTTTATGTTGCTATTTTTCAGTGTTTTTTTTTTTTTTTTTTAGATGCTTGCTAGTACTAAGCAAATGCATCTATTCACTTCGGTGCGTTAGCATCAAAATTGACTATACAAGTTTGACAGTCCTCAAATCCACTATATTTGCTTTCTGTGAAAAGATATGGTGGGTGGGGTGCCCATAACCAGAGAATCCCCATAACTGGAGACATTCTTGTATACATATATATATAAATATTTATGTATATACACATTTATTTATTTATTTTAACTGCTGACATTTTATATACTGCGAATGCTTGAAGCAAAAATTGAGGGATTTTCTATATAGAAGTTCAGTTTGTTTTTCCGTATAAATGAATGCATCGCGTAAAACCATATTTGCAAAAATATATACAGAGAAGAAAAAGTTCATTTTGTGTAATAGTAACTATTTTTCTTTAGTCGACATGTGATACGTTATGGGTGACTATTTTTATATAAGTTGCATACATCTCTAACTTAAAAGTTAGCATTAAGAAAAAAAAAAAAAAAAAAAAAAAAAAAAAAAACCTTAAATTATATTTATATATTTGAAAACGACAAAATAAATTCAAATAAACTTTAGTTAATTTCTTACTTCATTTATATAGGGTAGTAGCGAACGCGATTTTAATTGGGCACCGACGACAGATGTCATGCCATATAGGCACTTTTTTGTCGTCATAAGATACACTTATTTATTGATGATTACGATTGGTGGTATTTGAAGAAGTAAGCACTCAGTTTTCTAGAATTATTTCAGCTTTAAGCAACAGCGTCCCTCGCCCACCCCTACTGAAACTTTTTTTTTTTTTTTTTTTTTTTTTCAGTATCGATATTTTTTAAACCTTTAATCCCCCCCCCGCCCCTGGATGATATACTTCATGTAAAATGATAATTTGTATGTGAAAAATAGATCATTCGATTGTCTAGTCTTGCTTTAAATTACACATTGATAGAAAAAAAAGTAAAAGTTAAATAGGACATTTGCACATTAGAAACCAGATTAAGAAATAGTCACTTATCTTCTTAATAGCAAAAAAACAAGTTTCCTGAAACTAACGCTGAAAATGATGTCACAATTAAAGCAATGTATTGGAATAGAGAAAGTAAAATTTTATTCATGGTTCCCATAGGCATGCATTTCATTTGAATAAAATAATGAGGATAATTTAATGGGAAAACGTACATCACAATCACAACAATTCATTGAAATAAAGAAAATAACACTTTATTCGGGGTTTGCATAGTTGTAATATAAATAAAAGAATTTATATTTTTAGAATAAACTCTTTTCGCTGCTACTAGAAATTTATATATAGGGGAGACTCGTGTACCTAGGGCCGCTTTTTTTCAATGCCCCAAAACAGAGCCCTTGACCTGTTTAAAATTATCAAACGGATATGTACATATCTTTAGGACTAATTACTTCCAATTGAGATTAATATAAATACCTAAAATTATAAATTCCGACAAATAGAAGGTATTTAAAAAAAACTTCACTCGTGGCCCTAGGTACAACACCCTCATTGTACCTGGGGTCAGACCTCATTGTGCCTAGGGCCATTCTCTCAAATTTAGATTTCACTTTGTAATGAATAGAAAATAAGCATATAAACATGAATTTTATAAAAGAAACAATATCAAGTAATATGTTTATTTATCATATAATAATTATCATGTTGTTGCCTTAATTTAAAACACGAAATTTTTCACTTTTTTTTTTTTTTTTTTAGATATTCTAGCAGAATGTTTTTTTTTTTTTTTCTCCCTCTCTGGAGTGTGTCTCTTGGATTTCTAGATCTCTCTGGTTTTCGGTCACATCTTTTCTTTGCTGTGGGAGGTTTTGCTTTAGGTAAAGGTTTTGCTTTGGTTCGTACCTGTTAAAGCTCTCCTCTAACACACGAAAAGATGTTAGATGTTAAATGTTTCGAAATTTCAACAGGACACGAAATAGAGACATCCAATTCTATCATTGTTGGTTCACTTTCTTCCTGGAAAATCTTTTTATTTTTTATTTTTTATTTATGGAGGGGTCTTGTCTTTCAGTCACATTTGAACTTAAATATTCATCCTCAGTGAATGTGTTTTGATTTATTGGCTATATGCCGGATACACGGAAGCCTGATAGAATGTTTACAGGAGTAAAGGCTGACGGATAGGACTTGCCAACACTTTCAGCAACGTCATATATAGTGACTGGTTTACCAGGGTTTGCCAACATCCAATTACTATAGGCTGTACTGTGTTTCTTAACGTTTTCTTGACCGCTGACGTAGATTCACGTCATTTGAAAATATGAATCTCAACCAGTGAGTGTTTCTTTTGCAATTTGTATGTTATTTGTTTCTAAAATATATACACAATATTCATATTTGTACAATCAGTATACTATGGATGCAAATACTTTGATTAGAGAGAGAGTATGATTATAATGCATATCCATTTGTAATATAAATGTGAATACGGAAAATTTTGTTTTGAAAAACTGTAACTTATGAGAAAAACGCCCACAGGCAGACTTTACTGTCAAAAAGACAAAAACATGCGGTCGCGAAAGTGTTAAAAGATCCAAACACACTGGCCCTAGGTACAAGGCAGCGATGTGGCCCTAGGTACAAGTTTTGGTAACTTCATTCAAAATGCCTTCCACTAAAAAATCCACATGCAGAGAGGACTAATTAAATATCTCATTTATTACTCAATGTAACAAGCAAAATTATACACTAGAAATGAAAGAAAAATATTTGACTTGCCTTTGTAAAATAGCAAAAGAGGTGAGCTGCAAAATTTTACTTCAAACCATGTAAATTCGTTTTCTACGTGTAACTTGTCAAAACTCTCTCCTCAAAAGTTCCCAAGTAGTTGTAAAAGTAGCATTTGGTGTTGTTACTCGCCCAATTGAGTATTAAAACTAAATATTATTCAAATAAAGTGGGGTGGCCCTAGGTACACGGGTCTCCCCTATATATATATCTGGGGGAAATACTAACAATAAATTAAATTTGTAGAATTTAACTACGTCGCGAGGTATTAATAATATAAATAAATAAATAGACATGCGTTATAAAATTTAAATTAAAGGATAATAATGCCATTTTTATTTTTATTTAACGATGTCATATTATTTTTCTTGTTTGGACTTCAAAATATATAAATATCTTCAAAATATATAAATAAAATTCAAAATATATAAATATATAAATTCTTCAAAATATATAAATATCTTCGAGAAATAAATTTGGAAATACATGTGTAAAAATCGAACCTTTTTCAAAGTCCTCATTAACCAAGGTTGAAACTGCTTAACATGCAAAAACCCTGAAAGCTGTTACTTGGAATGTAGAATGAATGGTGATGGGAGAGTTGTTAATGATGTATCATATGATTATTATTAAAAATAGACATCAAAATTTTTAAAAACCCTGAATTCAGTTGAAGTCCTTGAAAAGTTTTATCCCTGATTAACAAATAATTTGTTTCTTGTAAAATGAATGATTCTTCTTTGTTAAAATATGTTGACAAGGACCATGGCCATATTATTACTGGTGACTTAAATATTGTAAAAGAAAATCATTTAATATATATATGTGTGTGTGTGTGTGTGTGTGTGTGTGTGTGTGTGTGGAATATGGCACTTAATTTCGACTTCCTTCTAAAATTAAGATTCCTCATATAATTAAACAGTTTTTATGCTGTAGATTTGTTTGTTTATAAAAATTCTATTAAATATAATAAACCTATAGCATATTTTAATCTATGTAAATGTCCATATTATTGAAATTTACAAACGAATCACAACTTAATTATTCCTACATGGACTATACATATATTAAGAAAAAGAAAAGAAAAAAGAAATCTGTTCTATTTAAAAGCTCTACAAAATGAATTGGTATGTAATTTATGTTGGTAAATCGCCAAATAATTATCCAATTATATGTAAGTACTATTATCAATCTTTTTTGAATAACTTAGTATCTTATAATATTAATTTTACATAACTATAAATAATGTTAGTGTAAATAAAAGGAAATTCATAGTTATTATAAACTATTTAAACTTCCTTTTAATAATTTCAATTATCCATGTATAGTTCTTATCCCTAAGTTTCACAAATCTCCTATTAAATTTAGAACGGTAAATATTGACCGAAATAAATGCGGCAATAATGCTAATAAACAAAAAAGTCGGTATCCCACAAGGGAGGGGGATGTAGCTTCAATCGTTTTGTGGATCTATATCTTTATTATTATGAGAGCAAATTTTGTTATGATAATATTATACTTTACCATTACGTTGATGACATAATTATACTTTTAGCAAATCTCCTAATACTATATACTAATAATAAATCTCGTAATTCATTTACATTAGATTATAATTCTAATTTAACTTTTAACTCAAACTACTCTTAAAAACTAGTCAATTAACTTTTTAGATCTTAAAATTATTTTCAATGCTAATAAAATCTATACTGAAATTTCTGATAAACGACAAGACTTTTAATTATATTAAAATTATACCTCATAAAGCTCTTGGATTTTGGTTGTAGTACTTTCTTGCGGATTCGCCCTTTCATTAGCAACCATCAGTGTAGCCCGCTTCCGTCGAAACTGTTTCTGGATTCTTTTTCTGTTGACTCTTTAAAAGAGGGCGCCACAATTGATCTAGATGTGGCGCCATCTTCTAAAAAGTGATGAAAGGGCGGATCCGCCCAGAAAGTACTACAACCAAAATCCAAGAACTTTATGAGGTATAATTTTAATATAATTAAAAATATTCTGAGTGAAATTAAATTTAAATAAAAGACAAGACTTTTGTCTTCTGGTAAATTTATTTACTCATCTTAATTCATGTCTTCATCTATCTGTCGTACAAAAAAAAATTATGCTCAAAGTATCAAAATAAAAATTTCAATAACTTAGTTAATGTTAAAAATTTAGATTCCTTTACGTTAATGTAACAAAAGTAAAGAAATATTACATATACATTAACACATACTTAGCCAATGGCTTTGTTCCCACACATTGCATTATTTACGTCGCTATTCTGTTTTCGAGAAATTTAATTTTCAACTGCAAAAGGGATTTATTCATTCTACTTAAAATTTTAGTCTAGATTTATTGATCAGTAAATGTTTTTTTTTTTTTTTTTTTTTTTTTAATCCAAGCTGATTATTCAACAAATAGAAATCATAAAGATAATCCTAACAATCGTGAATCCGGGAGGGGGCTATTGAGCTATAGCCCCCTCCCCACCCAAGCTGAATCAAAATTATAAATTTTATTTAAAACATTTTTTGATTGTATTATTAATTTTATAAAATTCATTATAATAAATTGTATAATTTGGCGAGATTTTGGTGACAAAACTTGCGACTTAGCAATGGCATTTGCGATTTGTCTGCAAAATTTGATAGTTGACGACAAAATTTTTGATTTGGTGACGAAATTCGTTATTTGATAGCAAAATTTTGGAGAGCTTGGCGATAGAGAATGGCAGCTTTAGCGTCATTATATTTTCTTCCCACGAGAAAAGCTCATATCTCTTCACAGACCAATATCTTGTTTCCACAATAAAGTGAAAGGAAGCTGTATCATATTACTCTCAATTCCAATCGTAAATTTTAAATTCTTGCCTATACTAGCGTTCTAAACTATTCACCACAAACGATATTTTTATTAAGATTAACGTGTTATTTTAATTTTATATTTTTAAATGAATAATTAAAGCGGTTACCATAGTTTTTATAATTTTCAGTGATCTTTTTTATTATCGTCTGCACTTGACGTAAGCATCAGATTATAAATTTAAACAATTAAACCAAAATTCTTAATGCATCGTATCACATAAATCTTTCGGAAGTTATGATTTTGCAAATTTTATTGCATTAAAGTGAAAGTATTAATGTATGTAAAGTATTAATGTG